>CM022950.1:32593980-33193980 GCA_012931725.1 Litsea cubeba
ATTCTTGATAGCCCAATAAGCCTTGTGTTCTAACTCAACTGGAAGGTGGCATGGTTTCCCAAACACCAACCGATAAGGTGACATACCAATGGGCGTCTTATATGCAGTCCTATACGCCCACAAAGCATCATCCAAGCGCAAACTCCAATCTTTTCTACTTGGACTCACCGTCTTTTCAAGGATGGACTTGATCTCTCGATTTGACACTTCCGCTTGTCCACTAGTTTGCGGATGATAGGCAGTTGACACCTTATGGGTCACATGGTACTTTTTCAGCAAAGTCTCCACAATTCGATTGCAAAGTGAGTGCCTCGATCACTTATTAGAGCTCTTGGAATTCCAAACCTGGAGAATATGTTAGACTTGATAAAATCTGTTACAACTTTGGAATCATCAGTCCTGGTGGCTTTAGCTTCCACCCATTTCGAAACATAATCAACAGCAAGCAAAATATAAACATAACCGAAAGAAACAGGGAATGGTCCCATGAAATCGATACCCCAAACATCAAAAATTTCGCAAAATAGTATGGGGTATTGTGGCATCTCATTCCTTTGGGATATATTACCTGTTGTTTGACAATGAACGCATGACTTACAAAAAGAATATGAATCTCGGACTAAAGACGGCCAATAGAAACCACATTCTAGCACTTTTCTCGCCGTCCTCTTAGCTCCGAAGTGACTGTAAGGGATTGAGAGAGAGAGAATTGTAGAGGGGAAGGGCTATAGACAGAATTAATCTTCTACTCTGTTTTTAACATCAAGTTGGTGCTTGGTGTTTGGGGTTTGGTGATCCTATCTGTGGGTGCAGATAAATTGTAAAGGGAGTCGGTGCTTCCTAGATAGTTGGTGCTATCTGAAACTCAAGGGAGTAGGTGCTTCCTAGATAGTTGGTGAACGATCTCTTTTTCAATGTAGGAGTTTTACATGTTCTGAATGCTTTAAAGCCATATTGAAGAAGTTGATCAATGGAGTGAATGGTTTTCATTGTCTTATATATTAGAGCTCGAGTTGATTCATTTTTGCTCCACTAGTTTCAATGGCTTTTAAACTACATTCATAAATATTTCCCACCTTGATCCTAAACCCCATTACAACCTTTGAAAAGTCCTTATGATTCGTGTTATGCATGTGATCCCAGTGGTGGAGAATGAGAAGATAAGCAAGCCTATGGTAGATCATTTCCATTGGAATGAATTTGAGCGAAACAGATACCTTTCAAACATATGAGAGTAGAGTGTTTATTTCCGTGAGGGTCTACGTATTTAGTCTACTCCATCTTCGAGTGAAATTGCTTACTAAGTATTTGTAAGATGTTTAAGAATGTTTATTCATGACATGTTTTGAGTTTTGAAAAGCTTGGTTGTTCTTTGTTAATGGCATTCAAACTTGGTGTTTTCGGAAAGTGAATTTGAGTTTTGCCCGAGGACGAGCAAAAGTTAAGTGTGGGGGAATTGATGAGAATGCAAAATGTTATATTTTTCTCCATTAATGTTTAGTCCTTCATACTTATTTGATGCCTAAATGTACTCATTATTCTTATATTTTCTTTAGGATGCAAATGGAGGTGCTATGTGCAAAACAAAGCTACTTGAGTGATCTTGGATAGTTTTGACATCGCTTCGTAATTTGGGCATAACTCTCTCCTCCGAACTCCAATTGAGATGATTCAAGATGCTATGGAACGCCAAGAAAAATATCTACAACTTTTATGTTTTGAGTTTTGAGAGATTCTTGCTGAATCAAGAAGTTTCCATATCTGAGTTGCAAGAGAAGTGCTCATATTTGATGCTAAATGGATGAAGAATCAAGCATAAGGGCATTGTGGTAAATTTGATGAAATCAGGAGTTTCCCGGAACATATCCAATATTGGGCTCATATTGTCCGGAACGAAAAATGGTGCAACTTTAATTCTTGGTTCGAATCCAACAGAAGCCCGAGTGAGAAGATATGGTCAAGAAGAAGATTTGACTAGGTTAGAATTTAATTTATTATTTTATTCCATCTACAATCCCACCTCACTTCAAATTCTCTCACACTTTGTACGGTGCATTCCATCTCCAACGATTTCTTTCTATTATCTCTTTCATCTCTCATTCTCTCCTACTTTATCTCTTCTTCATTCTTTTTCTTTCCAATCACATGGGTCCACATCACCTAACTTCTCTTCTCTCTCTAATCAAACTCTCCACTATAAATAACTCACTCCACATTCTCCAAAGCACCTTCCCATTACACGTTTTCTCTCTTTTTATACCTTCCTCCATTGCAAGTTTCTCTCTCTCTCTTTCTTTTCTACTATTTTCTTTGCAAGTTAGTATGGCCCTGCGTGGCTAATTTTATGTAATTGGTTGAAGAAGACTGAAGCCTCGGAATAAATACTGTGAGATCTAATTTATTTTCATTATTCAATTTATGCTTTGAATATGGGTTGTTTTTCTGTGCTTAATTTGTTATCATGATTGTTTCGTTTAATTGCTAGGATGCATACTAGTTTATTTTTCGTTGCAATCTACTGCTAAATTAGAAATCAAATCCGTAATTGTTTGATCCCTCTAATTTGCGAAGCAACTAATATTTAATAATTTGCTGCTTAGGAAATTATTAGATATTAGGAAGAACACCTGGCTAAATTAAATGCAACCGCGTGTGCTTGTGTTGTTTAGATTCATCAATCTCTCAAGGTCTTAATGCTATTACTAGATTAAATCTTTGGCGCTTGTCTTGGATTGTTTAGTAATTAGGGATAATTAGAGCGCGTGTTTTCTAATTAACTAATTAAGGAGGTAGGAATTTAATTCCAATGATGAATATTCAAAGTATTAGTTGATTTATTTTTGCATCAATGATCAGTATTTAATTTCCAATGGTGGATGTTAACATTAACCAATGCTTGTTAATTTGATTGAATTTCTTACTTTATTATTCTTTATTTGCTTTTATTCATTTTTTTTTCATTATAATCAAAACCCCCATCTTTGATCACATAGCATAAAATTTGGCTGAACACTCTCCGTGGGAACGATCCTTACTCGCACTACTACATATATTTTTAGGAGTAAAGGTTTTATTATTTTTGGGTGCCTGCGACAGCACGATCAATTACCATAGATGTGACAAGTCCAGCTAGGGCATCTGTACGTATGTTTTCACCTCTACGGATGTGGGTGATGTGACTGATGTCAAACTTTTGCAGAAGTAATTGTGCCTTGTTGTAGTAAGGCAGCAGATCTGGCTTCCTGACTTCAAATTTCTGATTCATCTGGTTGACGATCAGTTGAGAGTCTCTAAAGACTTCCAGCATGGTGATACCAGATTCGATGGCGAGTTCCAATCCTAGGATCAGAGCTTGATATTCAGCTGCATTGTTTGTGCATGGTTCCAGTAGCGAGAAAGCGTGTGGAATCATGTCTTTGTCAGGGCTAACAAAGAGGATGCCAACTCCCGAGATCAGCTGTCTTTTTTTCATTTGTCCTGGTTGCACCATCAAAGTACATGTCCCAGGAGGCACTTTGTGAGAAAGTCTCCACTTTGTAGACTGTTCGCCTGGGAGATCATCTCTGAGTGGAGAATCTTTAGGCAATGGATGCTCTGCGAGGAAGTCCGCTAAAGCTTGCCCTTTGATTGCCTTTTGTGGTACATACCTAATATCAAATTGTGACAGAAGGATGGACCATTTTGCTAGTCGAGCATTGAGAGAACCTGCCTTTGTGACAAGGACCTTCAAGAGGTTGACCCTCGAGACCAGGTAGACTGTGTTGGAAAGCAAGTAGTGACACAGCTTTTGTACGGTGAACATCACTACAAGACATTCTTTTCGACTGGAGAGTAGCGATGCTCTGCACCTACTAGCATGCGGCTGAGGTAATATAGAGCAGCTTCTTTTCTTTGATCATTTTCTTACGCAAGCAGGGCTCCCAAAGAGTGATCAAGGGCTCTTGTGTACAAGATGAATGGTTTTCCAGTGGTAGGAGCAGCTAACACTAGAGGTTTTGTCAGGTATGACTTGATATCTTGGAAAGCAGCTTCACAGTCAGCATCCCAGACAAAGTTTACACCTTTTTTTATTAACCGGGAGAATGGACGGCATTTCCCCGAAAGATTGGTGATGAACCGTCTAATGTAGGCCAATCTCCCTTGAAGCCTTTTGAGTTCTCTCAAAGTTCTTGGAGAGGGCATTTCTAGAATGGCTTTGACTTTTATGGGGTCAAGCTTTATTCCAGCTTTCCGAACTAGGAATCCGAGGAACTTACCCGACGAGACACCGAAGAAGCATTTCAAAGGATTCATTCACAGTTTGTGTTTGCGAAGCTAAGGGAAGACTTCTCGAACGTCTTTGAGATGATCTTCTTTTCTTTTGCTTTTGACGGCGAGGTCATCAACGTAACATTCAACCGTCTTGTGCTGCATATCTTGGAATATCTTCATCATAGCCCTCTGATATGTGGCACCAGCATTTTTCAGACCAAATGGCATAACAGTGTAACAATACACGCTAAACGGGGTCCGAAAAGATGTATGTTTTTCATCTTTAGGATGCATCTTTATCTGATTGTAGCCAGAGAAACCATCCATGAATGTCATTCGCTCGAAACCACGGGTATTATCAATCATTACCTCTGGTATGGGGAGCGGAAATTCATCTTTTGGGCATGCGCCATTCAGGTCTCTATAGTCAATACAAACCCTGATCTGCCCGTTTTTCTTTGTCACATGGACAATGTTGGCCAACCATTCAGGATGTTGTTCCTCACGGATGAAGCCGACGCTTTTGAGTTTTTGAACTTCTTGTTCAATTTTATCCATCACATCTGGACGGAATCTTCTTTGGCCTTGCTTGACAGGCTTGATGTCTTCTTGCTAGGCATTTCAGCGTAAGACCATGCAAAGCAATCAACGAACTCACGAAGAAAGGCGATATACTAGGGTAACTCATCATCCTTTATATTCTTGCTTATGAATACAGGACGTGGGTTATCTGGTGTTCCCAAGTCTATCTTTTGAACAGGATCTTCTGTTGGAAGGTTCGAAGGTGGTTCCTCCACAATATTTTCGGAGGCTTCCAGCTCAACGAAACCTTCTGGGGTTTCAAGGGCATTTCCAGACCAAGGTTTTGTTCCTTTCCACGGGTCTTCTTGATCGGTAATTTTCCCAAGGCTTGCTATGAGATGATCCCAATCGCCTGTTGAAACCAGGTCGAAGTAGGCTACTTCTTTTGGAGATGAGGGTTCTTCTGGGTCAAAAGACCATACGTCTGTGCCATCAAACAACTCCTTTTAATTTTCGGAGAAATCGTGCCAATTGGATGAGCTTCCTGGATCTTTGTCAGGTGACTCATCAAAGAGATATCCAGGGAGATCGATGTCTACATGGACTTGAGATGTTGAGGCTTGGTCAGTATATTGATTTTTAAGCCTTTGTGTCAACTATCTCAGGGGAGTGTCGGGATCTTACCCTAACCGGTGTGAAGATTTTTCTACATAGCCGTAGAGTCTCCAATCTTCCAGCTGGCTTTTGGTCAAGAAGGGCCCCAATGGCGTGAGAATATCGCGTCCTTCTCCCAAACCGACTGGGTTTTGAGCGTCATAGCCCATTTTCTTCATGATAGCTTGTGCCACAGAACTATATAAGGATAGTTGAGGCATACCTTCATTTTGGAAAGGTTCAAGCATGGAGTTTGATGAAGAAGCATCCGATCTATGGAAGAAGATCGGCTTTTCCTTTGCTGAAGTTACTGGAACAATGAAGGAGGCTGACTAGGATCTTCTATGTCAGAAGTTGTCTCCATTGGAGTAAGAGCAGGCTAAACTTGCTGAGTGTCAGCTTGGCTTGACGATGTGTCGTTTTCTGGCTCTGAATCCGAATCCGTGTCTTACATGATTGACACGAAAGAGACAACAAATTTGCCCCCAGACTTTTGTTTTGCCTTCTTCACTTTAGTTATGATGACCAAAGGCTTTGAAGGTTTGAGGGAGATGATGAAGGGAGCTTGAATGCTCTCTTCGGATTTACCGGATGGTTTTTTTTCTTCCGGTGATTGTTGAGGAGCCTTGCCTTTATCTTTATGAAGATTTTCGGCAAAGGGTGCTGTGTGCTTCTCCTCTTCTTCTTTTTCACCTTCATCCATTTGTGAGTTTGCAAAGTGGACTTCTTTACCTTTGAAGGGTTTTATGTCCGTAAAGACTCGATGTATCATGCCGTCGTCGCCAACAAACTTGATGCATTGATGTAAAGTTGAAGGGACAACACCATTCTCGTGGATCCAAGGGCGTCCGAGAAGGATGTTATAGCATGAAGGGGTTTTTATTGCATACACTGTGACCTCAGAGATAAGATCACCGATCTGCAACTTGAACCTGATTTTGCCGATAGGCCTTTGAGTACTCCCATTGTATCCAAAGATAGATACAGATGTGTGGCTCAGCTTGCTGGGTGGGATGCCCAACTCTTCGAGAGCCGATGTGGAGATGAATTTGAGTGCAGAACCTGGGTCGATCTGAACTCTGTGCATAGGCATTTCCTTGATGTACCCTGTGAAGTACAGGGGTCGGTTGTGCCTGGTTTCGCCAAGTAGGAGGTCGTCCTTTGTGAAGGCGATGGTTGCACTGGCTGCTTTTTTAACCGAGAGGCATTCAATGCATGATCCCTCAGTTTTCTTCTTTTCTCCCTTTGAGGAAGCTTCTTAGTTTTTGACCCGGTAATCCATTTCAATTTGGAGGACTTGCGGGCATGTTTGTCGACATCCTCATTCAGCTTTTGTAATTCTGAAATGAGATTATCATGAGTGTGCGGAGACATTCGCAATAATCCAGGATGTGTAGACGTGCAGGTATGTGCTTGAAGTGTTCAATCAAGTCATACTTGAAAGCCTCCTTAGGGCCTGCATGTTCATCATTGTTGCCACTAGGGGCGCTTACAACATCTTTTCCCGAAGGATTTACATATGTCAAGGAAGATTGGTTGTAATTTTTGTGGTAGTCCTGGCCAGAGCGGGTGCCTCTACCAACTTCGAGAGCTTCTTGAGAAGGATCTTCGTTTGGAAGATTGTCTTCAGGATTAAGAGGATGTCGTTTTTCATTTGCTGAGGATGTATCAGCAGCAGAGTTGCCATCCTCAGTGATTGTGTTGCACGGAGCATTTTTCGGGAACAAGTCCTGAACAGCATCCAGCAACCTTTCTTCTTCGTTGACCAACTCATCGTCCCAAGCATCAATAGCTGGGAATTCTTCAGTCAGGAAGGGTGTGAACTTTGAAGTCACAGTCTCAGGAGAAGAAACCGAGAGGGTGTCATCTCAGTGAAAGTCACGTGAGATGAGGTGGCTCCAAAAGATATATTGCTAGGCGTCACCGGAGTGTAAGTGCTCTCATCAGACGATGCTTCGAAAGAGTTATAATCCTGAATTATCACATTACAGGAAGCTCTGACAGGAGACCTTGCCTGATCAGAGTCAGACTCATCCTCGGATGTAAAAGGATCGTCTATCCAGCAATTTCCTCCATTTTCAGGAGTTAAGGGAGGATGTACCTGATGGTCTTCAGGGACTTCAGGCTCTAGATTGTGAGGAGGTTCGTTGACGCGGTCTTGCTCTTGTTCTAGAGCGAGACACTGCAAGATCCTTGCATATTCTTCAAGATCAGGCATGGGAGCCAAATCTTCTTCTTCATCAACTCTTTGTGGCTCAACATTGTTGATTTCCACTGGAGCAATGAGGAGTGCTGGTTCAACAGCATTTTCTTGTACAGCCTCTTGGTCTTCTTCATCATCAGACCAGGATCCTTGCAGCTGTAGGGGGTTATACCAGATTACTGGTATAAGATGAGTCTCAGGAACCCATTCTTCATCGGAGAGGTATTCTCCTGTTTCAAGGGACTCCTCCCACTCGTCTGTGTAGTTGGATTCGAATCCGTCATCGATGTCGCTTGACTCGTATCCATCAATGGAGAATCCAACTACTGAATTGCAAGAGTATGATGCCTCCTGCGTGGCTTCTTCGAATTGAGGTGGCATGAAATCACTAAGAGTGAATTTTCTTACCCCCTTTGAAGTCTCTGGAAGGGATGTTTTTGTTACCTCCAGTGAAGCGGTAGAGGAAGCCTCTGCCTTTTCTTTGACTTCTCGTTTTGGCTGGGTCTTCTATTGCCGTTTGAACATGAGGAGATATTTCCTAGCCTGCCTTCGCTGTTGAGCTATAGGCTTTGTTTTCATAACCTCCCAATTTTCATCTTCCAGGAGATCGGGATGTACCCATATGGGTTGTCCGTCTAGTGCAAGGTAAGGAACCCGTTCCTCGGACGCTTGGATTGAGTTTATCACCTTGAAGGAAGTAGTGATCTTCTTCTTCGGTGATTTTGATGTTTGTCCACATGTCACCATGTTGACGGAGGCAGACCCATAGTTTTTGTCAAAGGTGATGACTCCGTTCTTCCACATCTCGTTTATTTTCTCCCTCACAACGAAGCATTGATTGAGAGGATGCGAGATCATTTGGTGGTATGGATAGTACCGACGATCGTTGGTTTTGCCAACATCACCCGGTCTTTTTGGTTTAGGCAAGGTGAGCTAGCCGTTTGCCACAAGAGCCCCGAAGATTTCATCAACATCTTCATCAAATGGGTATTTCTTCTCTACTCGTTCTTTGAAGGCATCTGAGAGTTCAGGTCTCTTACCAGCAGCTTTGTTTTCAGCTTTCTTTGGTGGCTGAGGAGCTGACTTGGTCTGCACATTGAGGACCTCTTTCTTCTTTGGTTTAGAGGTTGCAATGGTGGTTGGCTCTTTTCTTGATGATTTCTGACTGTTGAGGTCTTTAATCACCGTTTCAGCTTCCACGGAAGCTTCTTGGAGTTCTCCCATGTTTTTTGATTTGTTGCCGATGATCATGGAGCGGATTATGGCTCTCATGTTGTTTCGGCAGATGTCGACTAGCGACGCTTATGGCAATACATCAGAGCATTTGTATGCCATTGCTTTCCACTTGTGAATGAAGTCATATGTTGACTCATTTTCCCCTTGTTTTAGGCTGCACAACTGAGCCATAGTAGCGGGATGATCCTCACCTTTGAAGTGAGTCAAGAAGCGTGTCTCTAGCATGGTCCGATTTTGGATGGAGTCCTCCGGCAGAGTGGAGTACCAATCGAAGGTTGTACCTTTTAGGGTACTTGCAAAGAGGCGGATCTTGAGTGCATCTTGATCCGCGATAGCTCCCGTCAGGATCTTGAAGTGGATGACGTGCTACCTGGCTGATCCTTTCCCGTATATGTTTGGAGAGTAGAATGCTTGAATTTTGTAGGGAACGGGACCGAGTCCATCCATAAGGGATATGGTGGCTTGATCCCATGCTCCTTGAGTATATCCTCTTCTTTTGCTTTGGCGAGGATACTGTCTACGTCCTTTTTATTAAGGGCGCGTGACTCATTTTCTTCTCCATTTCCCTCATCGTCTTGGTGATTCGGAGGAGGTTCATTGTTCGCCTGATTTTGGAAGGCGAGGAGAAGGCTTTCCATCAGAGTTTCAATCCTCTGCTGGCCTTGTTCCAACTGCTGGATGCGTGTGATTGCATCATCTTGAGGTGGATTGCGGGGTGGTGGCTCAGAATTTGTAGCCAAGACGTTCATCCTTCGTAATTCGAACGAAGAAACTGTCCTGGTGACTGAGCTGGGGCTCATTCCTTTTGAAGAAGAGTTTGAGGAAGGATCACTATGCCGTCCTTTGCTTGAAGGAGCAGGGCATTCTTCTGAATGTCTTCTTGTCCTGGAGACGCTACGGGTCATCGGACGTCGGACATGGATTTTGGATGCTGACTTTTGGCGCCTTCTGGTTTTTCCAACCATATGGACAGCAGCAACTTGGCTGGGTCTATCTTTTTTGACCCATTTGGGAGAGACTTGAAGTGTAGGAGGCTGGGTCCTTTGCTTCTCTAGTCTCTTTTGCCGATACGACGCACGGCGGTGTATACAACGAGTAATTTGAGCTTCGGTCAGCTCTGGCTGGGCTTTGACAACGAAGGATGTGCTCCCCCGGGCGCAGCAGCCGAGCCTGTCTTCTTTGTAGCTGGGCAAGGACAGGATGCGAACCCTGTCCTTTGCTTGTTGCAGTGAAGCTTTGAATTTTTGGAGTTCGGCCCCTGTAGAGATGAAGGGTCGAACTGCAGGTTTATAGGCCTTAGCAGGTGCTTGTAGAGGCCTTGTGATGCATGACTTGATTTTGGGCTTGTAGGAACAACCCGGCTCATGCTGGTTTGACTTGGGAGTCAGGTTGGAGATGGGTCTCTCCTCTTTCTTGTAAGCAAGAGGGTAGAACTGGTTCTCCTTAAGTGGGGCCAGGAATGCTGGCTTGGTGGATGTTTGGGACCTTCTTTGTTTTAGTGAAGGTCTTGGGGACCAAGTCTTGGGATAGACCTGGTCGTTTGCTGGTCGAGGCTTCGTGGGGCTGCCACGTGCTTCAGGCATTCTGGTGCTCGCCTTTGGTGTCACGGTAGTGACACGTTGAGAGGAGATTTTTTGCTTCTTGGAAGGAGCAGTTTGTTCCTCGGGAAGCGGGAATGGTCCCAGCATCCCAAAGACAATAGTCCGGGGAGTCGAGGTCGACCAGGAGTTCAGAGAGTTGCCGAGGGAGTTGACGCTTCGGCAGCTGATGGGGCGCTTATAGGTGCGCGTGGTTTGCTTTTGTTGAAGCATGAGTTGTGCTTCCTCTCATCGAAAGTAATGGTTAGTGAAGCTGCCATTGTTAGTTTTCGAAAAGTTTCTGAAACAAGACCACATCCATTAGTAATCACAAGATTATAATGATCATAAATAGGAAGTTCTATGGTCTTGTCTTTTCAAATTGCTCGAGGGAGATGACCCAAGCAATATGAAGAAGGCAAAATGCCATAGAGGGTACAATTGTTCTGATCGCAGGTATGGTAAGCCCAGAATGAGCATCCCAGTGACTGCTAGAAGCAATTGTGAACTTAAATTCGACTTATCGAGAAGCAGAGCTTGCTCAAGGTAAGAAGAATATAAAGTTGGGGTTACAAATGTGCCGGTCGCGAATACAGTAGACCCTGAAAGGGCATACTAGTACCGCTAGACACAAATGTTTCGAGACCGCATCTATGAGATGAGATTCTCTGTTTTGAAAGGTCAAGATTGGATTCATCAAAGAGAGCAGATGGTATTCCGATCTGAACACGGGCTCAGCGATTTCCGCGAGCGCCAGTTCTCAAAAAGAAATGAGCCATAATTTCTCGGATCTGAATCCAAAAATGACGAGTTTTTTTTTTAAAGGCCAATATCGGGTTCATCAAAGAGAGCAAAAGGCACTCCAATCTGAACACGGGCTCAGCGATTTCCGCGAGCGCCAGTGCTCAAAAAGGAGAAGACCAAGATTTCTTTGAATCTAAACCCAAAATGACGGAAGCTTTTTTTTTTTGAAGATTTTTTTTTAAAAAAAAAACTTTTTTTTTATTTTTATTTATTTATTTATTTCTTTTTTAAGATTTTTTTTTGAATATTTTTTATTTTAAAATTTTTATTTTTAAAAAAAATTATTTTGGAAAAAAAAATTATTTAAAATATGAGAGAGTACACATAGGACTCCTAACCCGGTCTTATGAAATCTCGATTGATAGAATTGCCCCCAGGTAAAGGTAGGATTACTTAATGAACCCGTTTGGAGGACCCTTGCCTAGAACAGTCAAGCTGTCTCCACACTCTAGACAAGGCTTTTCTTGAATCAACCATGATCAAAGAACGCAGTTGGTTTAACCTTAGTGGTCTATGCCTTTTTTTTTGTTTATATATATATATATTTTTTTTAGAACTTTAATGAACTCATCGAAGAGAAACGATGGCCCAAAACCTTAGTCGAACAGGCTCAACATTTCTGCAAGCACGATGAACGATAGGAAAGGATCAAGGTTTCTCAATTTTGAATTCAATCTGAGAAATCAAATTTTTTGTTTTTTTTAGATCTTTAATGAACTCATCGAAGAGAAACGATGGCCCAAAACCATAGTCGAACAGGCTCAATATTTCTGCAAGCACGATGAACGATAGGAAAGGATCAAGGTTTCTCAATTTTGAATTCAAACTGAGAAATCTAAATTTTTTTTTATTTCTAGATCTTTAATGAACTCATCGAAGAGAAACAAAGGCCCAAAACCTTAGTCGAACATGCTCAACATTTCTGCAAGCACGATGAATGATAGGAAAGGATCAAGGTTTCTCAATTTTGAATTCAAACTGAAAAATCTGATTTTTTTTTGTTGAAAAGAGAAAGAGTGGAAATAAATTCAAAGAATTAGAAATTTCCAAAAAATCTCATCTCATTTTTTTTAGATGCGGAATCCAACATAGGCCACCAATTAGAAAGTAGCCAAGGAATCGAGAAAAGAAATAAAAGCATAGAGCAAAAGATATGATATGCAAATATTTCATTTCTAGCATCGTGTTCTGAAATGAACGGGTCACACCGGGTGTGCCAGCTTGATGGAACAGTGCTTCCGCTCGGCTCTACTGGGGTCGGCGGACGTGGGAGTCCATTTAGGTCCGACCCTTTCGTAACCGGGGGGCAGAGGCGTGCATCGACATTTCTATTGTCTGGGTGTGCCAGATTTTCTATTTTACTTGGAATTACAAGTGGTGATCCGGAGATCAACCTTCGCGAGTAAAAAGGAAATCAACTTCTTTCAAGTTTTCCATTGCACATATATTTAAGAAAAGAGACATTTTCTTGATTTGCCGTGAAAGGCGATTTTTTGGCATTTATAGCCGATTTTGGCGTTTATAGTCGATTTTTGGCGTTTATAGCCCATTTACAATCCTTATCAATAATGAAAGACAAGAGTTGTGATTTTTGTCTCTTTTTGAAAAAATACAAACTACAATGAAAAGCATGAAAAGGAGGATCTAACTTCTCAGGAGATTGTGGGGGACCCGTTCAGATTAACGGTCACAAGCCATATGTGGACTTCGCCATCATCCGTGCAGCTGAGAACAGAGGATGCTATTGATTCGCATGGCTTGGCTATAACCTCAGGTTTTTAGAGGACAAAGACCAAAAGGAGGTCCTATGTCCAATAAAAAACTAAGTAGACGGGCTGAAAAGCCACGTCTAAGCCATTGGAGGCAGAATGAGAAGGCAAGGACCTTGGGAGGGTACCCCCCAAGTGACTTTTGTCACCTTGTAGCGGTGGTCAGTGTAGGATTTCCGTAGAGTTTTCTCTCTTTGATGCCTTTTTCTGTCTGAGTTTCCGGATTTTCTGTAGTCTGTTGTGTGTTTTCTCTGCTGTATGTATTGTCTTTTCTTCTTGGAGTGCTCTCCTATTTATAGGCTTTTTGGTAGCCATTTAGGAGGGTTTATGGGCTTTTATTGTCATTAAGCCGCATAATGGGAGGAGTTATAGGATTTAATTACTTTATTTTGTAACTCCTTTTTCTTGGCTTCTGATTGGCCGGACGAGATTGAGGGCATTTAATCGCCTTTAATCGCCATGATGGGAGGAGTTTCATGGGTTAAATGTCATAAATCTCTTGACTTGTAACTCCCGGATGCTTGCTTCTGATTTGGCCGTCCAAAGAAATGGATTAATGACTGCAATAAAGCTAGTCAATTAATCGCATTAAGTGGTCGCCGAGCAGTTGAAGAGTCGCGGGCCGTGCCGCGTCTTTTGGGATTCTTCTGGCGATGATCAACGATGGATCTTCATGTAGATCGACATCAGATGACCATGTAACTTCAGGTGTTGGTTGCCAACAGTGGGTCGGTGCCATCTGTCCTGTCGATTTCTCGATCGGTCGGGCAGAAAGCACACTTTTTTTGCTTGACCGGTTGGCGATCAATGTTGATTTCGATACTCTTGATGATTGACCCGTGTTTTTGACGGATGTTAGAGGATTTGGTGTCTCAAAAGTATGAACTTTGGAAAATACCATAGGCCGGACGCTTTGCATCGCGAAAAAAAGGCGGAAAACGGGGTTTCCGGGGCCCACCGGGCGATCCCGGGCCCCAGGGTCACCGGCGACCCTGGACCCCTGCGACCCTGGAGTGGTTTTCCCCCCTTTTGTCCCGTTTTGAGTCCGTTTTTGCTGTTTTTTTACTCTTTTTTCTTCTGTATTTTTCCTTGACATTTTTTTATCATTTATTGGCCTGATTTCGCTGTAGGAAACCTGATGAGAATCCTTGCATTTTTTTTGCAAATTTTCCAATTTTCTGAGAAAGCCGAAGACTTTGTCGCGTAGAGCTGCCGATTTTCCGTCAGAAGCTGAAACTAGGTCAAACGATGTCAGAATGACCTGAAATTCGGGGTGAAGCCTGTTGGGCAATAAAAAAGACCAACCATAGGCTTTTGTTTGAGTTTTGAAGCCGTTTGGGGTCATATCACTAGTAGACTTGCTTTTGTCGCGATGAAGATATCGCGGCTTGATATGCGGTCAACCGATGTCCGATTGACTTGAAATTTGACAGGGAACCTATTGGAGTCATTTTAAGATGATCCATAGGCTCTGTCTTGGAAACCATGGTCCCGGGGAGCTTCATCACCGAGAGGCCTGATTTAGCTGTTCGAGGATTGATGTAGGGTCAAACGTTGTCGGTTTGACTCGAAACTTGACGTGGAGCCTTTTGGATGTATTTTGAGACCATCCATCGGCTCTGATCGAAGATTTGGTGTCTTCGATGCTTTTGCCGCTGGGAGCTCCTTTTCAGCTGCTGGAGAAGCGAAGTTAGGCCAAATGATTTTGAAATGGCCCGAAACTTCTTGTGTAATCCTCTTTTGGCTGTCTTGAAGGATCTTGCAGTTTTTGTTTGATTCTGACAAGATTTGATTTTTTGGAAGTAGCATTGCCTATTTATGGCAGGTTGCGACTTCATGTAGCTCTTTGGATCTTGAAGAGGCAAAGTGACATTTTTTGTGTCAACAGGGATTCTTCTTAGTGTCTTCTTATCCTGGAGACGCTGCGGGTCACCAGACGTCAGACATGGATTTTTGTTGCTGATTTCGGACGTCTTCTGGTTTTTCCAACCATATGGACGGCAGCAACTTGGTTGGGTCTTTCTTTCTCGACCCATTTGGGAGAGACTTGAAGTGTAGGAGGCTGGGTCCTTTGCTTCTCTAGTCTCTTTTGTCGATACGATGCGCGGCGGCGTATACGACGAGCAATTTGAGCTTCGGTCAGCTCTGGCTGGGCTTTCACAACGAAGGATGTGCTCCCTCGGGCACAGTAGCCGAGCCTGTCTTCTTTGCAGCTGTGTAAGGACAGGATGCGAACCCGGTCCTTCGCCTGTTGCAGTGAAGCTTTGAATTTTTCAAGTTCGGCCCCTGTAGATATGAAGGGTCGAACCGAAGGATTGTAGGCCTTAACAGGTGCTTACAGAAGCCTTGTGATCCATGACTTGATTTTGGGCTTGTAAGAACAAGCCGGCTCATGCTGGATTGACTTGGGAGTTAGGTTGGAGATGGGTCTCTCCTATTTCATGTTGGCAAGAGGGTAGAGCTGGTTCTCCTTGAGTGGGGCTAGATATGCTGGCTTGGTGGATGTTTGGGACCTTCTTTGTTTTGGTGAAGGTCTTGGGGACCAAATCTTGGGATAAACCTAGTCGTTTGCGGGTCGAGGCTTCTTGGGGGTGCCACGGGCCTCGGGCCTTCTGGTGCTCGCCTTTTGTGTCACGGTAGAGACACACTGAGAGACGAGTTTCTGCTTCTTGGAAGGAGCAGTTTGTTCTTCTAGAAGTGGGAATGGTCCCAGCGTCCCAAAGACGATAGTTCGGGGAGTCGAGGTCGACCCGGAGTTCAGAGAGTTACCAAGGGAGTTGATGCTTCGACGGCTGATGGGGCGCTTGTAGGTGCGCGTAGTTTGCTTCTGTTGAAGCATGAGTTGGTGCTTGTTCTCATCGAAGGTAATGGTAAGCGATGCTGCCATTGTTAGTTTTTCGAAAAAAATTCTAGAACAAGACCACATCCATTAGTAATCACAAGAATATAATGATCATAAATGGGAAGTTCTATGGTTTTGTCTTTTCAAATCGCTCGAGGGATACGACCCAAGCAATATGAAGAAAGCAAAAAGTCATAGAGGGTACAATTGTTCTGATCGCAGGTATGGTGAGCCCAGAATGAGCATTCCAATGACTTCTAGAAACAATTGTGAACTTAAATTCGACTTATCGAAAAGCAGAGCTTGCTCGATGTAAGAAGAATATAAGGTTGGAGTTACAAATGTGCCGGTCGCGAATACAGTAGACCCTGAAAGGGCGTACTAGTACCGCTAGACACAAATGTTTGGAGACCGCATCCATGAGATGAGATTCTCTGTTTTGAAAGGTCAAGATTGGATTCATCAAAGAGAGTAGATGGTATTCCGATCCAAATACGGTCTCAGCGATTTCCGCGAGCGCCAGTACTCAGAAGGAAATGAACCAAAATTTCTCGGATCAGAATCCAAAAATGACGAGTTTTTTTTTTTGAAAGGCCAAGATCGGGTTCATCAAAGAAAGCAAAAGGCATTCCAATCTGAACACGGGCTCAACAATTTCCGTGAGCGTCAGTCCTCAGAAAGGAGGAGACCAAAATTTCTCCAATCTGAACCTAAAAATGACGGAAGTTTTTTTTTTTTTTTTGAAGATTTTTTTAAATTTTATTTTTTTAAGATTTTTTTTTTGAAATTTTTTTTTATTTTAAAACTTTTATTTAAAAAATTTTTATTTCGAGAATTTTTTATTTATAAGACGAGCGAGTACACATAGGCCTCCTAACCCGATCTTATGAAATCTCGATTGATAGAATTGACCCGAGGTAAGGGTAGGATTACTTAATGAACCCGTTTGGAGGACCCTTGCCTAGAATAGTCAAGTTGTCTCCACACTCTGGACATGGCTTTTCTTGAATCAACCATGAACAAAGAACGCAGTTGGTTTAACCTTAGTGGTCTATGTCTTTTTTGTTTTTTTTTTTATTTTTTTTTATTTTTTTTATTTTTATATATATTTTTTAGATTTTTAATGAACTCATCGAAGAGAAACGATGGCCCAAAACCTTAGTCGAACAGGCTCAACATTTCTGCAAGCACGATGAACGATAGGAAAGGATCAAGGTTTCTCAATTTTGAATTCAAAATGAAAAATCTGATTTTTTATTTTTTTTATTTATTTTTTAGATCTTTACTGAACTCATCGAAGAGAAACGATGGCCAAAAACCTTAGTCGAATAGGCTCAACATTTCTGCAAGCACGATGAACGATAGGAAAAGATCAAGGTTTCTCAATTTTGAATTCAAAATGAAAAATCTGATTTTTTGTTTTTTTATTTTTTTTAAATCTTTAATGAACTCATCGAAGAGAAACGATGGCCCAAAACCTTAGTCGAACAGGCTCAACATTTCTGCAAGCACGATGAACGATAGGATAAGATCAAGGTTTCTCAATTTTGAATGCAAAATGGAAAACCTGATTTTTTAATTTTTTTGTTTTTTTTCTTAGATCTTTAATGAACTCATCGAAGAGTAACGATGGCCCAAAACCTTAGTCGAATAGGCTCAACATTTTTGCAAGCACGATGAACGATAGGAAAGGATCAAGGTTTCTCAATTTTGAAACCAAAATGAGAAATCTGATATTTTATTTTATTTTGATTTTTTCTCTTAGATCTTTAATGAACTCATCAAAGAGAAACGATGGCCCAAAACCTTAGTGGAACAGGCTCAACATTTCTTCAAGCATGATGAACGAATGGATTGGATCAAGGTTTCTCAATTTTGAAACCAAAATGAAAAATCTGATTTTTTCTTAATTTTTATTATTATTTTATTTGAAAAGAGAAAGAATGGAAATAAATTCAAAGAATTAGAAATTTCCAAAAAATCTCATCTCATTTTTTTTAGATGCGGAATCCAACATAGGCCACCAATTAGAAAGTAGCCAAGGAATCGAGAAAAGAAGTATAAGCATAGAGCAAAAGATATGATATGCAAATATTTCATTTCTAGCATCGTGTTCTCAAATGAACGAGTCCCACTGGGTGTGCCAGCTTGATGGAACAGCGCTTCTGCTCGGTTCTACCGAGGTCGGCGGATGTGGGAGTCCGTTTTGGTCCGACCCTTTCGCAACCGGGGGGCAGAGGCGTGCATCAACAATTTTTTGTGTGGGTGTGCTAGATTTTCTATTTTACTTGGAATTGCAAGTGGTGATCCGGATATTGACCTTTGCAAGTAAAAAGGAAATCAACTTCTTTCAAGTTTTCCATTGCACATATATTTAAGAAAATAGACATTTTTCTTGATTTGCCGTGAAAGACGATTTTTTGGCATTTATAGCCAATTTTTGGCGTTTATAGCCGATTTTGGCGTTTATAGCCGATTTACAATTCTTATCAATAATGAAAGACAAGAGTTGTGATTTTTGTCTCTTTTGAAAAAATACAAACTACAATGAAAAGCAAGAAAAAGAGGATCTAACTTCTCAGGAGATTGTGGGGAACTCGTTCAGATTGACGATCGCAAGCCATATGTAGACTTCGCTATCATCCAGGCAGATGAGAACAAAGGATGCTTTTGATTCGCTTGGCTTGGCTATAACCTCAGGTTTTTAGAGGACAAAGACCAAAAGGAGGTCTTATGTCCAATAAAAAAACTAAGTAGACGGGCTGAAAAGCCATGTCTAAGCCCTTGGAGGCAGAAAGAGAAAGCAAGGACCTTGGGGGGTACCCCCCAAGGGACTTTTGTCACCTTGTAGTGGTGGTCGGCGCAGAACTTTGCAGAGTTTTCTCTCTTTCTTTCTCTTGGATATCTGATGCCTTTTTCTATCTGGATTTTCAGATTTTTCTCTGATCTGGAATTCTTTGGAACGCTCTCCTATTTATAGGCTTTTAGGTAGCCATTTCGGAGGATTTATGAGCCTTAATTTGTCATAAAGCTACATAAAGGGAGGAGTTACAAAATTGAATTCTTTATTTTGTAACTCCTTTTCTTGGCATCTCATTGGCCGGAGGAGATTGAGGGCATTTAATCGCCTTTAATCACCATGATGGGAGGAGTTTCATGGGTTAAATGCCATGAATCAATTGACTTGTAACTCCCGGATGCTTGCTTCTGATTGGGCCGTCCAAAGAAATGGATTAATGACTACAATAAAGCTAGTCAATTAATCGCATTAAGTGGTCGCCGAGCAGTTGAAGAGTCGCGGGCCGTGCCGCGTCTTTTGGGATTCTTCTAGGCGATGATCAACGATGGATCTTCATGTAGATCGACATCGGATGACCATGTAACTTCCGGTATTGGTTGCAAACAGCGGGTTGGTGCCATCTGTCCTATCAATTTCTCGATCGGTTGGGTAGAAAGCACACTTTTTGGTTATCCGGTTGGCGATCAATGTTGATTTTGATACTCTTGATGATTGATCCGTGATTTTGACGGATGTCAGAGGATTTGGTGTCTCAAAAGTATGAATTTTGGAAAATCAGAGGAGTCGGACGCTTCTAATCACAAAAAACGATGAAAAATGGTGCTTCCGGGGCCCACCCAGCGATCCCGGGCTCCAGGGTCGCATGGGTCTGCGACCCTGGGGGGTTTTCCCCCTTTTTTGTCTCATTTTGCGTCCGTTTTTGATGTTTTTCGATTCTTTTTTCTTCTGTATTATTTCTTGACATTTTTTATCATTTATTGGCCTGGTTTCCCTGTAGAAAACCTGATGAGAATCCTTGCATTTTGGTTTGCAAAGTTTCCAATTTTCCTAGAAAGCCGAAGACTTTATCGCGCAGAGCTGCCGATTTTCCGTCAGAAGCTGAAACTGAGTCAAACGATGTCGGAATGACCTGAAATTTGGCGTGAAGCCTCCTGAGCAATAAATAAGACCAACCATAGGCTTTTATTTAAGTTTTGAAGCCGTTTGGAGTCCTATCACTAGTAGACTTGTGTTTGTCGCGATGAAGATGTCGCGGCTTGATGTGCGGTCAACCGATGTCCGATTGACTTGAAATTTGACAGGGAACCTATTGGAGTCATTTTAGGATGATCCACAGGCTCTGTCTTTGAAACCATGGTCTCGGGGAGCTTCACCGCGGAGAGGCCTGATTTGGCTTCCGAGCGACAAAGTCTGGTCAAATGTTGTCGAAATGACCTGAAATTTGACGTGTAGCCCTTCGTAAGCATTTTGAAGCTGTCCATGTGCTCTATCTAATGAGTGATGGCCTCGGTGGTTCTCGCCGCCGAGAGGCTTGATTTAGCTATTCGAGGGTTGACGTAGGGTCAAAAGTTGTCGGTTTAACTCGGAACTTGACGTGGAGCCTTTTGGATGTATTTTGAGACCATCCATCGGCTCTGATTGAAGATTTGGTGTCTCCGATGCTTTCGCTGCCGGGAGCTCCTTTTCAGCTGCCAGAGAAGTGAAGTTAGGCCAAATGATTTTGAAATGGCCCGAAGCTTCTTGTGTACTCCTCTTTTGGCTGTCTTGAAGGATCTTGCAGTTTTTTGTTTGATTCTGAAAAGATTTAATTTTTTGGAAGTAGCACCATTTATTTATGGCAGGTTGCGACTTCATGTAGCTTTTGGGATCTTGAAGAGGCAAAGTGACATTTTTGGTGTCAACACTTAGCCTCATCCACACTCCATTAAATCCACCATACACAATTCATTCGAAATTTATCAAACAAAACAAATATGAACAAGATCACCTCCATTCATTAAACATAAAATTTTTACATAGGAAGAGCTGAATCAAGATTATAAAATATGAAAGGCAAATTTCCAAATTGTTGCTAACAAAAGCTCAAGAGGATTCAAACATAAACCAATACCCAATCTTTCAAAAGCAAATCCATGAATCATAAAGAGAATAGAACATATAATGAATATTCCATGAAATCATACTTATAGAATAAAATCATCATATAAATTGAGATATTCACTTGCATAAACATATCAAAGAAACCAATCTATAAATTAAAAGAGGAAATTTCATGACGAAAAGATACATAGGAGATCCAAACTTTCAAAAGAACTCATCAATTAATCACATGATCTGAAATTTACTTGCCTCAAGCCAAGATGGAGTGAAAATCATTCAAGGGTGATCTTCCTAAAGTCTCAAGCTCCAACTTCACAAAACCCCCAAAAATAGCTCAAGAAGAAGCCCTAGAAAACAAATCCATTGCAAATCCCAAAGAAAGCCTTTACATACATGAGAGAATACTCCAAATGGTTTGAAAAAACAAGATTTGAAGAAAGAAAGCCATTGCTAACCTTTTTGAAGCTTCAAACAAGAAGAAAAGCTTGAAAAGAGAAGTTGACCCAGCTCAAATCCTTTGAAAATGGCATCCTTGGAAAGTCAAGAGAGGGGAGAAGAGGTTTAGGAGATCAATCCTCCAATTAGTACTCAAGAAGAGAGGTTTCAAAGAGGAGAGAGAAAGTGCTGGGAGAGAGGTTTTCTCTTGAGCCTAGGGTTGCAAGATTAACAAATGAGAAGGAAGAAGAAGGGACTATTCCTTTATATAAGATGGGCAAGTGGGTCCCAATCTTCACAAGGCTGAAAATGGTATTTGTGGGTCCCGAACGAAGATGACGAAGAAGACAAGATCGATCAGCGAAATATTTACTTTCCAAAAAGTATATTTTCCCCAATTTCTGAAATTTTCGAAATTTATTGACAGATTTAGTGAAAATGTCATTTTTGCCCCTTTTTCTCGAAAAATACAATTTTTGAGCATTAAATCAAAATGGTCAAAACATGAAAGTTGTTAAACTTAATGAAATGAGTCAAAATAGACCAAATTTGGGATTTTTAGAAATCAAGAGTAATTTCTCATAAAAATACATTTTACAAAGGCCGGGTCAAACTAAAGTCAACGGTCCTAAAACTCCAAGGCTATGAAAAATCCAGTCAAACTTAAAAACAAAGTCAAACCAACTCTAATCTCACTTAAAAAGCTAAACCATGATTAAAACAATACTAAGCAAAAGAAGTGGGGGTTGGGGTCTTACACACTGGCTCGTCGCCAGGGGCGCGCCGGCAACCAGCATGAGTGCCGAGGTGCTCCCATAGCACGAAATGGAGAAGACCCACTGGCTTGTCGCCAGGGGCGCGCCGGCAACCTGGCATGAGTACCGAGGTGCTCTCATAGTACGAAATGGAGATCTAAGACGTGTAGTAACTTGGGCGCTGTCGGTGAGTTCTATATCTTGGGGAGAAAAGAGAGATAGAGAACATAGTGCTTTTATTGCTCGTCAAAAATCAATTACAATTTACAAATAGAACTTCGTGAGGTGCGTCGCGTTCCACGGTCATGGTAATTGTTTACCGCCCATGTCCTCAAGTTTGTATGCTGATCGACCGCAGATCAAGGTGACCTTGAATGGTCCATGCCAATTCGGTGCCAACTTGCCGTGGTTCGGATCTTTGTCCTGCGGGAGAGACTTCTTCAAGACGAGCTCTCCGACTGAGAATTTTCTCTCCTTGACCCTTTGGTTGTAGCCCCTGGCCAACTGTTGCTGATAGGTAGCCAGGCGGATAGCCGCTGCTTCTCTGTGTTCTTCTGCTAGGTCTAACTCGCGAGTCAAGTTCATGTCGTTATGGCCTTGGTCAAAGAGTTCCGATCTCAAGGTCGGGAGGCCGACCTCAAGTGGGATCACGGCTTCCATTCCATAGGCAAGAGAGAAAGGCGTCGCCGAGGTGGAGCGTCTTGGTGTCGTCCTGTAAGCCCACAGGACGCTTGGTAATTCTTCCACCCATCTTCATTTGGCCCAGTCGAGCCTTTTCTTGAGTCCATCAAGCACCACCTTGTTGGAGATCTCGGCTTGACCGTTGCATTGGGGGTATGTTGGGGTGGAGTAACGATTTTTGATGTCGAGTCCCTGGCAGAAGGTTTTGAAGAGGTTGGAGTCAAACTGGGTCCCATTGTCTGAGATCAAGATTCGTGGAATTCCAAACCTTGTGATGATGTTTCTCCAGACTAAATTATTTGTGTCGCGCTCGGTAATGGAGGAGAGTGCTTATGCCTCTATCCATTTGGTGAAGTAGCCAGTGGCTACTATCAGCCACCTCTTATATCCTGGAGCTTGGTGGAGAGGTCCTATGATGTCCAGTCCCCATTGGGCAAAGGGCCTTGGGCTGGAGAGCGGACTCAGATCTTGTGCTGGCTGATGGAGGGAGTGTGAGAATTTCTGGCATTTATCGCACCTCTGGGCATATTTATGTGCCACTGTCTGCATGTACGGCCACCAGTACCCCTTGTTGATAGCTCGGTATGCCAGCGACTGTCCACCGATGTGACTTCCGCAAATTCCTTCATGTATCTCGAACAAGAAGTCGTTGACCTTGTCGGGGTGGATGCACTTAGGGTAGGGGCCAGTAAAGGACTTCCTGTAGAGCTTACCTTGTGGGCACAACCAGAACCGAGCTGCTTTGAGCCTGATTCGGCGAGCTTCGTTCTTATCTTTGGGGAGCTGGTCATCTTTAAGGAAGGTGACGATTGCGTCCATCCAGCTCGGGCCGAGGTCAACGCATAGAATTTGCCGAGATGGGGGAAGTTCCGTGCTCGGTCTTTCCAGTGATCCTACTTCGACAATCCTTTTCCTCCCGGCCTCAACCGCTGAAGCTAGGCTGGCGAGGGCGTCGGCATGAGAGTTGGAGTCTCTACCGATCCGCTTGACTTCGGCTTTTTGGAACTGCAAGAGAAGCTTTTTCGCGTACGCTAAGTAGGCTGCCATCCTGTCGTCGCGAGCTTGGTAGTCTCCAGTCAGCTGGCTTGTTACCAACTGTGAATCACTGAAAACCGTCAGCTGTTGAGCTCCTAGGATTTTAGCGCTATTCAGCCCGGCTATTAGAGCCTCGTACTCTGCTTCGTTATTGGATGCTTTGAAATCAAGAGTGAGGGCTTGCTCGATAACCAATCCTTCTGGAGATTGAAGAACTACGCCGGCGCCAGCCCTCTTAGAGGTAGAGGATCCATCAACGAAGACCTTCCAAGCAGAAGCAAGGAATCGGTTCCAAGCCTGCTCTTCTTCTGTCTCAGTGACTTCGTCCTCATGCCTCCTGCCCCCCAGTTCGGAGCCGAGCGAGGTTGGTGCCGAACTTGGAGAGGCGAGCTTGACGATGAAATCTGCTAGAACTTGAGCTTTGACCGCCGTTCTAGGTTGATATTTGATATCGTATTTCCCTAGTTCGATGGCCCAGTTCTAGATTCGGCCGGAGAAGTCGGCCTTTTTGAAGACCGCTCCGAGTGGGTATTCTGTCACAACCATGATGGAGAAGGCTTGGAAATAGTGTGAGAGCTCGCGGAAAGCACTGACGAGCATGATCTTGCTCGTGTAGTAGATCGGCATTTGTTGCTTGTCGTCCTCTCTGAGGAGGACCGAGCTGACCGCATGAACCGAGACCGCGAGGTAGAGGTAGAGCACCTCTCCCTGTTTAGGAGTCGAGAGCAGGGGAGGTGAGGAGAGATAGGCTTTGAGCCTCTGCAGCACTTCGTCGTACTCCAGGGTCCAATTGAACTTCAGATTTTTCTTGAGGAGTTGAAAGAAAGACCTACATTTATCTGAGGATCTGCTGACGAAGCGATTGAGTGCGGCAGCTATGCCGGTGAGCTTCTGAACCTGCTTTGTCGTTGTTGGACTTTGTACTCTAAGGATTGCCGTGATCTGATCTGGGTTGGCTTCAATCTCTCTTCTAGTGACCAGGCTTCCAAGGAATTTGCCGGAGCCGACGCCGAACGCACATTTGGAGGCATTGAGCTTGAGTTTGAACCTCCTAAGGATGTCGAACTGAAAGAAACTGCGATTGAGATCTGAATTAGCGGAAGATATTCATGGCTAATTTGTAACATGACAGATTTTAAAAATCTGATTTGGCCAGCATAAATCAGCCATATAGATCGCATGAGAACTCCATGAATTCATGACCAACAAGTGTATAATTAAAGGAGAATGAAGAAGACTATTACCTCGAAGATTTGTAGACTTCAAATCTCTGAAAAAATAGATCCAAAGGCCCGAACTCAGACTTGCAATTAGCAAACAAGTTGCTGGAATTTTCTGCACTAGTATTGCCTTTGATCTTCTCCTCTATCTCACTTCCAAATCTGATTGGCTAAGATGGTGGGATCTTAATCTAGGAATTAAGAACTATTTCTCCAAGGAAAAATCTCAGACCTTAAGCCGTCTTCAATGAAGAAGAAAACCTCCAAAGGCTGGACGTGTGGGACTCTCCTTGTGCTCACAAAGTATTGGACGTCCAAGAGGGGTTTGGGTTTCTTTTATAGAAACTTTGAGGAAACCTTTCCTAAAAGTTTATCTCTCCTAATTCTCATGGATGTCCTAAAAGGAAAGACTTATTTCCTTTAAGAAACACTCCTATTAGAAAAGGAAACTAAAAGGAACTTCCCATGCAATTAGTAATCCTAGTTATACAACACTTACTAATTTTAAGTTCCTAATCCAAAAAGGAAACTTTCTCATAGGAATACTAATCCAAAGAGGAGTCCAACTTTCCAAGTAGAGAGTCCTACTCAAAGTTGGAAACCTTACCCATGGAAATCCTATTATGGACGTCCCTCATGATAATGCACACCATGGCCCACATACAATTTATCTAGAATTAAATTCATGTATGCCATCAAAGGCCTATTTGAATTTAAACTCAAAATTATTTTTCCACTAAAATAATTCATCCAAATGTTATCTAAACATTTTAGGAAACCATGCCAATCTTGGAAAGTGACTAGAGAAGGGACCAAAAGACATATTTGCCATTGGCTCCCAAAATGACCAAAATGTCCATGCTAAACCCATAGCAACATTAAGACCATTTTAACCTTAACTCATTCCACTAAAGAGTTATGGTTGAACTCCAAGGACAAATATATAATATAATAAGCTCGTCATAAAATGACGGTTGTCTTCGACCTACTAAGTGTAATGACCTGAATGCCCCTCTATGTAACATCCATAATCGAGTCAGGTTATCACATGTACTATCAACCTTCCCGATTACATCTAAACCTTAGAACTTCATATCCTTAAACATAATCATCATTCGAATATCATTCTCTTGATCCAGGGAGCGACCCACAAGTTCAATATTCATATGGAACATCCATATACTAAGATCTTAGATTTTGATGATTAATCGGATAATTCTAAGGGGACGATCATTCCATCATTAGATGGCATAGATTCTATATTGCATCTGCACGTCCCAACTAATCAAGTTCGAGTACCCAAAACACAGAGTTGTTGACCCATGAAAAGAATCTCACCCATAGTGAATTAAAGCACAAGAACTTGACTTCGTCAGTTCATCCACAAATGCTCAAGATTAAGAGCACCGGTCACTCAGTAGCATGAGGTGACTTGATCTCTTTCTGTGATAGTACTATTTTAGAGATCACACCTACCATGGTCCTGTTCAATGCATTGCATATGCACTAATGAGATGAATCCGGGAAAGCCCTCCCATGGCTTAGGTAAGTCACCCTGAATACAGGAGAGTCTCTCATTATAACTTATACCAAGATGAAGTGCCCAGCTCCATCTTTCAGTTATGAACAAATATGATGTTTCCAGTTGTCCATGAATTAGACCTATCTGTGTGTAGATACTACACACCTAATTCATTTACTAGAAACAATGGGCCTTACACAACCATACATATATACATGTTTAAGCATAAAAGAGTCTTTTTATTAAATAACCAGTAAATATCCAGTAACAAAAGATGAAAGTGCAGCTAGTGAGCTTTAGGGCATACACCAATCCCAACAAACTCCCACTTGCGCTAAAGATCACTACTTCCTAACCTAACACCCATAGACTCAACATGAGAAGTGAAGACTTTCTCTATAAGAGTCTTAGTAAATGGGTCAGCTAAGTTATTTGCTGAAGCAATATGCTCTACCACTATCTCTCCATCGTGAATGAATTCCCGGATCAAGTGGTACTTTCTCTGAATTTGCTTTCCTTTCTTGTGATTCCTGGGCTCTTTGCACTGTGCTACAGCACCAGTGTTATCGCAGTACATGACAATCGATTTATGCACTGCAGGAACAACTCCCAATTCCAACAGGAATTTTCTGAGCCATACCGCTTCCTTCGCAGCTTCCGATGCTGCCACATACTCTGCTTCCATGGTAGAATCAGCTATACAGGATTGCTTGATACTTCTCCATGATATAGCCCCTCCTGACAAAGTAAAGACGTACCCTGAGGTAGACTTTCTGGCATCACTATCAGATTGGAAATCAGAGTCTGTATACGCCAATAGCATTAGATCATCTGCTCGAAAGGTTAGCATATAATCTTTCGTTCTCCGAAGATACTTGAATATATGCTTAACAGCTGTCCAATGCATAGGTCTAGGATTTGACTGATATCTGCTAACCATGCCAACGGCAAAGCAAATATCTGGTCTAGTACATAACATAGCATACATGAGGCTTCCAACAGCGGATGCATATGGAACTCTCCTCATGGTCTCTATCTCTTCAGATGTCTTTGGACATTGATCTCGAGACAGTGGTACTCCATGTCTGGAAGGTAGGAGGCCCTTCTTGGAGTCATGCATGTTAAACTTGACCAATATCTTCTCAATATATGAAGATTGGGATAGGGCTAACATCTTTTTCTTGTGATCACGCAAAAGCTTGATCCCTAAGATATAGCTGGCCTCACCCAAATCCTTCATCTGAAATTGAGAGGATAACCAAACCTTTGTGGATGACAATAAACCTACATCATTTCCTATGAGTAATATGTCATCTACATACAGAACCAAAAACGCAACTGCTTTTCCATTTCCTTTCTTATACACACATGGTTCATCAATGTTTTGATCAAAGCCAAAGGATTTGACTGCCTGATTAAACTTGATGTTCCATGCTCTAGATGCTTGCTTAAGTCCATAAATGGACTTCTTAAGTTTACAAACCATGTTATCTTGGCCACTAGCAATGAAGCCCTCTGGTTGCATCATATAGATGCATTCGTCAAGACTTCCATTAAGAAAAGCTGTCTTGACATCCATCTGCCATATCTCGTAGTCATAATGACATGCGATGGCCAAGAGAATCCTTATGGACTTAAGCATAGCCACTGGTGAAAAGGTTTCCTCATAATCGATACCCTCTTTCTGAGTATATCATTTCACCACCAGTCTTGCTTTGAAGGTTTCCACCTTCCCATCCACTCCTCTCTTTCTCTTGTAGATCCACTTGCACCCTATGGGTTTAATCCCTTCAGGTGCATCTACAAGTTCCCAGACTTGATTGGAATACAAAGAATCCATTTCAGATTTCATCGCTTGCTGCCACATGTCAGCATCTATATCTGTTACTGCTTCATCATAACTAGTAGGATCCTCAACCAGATCTTCAGAGTCTGTCTTAAAAGACACTCCTAGATATCTTTCTGGCTGTCTAGAAATTCTCCCACTACGACGAGGCTCCGGAGTGTTTAAAGGAATATCTTGTTCATCTACTGTCTCAGGATCTGGTACAGATGTTATAGGAGATCCCGGAAGAATCTCCTCAAGGGTTTCTTTACAACTAAGCTCTTGGTGCATCATACAATCATCCTCCATGTACCTAGCATGAGTGCTGATGAGCACTTTTTGCTCCTTTGGATGATAAAAGATGCCACCTCTCGTTCCCTTAGGATACCCAATGAAGTAGCACATTTCCGATCTGGGTTCCAGCTTGGTAGCTTTATCATTCAGTACATAGGCTGGACAACCCCAAATGTGGATATGTCTTAAACTAGGTTTTCGACTTGTCCACATTTCTTGGGGTGTCCTAGGTACTGATTTAGAAGGTACCAGATTTAAAATGTATGTTGCTGCTTCTAGGGCATATCCCCAAAAAGATATAGGTAGGGTTGCATGACTCATCATGGACCTTACCATATCAAGAAGGGTACGGTTTCTTCTCTCCGCTACACCATTTTGCTGGGGTGTACCCGGTGCAGACAACTGAGACACAATCCCATGTTGTGTGAGGTACTCCTTGAACTCACCCAGGAGGTACTCGCCACCTCGATCAGATCGAAGGGCTTTGATATGTTTCCCTAGTTGTAGCTCTGCCTTAGCCTTGAATTGCTTGAACTTATCAAACGCCTCAGACTTGCGTCGCAGTAAGTATACATATCCATACCTAGAGTAATCATCGGTGAAGGTGATGTAATACTCATACCCTCCTCGAGCCGGTTTGTTCATAGGACCACACACATCAGTGTGAATCAATTCTAACAACTCCTTTGACCTTAGTCCCTTTCCAGAGAATGACCATTTGGTCATCTTTCCCTTGAGACAAGATTCGCACTGAGGAAAAGGTTCGAAATCTAATGAGCTCAAAGGCCCATCTTCTACCAACCTCTGAATCCGTTTTAGGTTAATGTGACCCAAACGTAAGTGCCAAAGATATGTGTCATTGATTGAAGATACCTTCCTCTTAAGGGAAGTTGAGTTTTCTTGTTGTACATTATGCAGTGTGGGAGCAATAGGATATATATAAAATAAGTTGTCATGTATTCTACTGGAACATATAATATTTCCATCTCTACTGATATCAACACCAGAATGGAAAGAAACTGAATAATTAAATTCAATTAATCTGGAAAATGAAATTAAATTCTTCCTCATGTCCGGAACATAGAAAACATTATTTAAAACTAATATCCTATCACATGGAAAATGTAAGGTAACAACTCCTACTACAACTGCCCAAACTTTAGCTCCAGTTCCGACTCTAAAGGCAAACTCTCCTTTCTCAATTCTCTGCATTATCTGAAACCCCTGCAATGAATTGCAGATATGATTAGTGGCTCCTGAGTCTACTATCCATGAGTCAGTAGAATCAACCGCTAGACAAGTTTCAATGTAGTATGAAAAAGATGTACCTTTCTTAACTGAGGCCAGGAACTTGGGACAATCTTTCTTCCAATGACCTTTGAGGCCACACTTGAAGCATTTCCCTTTGGGCTTTCCATCTGTACCCTTGTCCTTCTTATTTCCAGCATTGTCCTTTTTCTGCCCTTTTCCCTTATTCTGCTTCTTCTTGAACTTCTTCCCTTTCAGGTTTGGTTTAGAGGAAGACTGGAAAAATTGAGCTTGGGCTTTGGGCTTCATGATGGCCTCTGCCGCCTGGAGTTCTTTCATTAACTCAAGTAGAGTCATGTCCATCTTGCTCATATTGAAATTGAGCTTGAACTGATTGAAAGAGTCCGGCAGAGTTTCGAGAATCATGTCAGTTTGACTCCCAGCATCAATCTCAGCCCCTAGAATCTCAGCTTCATTGAAACAATCCATCAACTTGAGCATATGCTCTCTGACAGGTGTTCCCTCAGCCATCCTAGCATTCATGATGGTCCTCATAGCAGCTTGCCTAGCTGGCTTGCTCTTGTCTGCGAACATCTCAGACAAGGACATCATGATTTCATAGGCTGTGTCCATATGCTCGTGCTGTGTTTGCAACACGTTGGACATGGAAGCGAGCATGTAGCATTTGGCCATGCTATTCGCTTTCTTCCATTTCTTCTCAGCCTCTCGCTGGTCATCAGTAGAATTAGCATCAATATCGGGACAGTTTTCCAGCAAGACATACTTGTACTCCTCAGCTGTGAGTACTATGTCAAGATTTCTTTTCCAATCTACTTAGTTAGGGCCAGTCAGTTTATTCTCACGAAGAATGCACATCAACGGACTAAAAGAGTCTTTACCCATCTCTTTCTAGATATAAAATGGTTTATAATTAGACATGCAGTATATATGTAATATGCATATGGTGCTTGTTACAAAAGGAAAAACAAATCACAAAAACTTTTTACATTATTCAACCCCAATCATAATGTATCAGTATTTCAACCTCCTCATAAACCCTCCATCGAAGGGATGGCCGAGCCTACAGTCACGTTGAATTAAGGCAGACTTATTTGGATTATCACTATCTGGACACATATCCAGTGGTAGTCCAATAACTGATTGGTTTGGCCTCATATGACAAATAACCATTTAACTCCTAAGGAGAGGTCATTACCGTCTTATGTCAAGTGTATAACCATCTCTTATGAAATTTCCCAGAATGTCTATGATTAAGTCCTCCGAAGGGAAGAGACTTTTATCCTTTCTAGAAGTGACCTTTAGTAAAGAGCTCCACCGAAGGGATGGCCGCTCCCACCAACACTTCATTGATATTCTATAGAAGTGATCTTTAGTAAAGAACTCCACCGAAGGGATGGCCGCTCCTACTAACACCTCATTACGAATATTCACATTAGTTCACCCATTAACCCATCAAAGCGGTCTTTAGTAAAGAACTCCACCGAAGGGATGGCCGCTCCTACTAACACTTTAATGAGATAACATGAACCGAAAATGGAAGGCCATGGGGTCTTTCCAAAAACCCCTCTCCCACTTGATTATTTATCAATAGGGTTTATACTTTTTGACCTTTACATTGTTTTACTCAAAAGCTCTTTTTAAATCTAGCAAACTTGGTTAATTAAATTTATGACTTAAGTCATCTTAAAATCAAATAACCTTTGCTTTAAAACATTTGAGCAAATCCCTTCAAAGAGTCAAAAACCTATCTTGGGTTATGAAAACCCATAGGTAGCATCTAATTAGATTTTAGTTTAGCCTTCTTTGGAAACCAAGGGTACCAAGATGAACTAAACCCTATCCAATTTTAAACCTTAGACAAATAGAAGGTGCTGGTCTAAGTTCCGTTTAAAACAATTTGCCAAACTAAAAACAATCTAATACAATAAAGATGCCAATTTTAGAACCTAATGGTGGCCATGTTTCTAGGTGACAATTATAGCAATTATATAAAGCACTCATCCATGCATTCCATATATAAAGGCAAATAAAAGTATGCAATCCTTGATGGCTCCTTGCTCTTCGGACTTGTAATCCTTATCGAACTAGGACATCAAGAATAGGTCTCATCTTTCACCAAGAAGTCTTGTCTCCTCCACCACTAAGGAGTCCGGTTACTTGCAACCTTTCTTGAAACTTTCTTCTTCTTGCTTGATCCAATAAATTAAATTTATACAAGCAAACCCATAAAAAACAAAAACCCAAATTACATTGGAGATACCTATGCTTTTCAAGAAAGCTTACATCAAGACTAGTTGGAATAAAAGTAAAGAAAGAATTACAACTTCCTATGATTGCTAAATGCGCAATCGTACACTTTCCAACTAATGAAAAAACATCCAAATCAACATAACAATCATGCGAACCATCAAGGATGCAATACATGGCTGCAAACAAAGAGGTTAGTGCATGCAAACTCACTATGTGCATCATTAAACAAACCTGGAAAATAAATTCCAGCAATGTTAATGAAACTTGCACACAACATGCATCACAACATAACTTTAATAGGGTGCCACCATACCCATAATCAATCTAGGATTAATTATACACAACATGGGATCATGATTTCACATGGAGTGGCTCTGATACTACTGAAAGAAACTGCGATTCAGATCTGAATTAGCGGAAGATATTCATGGCTAATTTGTAACATGACAGCTTTTAAAAATCTGATTTGGCCAGCATAAATCAGCCATATAGATCGCATGAGAACTCCATGAATTCATGACCAACAAGTGTATAATTAAAGGAGAATGAAGAAGACTATTACCTCGAAGATTTGTAGACTTCAAATCTCTGAAAAAATAGATCCAAAGGCCCGAACTCAGACTTGCAATTAGCAAACAAGTTGCTGGAATTTTCTGCACTAGTATTGCCTTTGATCTTCTCCTCTATCTCACTTCCAAATCTGATTGGCTAAGATGGTGGGATCTTAATCTAGGAATTAAGAACTATTTCTCCAAGGAAAAATCTCAGACCTTAAGCCGTCTTCAATGAAGAAGAAAACCTCCAAAGGCTGGATGTGTGGGACTCTCCTTGTGCTCACAAAGTGTTGGACGTCCAAGAGGGGTTTGGGTTTCTTTTATAGAAACTTTGAGGAAACCTTTCCTAAAAGTTTATCTCTCCTAATTCTCATGGATGTCCTAAAAGGAAAGACTTATTTCCTTTAAAAAACACTCCTATTAGAAAAGAAAACTAAAAGGAACTTCCCATGCAATTAGTAATCCTAGTTATACAACACTTACTACTTTTAAGTTCCTAATCCAAAAAGGAAACTTTCTCATAGGAATACTAATCCAAAGAGGAGTCCAACTTTCCAAGTAGAGAGTCCTACTCAAAGTTGGAAACCTTACCCATGGAAATCCTATTATGGACGTCCCTCATGATAATGCACACCATGGCCCACATACAATTTATCTAGAATTAAATTCATGTATGCCATCAAAGGCCTATTTGAATTTAAACTCAAAATTATTTTTCCACTAAAATAATTCATCCAAATGTTATCTAAACATTTTAGGAAACCATGCCAATCTTGGAAAGTGATTAGAGAAGGGACCAAAAGACATATTTGCCATTGGCTCCCAAAATGACCAAAATGTCCATGCTAAACCCATAGCAACATTAAGACCATTTTAACCTTAACTCATTCCACTAAAGAGTTATGGTTGAACTCCAAGGACAAATATATAATATAATAAGCTCGTCATAAAATGACGGTTGTCTTCGACCTACTAAGTGTAATGACCTGAATGCCCCTCTATGTAACATCCATAATCGAGTCAGGTTATCACATGTACTATCAACCTTCCCGATTACATCTAAACCTTAGAACTTCATATCCTTAAACATAATCATCATTCGAATATCATTCTCTTGATCCAGGGAGCGACCCACAAGTTCAATATTCATATGGAACATCCATATACTAAGATCTTAGATTTTGATGATTAATCGGATAATTCTAAGGGGACGATCATTCCATCATTAGATGGCATAGATTCTATATTACATCTGCACGTCCCAACTAATCAAGTCCGAGTACCCAAAACACAGAGCTGTTGACCCATGAAAAGAATCTCACCCATAGTGAATTAAAGCACAAGAACTTGACTTCGTCAGTTCATCCACAAATGCTCAAGATTAAGAGCACCGGTCACTCAGTAGCATGAGGTGACTTGATCTCTTTCTGTGATAGTACTATTTTAGAGATCACACCTACCATGGTCCTGTTCAATGCATTGCATATGCACTAATGAGATGAATCCGGGAAAGCCCTCCCATGACTTAGGTAAGTCACCCTGAATACAGGAGAGTCTCTCATTATAACTTATACCAAGATGAAGTGCCCAGCTCCATCTTTCAGTTATGAACAAATATGATGTTTCCAGTTGTCCATGAATTAGACCTATCTGTGTGTAGACACTACACACCTAATTCATTTACTAGAAACAATGGGCCTTACACAACCATACATATATACATGTTTAAGCATAAAAGAGTCTTTTTATTAAATAACCAGTAAATATCCAGTAACAAAAGATGAAAGTGCAGCTAGTGGGCTTTACGGCATACACTAATCCCAACAGAACACCTGACTCAGGTCGGCCAAGTGGTCCTGGGACTGCTTGGACTTGAAAACCTTGTCATCAATGTAGACCTCCACCGTCTTACCGAGCTGGGCCTGGAACATCTTCGTGACTAACCTTTGGTAGGTGGCCCCTCCGTTTTTTAGCCCAAATGGAATGACCTTGTAACAGTAAATGCCTCTAGGCGTTATGAACGCAGTCTTCTCTTTGTCAGGTCCATACATCGGTATTTGGTGGTAACCTCGGTAGGCATCGAGGAAGTTCATCATGACGTGGCCAGTAGTGGCGTCGATCAACTGATCGATTTTTGGGAGTGGGAAACTGTCTTTCGGACAGGCCTTGTTCAGGTCAGTGAAATCGACGCAGACTCTCCACTTCCCAGTTTTCTTTTTGACGACCACTATATTCGCCAGCCACCTCGGATACTTGACCTCTCTGATCGCCTCCGCCTCTAGCAGCTTCCCGACCTCCTCGGCTACTGCTTCTGACTGTGGTACCCCCGTCCTGCGTGCCTTCTGCATTACTGGTTTGTGCTGAGGGTCCACGCTGAGCCTGTGGCACCTAACCTCGGGGTCAATGCTGGGCATCTTGTAGGGGGTCCAAGCGAAGACCTCCTTGTTCCTGAATAAGAAACTGATGAGTTTGGCCTGCTCCGTCTTGGTAAGTTGACTGCCAATTAAGAAGTGGCACTCGGGGTCGGTGGGATTGAGCCTGACCTCGGTCAAATCCTCGATGCTTTTCTTCTCGGGATTGCAGCCGACCTTATCAAGCTCGTCTTCTAGTTCGGCGATATTTACTTGTTGTGGCTCCTTTTCTCCAGGCATGACAGCCATTAGGCATTGCTTGGTCGCCTGCTGGTTGCCTCTGATAGTGACCACCTTTATTCCACCGTTCTTGTCCTCTAAGGGGAATTTGAGTTTCTGGTGGTGGGTGGAAGGTATTGCTTCCATGCTGTGCAACCATGTTCTCCCCATTATGGCATTATAGGGAGATGGCGCGTATACCACAAGAAAGTCGGCAGTTATGGAGGCGCCTTCGACATGGACTGTGAGGGAGATCTTCCCCTTGGGATATACTAGTTTGGCGCTGAAGCCTATCAGGGGAGTCCGCGCTTCCTCCAGGTCCTCTTCTCAAGGCCCATCCTCCTAAAGCAATCAAAATAAAGGATCTCGGAAGAGCTTCCGGGGTTGACGAGGATCCTTTGAACTATGCAATTCTTGAGTTTGAGGGTAACGAACAGCGGATCGTTATGGGGGAGCTGGACTCCTTCCAAGTCTTCCTCAGAGAAATAGATCCTGGGCTTCTCCTTCCGAGCTTTCTTGAACGCTAGTTCGAGCTCGGCAGTCATCACCTGTTTGTCGTGTACGGCCCTCCTGGCCTCGGCACGAGCCTAGTTACTCCCCCTTGGGGCGGGAGCCAGGTGGATGACGCTGATGATTTTTTCCGACTCATCGCTAGAGTGACCTCCGTCATCCTGGCGTTGAGCTCGGTTGGTGTTTACTCCTCCTTCCTTCACATACTCCTATAAGTGCCCTTCCATGACGAGCTTCTCAAGGTGTGACTTGAGGGAGAAACAGTCTTCGGTGTTGTGCCCATTCTGCTTGTGGTAGGCACAAAACTTACTTTGGTTTCGGCTAGCGGGGTTGCCTTGCATAGGCTGCGGCCAGCTGAAGTAGGGCTTGTCTTTAATCTTGTTCAGTATTTTGTGGATAGGCTCCACGAATACTGTGTGGACATTTGGCCTGGACTTCTTGTCGTCATCCGTGTTGGGAAACGAGGCTGCTGCCGAGCTGGTGGAAGTTCGGTATCGATTCCTCTCTTCCCTATGAAACGTCCTATTTTCCTTTTTGGAGAAGGATTTCTTGGAGGGGTGGCGTTCATGCTGGGTGGCTCGGTCTTCGAGCTTGGACTGGCCTTTGGAGACGGGTTTAGTGACGTCGAAGCTCTCATTGGCCCTGACCTCGTCTTGCTCTTGGCGATGTACTTATTCACCCTGGCCATTAGTGCTTCCATCGAGGTCACGGTGCTCCCGACCAGCTCTTTACCAAGGTCATTGCCCGGCAGCAGGGCATGCTGGAAGGACATGATCAGCACTTCGTCGTTGGAGTTCTCGATCAGGCTATAGACCGTCCAGAATCTCTTAGCGAACTAGGTGATACTCTCGTTCCACCTCATCTTAAGGGCCATGATGTCGCCATCCGTCTTCGGGATGACTCTGTGGGCCTGGAACTTTCACATGAAGGAGTTCCGCAACTGGCACCAACTCGAGATCGATCCTTCTGGGAGACTGTAAAACCATTCGAGAGGGAGGTCTCCCAGACTCAACGAAAAACTCTACAGTTCAAATGGTCGACATCGCCCCACACTGACATCTTCTGGGTGAAATGTCGGAGATGCGCTGCCGGATCTGAGGTGCCGTCATAATGGACGAACCTTGGGACACTGAATCTCTTAGGCAGGAGGAAATCCTTGATCTCCCGAGAGAAAGGAGACGAGCCGGTGTCGCCGGAGTCTTACAAATCTAAAGGATTACGAGAGGGAACTTCCATATTGCGCCGGATAGCCTATCCAAGCCGCGCTTCTTCGTCTTCTTTGTCCTCAAAGAGGGGCTCTGACCCTCTCTTGGAGTGACTGTTGCTAGAGCCCTCGTCCTGAGCCCGGCGCTGCCTCTTGTGCTCGAGGTGTTACCTGAGGTCGATCTCGGATCGATGGGTCGGCCTACTTTTGGAAGGTTGGGGGCCGACCTTTGCCTTGTGCTCAGGTTGCTGTCGAAGCCGCTGTTGGAGCTGCCGAATCAACTTTTCTTGTTCCTGGATGAGGACGTTTTGGGCCGCGACATCCCCATCGCCAGCGAAGTGATGGAAATGGTGGGACTTAATGGCTGTTACAGATTTGTCCTTTTGAGGATGCTCCTGTCGTTGTTCATCTCACCGAGGAGGCATAACCTCCTCCTCCGAGGATGAATCCTCGACTCGCTCCGGGAATGCGACCTGGACGAAGAGGTGTGCGTCAGGGCGCTCCTCGACTGCAACTGCGCCAGACCTTGCCTCAGATCGCCTCTGAGGAGGAGCGACCGACGATGGGCCCGGGGGTGGCGGCAGCTGGATTATCGCCCTCGAGGATTCTCCAACTTTCGCCTTTGTGGATTCTCCGCCTTTCTTAGCTTTGGGAGGCATGCCAACTGTAAGTGCCTAAATATTACGGACTTTGTAATGAGGATTATGGCGAGCTCGATGCTCCTTTGAAGATGGAAAGTGGCCTGGAAACCTGAAAGGGGAGAAGATGAAAAAGTCAGAGGACCCTGGCTGTGGGCAGCACAAGGCTCTCCGATGCCTAACTCAGTATGGGAACTAAGCAGTAGGATGGAGATGAGGGAGAAGAGAGACAGAGTAATAGCTCTCAGGTTGTGCATACCTGGGATGGAGATTATTCCTCTATAGGAGGAAGCTAGTGTTGCATGGTGGGACTCATGATGACGTCTTAGCACTCCCAGGGGTGCTGTCACGTCAGCCCACTATACATTAAATAGCAGTCCGATCAGCCCATTATGCATTAAATGCTGGTATAATCGGGCCTTACACTGTCTGACTTTTGGGCCTAGTCCCATCGGGCCTGGCCTAGAGCCATACCCTGATGGGACGTAGCCGCTGGATGCCACTCTGTCAGGGGTGAGGGGCGGCCAATATGGCTTTGTTAGACTCAGCTGGATATCCGTGAAAGTACAGCCGTCAACGTCCATCTCGGCTAATAGTCTGCCTCCGGTGCCGAGCTGAGTGGTCGAGGTGAAGACTTTGTGCCGAGGTCGGGTGACCAAAGTGAGGATTCGGTGCCGAGGTCAGGGGCGTCTGAGACCAGAAACGGTCTCAGTCTCGAATAGCGCCTTGGTGACGTTTGCCGAGGTCAAAGCATGATTAGCCAACACTAACACCGAGATTAATATAATCCCAGTACTTTGGGAGAAACCCCCACACAGAAGGGATCCCAACTTTCCTGGGATTTGATTTTTGGCGATCGTGTCATATGACATGGGAGACTATTTGATGGTCCTCCAGAAATCTGCACCTATGCTTCTTCAGTTTAGCCCTTTAAATGGGAAGTCATTGCTACGGACCAAAAAAATGGGCATTAAATGTTTAATAAATGTCCATGAAGTTTTTCAAAATTAATTTTTCTTACACCACGGTAGTGGAATTCATAAATCATAACCCCCATTTTGATCTTTTCTTCCTCCTTTCCTCCCTCAAATGTTGTATGTTCATTCATTTCACTAAATGGTGCTCTCTGGTTATCTTCTTATTTCCATTTGGTGAAAGCTTAAAAGTTTTTATTTTGTTTCCTTATCCTGTTTCAGATCGCAGTTGTTTACTAGATGATAAACTCTCAAACAGGCATATGGCTTGCTTTCTGCTGCCAAAGTGGTGATCAGATACTCATGAACGATTTGGACATAACTAGAGAGGAATTGAAAGAGATTACTGTGAATTTATGGTCAATAAACGTTCAATTAGACATATAGCTTCTTTTCTACAGCCAAAGTTCACATCATATAGTCATGAACGATTTCAACACAACTTGAGAAGAACAGAAAGAGATTGCTGTGAATTTCAGAACATTATTTTAACTGGTTATGCCCCCAGCCGGGATTTTCATGCAGAAAGGAATCCACTCGCTTGTACCCAATATGATGGAGGTCGCATCAATTCAAGATCATGTACCGAAACTCAAGCAATGCAAGTTTCTGATAACTTAAAACGGGGCAGTGGTACTTCAACTACTAAATATGTTGTCATGATCTAGAACCTTCTCAAGGTTCACCAGGACCGCATTGTGCTAAAATCGGCCCTTGATCAGTGTAGGCTTCTGCTTACTGAAGATTTAGTTCTGAGGTGCTTCAAAGACATCAATCTGATTGGAGTCGAGCATTATTTTTCTTTAACTGGGCCTTTGGTCAACAAGATTATTCACATGGATCCAGAGGTTATATGAGATGCTTGATATTCTTGGGATGATGAAACGTTTCGAACTGATGAAAAAGCTTGTGGATGAAATCCCACAAGAGAAACGTACATCCCTTGTCACAGACAGAACATTTGCAATTTTGTTGAACAGGTATGCATCTGGTCATAAGGTAGAAAAGGCAATAGAGATGTTTTACAGGAGGGTTGAATTTGGACTCAAACTTGACAATACCGCTTTCCAAACACTTCTGATGTCCCTCTGTAGATACAAACATGTCGAAGCAGCAGAGTCCTTCGTTCTCTTGAAACAGGATGAGTTCCCACCTGATATAAAAAGCAGAAACATAATACTCAATGGCTGGTGTGTATTGGGAAACTTACGTGAAGCTAAAAGATTCTAGAATGATATAAATATTACTTCCAGGTGCAAGCCAGATCTATATACTTATGGGACTTTCATCAATTCACTTACAAAGGCAGGAAAGCTGAGCAGGGCAGTAGATCTGTTCAGTGCCATGTGGAAGAAAGGTTGCGCACCAGATGTTGCAATCTGCAACTGCATTATTGATTCCTTATGCTTTAAGAAGAGAATACAAGATGCTCTTACCATCTTTAGTGAAATGAATGAGCGTGGTTGCCTCCCAGATGTTGCAACATACAACTCTCTTTTAAAACGCCTTTGTAATATTAGGAGGATGGAGAAAGCTTACGAGCTGTTGGTTGAAATGGAACAGAAGGGATGCATTCCGAATACTAGAACCTATGGGTACTTTTTCAAATCAATTTCCATTAATGCTGGAAAGAATGGAGTGGAATGGATGTAGAATGATGGCTGATACCTATAATTTAATTTTGAAACTATTTATCAAGTGGAATGATCAGGAGAGAGTTCAATCCATATGGGGTGAGATGGAGAAAAATGGCATGGGTCCTGATCAACGATCTTATACCTTCATTATTCATGGGCTTTACAGCAAGGGAAATATGGATGAGACTCTGCAATATTTCAATGAGATGACATCAAAAGGAATGACACCGGAGCCAAGGACTAGATTATTGGTAAAAGCAATTGAGCTTAAGAGAGCAGAGAATGCAAATGCATTGAGTTCTAATGTTGAAGAGAAGAGGAAGAAGAAGAAGATAGCAAGATAATCCCTTTTGAAATCGTCGCTGAACAATGTACCTCGAGGAGCAAGACAATCCCTTTTAAAGTCCAAATCATTGAACTTGCTTCTGCCACACTGGTCAGAGGCATTGCTTGGTAATGAAGAAGGCTGGATTTCCTCAGGTTGTCATCAATTATTTATCTTGCTTGAGAAAGATTGAGGGATCAATTATGTGCACCGCCCAGATGGTGAGAAGCTCCATACTAGGGTACTTGAAATTGTGAATTATCGATATCACATCCAAGGGTTGTGGTTATTGAGAAGATGGCATCAATTGCAAGATGTACCTTCTTATTGCTTCATGTTTCAAATGATCCTTTCCCTTGCAAGTTGTAAGTGCTTTTTTTCTTTTTGCTGATGTGTAGATTTTACTGTGGAAAATGAATGACCATTTACCTCATTTTAAAGTCATATGTCGAACTTTTCTTGATAGCTTTTTGGTTATTGTTTGAATTTTGGAATCGTCACTTGGACTCTGGAATGATCATTTATGCCCAAAACAAAAACAAAAAAGGCCTAACAATTTGCTCAAATTTGGATTTTCTTATCTTAAAAAAAGGCCTCAAGCTACAAGCGGCATATCAGCTTTGATTCTTGGACTTTAAGTGTTTTTCTTGTCTTTTTTTTTTATTTTATTTTATTAGAAAGGCACACAACTCATTCAAAAGTTTTTTCCTTACAATAGAATGAAGAAAAGAGAGGGCTTTTGGCTTTAATGTCATCTGATAAATATCAGGGCATAATGGCCGATATGTTCTGATACACATGGTAATCTATTAGCAATTTATTGGCCGATGCAGCAGGTATCAGTTGATATTTTGATCCATGCTGCCTAATACCTCTATATAACAATGCACCCTCTATTAGCTGGATTCCTAGGAATTTAGCATTCATCTCCTTAAAATTGCACTGAGGCCTACTGCATGAGTTAAACTGTCTTATCTCTACCTTCACCATGGTAGGTGGCAAGCTTAAAATTCACATCACCATCCAGCAATGAAATATTGATCTAATCATCATTTTCATGCTGGTCACTTATCACAGTTTGATGAAGTCCAATGGTTTATGTTCATGGAAGTGGTACTTGCATTGTAGATTTCAAGAGAAATATGAGAAACTCTCGTGAGGCCTGCTACATTTGTGTGGCTACTGGCTACTGTATGTTCTCTCAGCTGTTCAATTATAATTTCCTTGTGCAGTCAACTGTCGAACCTTTTCTTTTCTTCTTTTCACTACTAAATTTTACTGGAAAGGGATTGGTTGATACAGCAAGAGGGTGCATTCACACTATTAAGGGATTAAGAGGAACTCCAGTTCCAAGTTTGATTAGGCTGCCATCATCTTTCACACAAATGATTTCAAAGCATTTATGGAGAAACTAAGATTGGCCTTTGGTTGGGACCACTATTGATTTCAGTTTTCTATTTTCCCTTTCCGTGTATCTGGTGCAATCTCTCACCATGACCATAAGGTGAGAAGCAATTCATCTTTTTTCTTTTTTCTTTTTTAAGTTAGAAACTGATATTATGTACCCTTTTTCATGGTTGACGCTCTTTCATTCTACCTTTGGTATAAGAACAGCGGACACAAAAAAAGTTAAAAAAGGGGGCCTCTATTCATAGAAGTACAAATGTACTGATACACAAGTGCTGGGTGTGGTTATCGTTTCCTCAAATTTATTCATGCTGTTTATCATGCCCTTTTGCTTTGCAGGCCCATGTTCTCGTTCAAAATTAGCTTTGAGAAAGCTTCTCTCTCTTTGTTCCCATTTTATTAAAGTTCAAAAAGCAGGAAAATGGTATATGTGGTTCTTTCTGTTGGAAGATTTGGTTATATATCCTTCCATAGGGTTCCTGACTTTGGGTTAAAACTGACTTAGCATATTACTGTACCAATTTTGTATCCTTCATTTTACCAAAATTGGCTAATTGGCCTGGAATCCTCATGACATCAACAGCATCATTTTTTTACACTGATTGTTGACTTACGTGTTAATTGAGTTTAAATGGCCCTCTGTTTCACTTTGTGATGTTAGTGCTATTTGCTTGACCTAACACACTACTTCTAGGATATAAGTTGTTTTAATGGGACCTTGTTCGACGGGAGATCCAAAGTTCTACATTGATGAAACTATATGATTGGGCCCCTATCAGATGTAACATCTGTTGTGTTGTCCATTATCCATGCATAGATCTGAATATCTGATGCATTGAATATTTACCCATGGCCCGTCAAGATCAGATTCTTCCAATACCAAAGTTGGTCCCTATATGGAAACATGTATCTTGTTATATTTTCCCCACATGATTGTCTATGTTTTTTTAGGAATGGAAACTTTTTAGTGCAAATTTTGATGCTCTGAAGCCAAAGCTACAACTTGCAAAGAAGAAGAAAGCAGAGAATAAAGAGCCAATCTTGCTGGGCCATTCCCATACACCATGATGACTAATTGTGTAGGCTTGTTGTGAAGAATTGCATATATCATCTCTTACGTGTGTAGTGTGCCAGTGGTTGCCCCTGGCTGCCATTTTTCACTATATATCTTCATCTATTATAACCTTTTCAGCAAACTAGGGTAGGCCTTTTTTTTCAGTATGTATGCTGCAACTTATTGTCCGATGGATGGAAGGAATTTTTTGGAGGGTTCAACTTTTGTGTAATCGTGTTATGAAGGACACGGATCGATCGCGTGTGTCCTCACAATCAAACCTTTCTATTTTCTCTTTAATGAAATCCAATAAAGAGAATTGTATATAGTAGGTAATATTCCAGTGAAAAATGGGTCTAGCCTTTGCTAATGTAATAGGTGGGCTAGATATTCAGTACATATATTTTTTTCTTGCTCAGTTGATGGGTGAATGTAATTTATTTTGAAAGTCCTTTTTTGCTTTTGCTTGTTATAAAGAATTGTATGCTTATTATGAGGGATTGTGCATGGCAAGTGATGTTTCAAGTGAAAATACTGGTCCAGTCCTTTTAGCTATGTTAAATGTTTGGTCCTCCATTTCGGTATGTATTTTGTCATTTCTTAGTCAATGCATGAACACATTTTCCTTCACTTAACCCCTTTTAATAAATTCTAAATGTTCATAGTACACAAAACAAAAAGGTGTGTGCAAACACAAAGTGACCCAGAAATCAGATATAAGGGTTGTTTCTCTCCATTTAGTCCAATAACCACCATTTTATATCCTTTGTGCTTTCTGATGTTCCTTCTTCCTATGCAGTCCTGGATTTTACTGCCTCATTAGTCATTATTCATTAATGACTGAGTGCATGTAATTGTCAGTTTCTCAGTTGACAGAATTTCCTCAACCATGCTTTGCTCTTTTTGTTCAGAAATTGTTTTCCATCATGCCACAGGGCTCATGCCTCATGTATAGATTTAGCATAACATAGATGAAAGGGTTAGTCTCCCATTCAAAGACTTAAAATCCCTAGGAGAGCCTGGATGGGATCCAACTTGGAGTATCCGGTGTGGTTGACTACAACTAGGGGACTTTGGAGATGGGAACCCTAGTTTAATCATCCAATAGATCATATCATCCAGTAGACCTACAGCTGCAGGTGATTCTCGTGATCATGGCTACCTGGGATGCACAAAGCTATGATGCATGGATGCTTCAAAATGGGCAACGTATTGTATTGTATTGTCTCCGATACTTCACTTTTTATGCCTAAAATCCATGTCCTTGCCATGTCTATCGCCTGTCCATGCGTTTTTCCCAGCCTTATTTGGGCATCATAGGCACAGAGTCGTGAGGAAAGAGCTGGTGATGACCCTGTCTGGGATTAGAACTTTTCCCCATCAACAAATGGATAAATAATGCTAAGGCCTCGTTTGTTTACTCCGTGGCCAATATTTTGAGTTCCTAAGAATTTTAACCATTGGCTTTCTACGAAATGGACTAAAATTAAAGAAGTAAAGGTGAAGATGCACAAATGATCATCTACTATTCTATCATTTGTCAGGAAAAAATGAATACTTAGCAATCACCTTAGTACATTAAATCCCAAGAGAGAGGGTCTTATCTACATCTCCGCCTTATATCTTGCACTCACCTCCATCTTTCCATTGTTTGAACTCACTTTACCATGAATTGCTAGGAATGAAATTTTAAGGAAATAACTGGAACATGGTAAGTTTTCTTAAAACATCACATTCAAAATACTAAAAACAAATAAATTCTTATCTACATATGCCCAGTCATGTTTATGTTCTCTATGCATTTTTTTGCTAAACTTGTAAAGGTCTCATGACTGACAAGTAGGGATGGAATTAGAAGATTTTTCTTGGTGGGGCAAAGGAAGTTGTATGAAGATTTTACCCGAAAAATCCTCTAAGATAGGTTGAAGATCAAAAAGGCCCCACAAACTTTCCACATACCACAATGGTCCCACAGGTCTGATCAGGCGTATGTTTTCTCACTTAACCTTGAATGGGGATATCGCTGCTTATATTCTCCTTTTTAGAATTGATGCTACCCATTCCCCTTTTCATCTTCTCCCCTTTTTGTTTCCCTCCTCCATCGTTATCCACTCGATTGGTCCCCATCTGCTTCAACGCTTCCTCTTCCTCCTATTTTCACCTCTTACAAACCACATGAAGATCCCAGTTGGTTTCTTCCTCTTCGTTGTCTTCTTCCTCTTCGTGGCCCCCAAGTTGAAGATCAAGGAGGGTTTGTGCACAAATCAAAATCCAATCGTATAACACCGCTCCATGTCATGGTAAACCACGTATGTATCTTGCATGTATTCCAATTTCTATTTTGGTTTTTCTTTCAATGTCATGTAGGTTCCATCCCTCTGTTTAATGTATTTGATTTTAGGTTTGAATGTGTTTGATAGAAGTGGTTTTCCATTACCTTTCTCATATGAAGACCACGTACGTACCTTGCATGTAGGTTTGAATGTGTTTGATAAAAGTGGTTTTTCATTGTACTTAGGTTTTTCTCTTTGTCATAATTGTTCTTCTCTGTTTAGTGTATTTGATTTTATGCTTGAATGTGTCTGATAGAAGTGGTTATCTGATACAAGGGGAAAAAAAAGGAGGAAAGGACAGGAAATAATCCCCATTCAAACTCTCCATCTCACATACGCCATTATTGTCATGAATTCTCATACTACGTGTTAAGTATGTTCTGGCATAGTAGCACTTTCTGAACTCAAGCCCCTCATGCATGCCTAGAGAAGTATAAAAGGGTCATGTGGAAGCGTTGAAGCAGATGGGAGACCCTTGATTTGCACATTTCACATATGAATTTGCAACATTTTGAAAAAAGCAGCATGATCCATATGTGTTAATGTGAATGCTAAAAAAGTACCATTTTGCGTCGGGATCATGTGAGTTATTTTATTTTTTATTTTTTATTTTATTTTTTTTGTGATTTTATTGGTCTATGTGACTCTGAACTTGCTCAAACTAGTGGAATTGTGAAATGTGGTTGGAGGATGTGAATGTGAAAATGGTTGTACAAATGGTGGAATGTAAGGGTGTAATGTGGGTTTTACAAAACAAAAAAATGGCGTAATGTGGGTCGAGGATGTGTTGTGAATACCAGATGTGCAATGTCTAATGGTTGAATAAGAATGACAAATCCGGACCTGGCATGGTTTATTAAGCTGAAAGTTGAAAAAGACAGCACTGTTTCAGTCTGACTGTGTTCCAAAAGTACGCGAGTTGAAGATCAGGAAAATGTGATTCTTTTATCCTGAAAAATAGCAGATTTATAGTGTATAATAAGAACTTTGAGACCCCCAAATTTCAGCCAAGAAATACCTTGGGAAGTGGGTCAAACAGTTGCACGAACAGGGGTACTCAGCAAGGCAGATTTGGATTTTTGCTTTTTCAATTGGGCACCTTTAAATAGTCATAACTTTCTCGGTTTAAAATACTTTTTCTCTTTTTTTTTTGTTCGATTCATGCATCATCAAGGTTCAAATTCCAGCCATTATATTGAGGTTTAGATCATCTTAGGCAGGTTGTACAGTTCGGTGAAAACAGGCATGTGCGTAGTTTTTTTCATACGTAGAATTTTTCAGCATTCATCAGATTTGATATGTTTCTTGAACAGATAGTGTATAGAAAACTTTGACATTTAAAACACCTTTAACACATCAATGGTGACCTCCCAACAGGATTCATGTGCAAGAAAGTGAATAAACAATGAGAAAAGCTGCATGATCTATATGGGTTAATGTGAATGCTAAAAAAGAACCATTTTGCGTCGGGATCATATGAGCAAATTTTTTTGTGATTTTACTAGTCTATGTGACTCTGAACTTGCTCAAACTAGTGGAATTGTGAAATGTTGGTGGAGGATGTGAATGTGGAAATGGTTGTACAAATGGTGGAATGTAATGGTGTAATGTGGGTTTTACAAAAAAAAAAAAAAAAAGGTGTAATGTGGGTGGAGGATGTGTTGTGAATACCAGATGTGCAGTGTCTAATGGTTTAATGTGAGGGGATATCACTGATAGGTTTTTCTAAGAGATGAAACTAGTCAACTTCATCTATTCTGTGAGGGGATATCCCTGCTCAGTATGTGAAGTTTATATATGAGGAGCGGCGATATCCCCTCCTATGACATGTTCTTTTCTAAGAGATAAAACAGTTGGGAGGGGATATCCTCTCTCAATATGTGATGTTTGTATTCAAGGAGTGGCGATATCCCCTCCTATGACAGGTTTTTTTTAAGGGCTGAAACAACCACTTGGGAGGGGATATCCGCCCAATTTAGTGAAGTTTATATTTAAAGAGTGGTGATATCCCCTCTCGTGATAGGGTTTTTCCTTGGATGAACACACAGCTGGGAGCTCCATCTATTATGTGAGACCACTATCGGTAGCAAATCAACAGAAAAATCTAATATCAAAAGAAGTTCAAGTTTCAAGCTGATCCCAATGAGAAAGAGAAACAGTACCAAATCAAGGAAAATAAAGATTGACAAAAAGGGAAGACAAAAAAAATCTTATTTGGACAGCTACCAGAATTGAAAAAAAATCCAATTCCTTAATATATCCACATAAATCACCGCAGGCGCATAGAAAGTTTCTCTCTTCTACTCCTAAGAAAAATCCAAAGAGAAAAATGAAAATTCTGTCTTGGAGAGGATGGGGTCCAATCGTTTTGGCGAATATGGTTTTAGGATGTATACTGGTAATCTGTGTGTGTGATGGTCATAGAAGGCAATATTATTGTCAATGGGAAGGGAGGAGACCTAACTTGTGTGTGTGTGTGATGCTCATTGACTATGAAATTGCATGAAAATTTTAATCCATGTGTGTGACGGTCATTGAGCATGAAATTGCATATAATAGTCTAAGTGTATTCATATTTTCTTAGAAGTCTGTTTAGGAGGATTGAAAATTAAATTGTGTTGACATAGCTATATGCCACCTATTTCATGATCCCAAAAACTCTATTATAATATAGTTATACCCCACCATCAATAACGCCAAGACACTCTACTCGATTACCGAAGAACCTTTCTTAACTCGTAGAGTCTTCTTATCATAAGCTTGTTCTACAATGTATGATGGGTTTGTTTTGATGCTCCCCTGTAATGTTTTCGATATAAGGATGTATGTGCATTGAAAATGATACTTATAATTCCATTAATGAGCATCATTTACCTATTCATCATTAGGATTTTACTTTTAATTTTATTTGACATTGAGGACTAAATGGTAAATGATGTTTGGATCATGCAGTCTGAAGTAAAAAGACCGAAGGGATCTGAGAATATCATCTTGTATGACCAACAAAACCACATATCTGAAGCAATTGCTAATGGATTGGTATGTCTCCATCAATGTTTGTTTTAGAGAGACCGATCTACATCATCTCTTAGAGATAGACGCAATCAAAATTGACCATGCATTGATATCTAGCTTGATTGATAGATGGCGTCCAGAGACGAATACATTTCATTTTCCATTCGGTGAAGCTGCGGTGACCTTAGAAGATGTTGCATACATATATGGCCTTCCGATTGATGGCCCACCTGTCGTTGGATGGACACACCCCAAAACGAAGGTAGTGGATTTATGTGTAAATTTTCTTGGAAAGAGTCCCAAGCCGGGGGTTGATGCACAAGGTTTATGTATAAAATTTAAGCGGCTTGATGATAACTTCACAACATTGGATAGTAAGTTGAAGGGTAAGAAGACAAAGAACCTCTCCAAAGAGGCTGAGATCTGTTACACTAGGGCCTTCCTCTTTTGTTTGGTCGCTGGCCAAATTTTCACCAACTCATCAGGATTGCGAGGGCCAGCGTACCTCCTAGAACTCTTCACAGGATTTAAGCGATTCACTTAGGGCCCTGAATGTATTTCTAATTTGTACCGAATGTTGGCAAGAGCAGTCAAGTGGAGGTCCGATGGGAATGTACTTGAGAGTGGAGAAGAAGACGAAGTGTCCCCTGCAAAGCTTATGAAAAAAAAAAAAACCTTTTCCAGACAAGTTTAAAACCCTTACTGGTCCTCTGCAACTTCTTCAAGTAAGATCCAGTGAATGGCCTATTCCTTCATTGTCATTTCATTGTGCCTACTCAATGTGTACTTATATTTGTGTTTTATGCATGCAGATCTGGGCTTACTCCCGAATGTCTATAGGACGGTGTCCTCCAACTAAAGATGGTTGGAAGAAAGACATTGAATTCCCTTTATTCAAGACATGGGAAGCAAGATTAATTGGTTACAATTCTTTAACCACAGTCAAAGAGGTTCGTCGTCAGTTGAATCGCATGACAGCTAATGGGGTAAATTATCCAAAATTGAAAACATGTTCATTAAATTGTAAATACGCAACTATCAATTCCAACAATTCTGACTTCTTTTGTGTTTGCATTGTAGTTTGTCTAGATGCCATATGTTAAGTTCAAAAAGGTTTTTACACAACATGTCCAAGACGTTGATCGTAGACTCTTTGCATCTGATGTACTATTGATTCATTACTGGATTTTGGAAAGACAAAATGCCAGTTGGGTGATGAAACAATTCAGCCTAATGCAATTGGTCCCTCCACTGTTTCAGATGCCATTTTTAAGGGTAGAGAAATTGGAGAGAGTGTCATGTGACTATACCCAGATATTGCACGAGGCTAAACCATTATAGGTAGAAAGGCAAAATTTGGTGATAAAAGGAAAGAAAGATGCGTCAATTGTGCATACCAAAGGATATCAAAACCGGTATGAGTTAAACACCCGCATGCGAATCGGCCGAGTTAAAAGGGGAGAATTGGGACAAGATGGAGAAATTACTGAACATGGAAAAAACAGACAACCAACTACCAACCATGATGAGACATGTTGCCCATTGAAGCATGTGATAAGTGTTTGCTTATAACGCACCTTAACTGTGCATTGGGGTCATCATCATGAAATGATACTAATAGTTCTTCCAATTGTGTAGGTCAAGGAACTCTTGGAGCACATGGAGAGATCTATAGACCGGTCAGATAAAAAAAAAGTTTCAAAAATTTTAAGGCCTCAATGCGCAGGAAGATCGAAAGGTTTATGATGTTGGATATCGCGATCACTGAGAGGGGGGGGGGGGTGAATCAGTGATTTCTAAAAACAGGTCCAATTCAACAACAAAACAAGTCAAACCACACAATGACACCAGATTTAACGTGGTTCACCGAAAGGCTACGTCCACGGTTCAAAGACTGTCCGAACACCAATCCGGGACAGATCTGAATCTTATTTAGTCGCACCAACGACAAAGAGCACCAACCCTTAGTTTCAGATAGCACCAACTATCTAGGAAGCACCGACTCCCTTTACAATTTATCTGCACCAACAGATAGGATCACCAAACCCCAGACACCAAGCACCAACTTGATGTAAAAACAGAATATAAGATAAACTCTGTCTACAGCCCTTCCCCTCTACAATTCTCTCTCTCTCAATCCCTTACAAATTGAAAATTAAACATAAACAGAGAGACACTTATCTTATGGACGAAACATCATCTTCAAGAGCATATCCTCGTCCACACTTGCTGTAGAAAGATGCAGCACAACAGCACACAGCACCAGCACTCTTCTTCTCTCCAAAACTCTCTCTCTTTTCTCTTCTCTTCTTTCTCTCTTGGTGTCTTCTTAAAAAAGAGCCTAACATGCCTTTATATAGGTTATAGTAACCCTTAATTGTATTCAAAACAGGCTACATTTCGTTTAGAAAGAGTCCCAAACAAATTAGATAAGAGTGCTGAATTTTCGTGCAAGACTTCTGTTTCTGCGCAACTCTGATCCCGTGCTCGGTCGACATCCTGTGTTGCTCGGTCGACATCATACACTGTCTGGAATCAGACAACTTTCGTGCTCGGTTGACATCCTGGGGTCTCGGTCGACCGAAGACACACTATGTCACGAAAATAACTGGGAGCTACCTGAATCTGTTTCTGCAGGTTTCTTCTTGCTCGGTCGACCGCATGGGGTGCCCGGTCGACCGCATGATCTGCTTCAGGAATTCTGAATTCCTGACTGTGAATTCTGATTTCTTCTTTTAAGCTCTATCAACACCAGCCTATTAACATCACGTTTGTGACAATGTGTTGACAATAATTCCAACTCAAATCAATACTTGAGATACTATATTCTTCAACTCGTCAAAAGACTTTCAAGTCATCTCAAATTCCAACAATCTCCCCCTTTGGAATTGTTGGCAACACTATTGGAACTTCAACACTTACTTGGAACCAATTCTGAAATTCTGAAATAACAACCATCCACTGTCAACAATCTCCCCCTAGCTTTCATAGCATAACATCTCTCCTTGCTATCATAGCATAACATCTCTCCCCCTTTGACAACAAGTCCAAAGGGACCAAACCGAGGAGCGAATAGGATATTCAATGAATGCATTGCTCCCCCTTTCAAGCACAACTCCTACGGTTTAGGAGAGTGAGTAACTCCTAACTTTTTCCGGAGATACTCGAAGACTTCCTTTGGCAGAGGTTTCGTGAAAATATCAGCCACTTGCTCAGTTGTTGGAACATATTCCAACTTGACCTCTCCATCAGCAACTTTATCTTTAAGAAAATGATAACGAATTGCTACATGCTTTGTTCGAGAGTGCTGAACAGGATTCTTAGATATATGAATTGCACTCGTGTTGTCACATAGGATCGGCGTAGGATCCGTTGTCAGAACTCCTAGATCAGAAAGCATTTGCCGCATCCATAACACTTGTGTACAACAAGTTGCCGCTGCAATATATTCCGCTTCCGCTGTCGAAAGGGATACTGAGTCTTGCTTCTTACTATGCCAAGCAACTAATCTTTCTCCAAGATAAAATGCGCCGCCGCTAGTACTCTTGCGATCATCTACGCATCCAGCCCAATCGGCATCAGAATATGCAACAAGAGTGAAGGATTTGCCTTTGGGATACTAGATACCAAGCTCCATGGTACCTTTCAGATATCGAAATATCCTTTTTACTGCTGTAAGGTGCGTCTCAGTTGGTGATGCTTGAAATCGAGCCACCATACATACTGCTTGCAGAAGATCCGGTCTGTAGCAGTTCAAATAAAGCAAGCTTCCTATCATAGAACGATAAGTGGTGTGGATCAACGGACGAACCCTTATCATCTTTGCTTAGCTGTGTGTGTCGTTGTCATTGGTGTGCTGGCACTGGCTTTGCTGTCGTCCATTTAATCGCTTCAGCATGTCCTTGATGTATTTCATCTGTGATATAAGATACCATGGTTTTGCAGCTGCTGAACTTGTAAACCAGGAAAGAACTTAGTTCTCCAAGCATTGACTCTCAATTCTTTCTTCATCTCTTCAGCGAAATTCCTGCCATTTCTTCATCAATGCCACCAAGGTCACTCAATCGAGTCAGAATAACACTACTGTGCATTAACTCAGTTGCATTACATACAGATTGTTTATCAACCATCTCTCATCAAATTCTTCGAGAGATCAGCAGCCTTTGCCGATATGGCCTTGGTTCTTGTTCAGGATAAAGACACACTGATCTATGCCTTGCTAGTAGAGGAGTAACCCAGAAATATACCTTCGTCAGCTCTTTCTTCAAATTTACCCGGATTTTGTTCGAGCCGCTTGATGTAACACTTGCTGCCGAAGACTCTGAAGTGCTTGACTGTTGCTTTTCTTCCAAACCATAGCTCATAGGGAGTTTTGTCTTCATGTGGCCTGATCAAGCATCGATTTTGAATGTATACAGCCGTATGAATTGCCTCTTTCCAATACTTGTCAGCCATCTTGCTTTCACTTAGCATCGTACGAGCCATCTCTTGTACGGTGCGATTCTTCCGTTCCACAACTCCATTTTGCTGTGGAGTTCTAGGGGCTGAGTACTGTCTTTGAATGCCATGATGTTCACAATATTTAGTGAACTCTTCAGATGTGAACTCGCCTCCACGATCAGACCTTAAAATCTTGATACGTTTTTCCAATTGATTTTCAGCCTGTGCTTTAAACACTTTAAAACGATCAAGTGCTTGATGCTTATGCTTAAGAAACAATACCCATGTCATACGAGTATAATCATCAGTGCATAACATGAAATACTTATCTCCATTGGTGCTTTGAGTTCGCATCGGTCCACAGAGATCAGTGTGCACTAGCTCAAGAGGTTTCTTGGAATGATGCTCCTTTGACTTGAACATAACCCTCGTTTGCTTTCCCTTTTGGCAAGAGTCGCAAATGGGATTGGAAGGCTTTTCAACTGTAGACATGCCTCTTACAGCCTTTGAATTGCAAATCTTTGACATGTTATCAAAGCTTAGATGCCCAAGGCGTTTGTGCCACAACCAACTTTCCTCTGTCCGACTCATCAAGCAGGTCTTTTCAGCTCCATCTGACAATGTATAGAGATTTCCAGCAGTTCTTGATCCAGTTGCCACTGTTTTGCCGTTGCTACTCTTCTTGATGGCAAACCCATTCTTTGTGAAGATAACTTCGTGACCCTTGTCACAGATCTGGCTCACACTAAGCAGGTTGTGTCTCAATCCAGACACATATAAGACTTCTTCCGATCTGATCTTATTTGCCATAAGCTGAATAACAACTTTTCCGCAGATTTTGGCACCATCATTGTTGCCAAACTTCACTGAACCGCCTTCATAGTGCTGTAATTTGATGAATTTCTCTTTATCACCAGTCATATGGCTTGAACAACCACTATCAAGGACCCATGGTGCTGCCTTCTTTTGTGCATTGAATGCCATTTGCACAATGAGAGATTCTTTGGGACTTTCTGCACTTTGCTTTGCTCTCCAAGCCTTGACTAACTTGGGTTTCTTTTCAACCTGAAATTTGTTAGCAATATGCAACCTACAGTCCCTAGCCAAGTGTCCATAATTATGACACATATAGCACTCAATTTTGTGGCTGTTTAGGATTGAAAAAGGATTCCTAGTCACAAATGGGCTGTTTCTTACATAGAATTTGCAATCAGCTCTTTTATGTCCAAACATATTACAATGAAAGCAATAACCATAGAATTTGTATCTTCTTTGTGGCTGGTTAGTCTTCATTACCTTTCTAACAGGAATGGACTCCTTTCTAGGTTGAGTGGGCTTCATAGAGTTAGAAGGTGCAGTGACTTGCTTCACAAACTCTTTCTTTTCAGGAGGTGCAATCTTAGAGGATTCACCTTTCTCAAATCCTAGACCAAATCTGAAGTGGGCAGGTCTTTGAACTTTCAGTAGTTCATCGAGTTTCATAGACCCTTCAATCGCTTGGAGCGCTTTGAGTTTTTTGCTATTTTCCAAATTTTCAGCCTTTGCTCTAGCGATCTCAGTTTCAAGTTTCATAGCCTCTTCCTTTTTGATACTTATTTGGTTTTCAAGGACTTCTACCATTCTTTTATATTCTTCTACTTGAGTTTTCAAAGCAATAATAGAACTTTCAGATTCATGGAGAAGTTTCAGATTTTTCTTACTTGTTTTGCATTCCATGCTAAGCTCCTCAAGTGCGGCTATGAGTTCCTCTTCAAGATTGACTTCAGCCTCCTCTTCCTCTTCCGGATCTAGCTCTTTTTCTTCTTCAACAGTGACCATGAAGAGAGCTTCGGTTGATTCATCATCGTCTGAAGTTTCAGACGTGCTGTCATCTTGTTGACATAGAAAGTTTTTAGCTTTGCCTCTTTTTCTGAAATTTCTCTTTCCTATACTCTTTTCAGCATAAGAGTCATTATCATTGTCTTCTTTTAGCGGACACTTCGCAGCAAAGTGACCAATACCTCCACAATTGAAGCATTTAAAGGGTAGCTTCCCTTTGTACTTGCCATTGCTTCCTTTCTTCAACTTTCTAACAAATTGAGCCTCAAGCTCATCATCATCAGAATCAACATCATGACCAGCAGTCTCTTTTGCCTTTTTCTGAACTTTGAAGGCCGCTTCTTTATCAGATGAAGACGTCTTTCCTATGCGCATCTCATAGGCAGTTAAAGAACCATGTAATTCATCCATGGAAAATGCATTCAGATCTTTGGCTTTTTCGATGGCTGAGACTTTTGAATCAAACCGGGGAAGAAGAGATCTTAGAACCTTTTTGACGATGACTGGTTCTTTAATCTCCTCCCCTAGTCCACGAATGTCATTCGTGACTTCATTCACTCGTTGCATATACGATTCAACATTCTCGCTTTCCTCCATGCGAAGAGACTCGAATTGAGAGCGATGAGTTTGCAATTTGGCTTCTTTAATCTTCTCATCACCTTCATGTATGCTTTGCAACTTGTCCCAAATTTCCTTGGCTGTTTTGCATGCAATTACTTTGACAAGCTCGCTGTCCACAAGGCCACTAAAGAGTGCATTCTGCGCCTTGGAGTCGTTGTCTGCCAACTTCTTCGATGCAGTATCATTGGGTACGGTGGCAGTATTGTAACCGACTCTGACAGCCTCCCAAACATCATAGCCAAGAGATTTGATGAAGGCTTGCATCCTAATCTTCCAAAAAGAGTAATTAGAACCATCAAACAGAGGTGCTTTCATATTCCCTGTATTGACTGCCATGTGATTTGACAAGAGATCACCCTTAGCGTATTAAACTGATCAAGGGAGCCTTGCTCTGATACCAATTGTTGGATATCGCGATCACTGAGAGGGGGGGGGGGGTGAATCAGTGATTTCTAAAAACAGGTCCAATTCAACAACAAAACAAGTCAAACCACACAATGACACCAGATTTAACGTGGTTCACCGAAAGGCTACGTCCACGGTTCAAAGACTGTCCGAACACCAATCCGGGACAGATCTGAATCTTATTTAGTCGCACCAACGACAAAGAGCACCAACCCTTAGTTTCAGATAGCACCAACTATCTAGGAAGCACCGACTCCCTTTACAATTTATCTGCACCAACAGATAGGATCACCAAACCCCAGACACCAAGCACCAACTTGATGTAAAAACAGAATAGAAGATAAACTCTGTCTACAGCCCTTCCCCTCTACAATTCTCTCTCTCTCAATCCCTTACAAATTGAAAATTAAACATAAACAGAGAGACACTTATCTTATGGACGAAACATCATCTTCAAGAGCATATCCTCGTCCACACTTGCTGTAGAAAGATGCAGCACAACAGCACACAGCACCAGCACTCTTCTTCTCTCCAAAACTCTCTCTCTTTTCTCTTCTCTTCTTTCTCTCTTGGTGTCTTCTTAAAAACGAGCCTAACATGCCTTTATATAGGTTATAGTAACCCTTAATTGTATTCAAAACAGGCTACAATTCGTTTAGAAAGAGTCCCAAACAAATTAGATAAGAGTGCTGAATTTTCGTGCAAGACTTCTGTTTCTGCGCAACTCTGATCCCGTGCTCGGTCGACATCCTGTGTTGCTCGGTCGACATCATACACTGTCTGGAATCAGACAACTTTCGTGCTCGGTCGACATCCTGGGGTCCCAGTCGACCGAAGACACACTGTGTCACGAAAATAACTGGGAGCTACCTGAATCTGTTTCTGCAGGTTTCTTCTTGCTCGGTCGACCGCATGGGGTGCCCGGTCGACCGCATGATCTGCTTCAGGAATTCTGAATTCCTGACTGTGTGAATTCTGATTTCTTCTTTTAAGCTCTATCAACACCAGCCTATTAACATCACGTTTGTGACAATGTGTTGACAATAATTCCAACTCAAATCAATACTTGAGATACTATATTCTTCAACTCGTCAAAAGACTTTCAAGTCATCTCAAATTCCAACATATGACCGGTTTTACATCAGCCTTCGAGAGTTTCAGTATGGATAACTGCAGCACCTCTCAATTGGATTCATCTGGTGAAGAGGTAATTTATCTTGTGTATTCATGCTTTAATGAAAATAATTTTGTATGCTACCACATTCTTATTTGCAATGCAGGAAAGGGAGAAGAAGAGACCTAAGAAAGCAGTTCGTAAGGGCAGATCCCCACAAAAAACGCTTGAATCTAAGTTGTTGTTAGAGCCCAGATCTCACTCGGATCCACCATCTCATGGTTCACAATTTTTCGAGCCCGGCCAACTTGCCTCCAATAGAGTTGATCTTTTCAACTCCTCCACACTTCATGAGACCGCAACCGCCAATTGTAGAGATCATGTCTCCTTTACTGGAATATCCTTCTCAAGCAACAACTCTAGAAATCATGTCCACTCCCTCACAAGAAGGACCTATCCAGGAACCAATTCTAGAAATCATGCCGGAGTCACATGAAGAACCTTTCCAATCACCAATTATAGAGATCATGTCCACTTCCTCACATGAAGGTCCTTCTCAAGCAATAGTGGTTTCTACTCCAACCACCTCAATAGTCATTAGTTTGGAGGATCAAACGATTGCCCTCCATGAAGAAGATACCAATAAAATTTGAAGACTACTCACATTCGCTAGTGCAATCGGGTTATCAATTGACTGAATTGGATAAGTTCTTCATCAAAGGTTTTAGGAAGCTGTATAAAAAAAGGTTGCCTAACATGCACCTATGTGTGATTTGATTACTTTACAAGTCTTTAATATTTCCTTTTCATTAATGGCTGATCTTTTATAACGTCACATCAAGGCGGAATTGGACATATATTGTACACTAGTGTCCAGTGATGACCTCCACAAAGCCTTAGAAGAAGGGACGTGGTTGTGCGCCAACATCATGTACTATTGGTTTGAGATTTTGGGTGAAAGGTGTCGAGATGCATATTTGTTTGATCCTAGTGTTTCGGTAAGTGAATTAAATTTTATGACAATAAATTGATATACTTGTATTGTGTACTAACTTTCATGGGAAATACATCTAACTCCAATTACAATAACAAGCAGAGTTGGTGGCAGGATAAGGACATGTGTCATCACGCTGATCTGAATATATTTGGTCCGAATGGTGAAAATGTGTAGTTGGCGCGAACGTACATAACACTAGTTTTTGTACTACACCATATAAATCATTTCACCTTACTCGTAGGTTACACAGATGAGAAGAAATGGGAGTTTTACAACAGCTCATTCAGTGATCATTACTCTCAAACCAATTGTGAGAAATTCGTAAGTATATGTGAACTATGTTTTCTTCAATGTATTATCCTCCCTCTCCCTTTATACTTCAAAATTTGTCCAACTGACCACCGCTATTTTTAATGTTTGTTGCATGTCTGTAGATCGACTATTTGAATGAGAAGTTTAGAGACTATGGCTGGGCAGATCCATATTTGTGGACAACAAATGCGATGTCTAACATTCCTCATCAAGACAATGGCAATGATTGTGGTGTTTTCATGCTAGCGTTCGCAGAGCATTGCATTTTCTGCAGGCCGACCAACTTCACCCAAGCCGACATAGCATATTATAGAAGTAAGATAGTGGTAGACATTTTCAAATGGAGTTGGGAAAAGAACGCTTACAAAGTGGATCTAAAGAAACTATTGAGCGAGTTGTAGCAGCCAATGCATCTCTGTTCGTGTTGAAAGATGAAGTCTCTTTTGTGTTTTCTTTGTTACTTAATCGCATGAGTTTTTTGGACAGCTGTATCTCAACCTTTGGATTGTTAAGGCCCATTTTTTGGGACAATTGAAAGTGGATTGTGAATTCTGAATGCTTAAGGTGAATTGTATAGTTGATGTCAAGATGATATCAGGTTTTATGACATTTTATTATTGTGCCCGTTTGGACTTGGTTCTGTATGTTAATAGAAAATCAATTATCACCATTTTCACTTTGTTACACAGTTTTTTGGACAATTGTCTCTATTCCCATTTGTTACACAGGTGAATTGTAGCTTTGATGTTAGGGAGGGAATCTAGTTCTACCCACAATTTCTTATTATGCCCGTCGGGACATGGTTCTGTATGTTAATAGATTCAGGTTTTTCAATTCTGAAAGTGACAAGGCATTCTTCATACATGAAATGTGCAGGTGACACTAAAAATTGCTTGCTCCCAAACCTCCTTGTAGACTGTGGTTCACTGTTTATTCACTTTCTTGCACATGAATCCTATTGGGAGGCCACCATTGATGTGTTGAAGGTGTTTTAAATGTCAAAGTTTTCTGTACACTATCTATTCAAGAAACATATCAAATATGAAGAATGCTGAAAAATTCTACGTATGAAAAAAACTATTCACATGCCTGTTTTCACTGAACTGTACAACCTGCCTAAGATGATCTAAACCTCAATATAATGGCTGGAATTTGAACCTTGATGATGCATGAATCACAAAAAAAAAAAAAGAGGAAAAATCTTTTAAACCGATAAAGTTATGACTATTTAAAGATGCCAGATTGAAAATGCAGTGTTGCTGAAATCGAAATCTGCCTTGCTAAGTACCCCTGTTCGTGCAGCTGTTTGACCCACTTCCCAATGGGTTTTTTGGCTGAAATTTAGGGGTCTCAAAGTTCTCATTATAAACTATAAATCTTCTATTTTTCAGAACAAAACAATCACATTTTCCTGATTTTCAACTCGCGAACTTTTGGAACACAGTTAGACTGAAACAATGCTGTCTTTTTCAACTTTCAGCATAATAAACCATGCTAGGTCCAGATTTTGCATTCTTAACCAACCATTAAATCAAGTATTCTTAGAAGCAAAAATACATTCAAACACTATCCTAATTCTAATGCATGCCATTAGTAATTCCCAACCATAGATCATGCAAATAACATAATAGAAAGTTTCCTCATCTTTAACATGGGTTTATAACTCATCACTGAGACTGACATAAGTTCTTCACCTGAATCTGGGATTGGTGTATGCCCTAAAGCCCACTAGCTGCACTCTCATCTTTTGTTACAGGATATTTATTTGTTATTTAATGGAATGACTCTTTTCTCTTTAAATATGTATATATGTATGGTTGTGTAAGGCCCATTGTTTCTAGTAAATGAATTAGGTGTGTAGTGTCTACACACAGATAGGTCTAATTCATGGACACTAGAAACAACATATTTGTTAATAACTGAAAGATGGAGTTGGGCGCTTCATCTTGGTATAAGTTCTAATGAGAGAATCTCCTGCGTTCAGGGTGACTTACCTAAGTCATGGGAGGCCTATCCCGGATTTATCTCATTAGTACATGTGCAATGCATTGAACAGGACTATTGCAGGTGTGATCTCTAAAATAGTACTATCACTGAGAGAGATCAAGTCACCTCATGCTACTGAGTGACCAGTGCTCTTAATCTTGAGCATTCGTGGATGAACTGACGAAGTCAAGTTCTTGTGCTTTAATTCACTATGGGTGAGATTCTTTTCATGGGTCAACAGCTCTGTGTTTTGGGTACTTGGACTTGATCAGTTGGGACGTGCAGATGCAATAAAGAATCTATGCCATCTAATGATGGAATGATCGTCTCCCGATTAATCATCAAAATCTAAGATCTTAGTATATGGATGTTACATATGGATATTGAACTTGGGGGTCACTCCCTGGACCAAGAGAATGATATCCGGATGATGATTAAGTTAAGGATATGAAGTTCTAAGGTTTAGATGTAATCGAGAAGGTTGATAGTACATCGGATAACCTGACTTGATTATGGATGTTACATAGAGGGGCATTTAGGTCATTTTACTTAGTAGGTTAAAGACAACTGTCATTGTCTGACGAGCTTATTATATTATATATTTGTCCCTGGAGTTCAACCATAACTCTTTAGTGGAATGAGTTGAGGTTAAAATGGTCTTAATGTTGCTATGGGTTTAGCATGGACATTTTGGTCATTTTGGGAGCCAAGGGCAAATATGTCTTTTGGTCCCTTCTCTAGTCACTTTCCTAGATTGGCATGGTTTCCTAAATTGTTTAGATGACATTTAGTTGAATTATTTTAGTGGAAAAATAATTTTGAGTTTAAATTCAAATAGGCCTTTAATGGCATACATGAATTTAATTCTAGATAAATTATTTGTGGGCCATGGTGTGCATTATTATGTGGGACGTCCATAATGGGAATTCCATAGGTGAGGTTCCAACTTTGAGTAGGTCTCTCTACTTGGAAGGTTGGACTCCTCTTTGGATTAGTATTCCTATAGTAAAGTTTCCTTTTTGAATTAGAAACTTAAATTAGTAAGTGTTGTGCAACTAGGAAAACTAATTGCTAAAGTTTGTGCGATGTTCCTTTAGTTTCCTTTTTTAATTGGAGTGTTTCTAAAAGGAAATAAATCTTCAGATTATACTTTCCTTTTAGGACATCTATGAGAATTAGAAGAGATAACCATTAAGGAAAGGAATCCCAAAGTTCTATAAAAAGGAGGAGGCTTCCCCCTTGGACGTCCAACACAAAAAGACCCCTATCCCACACGTCCAGCCCTCTTGTCTTCTTCATTGAAGAGAGTTTCAGGTCTGAGATTTTTTCCATAGATAAAAGTTCTCAAAACCCATCTAGAAATCTAGATTAAGATCCCACCATCTTAGCCAATAAGATTTGGAAGTGAAATAGTGAAGAAGATTAAAAGCAATTCTACTGCAGAAAATTCCAGCAAGGTGTTTGCTAATTGCAAGTATGAGTTCAGCCCTTTGGATCTTTTATTTCAGAGATTTGAAGTCTACACATCATCAAGGTAATAGTCTTCTTGAATCTCCTTTAATTATACACTTGTTGGTCATGAATCCATGGAGTTTTTATGCAATCTATATGTCTGATTTGCGCTGCCCAGATCAGATTTTCTAAAACCTATTTTATTACATATCAGCCATGGACGTCTTCCCCTAGTGATGTCCAGATCTGAATCGTAGTTTCTTTCAATCTCCTCCCAACTGTTTTATCTCTTAGAAAAGAACCTGTCATAGGAGGGGATATTACCGCTCCTCATATATAAACTTCACATATTGAGCAGGGATATTCCCTCACATAATAGATGAAGTTGACCAGTTTCATCTCTCAGAAAAACCTACTAGTGATATCCCCTCACATTAAACCATTAGTGTAAGACCCTGACCCCCAGTTCTTTTGTTTAGTATTGTTTTAATTATGGTTTATCTTTTTAAGCGAGATTAGAGTTGGTTTGACTTTGTCTTTGAGTTTGACTAGATTTTTCATAGCCTTGGAGATTTTGAAGACCGTTGACTTTAGTTTGACCCGGCCTTTCTAAAATGTATTTTTATGAGAAATTACTCTTGATTTCTAAAAATTCTAAATTTGGTTTATTTTGACTCATTTCATTAAGTTTAACAACTTTCATGTTTTGACCATTTTGATTTAATGCTCAGAAATCGCGTTTTTCGAGAAAAAGGGGCAAAAATGACATTTTCACTAAATCTGTCCATAAATTTTGAAAATTTCAGAAATTGGGGAAAATATACTTTTTAGATAATAGATTTTTCGATGAACATTTTTGTCTTCTTCGTCGTTTTCATCCGGGACACACAAATGTAGGTTTCAGCCCCTTGAGTGTTAGGACCCATTGGGACCCATCTTACCCACTTTTACAAATAGAGATGGGCTCTCTTCTTCTTCCCCATTCATTTTTCTTGCAACCCTTGAGTGGAGCCTAGGGTTTTCTTCCAGCCCTTTTCTCTCTCTTCTAGAAAGCTCCCATCTTGAGTGCTAAGTGAGGGAATGATCTTCTAATCTTCTTCCTCATCTTCCAAGCTATCCTAAGATGCCATTTTCAAGAGATTTGAGCTAGAGAAGATCCCTCTTCCAAGCCTTTCTTCCTTGTTTGAGCTACCAAAGGTTAGCAATGGTTTTCTTTTCTTAAAAATCTTATTTTCCTAAGTCTTTGGAATGTTTTCCTCATATTTGCAAATAGTTTTCATGGAGATTTGAGAAGGATTGATTTCTAGGGTTTGCTCTTGGTTTATTTTGGGGCTTTTGTAGATGGAAGACCTTGGACCCTAGAGAGTTGTGTTTGGAGTGATTTTGTGAATCTCTTGACCAAGGCAAGTAAATAATTCAGCTAGTATGATGTTTAATGCTTAATGTAAATGACTTACATGATATTTCCATTTCTATGTTATGTTTTCTTAAAGTCTATGGGTTTAATTTTGAAGTGTTTATGTAAGTGATTTATGCTTAATCTTCTTAAACTATTGTTTCACAAAAGTCTTGAATTTTGGTCTCTTATTTAATTATCTTATGATGAGCTAGCTACATTGCAAATGTTTAGTGTCTTGTTGAATGGAGAAGTTTATGTTTACATTTGATTTATATGAAATGGATGGGAGGAATTAGTGTGTAGTGTGTTTAATGGATTTGAGTTGGCAAGGAGAAGCCCAAATATATGTAAAATCATGTGAGAAAAAAAAATGAATGAGGAAGTGCATTTCGGCACTGTCAAGGGCTGGACCAGGGCCCAGTCCGCTCGAGCGACCCAGTGGGCCGCTCGAGCGGACCAGGTTTTGTATGGGCTTCGCTCGAGCGGACCCTGGGTCGCTCGAGCGAGCCCAGGTCTGCCCAGGGCCCATTTCCTGGGCTGTTTCTTGGTTCTTTTCTGGCCTGTTTCAGGCCCATTTCTTATCCATTGTTTGAAGCACATAGGACCCTCATTGATACATGAAAGTTAAAATAAAAATACTGGATTGAATTACTTTTAAATCGTGAGAATTAAATGAGTGAAATGATGAGACCAAAGGATGTTGCAATTACCGGGGAATTAATTAATGTCTTAATATACACTTCATATCCTAAATTGTAGGAGATCTTCTGTGGCACCAAATCTCTCATTTACAATCGACATTAGGAGACTAAGTGTGTATTGAGTTCGCCTTGGTAGTCCATTGAACCACTATACACTATTCCATTTCGTGTTGGAAAATTTATATGTATTCTTTTATTCAATGTAATTGAGTGGTTCGTCACGTTTGAAAGGATCAATTGTACGATTTTCCTACAAAATTATATTGAAATGTATTTGAGCGATTCGTTATGGAATTTCGTATAATTTTCTACAAATCGATTTGAAATGTATTTAAGTGGTTTGCCATGGAGATTTGTATCTTTTCAACAAATCGAATGAGTATTGATTTGAGTGGTTTTCCACGTTCGAAAGGATCAATTATATGATTATTATACAAATTACTTTGATGTGTATTTGAGTGGTTTACCAAGGAAATTCGTATGTTTTCTACGAATCGATTTGGAAGGAGATTTGAGTGGTTCACCACGTTCGGAAAGATATCGATAAGGCTACTCATCAGATTTGTTTGGGTTTGTCAGTATTTTCAATATGTATTTGTTCAGGAGTAGTCCTTTCATCAGTCTTAGAAATGAATCACTTTTATGATTTGATTTGTATCGGTTCAGGTTTTGAGAAATAAAGGCACCACTAAGCTTAGGTCACCTTGTCGGGCTGATCACTCGGTTTGCGATCTTTAAATTTGTCCGCCAGCTGCACCTTGGATTCTGTTTGTACCGACCATGGCAATGGTTCTGTTTGTTCCGATTCCACGTGTAGTGACTACGGTTCTATTTGATAACGACCTTGTTCGTTCCGGTCCCACGAGTAGTGGCTACGGTTCTGTCTGCTCTTGTTACTTCGGTAATAGGAGAATATAGCTATATGTGGTTTGCCGATGTTTTATCTGCTTGATATTTTGTTTTATGATCCTTGTTTGTTTCAGCTTATTATAGTCTTTGGATTTGTTAATGTTCAAGAAATCGATCTTTTATCTTATTGTCTCTATTATTCAGGATTTTAAATGTATTTCCAATTATTAAATGTTTTACTTAGTCTGTTATCCTTTTAAGATATTTATGATGCGGATATTGTTCATTTATTTCCGCTGACATGTATTTTCAGTCTTCTAATCATTTTATCATAAATCATCAGTTTTATTGTTTAAGATTTTTAAATGGATTTATAATTATTCCATAATGTTTATTAAATGTCTATTATCATATTATCTGAGTTTTGCTTGCCAGACTGTCGTGTCTGACCCTTTTTGTTTGGTGCCAGATTTCTCTCCTATTGCTCTTTAGGTGTTTGATCGGAGGAGGTAGTTGAGCTTCCGGTCTGACGCGAGAGGCTGCCCATTGATATCATCTAAATGTCAAGTTGGCACCGGAGTTCATATCAAAATATTGGGGGTAGTATTTCTATTTAGTTGGATATTTTTGTATGGCTTTGTTAGCCTTTTTCAATGGATTGTAATTAAGACACTTGTTAATTGTAGCTTGAATATGTGGGAAATAAATAGTCTTGTTACTACCAGCTCAGTATTTTATGATTTATGATTTGTACCAGTCTGCTCATTTGATGGCTTTATGATATTGGTTGAGTGCGACACGGAATCCGATGGCCACGGGCTCCGGGTCGCAACGCCATGATTAGCTTCCGCAAAATATTTAGGACATGATGTAGTTTTATTATCCTCATTCACGCGGATCTTGGGAAAAGCAAAAGTTTTAATTAATTCCAAAATTTTGCATCCCGAGATCGAATCACTGCAGGGCCCGGTTTTGGGGTGTGACAATTAGACACTGCACATCTGGTATTCACAACACATCCTCCACCCACATTACACCAATTTTTTTTATTTTTTTTATTATAAAACCCACATTACACCATTACAGTCCACCATTTGTACAACCACTTCCACATTCACATCCTCCACCCACATTTCACAATTCCACTAGTTTGAGCAAGTTCAGTGTCACATAGACCAGTAAAATCACAAAAAAATAAAAATAAAAATAAATAGTTCACATTAACAGGACACAAAATGGTGCTTTTTTAACATTCACATTAACCCATATACATCCTGTTTCTTTTTTCAAAATGTTACAAAAACTATGCAAATTCATATGTGAAATGCGCAAATCAAGGATTCACCGGTGGATTGCGACATCTCTGGCGGTTGTGTCCCCTTTGTTTATAGATTGAACAGGTAACCACCCTACGTTGCCGGGTGCAATCTTCGGTTTGAATCCTACTCTTTTTGGGGCGACCGGGCTGTCTGGTAGCACGTGGAGGTGATACTCTTTCGTCTGACCTATGCTTCCATTGTCTTCTATCACATGTAGCATGCAAAACCTCATTGTACGCAATTCGATAAGTAAATGTAAAGAACCACTGCTCGTAGAAATAGTAAGGATTTAATTTTCTCATTTGCATTGCCACTGGTGCGTGTGAACAAGGGATTCCTCGCAATTCCCACTTGTGACATGTACATTTCCTCTGATCCAGATCAACCACATCAATGAACTCGGCAGATTGAACCTGAAATTCTACGAAATCAGCAACACGAACTTGCACTCGGCGAGATTCTTCACCCTCGTGGCTTAGCATTTTTTCCGCCCATGGAGTTAGCCGAGTATTAATCAATTGAGATTCAAGTTGACATTTTTGGTAGAATTCCATAAGCTTGGCACGTATCTCATCCACTTGTATTGTTATGGGGAGCACACGTTTGTTCTTCAAAAGACTATTCGTGCACTTGGCAGCATTCCTTGTGAGTATATCATAGCGTCGTCCTGCAATGAATGAATTTGCCCAGTGTTCTTTCCCAATTGCATGAATGTAATTATAAGCGAGTTCATCAACAGCTCGAATACCATTCATGTATGCCTCATACTCACATGGTCTATATGACTTTGCAGTAAACCAAAATTTCCTAACAATAGCATCATCTTTGAAATTCCCCTTCACATTTTCAGCAATGTGATGACAACAATAGCAATGTCGTGCACTTGGAATGGTGCTGGCAAGAGCAGGTACAAGCCCTTTTTGCCGGTCAGACACAATGGTCAAATTCGGGGGTTCATCGAGGGCAATAAATAAATTTGGGAGGAACCACTCCCAAGTGTCACGGCGTTCAGCTTCGACGAAGGAAAAAGCAATAGGAAAGAGCTTACGATTCCAATCATGGGTTACAGCCACTAATGACACACCTGGATACTTACCTCGAAGGTGTGAACCATCAACAACAATCATGGGAGTGGAGCCTTCTTCTCCTTCTTTTCTCTTCACTGTGATTGAGAAACAATGGGTAGGGCGTCGATGGGCCTTCTTCTCCTTCTTATCCTTCCTCTCCTTTCACTGTGATTGAGAACAAATGGGTAGGGCGTCAATCTCCTTGGTGTCGATCTCCTTCCTTTCCTTTCACTGTGATTGCGAAAAAATGGGTAGGGCATCGACTCCTTCTTCTCCTTCCTCTCTTTCTTCTCTTCACTGTAGATTTGGGATGAAGGACATTTTTTTTCTTAGGGTTATGTTGACATCAACTTACCAAGGGAAAAAATGCAATGAAAAAATTGCATTTTGGGCTGGAGGTCCTTGGCTGTTATTATTAAAATTTAGGATCCTCAGTTGTTATTAACCTATTTAAGGGATTTTTGAAGTAAATTTCCCTTTCTAAAGAGTACACGTACCTGGATCGGTCTCTCCATTGCACTTCTGCTAATGTATAAATATAACCCATTCATACTTTGTGATGCTCTAAACATTGCCTTCACATCCGCATCTTCTTTTATAGTAATATACGAGAATGCAATTCCATTGTGAAAAAGGTATTGTAAAGTCAGGTTCTCACGAGGTTCTTCCCACTTAAGATACTTCAAGTGCAACATTAAGCAATGATGTATATGACATGTCATTGGAGAGATACCTCATCTTTTGTTTTCCATTTTTGTAAGAAGGATGCGTACTATCATAATCAATCTCTCCATCATAGTGGAATATGGTCAAAGCTTCATCGTCTGGCATCCTATTGATACATGATACAAATCATTTGACTTCTATTAGCAACCTTATAAATTGAAATAACTTCATAACTTATAATGGAAAAAAAAAGTTAAAAATACCAACGAGGACATACCATTAGCAATGTCTATTAGCAACTTAACTTTTGATACCTTTAAACTGTTTGCTTCTATGTATCATGGTTGGGTCACTATGTATATCAAGAGATTATGACAGAAAATAAATAAAATTTTCTCTACATGGTAAATTACATATTCTAAATTTGTTTGGTAGAATTAAATATTCTTGTTGAAACACAAAAAAGAAGGACTACAACAATATGAAAAAACAAATGAAAACCAAGTGGGCTGTATTATCCATAATAAGACCTGTGGAAGTGGTATTGAAAGACAGATGTGTTATTTCAGTAATAATGGAACCTGGGTTTGTAGTGTGTAGAAGATGAATAAATGTATCAGTAAACCAGGTTCTCCATGCCTATGTAAATGCTACCAATGGAATTGACCAAACTCCTTAGTGGAGTATAAACTACTAACTAAAGAAATTATAGGTTTGAATACAAAGTTTTAAAAAAACGATTTGAAACCCTCAAACCCATATATTATGTTCTAGGGTTGTGTATCTACCAACCTCTTCAATGGAGTCCAACTTCCCCTTTAATGAAGCAAAATAGATTAAATACCCAAAAAGTCAAATGGAAGAGAAAGGAGTTGCAGACAAACCTCGTTCTGACCAGAAAAAGGCAGAATGGGAAAGGAGAAAAAGGCAGAATGGGAAAGGAGAAAGGAACCCGTAAGATATATATGAGAAAACACGAGCGGTGTTATCACCATTCATTTGATATAAGTAGTGGGGCTAGCGCTGCCCATGAAAAGCAACAAACAAATAAACCAAAAATGGCCCTTGGGACCACTCTAAGCCATAGAAGTCTAATGTTTCCTTTTTGATCTACACCATATTTAGGGGGATTTTTTTGGTATAATCCCCAATTTTTATTAAAAAGAAAACTACAAAATCTTATGCAAAATCATATAACCTTTTTATCAAACTTATACTGTGTGTTATTTCTGACAAGTTGCTTCCTTTATACCATGGTTCAAATCCTGTTCCTCCCCATGATGGGTGGAGTGATTACTCCAAAAGTGGGTTGGCTTCTGCATACATCCATTTAATAGTGTCCCTAAGTTGTGAGGTCGAATTCAAGACTCACATAAGCTTAATCTTGCATAGATTTTTTTTTTTTAATGAATGCTTTGTTTTAAGAACTGGATAGTCCAGTGGATTGATCAGCTGCTCATTTGGTCAGGTCTTCATTTCATTGTCTATGTCACACAAATTATGGAAGTCAGATTATCTAATGCATCGAGATTGTGAATTTATTCTCTAGAACCTTATATCCTTCTAGCTGTATGTGTGCGGTTTAAAACCCAATGATCCAATCATAGATCCTAATGATTGTACTTCTGTTGTAATTTTTTTTTTCAGAAATCATCCAATCGGGCCCTTGTTACTCGTATAATTTTGTATTTTACACTTCTTCCTCCTAAAGTAGACCATTTGGAGCTCAAGAGCTTTGTTAAAGGTTTCAAGTGGAGTCTTTTCTGTTATTGAACCTGATGTCAGTCTTTTTTCTGCCCAGAAGTGATGGTAAAAATAAGAATGTTTGGCAGGTGAGGTAAAGCCATCTCATCGGGCTTGTAATCATGTATTGGCTTATGCTGGGCTGCAACCAAGCTGGGCCAGCTCAATTATAGTTGAAGCCTTAGAGCATGCTAAACCAAGCCCAGCTTGGATATATTGCCCCATGTCCCAAACTCAACCTTGGTACTTTTTAGCTTGGCTTGGCGTTGGGCAAACCTTGAGCTTTAGTTTGAATGTTAATGGGCTCGACTTGACTTGAGGTGTATGTGGATGTGGCCAGTTTGATTAATGGACTTGTTAATGTTCTGGCTCATGTAATTGGTGGTGGTTGTTGGGTTTTCTATCCATTTCAACTCCGGTTTGTGCTTGGCTCATTCTGATTCGAGCTTGGCCTTCCTTAATAAAATGCAGAGTTTGAGCTTCGCTTGTCAAGCTTTAATATAGCTCAAGCTTGTCCAAGCTGACCTCCACTAGGCTTATTGGCACCCTAAACCCATGCCTTGCTTGTTCTCCATCCATTCCCTCTCCTAAAGGGGATGCAAATCTTGCAAGTGTGATAAGGAGTGCATTTCAGAAGAAGGGTCATCTCCAAGAACTGTACAACAAAATAGAGAACTTTAAATAGGGAAGTAATCCAATTTTAGGGAGCATTGAACATAACCCAGTTCTTGTAATTATAATATACAAAATAATTACAGTAGTAGTAACAATTACAAAAAGGGGAATTGAGTTTCACAATTACAGGGTCGTCCGCAAGAACAGTACAACAAAATAGACAACTGCCAAGAAGAGGGCTATCTGGTATGCATCTCTCTGAAAGCCATCATCACTTTGGAAAAACTGAAACAAAAACAACAGTACATTAGGTGGAGTTCACAAATAGGTATTTTTTCAGAAAGACATTATTCAAGTTTTCTTAATTATATTTTTTACTTTTTCTGTAACTCTATCCTTGAATTTGCAACCACAGCACTGCTAACACTAACAGGTGCCTGGTCATCCACAAAGACATTTTTTTCTATTTGTACTTTGCCAAATCTATACCTAAACTCAAGTAGCCCAGTCGCAAGGCACCTCAGAAGTGATGTATGCTTAACAAATATCATGAGAAATGCAATGGAAGAAAGCTACCGCATATGACAAATTTTGAACTAACTTCTATAGTCCGTTGTCATCATCATCATTGTCGTCGTCATCATCGAAGCCTTACCCATCTACCTGGCCCAGCTTCTTGAGTTTGAACCTTGAAGCATTTACTTAACCCTATCTAGCTTTCACACGAATCACACCATTGGGAACATACTCCTAGCTTTAAATTTGATAAATGCAATAGATATGATGCACGTAACTCAATTTGGGAAGGCGATAAAAAATAAAAATAATAATACTGATAAAATCTTAATGAGGCAATACTGACATCATTTACTAAATGTTACCGGAAACAGACTGGAGTAAGGTTCTTCTGATATTGAAAATTAAGTCGTATCCTGAAAGTATCAGAAAGGGATTAAGTTACTCATAAAATCATTGTGTGACTCAAGACAAGATTTAGTCCATAATCCTATCAAGTCAAATCTTGAGGTAAACTTTTCTTAATGCACGTATTGGAACACATACAAGGAAGGATAGCTTGTCATATAATGCAGAAACAATAATGCCATTATATTGGTGGGTCTAAAATTACAGATAACGAAGACCTAGAATATTTAACTTTTCAAGACATTTGATTGGTATTCAATTATTAAAAATATATTATTTCTTTTACAAAAATAAAAAAAATCCGAAAATAAAAAAAGAAAAAAATTTGAAAAACAATCAATATATGTTGGAATGATCTATGGGAAACCTAGATCTAACAATATGAAGCTATTTTCAAGTTGTTCCATCAGTCTTCCATAAGTAATAATGTTTTTTTTTAAATAACATAAATCCGAAAATAAAAATAACAATATATAAAAAAGAAAAGAAAAGATATACATGCAAGATCAAAAGGAAGCATGGATCTACAATAAAACAAGACAATGCTGCCATTATGTTGTGATTCATAGAATCATAGTAATTAGAGAGTGATAATATCAAAAGTTGAAAAAAATCACAAAGAAATGCATACCTAGATGAAGAATCTTGTTTAGATTCCTTAGAATAGTTGGATCTTTTGATTTGGTAGCAAGAATCTTGAAAAAAAGAAGTTGGGACCACTAGAGGGCAGTAAGAGGGTTTTACAGCAGTGAAAGTGGAGAAGAGAAGGAAAAGAGATGTTAAAAAAAACACAAAAAGTCGTCTGGGGAGGGTTTTTATAACCCAGCGCTTCGTAGCAGCTGCAGCCACGCAAACCGCCACGGTTGTGAATTTCGGCCGTAGCGTGGCGGTGTCCACCTCTACGGCCGATACGCTTCGTAGCAGCCGCTATTTGCATCCTTGGAGGCCACCAAGTGAGCGAAAAAGTATGGGTAATAAACTAACGAAAAAAGTAGGTGTATACACCAATCATGTGATATACATGGGGAGTCCTAGGCTAACCTTAACCTAACCAGACCCTATGGTAAAGGGCCAAGGGGAGTATGTACTAACCAAGCTAAAGCTAAGGTCAAACATCACATGCAGGGCCCATGTTGTTTATCACGATGGTTATGCGGGTCCGGGATGCCTTTTGTAATCATTTGGTGCTTCTGAAGTTGTTGGCACCACGCCACCCACATAGCCCAATATGGGTCCCTCATGTGTTACCGTACAATCCACAAGGAGATGCTAAGCCTACACACCCCCTTGCTAGAGAGTCGATTCGTATTTATAGGCCAAGTGGGGCTAAGGTCTAGATTTCAAGGGCAAAGTGTCCCATTCCCAAGAATCCAAAATTCTGGGAAGTGTGTTCCACAATGCTAGGTCAATAGTTTATTGGTGGGGCTTTGTTAGTACCGTATACTGTTAAGGATCATTGTAATGGCATAGATTCCACTAGTTGAGATAATATAAAATAGTGGTCGATCATTTATTAGTGAATGATATTAAGTTATAGTCCTATATGGACACTATTATCGCATTGCACTCATGTCTTAGTAGTGACTGTTATCATTTAACAGTAACCAACATGTAATAGCTACACCTCGTTGACAGTTGTAATGCAAGTACTAATGGGTGGTTATAAATTATTCTTATAATCAATATGCTTAATGTGTTAGTCTCATATTTGTGACTCATATAAGTCAACGGTCCTATATATATATTGGTGACTTATGCATTATTAATGACTCTTGTAATTTAAAAGTCCTAGATTGAAGGTTATAGTAGTGTTATAAATAGAGAGCATTGGTCCAAAGAATGGTATCCAATTTTATGTCAATCCACTCTTCATTATATATTGCTTATACCTTGATATAACGATGATGAAATGAAATCCAAAGTTAAGCAACTACATATCTATCAACTAGTAATAAAGTAATGAGTTAGTCAATGAAACTTAAACAAGAGAGGAGTATAAGTAACTACAATGGCATAAATCAAATATTTCTATCAATCTTGTTTTATGTAACTATCCACCATTAATGCATTTTAAATTCACACCCACCACCCAAATATCATAAATGCACATGATAGAGAAGGTTAGCACATTTAAAGCATTAGAATCAACCAAATAAACATGCATACACCATTCATCATGTCTATATACTTGCCTTTGGCTTAGTTGAGCAAAAACCCCTTTCTTAGAGTCTAGGGTCTTGCTCTTCAAACCTCACCACTTCAAACCAAGCAAAGAACCCACCTCCTACATGCCAAAATGAAAGGGAAAACCCACTAAACCAACAATACATGCTCGTAGTGTTGAAAGAAGCAAACTACATGAATTTAGAGAGAGGGTTTGCTTACCAATTGATGAGAATGACAAAGGAGGAAGATGAAGGAGATGATGGGGAGACTCTTGAGCCTTGGGGGAAGCATTGGAAACTCTTGGAAGCCCTAGCTTGGTTGGTGGAGGAATAGGGGGAGGAGGAGTACAGAGGCTGTAGAGAAGAGAAGGAATGAAATGAAATGGGGAAATGGAGCTTTAGGGTTTAAAAGGGGATTTTCTTTTAGGAATTTTGCACATAAGGCCGAGTTGTTAAGGAGTTTACAAGAAAGTCCTTGGCAAATGGGTATGGGCTCATAATGAGAGTCCCTTGGGCCACCGGGCCAAGGTGGGTCCAAGTAAGTATGATATGCATGACCCACTACCTAATGCATCACACACCACTAATCCTAATGCTTAGGCCACTAAACCCAATTAAGCACCCTAAATCTTAGTGATTAGTGATTAACCCCACTAATAAAGGCATGAGGCCTTACAGGGGTTGCCTCCAAAAAAGGCTAACAAAGAAAGGAAAATCAAAGAAAACCAGAGCAGCTCTGGATGTCGCCAGACTTGTCCTTGCATAACTTTGTACAAGTTGGAGGTTGGTAGCCCCTTGTGGGATGTTAGGCCTCATTCTTGGTACAATAGAGATCTTTAGTGTTATTTGATTTCTGTTGATTCACTCAAGTTTGACATTAGCAAGAGGGTTACAATTTTATGTTAATGTTTGCATAGACAGAGTTAATGAACAAATCTTTGTCCCTTACCCACAAATTTATTTTCTTCTTCACATTTTCATTTCTATGTCCTCATAGGCATGTATGTTAAGAAGCACCCAACTAGAGTGCTCTAAAGGATCTGAGTGTTACATAAAGGATTCCATGTTTAAAATAAATAAAAAAAGGAAAAAAAATTAGAGTTATATAGACATCCACTACAAAGTACAAACTGATATCATCATTAGGGCTTTGTGTTTGGTTTCCAAATCAGCAAATATAATTTTTTTTTTGAATGGTAATCAGCAATTATTAATGAATCAATTCAACTAAGACAACACTACCACTTTTTGTTTAAACAAAAACCAACAAGATACTGTGGGACAAAAATAATGAGAAAAAATATCAACATTACTTCCATATACTAAGTACTCATCTATCAAACGCGTTGCATGTGGGTTAGGAGAAATGCAACAATCAATAGCTTTGAGTAACCATTTCAATATATAAATAAAAATCAATAGATGATAAGATTTTCTTATTCTTGGAAGTAAAAAGAAGAAAAGGTATCATTTCTATTAGACAATTTCTTTTATAAAGCATACTTCAACTAAATGCTTGTTTTAGGAAGAAAAGTACCTTTTATAGCATGATGTTCCCAATAGAGTGCTAATCCTTCTCAAAGGATTAACCTGATGTATCAGAAGTATGAAGAGAGGGAACTGACCTCACGACTTGCATTAGATCACTTGTAAGTGGGAATACATTCAATATATTTTTTATATTGCTCATCCTTCGAGAGCAAGTCAACTACAATAGACTTGGTGTCTACATCTAGCAAAACATCTCTCTTAGCCATTATATGGAGAACTCCCACTACCTTTTGCATCTCATTAATTTCACAAAAACCACGAAGAATTGCTTTGAATGTGAAAGGATTGGGTAAGCAACCATTTTCTTCCATTTGAGAAAATAGCTCATTGGCCTCCTCCATCAAACCTTCTTTGCAGAGGGCATTGATCATTATGTTATATGTAATCACATTCGGCACCAAACCATTGTCAGAGATACCATCAAATAGCTTTTTTGCCATTTCAATTTTCCCATCTCTGCACAAACCGCCCAAAAGAGTAGCGTAAGTAACAATATCAGGAATTAGTCCCTTTTGGCGCATTTCTTGAAAGAGCCTTATAGCTTCATCTATTCTCCCACTTTTGCAGTATCCATTAATCAAGACATTGTAGCTGTACACATCATGTTTAATGCCATCAGTAACCATAGAATTAAAGATTTGTATTGCAATGTCCATATTCTCTTGCAAACAATAACCACCCATCAATGTATTATAAGAACCTGCATTAAGCTTCTCGCCTCTTTGAACGACGACGTCAAATAACTCATGTGCTTTTTCCATCATCCCTTGTTTGCAAAAAGCATTTAGCAATATGTTGATTGTCAAGACATCAGGAAATATGCGCCTATCTATCATTTCGTTGTATAATCTCCCGCCTTCTTCCCACCGGTTCAAATTGCAACATCCCTGAATTAAAGAACTATAAGTGACTACATCTGGTGAAACACTGTTGTTACCAACCATTTCTGAAAAGAGGCCTAGGGCCTCATCCAAAAACCCTTGTTTGGAAAGGCCATCAATGATAGTGCTGAAGGTACAAGTATCATGTTGGAATTTGAGATGACTTGAGTAGTCTTTGAAGAATTGAAGGAATTAATATCTCAAAGTATTGTTTTGAGTTGGAATTATTGTCAACACATTGTCACAAACGTGATGTTAAAAGGCTAGTGTTGATAGAGCTGAAAAGAAGAATCAGAGTTCAAACAGTCAGGAATTCAGAATTCCTGAAGCAGAGCATGCGGTCGACCGGGCACCCCATGCGGTCGACCGAGCAAAGAGAAACCTGCAGAAACAGATTCAGGCACCTCTCAGTTATTTTCGTGACACAGTGTGTATTCGGTCGACCGGGACCCCAGGATGTCGACCGAGCACGATAACTGACTGATTCCAGTCAGTGTATGATGTCGACCGAGCAAGCAAGGATGTCGACCGAGCACGGGATCAGAGTTGCGCAGAAACAGAAGTCTTGCACGAAAATTCAGCATTCTTATCTAATTTGTTTGGGACTCTTTCTAAACGAATTGTAGCCCGTTTTGAATACAATTAAGGGTTATTAAAACCTATAAAAAGGCATGTATGGGTCGTTCTAAAGAGACACCAAGAGAGAAAGAAGAGAAGAGAAGAGAGAAGAAAAGAGAGGGTTTTGGAGAGAAGAAGGTGTTGTTGCTGTGTGCAGTTGTGTTGCACGTTTCTACAGCAAGTGTGGACGAGAATGTGCTCTTGAAGATGGTGTTTCGTCCATAAGATAAGTGTCTCTCTGTTTATGTTTTGATTGTCAATTTGTAAGGGATTGAGAGAGAGAGATTGTAGAGGGGAAGGTCTATAGAAAAAGGTTTTTACTTTTATTCTGTAGAACATCAAGTTGGTACTTGGTGTCTGGGGTTTGGTGATCCTATCTGTTGGTGCAGATAAATTGTAAAGGGAGTCGGTGCTTCCTAGATAGTTGGTGCTATCTGAAACCTAAGGGAGTAGGTGCTTCCTAGATAGTTGGTGCTATCTGAAACTAAGGGTTGGTGCTCTTTGTCGTTGGTGCGACTAAATAGATTCAGATCTGTCCCGGATTGGTGTTCGGACAGTCTTTGAACCGTGGACGTAGCCTTTCGGTGAACCACGTTAAATCTGGTGTCATTGTGTGATTTGATTTGCTTTTGTTGTTAGTTTGGACCTGTTGAAAAAGGAATCACTGATTCACCCCCCCTCTCAGTGATCGCGATATCTAACAATTGGTATCAGAGCATAAGGTTCCCTTGAAAAGCTTAACACGCTAAGGGTGATCTCTTGTCAAATCACATGGCAACCAATACAGGGAATAAGAAAGCACCTTTGTCTGATGGTTCTAATTACTCCTTCTGGAAGATCAGAATGCAGGCTTTCATTAAGTCACTTGGCTATGATGTCTGGGAGACTGTCAGAGTCGGTTACAATATTGTCATTGTACCCAATGATGCTGCAACAAAGAAGTTAGCAGACAACGACTCAAAGGCGCAGAATGCACTCTTTAGTGGCCTTGTGGACAGCGAGCTAGTCAAAGTAATTGCATGCAAAACAGCCAAGGAAATATGGGACAAGTTGAAAAGCATTCATGAAGGAGATGAGAAGATCAAAGAAACAAAATTGCAAACCCATCGCTCTCAATTTGAATCTCTTCGCATGGAGGAAAGCGAGAATGTTGACTCATATTTGCAACGAGTGAATGAAGTCACGAATGACATTCGTGGACTAGGGGAGGAGATGAAAGAACCAGTCATCGTAAAAAAGGTCCTAAGATCTCTTCTTCCCCGGTTTGATTCAAAAGTCTCAGCCATAGAAGAAGCCAAGGATCTGAATGAATTTTCCATGGATGAGTTGCATGGTTCACTCACTGCCTATGAGATGCGCATAGGTAAGACGTCTTCATCTGATAGAGAAGCGGCCTTCAAAGTTTAGAAAAGGGGAAAAGAGACTGCTGGTCATGATTCTGATACTGATGATGATGAGCTTGAGGCTCAATTTGTTAGAAAGCTGAAGAAAGGAAGCAATGGAAAGTACAAAGGGAAGCTACCATTTAAATGCTTCAATTGTGGCGGTGTTGGTCACTTTGCTGCGAAGTGCCCGCTGAAAGAGAATAATGATGATGACTCTTATGTTGATAAGAGTAAGTGGAAGAAAAATTTCAGAAATAGGGGCAAAGCAAAAAGCTTCATCAGTCAATATAATGACAGCACATCTGAAACTTCAGACGATGATGAATCAGCCGAGGCAACTGAAGCTCTCTTCATGGTTACCGTTGAAGAAGAAGAGGAGCAAGAGCCGGAAGAGGAAGAGGAGGCTGAGGTCAATCTCGAAGAAGAACTCATTGCCGCACTTGAGGAGCTTAGCATGGAACGAAAAACAAGTAAGAAAAATCTGAAACTTCTTCATGAATCTGAAAGTTCAGTTATTGCTTTGAAAACTCAAGTTGAAGAATATAAAAGAATGGTGGAAGTCCTTCAAAGTCAAATAAGTATAAAAAAGGAAGAGGCTATGAAACTTGAAACTGAAATCGCTAGAGCAAAGGCTGAAAACTTGGAAAGGAGCCGAAAACTCAAAGCACTCCAAGCGATTGAAGCTACAATGAAACTCAATGAAATTCTGAAAGTTCAAAAGCCCTTCCACAATAAATTTGGTATTGGATTTGAAACCGGAGAGTCCTCTAAAACTGCATCTTCTTCGTTTATGAAACAAAGTGCTATACCTCTCAAGGCTACAAAGCATCAAATTCAGCCTAGTATTGAGATGGTCAATAAGAAAAGGTTTGTGAAGTTTAACCAGCCACCTAAGAAAGGAAGAATGTTCAGATTCTATGGTTATTGCTATCATTGTAATAGATATGGACATAAAAGAGCTGATTGCAAATTCTATGTTAGAAACAGCCCACTTGTGACTAGGAATCCTTTTTCAATCCTAAACAGCCACAAAATTGAGTGCTATATGTGTCATAATTATGGACATTTGGCTAGGGATTGTTGGTTGCCTATTGCTAACCAATTTCAGGCTGAAAAGAAACCCAAGTTAGTTAAGGCATGGAGGGCAAAGAAAAGGGAAGATAATTCCAAGGAATCTCTCATTGTGCAAACGGCATTCAATGCACAAAAGAAGACAGCACCATGGGTCCTTGATAGTGGCTGTTCAAGCCATATGACAGGTGATAAAGAAAAATTTGTCAAATTACAGCACTATGAAGGCGGATCAGTGAAGTTTGGTAACAATGATGGTGCCAAAATCTGCGGAAAAGGTGTTGTTCAGCTAAAGGCAAACAAGATCAGATCAGACGAGGTCTTATATGTGTCTGGACTAAGACACAACTTGCTTAGTGTAAGCCAGATCTGTGACAAAGCCACGAAGTTGTCTTCACTAAGAATGGTTTTGCTATCAAGAAGTGTAGCAACGGCAAAACAGTGGCTACTGGATCTAGGACTGCCGAAAATCTCTCTACATTGTCAGACGGAGCTGAAAAGACTTGCTTGATGAGTCGGACAGAGGAAAGTTGGTTGTGGCATAAACGCCTTGGGCATCTAAACTTTGATAACATGTCAAAGATTTGCAATTCAAAGGCTGTCAGAGGTATGTCTACAGTTGAAAAGCCTTCCAACCCCATTTGCGATTCTTGCCAAAAGGGAAAGCAAACGAGGGTAATGTTCAAGTCAAAGGAGCATCATTCAAAGAAACCTCTTGAGCTAGTGCACACCGATCTCTGTGGACCGATGCGAACTCAAAGCACCAATGGAGATAAGTATTTTATGTTATGCATTGATGATTATACTCGTATGACATGGGTATTGTTTCTTAAGCATAAACATCAAGCACTTGATCGTTTTAAAGTGTTTAAAGCACAGGTTGAAAATATGCTTGGAAAACGTATCAAGATTTTAAGGTCTGATCGAGGCGGTGAATTCACATCTGAAGAGTTCACTAACTATTGTGAGCACCATGGCATTCAAAGACAGTATTCAGCCCCTAGAACTCCACAGCAAAATGGAGTTGTGGAACGGAAAAATCGCACCGTTCAAGAGATGGCTCGTACAATGCTAACTGAGAGCAAGCTGGCTGACAAATACTGGAAGGAGGCAATCCATACGGCTGTATACATTCAGAATCGATGCTTGATCAGGCCACATGAAGACAAAACTCCTTATGAGCTATGGTTTGGGCGAAAAGCAACAGTCAAGCACTTCAGAATCTTCGGTAGCAAGTGTTACATCAAGCGTCTTGAACAAAATCCGGGCAAATTTGATGAAAGAGCTGATGAAGGTATATTTCTGGGTTATTCCTCATCTAGTAAGGCTTACAGATGTCTTAACAAAAGGACCAGAAAAATAATAGAAAGTGCTGATGTTAGAATTGATGAAAACCATGAATCAAAGAATGGAACTCATTATGACAGTCCCGTTTATGAGGACTCGAGTGAGATTGATGATGAGATGGCTGAATCTAATGATTCTGAGAAATCAAAGGATGACTCAGAAGATACTACACCTAAGAAGCACAGCACTTGGGTAGAGCAACACCCTAAGGATCAAATCATTGGAGGTCCCTAAGGCAGGCGTTCAAACTAGACAAAGTGTAGTTAGCAATTACTCACTTGTGTCCACCATTGAACCCAAGACTGTGGCTAAAGCCAGTCTCGATGAAAGTTGGTTGAAATCTATGCATGAGGAGTTGGAGCAAATTGAGAAGAACTCCACATGGGAACTTGTTCCTAGACCTACTGATAAGAATGTTATTGGTACTAAATGGGTCTTTCGGAATAAACTGAATGAAGATGGTCAAGTCATTAGAAACAAAGCAAGGTTGGTTTGTAAAGGCTATGCTCAAGTTGAAGGCATAGATTTTGAAGAGACCTTTGCACCGGTGGCTCGTCTGGAAGCTATTCGTATGTTTCTTGCATTGGCAGCATACAAAACCTTCAAGGTATTTCAGATGGATGTAAAGTCAGCTTTCTTGAATGGTTTACTTGAAGAAGAGGTCTACATTGAGCAACCTGATGGTTTTCTCATCAGCAAAAATTCAGATCTAGTGTGCAAGTTGAAAAAGGCTCTTTATGGATTGAAACAAGCGCCAAGGGCATGGTATGCAAGGCTGGATCTTTATCTCCGCAAGATCGGTTTTGGAAAAGGAATGGTTGATAGCAATCTGTATGTCAAAACTGAGTTAAGCAAACAGCTGGTTGTCATTGTTTATGTTGATGACATAATCTTTGGTGGCAATGATGAGGAGATGTGCAGGAATTTTGCTGAAGAGATGAAGAAAGAATTTGAGATGTCAATGCTTGGAGAACTAAAGTTCTTCCTTGGTTTACAAGTTCAGCAGCTGAAACATGGCATCTTCATATCACAAATGAAGTACATTAAGGAAATGCTGAAACGGTTCAATATGGAAGACAGCAAGCCAGTGAGCACACCAATGTCAACGAACACGAAGCTTAGCAAAGATGATAAGGCCTCGTCCGTTGATCATACCACCTATCGCTCTATGATAGGAAGCTTGCTCTACTTGACTGCTACAAGACCAGATCTTCTACAAGCAGTATGTATGGTTGCACGTTTTCAAGCAGCACCAACTGAAACGCACCTTACAGCAGTGAAAAGAATCTTTCGATATCTGAAAGGTACTATGGAGCTTGGTATCTGGTATCCCAAAGGCAAATCCTTCACTCTTGTTGCATATTCTGATGCCGATTGGGCTGGATGCGTAGATGATCGCAAGAGTACTAGCGGCGGCACATTTTATCTTGGAGAAAGATTAGTTGCTTGGCATAGTAAGAAGCAAGACTCAGTATCCCTTTCGACAGCGGAAGCGGAATATATTGCAGCGGCAACTTGTTGTACGCAAGTGTTATGGATGCGGCAAATGCTCTCTGATCTAGGAGTTCCTACAACGGATCCTACGCCGATCCTATGTGACAACACGAGTGCAATTCATATATCTAAGAATCCTGTTCAGCACTCTCGAACAAAGCATGTAGCAATTCGTTATCATTTTCTTAAAGATAAAGTTGCTGATGGAGAGGTCAAGTTGGAATATGTTCCAACAACTGAGCAAGTGGCTGATATTTTCACGAAACCTCTGCCAAAGGAAGTCTTCGAGTATCTCCGGAAAAAGTTAGGAGTTACTCACTCTCCTAAACCGTAGGAGTTGTGCTTGAAAGGGGGAGCAATGCATTCATTGAATATCCTATTCGCTCCTCGGTTTGGTCCCTTTGGACTTGTTGTCAAAGGGGGAGAGATGTTATGCTATGATAGCAAGGAGAGATGTTATGCTATGAAAGCTAGGGGGAGATTGTTGACAGTGCATGGTTGTTATTTCAGAATTTCAGAATTGGTTCCAAGTGAGTGTTGAAAAGAACTTGGAAGAGCTGCAAGCTGGAGTTGAAAGTGTTCAAGTTCCAATAGTGTTGCCAACAATTCCAAAGGGGGAGATTGTTGGAATTTGAGATGACTTGAGTAGTCTTTGAAGAATTGAAGGAATTAATATCTCAAAGTATTGTTTTGAGTTGGAATTATTGTCAACACATTGTCACAAACGTGATGTTAAAAGGCTAGTGTTGATAGAGCTGAAAAGAAGAATCAGAGTTCAAACAGTCAGGAATTCAGAATTCCTGAAGCAGAGCATGCGGTCGACCGGGCACCCCATGCGGTCGACCGAGCAAAGAGAAACCTGCAGAAACAGATTCAGGCACCTCTCAGTTATTTTCGTGACACAGTGTGTCTTCGGTCGACCGGGACCCCAGGATGTCGACCGAGCGCGATAACTGACTGATTCCAGTCAGTGTATGATGTCGACCGAGCAAGCAAGGATGTCGACCGAGCATGGGATCAGAGTTGCGCAGAAACAGAAGTCTTACACGAAATTCAGCATTCTTATCTAATTTGTTTGGGACTCTTTCTAAACGAATTGTAGCCCGTTTTGAATACAATTAAGGGTTATTAAAACCTATAAAAAGGCATGTATGGGTCGTTCTAAAGAGACACCAAGAGAGAAAGAAGAGAAGAGAAGAGAGAAGAAAAGAGAGGGTTTTGGAGAGAAGAAGGTGTTGTTGCTGTGTGCAGTTGTGTTGCACGTTTCTACAGCAAGTGTGGACGAGAATGTGCTCTTGAAGATGGTGTTTCGTCCATAAGATAAGTGTCTCTCTGTTTATGTTTTGATTGTCAATTTGTAAGGGATTGAGAGAGAGAGATTGTAGAGGGGAAGGTCTATAGAAAAAGGTTTTTACTTTTATTCTGTAGAACATCAAGTTGGTACTTGGTGTCTGGGGTTTGGTGATCCTATCTGTTGGTGCAGATAAATTGTAAAGGGAGTCGGTGCTTCCTAGATAGTTGGTGCTATCTGAAACCTAAGGGAGTAGGTGCTTCCTAGATAGTTGGTGCTATCTGAAACTAAGGGTTGGTGCTCTTTGTCGTTGGTGCGACTAAATAGATTCAGATCTATCCCGAATTGGTGTTCGGACAGTCTTTGAACCGTGGACGTAGCCTTTCGGTGAACCACGTTAAATCTGGTGTCATTGTGTGATTTGATTTGCTTTTGTTGTTAGTTTGGACCTCTTGAAAAAGGAATCACTGATTCACCCCCCCCCCCCTCTCAGTGATCGCGATATCTAACATATCAGGCCTACATATTTCCCACTCCATCTTTCTAAACAAATGGAAAGCAGAACTCACGTTTCCAGTCTTGCAAAGCCCATTGATGAGGGCATTGTATGTAACTATGTTAGGTACATACCCCTTCTTCACCATTTTCGAAAAGAGGTCCATGGCCTCTTTAACCAACCCCTCTTTGCAAAGCCCATGGATGATGGTGTTATATACAATAGTGTCGGGTCTACATCTTCCCCTTTCCATCGCCCTCAGTATCTCAAGAGCAGCATCCTCCTTCCCACTCTTGCAGAGCCCATCTATGACGGTACCATAAGTAACCACATTAGCGGGGCATCCCATCTCCACCATCTTCGTGAACAATTCAATGGCCTCATCAATTTCACCCACCTTACAAAGGCCCCCAATTAAAGTAGTCCAAGTGACTGCATTGTGTTGGAAACCTCGTTTAAGGATGTCCCCAAAAATGGCGAACCCCAGATCGACCCTCTTCAATCTGCAGTAACAGTTGAGCAGAATGCTCAGAGTAAATATGTCGGGTGTAGGTGCAGAAAATAATGACCCACAATAACTGGGGAGCCTTAGAGGACTTATCCAATGATGGTGATGACTGGGTGCCGTCCGAAAGCCTGAAAGGGAAGAACACACGGTCAGAGGACCCTGGCCTGGGCGGCGCAAGGCTCTCCGATGCCAAAGCAGTGAAGGAACTGGAACAATGGAAGGAGAGGAAGAGGAGAGGCAGAGTAACAGCTCTATGAGTTGTGTTATGTGTACCTTGCATGTGAAATGCAGTCCTTTTTATAGACGATTTGGAAGATATCTTGGACGATATCTTGGCATGGGTCTCATGATTCGACTGGGAAGTCATGATCAGCCCACGTTGCAATTAATGCGGTCCAATCCAGCCCACTCTGCATTAAATGCGCGTCGGATCAGCCCACGTCGCATTTAATGCGCGTCTTGTTGGGCCAGATCGTGTTGGACGCCTTTGGCGGTAGGGGATCATCGGATCTGCCCTCGGGCCTTGCCCTGATGTGGCCTCAGCCGCTGGATGCCGCCCTGTCAGGATCTGGTGAAGATTGTGAGCGGCTGGATGTCGCGTCTGTCCCACCAGCTCGTGCCCCTATCCCTCCACGTGCCTGGTGACGTGGGGGATGAGGGGCGTAAGTGGAGACTCTTTCTGGCTTCGGCTTCCATCACGGCTTCTTCAGCCGAGGTGGAGTTCCCTGCCGAGATGGCACCCGGGGGTGGACCAGTTCGGCGCTAGTGGCCCGGAGCTACCTGACTTTGGCCGGACCCCTTGTCCTGGTAGCCGGGGTGAGCTTGGTGCCACGTGGATGGCACGCGGATGGCACGTGAGAGTGCTTAGTCTCATCTGATGGCTGTGATTAGCGTAATCCTGTGCTTAATCCAGTCGCTTCTTCAGGCCGTCCAGGATCACTTTGTTGGAGATTTCTGCCTGGCCATTACTCTGTGGATATGCCGGAGTGGAGTAATGATTTCTGATGCCGTGCTCTTGGCAGAAGTCTCTGAAGGACTTGGAGTCGAACTGAGTCCCGTTATCCGAAATCAGGGTCCGGGGGATGCCAAACCTCGTAAGGATGTTTTTCCAAACGAAGTTATTGGAGTCCCTGTCCGTGATTGAAGACAACGGTTCAGCTTCTATCCATTTTGTGAAGTAATCCGTAGCCACTATCAGCCATCTCTTGTTTCCTGGAGCTCGGTGAAGAGGCCCCACAATGTCCAGGCCCCATTGAGCGAAGGGCCATGGGCTAGAGAGGGGACTCAGATCTTGTGCTGGCTGATGGAGGGAGTGGGAGAACTTCTGGCACTTCTCGCATTTCCTGGCGTAGACCTGCGCGTCTTTCTGCATGTAGGGCCACCAGTAGCCCTGGCTTATTGCTCTGTAAGCCAGGGATCGACCTCCTATGTGACTGCCGCAGATTCCTTCGTGTATCTCATACAGGAAGTCGTCCACCTTGCTTGGATGGACGCATTGGAGGTATGGACCTGTGAAGGATTTCCTGTAGAGTTTACCTTCGGGAGAGAGCCAGAATCGCGCTGCCTTGAGTCTGGTCCTGTGGGCTTCACCCTTGTCCTCGGGGAGCTGGTCGTCCTTCAAGTAGGCGACAATTGGATCCATCCAGCTTGGGCCGAGGTCAGCACAGAGGACAAGCCGAGATGAATGGAGTTCCAAACTTGACCTTGATACTGACCCAACCTCGATGGTCCTTTTCTTCCCTGCTTCGATAGCGGAGGCCAGGTTTGCAAGCGCATCTGCGTGCGAGTTGGTATCTCTGGATATTTGCCTGACCTCGGCTTTCTGGAAATGAGAGAGCAGTTTTTCCGCAAGGGCTAAGTAGGCCGCCATCCTGTCGTCCCTGGCCTGGTAGTCTCCAGCGAGCTGGCTAGTTACCAGTTGAGAGTCGCTGAAGATCACCAGGTGCTGGGCTCCGAGGATTTGGGCGATGTTCAACCCTGCAATCAGTGCTTCGTACTCTGCCTCATTGTTTGTCGCTTTGAAGTCCAGGGTGAAGGCCTGCTCTATGACCAGACCCTCTGGCGATTGGAGAACTATGCCGGCGCCAGCTCTCTTGGAGGTGGACGACCCGTCGACAAAGATCTTCCATGCCGAGGTGGGAGACTGCTCGACCTCAGTTCCTACTGGCTCGTGCCCTGTGCCCCCTAGTGCCGTGCCGAGCTGAGTCGGAGCCGGGTTGGGGGAGACGAATTCGACAATAAAGTCTGCCAGAATCTGGGCTTTGATCGCAGTTCGGGGACGGTACTGTATATCATACTGCCCCAGTTCAACTGCCCACTTTGATATTCGCCCTGAAAAGTCAGCCTTCTTGAACACTGAACGGAGTGGGTGCTCCGTGATCACCACAATGGTGTGGGATTGGAAATAATGGGAGAGCTTGCGGGAGGCACTGATGAGAGCCAACGCAAGCTTCTCCAATAGAAGGTACCTGGTCTCGGCATCGAGCAGGGTCTTGCTCGTATAATAAATTGGCTTTTGAACTCCCTCATCTTCCCTGATGAGGACGGAGCTCACTGCGTGATCCGAGACCGCCAGGTACAGATACAGAATCTCCCCCAAAGTTGGGGTGGAGAGTAAGGGTGGTGTCATTAAATAAGTTTTGAGTGCGGCCAATGCCTGGTCGCACTCAGGGGTCCACTGGAACTTCAAATTTTTCTTTAAAAGCTGAAAGAAAGGCCTGCACTTATCTGATGACCGGCTGATGAAGCGGTTGAGTGCTGCAGCCATTCCTGTGAGCTTCTGAACTTCCTTCGTGGTAGAGGGGCTCTGGATGCTCTGGATCGCGATGATCTGGTCCGGATTAGCCTCTATCCCTCTCCGCGTTACCAAGCTGCCGAGGAACTTGCCAGAGGCTACGCCGAAGGCGCACTTGGAAACGTTTAGCTTGAGCCTGTACGCGCGAAGGATGTCGAAGACTTGGCCAAGATCGGCCAGATGATCGCCGGAGTGCACTGATTTGACGACCATGTCGTCGATGTAGACCTCTACCGTCCGGCCGAGCTGAGCATGGAACATTTTTGTGACGAGGCGCTGATAGGTTGCCCCCGCGTTCTTTAGCCCGAAGGGCATCACCTTGTAGCAGTAAGTGCCACGGGGGGTTATGAATGATGTTTTCTCCTCGTCTGGCTCGTAGAGCGGGATCTGGTGGTAGCCTCTGTAGGCGTCGAGGAAGCTCATTCGGTCGTGACCAGCGGTGGCGTCGATCAGTTGGTCAATCTTTGGAAGGGGGAAACTATCTTTAGGGCAGGCCCTGTTCAAGTCTGTGTAGTCCACGCACACCCTCCACTTTCCAGTTTTCTTCTTGACCACCACCGTGTTGGCCAGCCATACCGGGTACTGGACTTCCCGGATGGCTCCTGCCTTCAGCAGGTTGTCGATCTCTTCGACGACCGCATCTGTCTGCTGCAGCCCCGTCCTACGGGCCCTCTGCACTACCGGCTTGTGGTCGGGGTCCACATTCAGCTTGTGGCACATGACCTCAGGGTCGACCCCAGGCATTTCGCTTGGGCTCCAAGCGAAGACGTCGACGTTCTGCATCAGGAACCGAGAGAGTTCGGCCCTCTCCTCGTCTCGCAGCTGGGTGCCAATCAGGAAGAACCTGTCTGGATCTGCCGGGTTTAGCCTGACCTCGGCCAGGTCCTCGATGCTCTTCTTCTCGGGATCTCGGCCGATTTCATCGAGGCCTTTCTCGAACTCGGCGAGGTTGACGCGCTCTGGCTCCTTCACTGCCGGGACTGCGGCCAGCATGCACTGCCTGGCTTGCTGCTGATCCCCCTCCACTGTGACTACTTCCATCTTGCCCTCCTTGTTCTCAAGGACGAACTTCAGCTTTTGATGGAGGGAAGAAGGGACTGCTTCTAACTTATGGAGCCACGTTCTGCCCAAAATGACGTTGTAGGGAGAAGGGGCATCCACGACCAGGAAGTCGGCCGACACGGAGGCTCCGCCAACTCGGGTCTCCAAGGTGATCCTACCCTTGGGATAGACTGGCATGGCGGACAACCCTAGCAGGGGTGCACGGACCTCCGTGAGGTCTGCTTCGGAGAGTTTCATCTTCTTGAAGCAGTCGTAGTAGAGGACCTCGGAGGAGCTGCCGGAGTCGACGAGGATCCTCTTCACTGTGAAGTCTCTCAGCTTCATGGTGAGGAGCAGGGGGTCGTTGTGAGGGAGCTGGATTCCCTCTAGGTCTCTGTCTGAGAACGAGATGGCGGGTCGGTCGCGGCGGGCTTTCTTGGATGCCGGAGCGAGCTCGGCTTTCATTACTTCCTTGCCGTGCGAAGCCCGCCTGGCCTCGGCACGGGCCTGGGAGCTGCCCCGGGACGAGGAAGCTGGAGCTGAGGACGCCAGATGGATCATGTTAATGATCTTCTCTGAATCCTCGCTGTCTGGAGCCTGGGCTGCGCTCTGGTGAATCCGGCCCTCGCTGCCGCCGGCATCACCTGCCTTCACGAATTCTGGAATGTGGCCCTCTTCGGCTAGCTTCTCCAGGTACCACTGTAAAGTCTTGCAGTCCTCGGTCTTGTGCCCGTTACCCCTATGGAAGGAGCAGTAGAGCTTGCTTCGGCTGTCGGCGGTGGGCTCATTCTTCATGGGCTGAGGGTACTTGAAGAACGACTTGGACCTGATCTTGGTCAGGATGCGGTAGATCGGCTCCTTGAAGACGACGTTGACGCTCTGACTGGCGCTGGAGGGAGGTCTGGGCTTCCAGGCGCCCCCGGACCTGGACGACGCAGGCTTCGCCGAACTGGAGACCCAGGCCTGCTTGGGCTCCTGCTTCTGGAAGGGCCTCCCGCCTCTCTGCCGAGGCTGGCTACTCTTCTGCTCGGGCTCCGGATGCCCGTCCTGATCCGGAGGACTTTCCCGGATTTATCTCATTAGTGCATATGCAATGCATTGAACAGGACCATTGTAGGTGTGATCTCTAAAATAGTACTATCACTGAGAGAGATCAAGCCACCTCATGCTACTGAGTGACCAGTACTCTTAATCTTGAGTATTTGTGGATGAACTGACGAAGTCAAGTTCTTGTGCTTTAATTCACTGTGGGTGAGATTCTTTTCATGGGTCAACAGCTCTGAGTTTTGGGTACTCGGACTTGATCAGTTGGGACGTGCAGATGCAATAAAGAATCTATGTCATCTAATGATGGAATGATCGTCCTCTTAGAATTATCCGATTGATCATCAAAATCTAAGATCTTAGTATATGGATGTTCCATATGGATATTGAACTTGTGGGTCGCTCCCTGGACCAAGAGAATGATATCCGGATGATGATTAAGTTAAGGATATGAAGTTCTAAAGTTTTAGATGTAATCGAGAAGGTTGATAGTACATTGGATAACCAGACTTGATTATGGATGTTACATAGAGGGGCATTCATGTTATTACACTTAGTAGGTCGAAGACGACTGTCACTTTCTGACGAGCTTATTATATTATATATTTGTCCCTGGAGTTCAACCATAACTCTTTAGTGGAATGAGTTAAGGTTAAAATGGTCTTTATGTTGCTATGGGTTTAGCATGGACATTTTGGTCATTTTGGGAGCCAAGGGCAAATATGTCTTTCGGTCCCTTCTCTAGTCACTTTCCAAGATTGGCATGGTTTCCTAAAATGTTTAGATGACATTTGGATGAATTATTTTAGTGGAAAATAATTTTGAGTTTAAATTCAAATAGGCCTTTGATGGCATACATGAATTTAATTCTAGATAAATTATTTGTGGGCCATGGTGTGCATTATCATGTGGGACGTCCATAATGGAAATTCTATAAGGTAAGGTTTCCAGTTTTGAGTAGGTCTCTCTACTTGGAAGGTTGGACTCCTTTTTGGATTAGTATTCCTATAAGAAAGTTTCCTTTTTGAATTAGAAACTTAAATTAGTAAGTGTTGTGCAACTAGGATTACTAATTGCCAAAGTTTATGGAATGTTCATTTAGTTTCCTTTTCTAATTGGAGTGTTTCTAAAAGGAAATAAATCTTTAGATTATACTTTCCTTTTAGGACATCTATGAGAATTAGAAGAGATAGTCTTTAAGGAAAGCAATTCCAAAAGTTTCTATAAAAAGAAGGAGACCTCCCCCCTTGGACGTCCATAACAAAGAAAGCCACACACCCACACGTCCAGCCCTCCTTCTTCTTCTTTGAAGAGAGCATAAGGTCTGAGATTTTTTCCATAGAAAATAGTTCTCAAAACCCATCTAGAAATCTAGATTAAGATCCCACCATCTTAGCTAATCAGATTTAGAAGAGAGATAGAGAAGAAGATCAAAAGCAACTCTACTGTAGAAAATTCCAGCAACTTGTTTGCTAATTGCAAGTCTGAACTCGGACCTTTGGATCTATTATTTCAGAGATTTGAAGTCTACAAATCTTCAAGGTAAGAGTCTTCTTGATTCTCCTTTAATTATACACTTGTTGGTCATGAATTCATGGAGTTATTAAGCGATCAACATGGCTGATTTATGCTGCCAAGATCAGATTTTTTAAAACCTGTTTTGATACAAATCAACCATGGACGTCCTTCCTTAGTGATGTTCAGATCTGAATCGCAGTTTCTTTCAGATACACAGGATAACAATATGCAGAACCAATTCCAACAGATGATGCAAGCCGTGTTAGACCAGCAACGTCAAGCCAATGAGAACCAGGCAAGGTTATAGGCTCAAGCACATGGGACACAGGCCAAATTGCAAGAGAAGATGGCCAAGAAAGACGAAGATCACGCAAGGGAAATGGCTCAAATGCAGGCACAGTTGTTGGGTGTATTAGAAAGGAGGCCCGAGCAGATTCCAGTTGCACCACCGAGTGTGGTCAACAATAGGGCAAATGACCCCAGTGTGTTATACGAACGGTTCAGGAAGAGCGGCCCGAAGGAGTTCATGGGAACGGAGGATCCAATAACAGCAGATGACTGGCTTGAGCATACGGAGAACATCTTTGAGATCTTCACGTGTACGGGCATTGAACGAGTACAACTTGCAACTTCTATGTTCACGGGCTTAGCAGATATATGGTGGAAGACCATTAAGGCAGAGTACAGGACAATAGCAGATGCACAACAATGGACTAACTTCAAGAAACAGTTTGGAGACAAATATATACCAGCACATGTCAAGAAGCAAAAGGCAGCAGAATTTCAGCAACTTGTCCAAGGAAATATGACAATCCTTGAATACCTCACTAAGTTTGAGAGATTGTCCCGATATGCTCCAGAGTTGGTAGATACAGCGGGGAAAAAGATAGCAAAGTTCCTTGAGGAACTTCATCTTATCATTAAAGGGGATGCTACCGGGATTACACCACCAGCAACATTTGAGGAAGCTGTCAAGAGAGCCTATAAGTTTGAGAACTTCCACAACAAGATTCTCAGAGTTCAGGGAAAGGGTCAGGGCCACCAGCAGCAGAACAATCAACAGAGGAACAATCAGAATAAGAGGCCAAGGCAAGAGCAAAATGTGCAGAATCCATTGGTTTGCATCCACTGTGGGAAGAACCACGAAAGTGCCCAATGCCGTACTATGTCAGGAGCATGTTTTGGATGTGGTTTGATGAACCACCAGAGGAGGGATTGCCCAAGGAATAACAGGCAGAATCAGTGACAACAGGGAGTACGGCATCAGGCACCACCTCAAAATGCACTAGTAGTCCAGAATCAGGGAAGGCCACTACAGCAACAGGCACCACAACAACAGTATAGGCCACGGCAGCAACAACAACAACAGGCTCGTCAGCAAGGGTAAAACCAGAATCAGAATCAACATCCTCAGAATCAGAACAGGAATGCACAGCAGGGTAGGCAGCAGCAAGTCTAGAACAGGCCACACCAGAGGGCACAACTCTATGCTGTCAATAGAGCTGATGTAGAGGCAGAAGGCAACATAATGGAAGGTACACTTCTTGTCTGTGGTTTTGATGCTAGGGTTTTGTTTGACCCTGGCTCTACTCACTCATTCCTATCTCCAAAATCTGCTAAGTTGATTGACATGCATTTTAGAGAATTGGATTTCATTTTGACTGTGACTACCCCTTTAGGTAAGGAAGTTATTTGTAGGACTTTTTACTCTAGTTGTCCAGTCAAAATAGGAGAAGTAGTGTTACTGACAGATCTCATTTTATTGGAGATGCAGGATTTTGATGTCATCCTAGGGATGGATTGGTTAGCATGATACCATGCTACTATGGATTGTTTCCGTAAGACCCTAACTTTTAAATTAGAGGAGACCCAAGCAGGGGTGTTGTTTCAGGGAGAGAGGAGTAATCCTCGTATAGGGTTTATTTCAGTGTTGAAGGCTGATAGACTTCTAAGAAGTGGATGTGAGGCATATTTGGCATTTATTACGGAGGATAAACGGTTGCAAGGGGTGGAGGAGATCCCTATTGTTTGGGAGTTCCCGGATGTTTTTCCAGAGGAGATACCAGGTTTACCACCCATCAGAGAGATAGATTTCACCATTGAGTTGTTACTGGGGACCGCTCCGATATCTAATGCACCCTACAGAATGGCTCCGGCAGAATTAGGAGAATTGAAGATTCAGTTGCAAGAATTGTTAGACAAAGGTTTTGTGAGGCCGAGTATTTCACCGTGGGGAGCACCGGTGTTGTTTGTGAAAAAGAATGATGGTTCCATGAGAATGTGTGTTGACTACCGGAGATTGAACCAAGTGACCATCAAGAACAAGTATCCATTGCCAAGAATAGATGAATTATTTGATCAATTGCAAGGAGCTGCTTACTTTTCGAAGATTGATTTGAGATCTGGCTACCACCAATTGAGAGTTAGAGATTCAGATGTACCGAAGACAGCCTTTCGGACTAGATATGGACACTATGAGAGTGATGCCATTCGGTTTGACGAATGCACCGGCAGTGTTCATGGCATTGATGAACAAGATATTTGCAGAGTATTTGGATCAGTTCACAGTGGTGTTTATTGATGATATTTTGGTGTATTCCAAGACCAAAGAAGAGCGTGAAAAACATTTGAGGATAGCACTCCAGCTTTTGAGGGAGAATCAGTTGTTTGCAAAACTCGGTAAGTGTGAATTTTGGTTGGACCAAGTCACATTTTTGGGTCATATTATCTCCAAGGAAGGACTATTAGTGGACCCATCCAAAATTGAAGCAGTTATGAATTAGGAAAGACCGAAGAATGCATCGGAGATCAGGAGTTTTCTGGGACTAGCATGATATTACCGTAGGTTTGTATAAGGATTTTCATCAATTGCGTCACCTTTGACGAAGTTGACAAGGAAGAATGCACCTTATGTATGGACAGATAAGTGTGAACCTAGTTTCCAAGAGCTGAAGAAGAGATTGACTACAGCTCCGGTCCTTACTTTGCTATCCGGGAGCGGCGGTTTCACCATTTTTACCGATGCTTCCAATATTGGACTTGGATGCGTGTTGATGCAGAATGGGAAAGTAGTTGCTTATGGATACCGGCAGTTGAAAGATCACGAGAACAACTATGCAACACATGATCTTGAGTTAGCAGCGGTTGTTTTAGTATTGAAGATGTGGAGACACTATCTCTATGGAGAGAAGTTTGAGGTTCACTCCGACCACCGTAGTCTACAATACTTGTTTTCCCAGAAAGAGTTAAACATGAGGCAGAGGAGATGGATGGAATATATCAAGGACTATGATTTTCCAATCAAGTATCACCTGGGGAAAGCGAATGTAGTTGCAGATGCCTTGAGCAGGAAGTTAGTTAGCATGGCAAGTCTTTGGGGAAGTTATGTCTTTCAGCAGTTCGAGGAGTTAGGAGTAGATTTTCAGCCTCTAAGGAAGGGTGTTATGTTAGCAAATATGTCAGTGTTAGAGCCTTCTTTCATTCAGAAGATCAAAGAGAATCAGTTGCAAGACCTAGAGTTGGCCAAAATTTCAGAGCACATAGCAGATCGTCCGGATTTTCATGTTGTAGATGGAGTTTTGTACTACCGAGACCGTCTATGTGTACCTAACTTGGAGGACTTGAGGAATGATATCATGACAGAGGCTCACAATACCAAGTATTCCATACATCCGGGCAGCACGAAGATGTACCAGAACTTGAAGAACATATTTTGGTGGAACAACATGAAGAGGGAAATTAAAGCATTTGTCTCTTGATGTATGGCATGTTAGTTGATCAAGGCAGAACATCAGAAGCCTCCAGGGTTGCTATGGCCATTAGAGATTCTGGAATGGAAATGGGAGCACATTACCATGGATTTCATCTCGGGACTACGGAAGACTAGTAGAGGCAATGATGCTATTTGGGTCATCGTGGACCGTCTCACCAAGTCAGCTCATTTCCTACCGATGAAGACTGGGAAGAAGATGCATATGTTGCCTTTGGCACAGTTGTTCATCACATAGATTGTCAGTCGACATGGACAACCAGTTTCCATCACATCCGATAGAGACAGCAGATTCGTCTCGAGATTCTGGAAGACATTGCATGAGTCTATGGGTACGAAGTTACAGTTCAGCACAGCCTATCATCCACAGACCGATGGTCAGCCAGAGAGGACAATTCAGATACTTGAGGACATGCTCAGAGCTTGTGTGTTAGATTTTAAGACTCAGTGGGATGAAGCCTTACCGTTGTGTGAGTTTGCTTACAACAACAGTTTCCACTCGAGTAACGGGATGGCGCCTTTTGAGGCTTTGTATGGCAGAAGGTGTAGGACACCTGTTTGTTGGGAAGAAGTTGGCACCTGCAGTTTCCATGGACCGACCATTGTTAGTGAGACAAGTGACACCGTCAAATTGATCCAAGAACGTCTGAAAGTAGCTCAGAGTAGGCAGAAGAGCTATGCAGATTCTCACAGAAGGGACTTACAGTTCAAAGAAGGAGATAAGGTTTTCTTGAAAGTGTCACCTACTCGTGGAACATTGAGGTTTGGGCAGAAAGGTAAGTTGTCCCGGAGATACATCGGACCGTATGATATTGTGAGTAGGACTGGGGCTTACAGATTAGCCTTACCACCCGAACTCTCCGGCGTACACAACATTTTTCATGTATCCATGTTGAAGAAGTACGTCCCCGATAGATTGCATATACTCCGTTATGAGCCGTTGGAAATCCGAGAAGATGCTACATATGTTGAGAAGCCTAAGTAGATTATTGACACTAAGGAACAAGAGTTGCGGACACGCACTATTCAGTGGGTCAAAGTGCTTTGGGAGAATCAGGGATCGGAAGAAGCAACTTGGGAATTATGGGATCAAGTTCAGAAGAAAAACCCGCACCTACTACCGGAGGTGAGTTTATCTCATTTGGAGGACCAAATGTCCTAAGGGGTGGAGGATGTAAGACCCTGACCCGAGAGACCTCGATTAGTGTTAATTAAGTTGTGTCTTAGTTATAAGTGTGTTTAGTGGATTTGGACTTAGTTTTGGGTTAGAATAGCTTTTATAATAGCTTTTGGAAATTTTGAGAGCCTTCTTGATTTGTGGGACCCTTTGGGGGTCCTTGTTACAAATTTACGTGAGCTTGGGGGTTTAATCATGATTTTTTAAAATTATGTTTTTAATTACGTTTGACTTATCTTATTATTCCCTACAACTTTCGTGTTGACCTCATTTTCATTTGAGGGCCCGAAACCGGACTTTTATCGATTTGAGGGCAAAACAGTCTTTTTACCCAAAATCTGGACACGATTTTCAATGTCACCAAAACTTGCAAAACATACACTTTTTGGAAACTAGATATTTCGTCGAACAACTTTGTCCTCTTCATCGAATTCATTTGAGGTCCCGAGATGCATGTTTTTAGCCCGACGAATGTTTTAAGTTGTGGGACCCACTCTCTCCTTTGTATATATAGAGAACCCACCTTCCTCATTCCAATTGCTTGCCCTAATTCCTGCACAAGAGAAGCTCCAGCAGTAGCCACCTTTGGCCCTTTCTCCTTGTGTTCTTCCTCACAAATCATCATCAAAGCTTGCTCAAATCGTGATGGAAGCTTCACAAATCTTTCTCCCCATTGAAAGAGCTTTCATTTGGTACCGTTTTTTAGGAGATTCATAGACTTTGAACTCGTCCTTGGGCTAGCCTTGCTTATTTGGGGACCTTCTAGGTAAGAGCTCTTTTCCATCTCCTAGGTTCTTGTTTGTTGAGTCTTAGAGAAGCTCCATTTCGATTATTGAAAGATTTCATTTTGTTTTGCTTGGATTTTGATATTCTATGGTTGGATTTGGGGGTTTTTGTATAGGTATTTGATTGTGAGCTTAAGAGGTGATTAGAGCTTAATTTGCTAGCTCTGGACCCAAGGCAAGTCGATGAAATGGTTATTTTCATTAATCATGTTTTATACAAATGCTTAGCTTTTATTAATGATTTTCATTACTCAAGTTTGGTTTTATGTCATGCTTTTATTAGACTTTGAAAATACACTCATTAGTGTATCTTGTTAATATATTGCTTTCTTAAAAATGACATCTCATTTGTATTAAGTCTTGACTTGTTTCATGTAATGGATTCTCTTAGTTGAATGTGGATGGGATGAAGAGGTTCGATCCATTTTTATGGATGATTTGATGGAAGAGTGGATGAGGTGGAATGGTGGAATTGTAGTGATGGATTGGACGTTTTGATTAAGGAAATGGAGGAGCATTTAGCCCATTGTACTACAGGGATCTGACCCTTGAAAGTGTGGAGAGCTTGGAGAAAGAAAGGACTGAAAATGGCCTCAGAAATGCTGTGTTCGCAGCTGTCGGTCAGCTTGTCGGCTGACTGACATCCAACCGACAACGAGCCAACATCCCCTCGGCTCCATTTCCAGAGAGCTGCATTTTCTATCAAGTTTCTGATGTTGTAGTGTCGGTCAACGGACATGTGAGCCGACACCCCTCGGTTCTAATTCCCGAGAGCTGTTTTCTCCCCTTTCTGGACTCGGCTAGCCGTCGGTCAGCTTGTCGGTTGATCGACATGACCCTGTCGGTTAACCGACAAGCCAACCGAGGGTTGACCGAAATCTCAATCTTGATGGATTTCTTTTGAAGAACTTGTGGATCTATATTGAAGAAGGAACCTCATCATCTTAATATTGTTAAGATCCTTAGATTTGTCAATGTATGTAAGGTCCCGGAATGTTCTTAATTCTTAATGAGTAACAAATGTTTATCAAACCTAACATACGGAACCCTATGCACATTAATTTAAATCTTGGACCTTCAACACTTGACTCGGAGATTTATAGAATCCATTTGTACCTGATTTTATCGGATTTCACTTGTACATTTCAAGTTTCGTGCCTTGTAACTAGTCTTGCCCCGGATATGGTTTTTAGCATAATTGTTATCTTGTTCCTGCTTGACCTGAAATGGTATGTCTTATGCTGATGAGCATCTTGCCCTGATATATGTATGTATTGTTTTGTTTTCTTGCACATGACCTATGAGTCGGCACCACTAAGCTTGGATGTACCTTATCGGTTTGATCCACCGGTTTGGAGATCCCCCTCTTGTCCTGCCAGCTGCAGCTTGGGTCTTGTCTTGTATTGCTATCCGGTTCGCTACCGTGTCCTTATCTTGCTATATGTATATGATTATATAAATTCGTTGACTCTCTTCACCTCGTGTGACTGAGGTCAACGTCATTGAATCTCCTCACTTTGTGTGACCGAGAGCAACGCCCTGATAACTCTCATCACTTTTGTGAGAGAGGATTTAGCTTTGTGTGGTTGCCACCTTGTCAGTTCCTTATTCTTGGTACCTTATTATTTTATATTGTTCATGCCTTTACCTATTACATGATGCATTGTGTTTTACGAAATTCATTATTTATATAGGTTTTAAGGTATCATTATTCCAAATGTATTATCATATCTTTTCACCTACCCGCCAGACCATCGTGTATGATCCATTTATTTTGGTACTCAGGTCCCGAACCCATTACCATCGAGGAGGAGCTTGAGGAGGCGGTCGACGAACCGCAATGTGTAATAGAGTGGCAAGCTGACGATGTCATATAGACATTCGTTCAAGCTTTGAGAACGACACTTGTTGGGGAGTTTGTGATGATATCTTTTGGGTTTATTCTCTTTTCATGTATTGGTCTTTGTTGACCATTATTTTGGGGCAACTAATCAACTGATCTTTTATCTATACATTTAACCTTACTTTTGGGTAATATGCTAATGATCATTGCTCATTCTGATATCTTGTCATATAAATTATAAATCAGTCTTGTTTATGGAGTGGAATAACACTACTATGATTTACTACACGCTTCCGCCATCTCGAATATGCGTTTGATATGTTTACATGTGAGATGATATGCATGGATAATCCTCACTGCGGAACACTTTGGGAAATCACGTGTACGGATAAATGTTTTCTCAATTCCGTGTGCGGATTAGCCAAAGAGATGCACATGGTGCGGCATCATTAGTCCCGATCCCGGATTTGGATTCCCTAACCCGGTCCGGGGTCGCGACAATTATGAATTATGACTATACTAGTCATAGCATATGGGTAGAGAGAGATTACACAAAAAAGTTAATTGCATAGAGTGATGCACACACAAACTCACACACACACACACATATTACACAAAAAAGTTAATTGCATAGAGTGATGCACACACCAACTCACACCCACACACACGCACACCAAATAAAAAATAAAAAAATACACATGCTTAGATATGTGCATATGCCCGTACATATATACATTCATGTACACAAACAATGCAAACAGATATACATATGCTAGGACAACTCAATCACAATATGCACACAAGGGAAGGAAGAATCACTACCACATCAATGCTTCAGATCCATGAAAATGCATAGAACCAAATATTCTTAGATTAAATGTCGATGGTGACAGCCCATATCTGCTACCTCATTTTGATATACGAGCAGACAGTGCAATCATCTCCTGGATTCATTCTTCTTACTGTATCGGGTACTAGGTCCAAGTATAGTTATACCACAAAATTAACCAACAAAAGTTGTTGATATCTTGAGACTCTCTTGAAGCATTGCATACAGAATACCTGGGGTTTCCTTCTCTATCAAACCTTTTATTGCCTCAGGTGTTACATCTCTGGGAGAGAATCCAGTGCCACCTACATGTAAGGGAAAAACAATGGCACTATAGCTGTTGCAAACACCATTGCTCCTCCTATCTTCTTCGATGATGAATTTACAACAGAAATTGCCCTTGGACCACTGTAGGATTCATAACAAATTAGTCTGGAGTTCATTAAGTCCTTGAGTCAGTCTTCTCAAGCTCAATCAATCATAAATTTGTGCACAGCAAGAGAAGATTCATGTGTCCAGTGAATATTCACTATCAGACAGTAAAATGGGTAGCTTGTTAGAGAAAGAAGAGGAAATACAATCAAGAATCAACTGATACTATGTGGTTTCCTTCAACAACAAGCAGCAGCAACTCTGCGATTTAATTTTGCATCAACAAAGTGACCACTTAGAAATAAACATTCAAAGTGGTGTATCCAGATGCATTTAGTTCATGCATCCATTTCTTTGTAATAAAGAATCAAAATTCAGTAAAACAACAGAAATCAGCATCATACGTAGGGAAGACAAAATAACTAAGTTCTTTCCATATGGAACCCGTCTCTAAAATAATATACATTCTGACTTTACTGATCAAAAAAATATACATTCTGAATCCTTTTTTTATTGCTTTTGGTTGTTATTGTCTTCTTTATTATATTTTTTCGAATGAATCTAAAATTCCAGGGTATACATTTTTTTAATCATTATCTTCTATCCGGCAGGAAAAAAAGACCCTATTTTGTGTTCCTGGCCCCTAAATTAAATAGGGAGGCTGGAAATCAAAATCCCCCCTCTATTGCTATAAGAACTGCAGAAATGAACAAAACAAGAACACATGGGTGACACCTGCTGACAGCATAATTTTATCCTTGGTGGCAAGTCCACCTTAGTTTATAAGGTTTAGGGCAGTTGTTGTAAGAACAAAGGAACTGCCATATAACAATAGGCAAGAAACTGACAAGTGGAAAAGAAAAAATCAGATTTGGCAAGTCTAATATAAATCGAGCTGGTTGAATATCATGTATACAACATTAGCAATCCCTAATATGTGGGTTCTTCGGAAAATTGTAAAATCACCCATTTAGCAAAGCACTTGCTTATCCTTCATAGCTTGATCCTTTTGCTGCCATAGATTCAATTTAAGATATTGTCTTCCCATAAAAAAAAAACAAACAAATTACCTTCCCATTTTACAAGCTTTGGCAGTTGTTGCGCCATGTGAATATTTTGCTTTTGTTTCAAAGCATTAGCATGATAATAGTAATCTTGAAAGGTGTTAGTAGGATATTGGTATGCATACATACAGTCCCTGGCTATATGCCCAAAGTTGTGGCAATTGTAGAATTCTAAGGGGTTCATAATCAGGGCTTCAAATGGGTTCCTACTCTAATCTTTACCCTTGTTAGAACTTCTTCGATTCACTTTACTGGTATAGGCAAAAATACAGAATCTCCATCTTCCTTCGTTGCTCTACTATGGGACCCATCATCTTCTTGATCGATTCCATCTCGATATCGCACAAGGGGAGTTCGTCTTCAACCTTCCACCTGCGTTTCTTATCTCTCTCTTTGATGAGTCCCTTCTTTCCTATTCTATTGGTGCCCATATGTCTATTTTCTCTCTCATTTTGTTATCTATGTTGTTGGTAAGATTCGTGGTTTTGTAGAACTTACGAAAGCAACACCTACAATATGATAAGGCCTAGATGATGACCATGGCGATGATTTTAAGGCCTTCTTGCGGTTAATATCACTATGTTAGGTTACCAGTAGCTTTCATTTGGTAGGTACATGCGATTCAGTAACCAATGCCTACTGGTCATGGTCCACGCCCGAATTCTCATACGTCACACAAGTTGGACAATTTTGACCTTTTGATAGAAAAGAAAATGAAAATCTGTTAGCAAGAAGTTAGTAATTTAGAGAGCTGCTAATGCCACATACTAAGCTTCTCCTTCCACATCCCTTCTCTTTCCAAAATTTCTCTCTACACACTCCATTGTTCCAAAATTACCAAACCCCCTCTACCCTCATTTCCTCTTTCCACATCCCTTATTCCCCCCTCTCCCTCTCTCTGCTGTCGTCCTCCGCCTTCTCTCCTTCTCCCTATCTCTCCATCTCCTTCTCCTTCTACTTGTCTCTATCCCTCTCCTTCCCTCTCTTTCCCTCTCCTTGCGGCCGCCCTCTGCCTCCCTCCCTTCCTCTCCCTATCTCTCCATCTCCCTCTTTCCCTCTCCCTCTCTTTCCCTTTCTCTTTCCCTCTCCCTCCCTCTCTCCCCCTCTCCCTGCCGTTGCCCTCCGCCCGCCGCCCTGAACACCACCCTCTCTCCCTCTCCCTGTCCCTCTCCCCCTCCGGCAGTGTTGGCGGAGGGGATGGTGGTGGCTAGGCTAGGGGGTTGGAGTGGGGGTGGATGAGTGTAGAAAGAAGTTGGGGAGGGAGAGAGCTTTGATGGATGTCCTTTTAGGTAATTTCACATGGGGATATGTTGGTAATGCAAAAAAGGAATGTGGAAGGAGACGCTTGGTATGCGGCATCAGTAGCTCTCATAGTTTAATTACCCATGAAAATCCCCATTATGCCCAAAAGATTACCCTCCCTATGGTTCCAACTTAGGATACTGATCTTTTCTCCAAAATAGACTCATTCATACTGATGAACAATTGAGTCTTTTCTAAGGTCACGTTTGGCAACCAAATCTTTAGGAAAAAGATTTTTGACTTTCCTAAAGTTAAGTAAATCCATGTTTGGCAGTTGTAAATTCCTAAGGATTTGGACGAATGGAAATCTTAATTTGTTAGGATTTTCATATCTGACCACCCACCATATATAAGATTTGAAAATCCTCATTTAAGTGGATTTGCACACCGAACCCTATTTTCTCAGCTATTTTCATCAATACACACCAATATCAATGTGAAATCCTTAACTAAACAAATCACAACAAATCCTCAGCGAGGAATCCTTGTTCCAGTGGTAGTGAAGAATCAAAAGATCTATAGATTCCTCGCTTGTTACCAAACATGCTCTAAAGGTTTCTGAAGCTACTGATTAACTCTCAGAAAAGAGAAGTAAAACTATCTAAGTGTCTTTGTTTTCCTTCAAAGCTAAGCCTATGGTTATATTTTCTTCACCTGTTTGTAAAGTAATTAATAACACGTTTGGTAACAGGTGAAGAATCCGCAGGTCTACGAATTCCTCACTATTCCTAGAATATGAAAATCCTCACCAAGGATTTTATAGCTAAGGATTTCTCATGTTCCATGTTTGGTTAGAACAATGAAATGACTGAGGATTTCCTCAATCCATGTTTGGTGATGAACAGTAAAATCCGTAAAAAATAAGCATCCCACCTAGTATGAGGCCTCCATTGATTAGCTAGCCATGCCCAAGTTGTTTTAGCTAACAAGTGGGGCCCACATCAAGATATTTAAAAAAACTAAGACTCCTTATCACAAATTTGAATATAATTGAACTAATGGGACCCACCTATTTTCCACTAGTCAAACTATAGTCCATGGATGAGATTCAAAAGGCCACATAGTGACTCAATTTAAACTAGCTAAAATTTGAAGTAGTGGGCCCATCTTTTCATCTTGATAGAAGAAATGGGTCCCATGTCTTTCCCATTCATTAAATTGGTTTAATTGACCAAGCTCAAAATTAAGTAAATCAGCAATCCAATAACTGAATTTCAAAGATTGCATTGTAAATCAAATTTTAAACAGACTAAATCAGTCTTATTTTGAAAAAAATAATATGACAATCTCCCTTTAACGAGAAGACATTCTCAATTTTCTTCAACCTGTATAAGTATCTAATATATATAAATAACTTCATAAACATCCCCCATGCCTCTTTGAACTATGAAACTCAATTCATACTCCAATAACTCAAAATCAATAAGAATATAAAACATATCTCCATGCAAGTTAATATTAAACCACAGTCACAATAACTAAGTATGAATATCTATGAATCTCATGTTCATACATAACCATGGCCCAACAAATAATTTAAATTCAATAAGAACATACAACACATTTCGATATAAGTCAATATTAAATATAAAATATAGTAACTAAGTATGAATGTTAAAAAAAAATTGATAATCTCACAAGACCATTGTCTAAAGTCTTATTAAGAAAAAACACATTAAGACCCACCCCTTACAGCCCACATCTCTTCTATTATGCTTTCTCACGACCGTGTCATATAATTCCTATCTTCATCGTTGGGTCCTAAAACACCATCCCCGGGTTGGTTGTCATTTAGTTTGTCTCCCATATTCTCATCTTGTATACTCTCATTCATTGCCTCCACAAACATCTCATCATCTAAGTTACGTTGTCGAATAAAATAGTATAGAATACAGCATGCCACGACTAGCTTTGCTTGTGTCTTTATAGGGTAATGTGGAGCAATCTGGAACAAAGCAAAACACTGCTTTAATACCGTAAATATTTTCTCAACTACATTTTGTAGTTTCGAATGTCTCAAGTTGAATAACTCTTGTTCTATTCTTTATAAGTGTTCTTTGTGCGCGCGTAGTTGACCATTTTTTAAGATGGTAACGAACGCCACAAAAGGGATCTCAAAATCCACATGTATTCCAATATCCATCATCAACAAGATAATATTTGCCTATAAACACAAAACTTTTAGTCAATATTATACTTAAAACAATACATATACATTCTCAATTAAAAAACACAATACCTTACCATCGGAATGCGGAATTTATTGTGAGGCTGCCTCCAAATTGAGTCTTGAAGAATCCTAGAATTTGATGCCGACCATACACCCAGCACAGACATAGGTAATTTATTAATCCTCTAATGGATCTCTCTTCTAAGAATGAAGAACAACTAAGTAGACAATGAGTAACAACTTGAGGAAATAAGTGTTTACAGGGTATAAATTATTTTCTTAGATTTGCCTAAATTCATTTTTATATCTGCGGAGTCTTTTGGTGAAGTGGCCTGGTGGGCCACCCATTGGCGGGGTTTGGTACCAGACCCATGCCTGCATGACTTGGTGGGTCACAGAGTTCGGAGTCCTGCCTCCGCTGAGTCTTCTGGTGGAATGGCCTGGTGGGCCACCTATGGGCGGAGTCAGTTGCTATACCTTTTCCTACATGATCTGGTCACGGAGTCTGGAGTCTTGCCTCCACGGAGTCTCCTAGCGAAATGGCCTGGTGCGCCACCTACCTAGAGGGGGGGGGGGTGAATGGGGTGGCTACAAATTAGTGACCAATTAAGACAAATTTTAACTTATTTAAATTAACTAGTCACAAGTGATGATTGACAACCAAAATGCAGAAGCTTAAACAAACACAATCACCACATAGCATGCACCATCACATAATCATTTATAGTGGTTCGGCCTCAATGCCTACATCCACTACCGACTTGTGTTCACACACCCCACCGGATTTCCACTATGTATGCTTTTCAATAGGCTAAGCAATAACCTTTACATATGCTTTCCAAGGCTAAGCAATAACCTCTACATTATGCTTTTCAAGGCTAAGCAATAACCTCTACAACCAAAAGGTTGGCTATCTCTCTAAGTAGTGTCTATAATACAATACTTGATGGAGATTACAATTTTGGCTCAATACATTGCCTCTTAAATAGGCGGATATAAAAGTGAAAAACTAATTCATACAAATACTATATGAATGCAAAGATGTATGCTCAAAGTGTATGCATGATGTCCTCAATCAATTTGAAAATAGAAACTCATAAATGTATGCCAAAGGCCTTTAAAAGTTTTAGCTCAAAACATTTATGATTGGGGAAAGAATGCAAATCACATGTTAAAAACAACTTGTAAAAGATATACCTATTTATTCCAAACAAGTCGTGAAACTCAAAGAACAAAACATGTGATGCGTAAGTATTTCAATCAAATTAACAATGTAGCTTAATGTATGTTTAAAGCATTTGAAAGAGTAAAGCATACAAATAGATTTGATTGAAATAAAAGGGTCAAATCTCATGTATTTAAAAATACAACTTGAAAATGATATACCAATCAATGCTAAACAAGTTGTGAAACTTTAAAACAAAATACATGTGATTTATGGAGTTGTTGAATCCAAAACATAAGATAGATTTGAAAGTGATTTTCTTATGATGAAAAACAACAACCAAAGATTCAACCAAGTATAGGAATCATGTTACATATAATTTCAAAGATGATTCCAAAACATGATTTACTTAGATAGACCAATTTAAGTACTACTTGGTTTGAATCAAGGTGATGTATCCAAAACAATGAATCAATTGAAAACATAAACATGTTAAGGACACAACAAATCATAGTTTAACATGCTAGAAAAGATTTACCAATAATTAAAGCAAAGCATGAAAACATATGATTAGGAAAAGCAAGCTTACTTAGATGATTTAACTTTTGATTCCAAGCTTTAGCTTTCCTTAATGACCCTTAGTATTCCCTAGCTCATTCCCCTTTGTTTTGCCTCAAAACACTTTAAGAAGGGCCTCTTAGTTCCTCAGAATTTTCAAGGAATGAACTAGTATTTATACCCAAAAAAACGGGTTTCTGCGTGTCCGCGGTCGACCCCCTAGATTGCTCGATCGACCTACCCTTCAACGGTCATAAATCTGATCGTTTGAAAAAGTGCCAACTGACACTTTCTCGGTCGACCGACCACACTGTGGGTCGACCGAGTCCCTTGGACCATTTTCCCCATTTCTTGCCAATTTCAAAGATTTTTCTTATGGGGATTTTTGGGTCATTAAATCAAGCTTAAAAACATGTTTTAAATCATTCTAAGTGTTTTAAGAACATGAAACATAAAAAGCCTAAAAAGATTTGAAACTTTTAAAACCATAGGCTAGCTTGATTAAAAACTTCTTTTCAAAAATTAATGCATCCAAGCTTTGAATCCTAAACATACATAAATCATTATTTTTACAAGTCTTAAAAACAATGCATGTGTAAAATAAGATTTCAAGTATTTCAAAATCAATGCATGTGTGAGAATTCAAATGATGATTAAAATGAATAATGCATCCATCAAATTGCAATATATAAAATCCCTAACAATCCCCCCTTTGCAATTTGATGGCAAACCTTTACTCAACACTAAGACTTCACACAAAGTCTTCAGCTCCTCTTCAGCTAGACAAGACTTGAAATTTTCTTTGGATGCTTCTTCACTTAGCTTGGGCTCTAGCTCTTTTTATTCAATCTTCTTGATGCTTGGAGCTTGATCATTCTTCAAGCTTTCATTTCATCTTTCTCTCTTTGGCCAAGTATCTTCTTTAGCTCCCAAGCTTTCTTCCTTCTTCTATCATCTCTCCCCCTTTGACCATGCACTCTCCCTTTGGCAAGATATGCATCTTCTCCCCCTTTGGAAGATAATACAAAATCTCCCCTTAGATAAATTGGCTATATTCTCCCATTTTGACATTTAGAATATTCTCCCCCTTTGACATTAAATTGCAAAGGTACCTACACACATGAAATAAGAAAAATACCTTTTAGTAGCACCTGATAACAAAAGAATCAAAAATGAAATATGTAACAGGTATCATGTATGATAGTAGTCTATAAGGGTATAGAGCCAACTCAATGGTGAATTTGATCAAAACTAATACTTCCTATGAAGGTTTATACTCCCCTCAATTCATTCTCTCCTTTTGTCAAACTTTTGACAAAGGTTTAACTATTTGGTTCAAGAAGAAGATGGTTTTACCAATTGAGGGTAAACTTCAAGAAAAGGATTAGATTCATTTAACTATAGAGCTCAATATGATCAAATTATCAAAATAAAGAGCAAGGTCTTGGGAAAAAGCAATCATGGATATCAATTAATTGAAATAAAGGATACCAATTGAGATCAAGGATATGACAATTAACTTAATCACTCTAAATAGAGATTAAGAAGAATATAACTACTAGGATTAATCCAAATTAGAGCTATCCATGATGAGATGGGGTTTACTAAACATAGCATCAATTAATATAACTATGAAAATCATATGCTATGAAGATTTTGAAATCATTTCATCCAATCATAAAATATGACTTATCATCTACAAGATGAATGAAATGAAATCCAATCATGAAGCTACCTCAACCATTAACCAACCAAGATCATGAACACATAAATATGGTGGTCATGAGATTTACCTATATGAGCATGAGAGGTGCACTACGAGAGAAATGACTTTTAGCGGCCGCCAGTAGCCGTCGCTAAAAGTCCCCTGGCGGTCGCTATAGCGACCGCCTAGCGACCGCTTAGTAGCCGCCGCGAAAACCTCGTCTCTAAAGGTTATTAGCGACCGCCATTGGCGGTCGCTAATACTCGATTAAAAATTTTTTAATAATATTAGCGACCGCCATTGGCGGTCGCTAATACTCGATTAAAAAATTTTTAATAATATTAGCGACCGCCATTGGCGGTCGCTAATACTCAACAAAAACTTTTTAAAAAGTTGGCGGTCGCTAATACTTTTAATTTTTAAAAAAAAAAAATAGATTTGTATCGGTTTCCTTTTTTTTTTTTTCGGGGGCGCTGCCCCCTGGGCCCCCGCGAGCTGACCGGTCAGCTCGACCCCCGCTGGGGGACACCCCCTGACCCCCTTCGTAAAGGGCATGTATTAACACCATCAAAAACTCTTTCAAACATTTAAATAAATCCTAACCATCCATTTGCTAACAACCAATGCTATCATTTCATAAAAATAAAAAAACCCAAGAAGCACAACAAATTACACTATATTCCACCAATCCAACCTGAATCCAATCTGTTCATTGTGGGTTCGGATTGAGCCCTTATTAACTTATTGGTTGGGTTCGTGTTGACATTTTAACCCGATTGATAAATGGGTCCATTTAGGGATGATCTTATACATGTTATTTATAGTGCCCAACCCAAACCTAACCAAACACTGGAAAACATACCATTTCTGCACCATAGCAAGAACCACAGTATGTCTCATTGTTAAGAATTATATGCCTGTATTGCATAATGCAAGCTATAAAACCACTGGAAGCAAAAATAGGGGGAATTAGAGTATGTCTCATTGTATACAGTGTAAGTGATGTGATCAGACTATGGCAGTAGTTAAGGATAAACACACTTAATGAAACCAGTCAAACAGATATTGTTGTAACGTTTACTTGATGAGCAAGACAGAGAAGTTTCTAAAAGCAAGAAAATTATTAAATAATAACAGGAGAAACAAAATCTCCAATAAAAAACATACTAAATACCATTTTGCAACAGCACTTTTTGATGAATAGGCTACACAATATTCCAGTCAAACAGGACTTAAACAACATTTCTTAGAGGTACTAAAATTGACTTAATGAAATCAAAGAGTAACAACAAACATTTCAAGGGTTGGATAACACATATGGAAGGCATACATGACCACTTAAGATGGGTCTACATAATCACATATAGGAGACCACATGTCCAAGTGCACCAACACACTTTCTACTTTTAGCTTCTAGGTGGTCATACATGACCACACCTAAGCTATGATGCCTAGATATGGATAAAATGGATGCAAGCACTGATCTGTTGTAGGCCCATCATGTGCTAAGTCACGGCTTGAGGTTACTCGGAAAAATCATGAGTTGAGGAACATTGAACCATTGTAAAGTGCCCAACTTACCTGCTTATATTTCTTGTAGATTTGCTTCGTTACTATATTCTTGGATTCATCAAAAAATGTGGGAACTTTTCTTCTTTTCTTCAATCTTGCATTAAAAAAAAAAAAAGAGCAAGATTAACATGGATAATTTTTTTTCTCAACCACCATTTGTTAATTTTGTACATTGATGGGATGCACCAAGGTATAATTCCCCCATCTGTTTGAAGTTACCAGAATGCAGTGTGCAAATATTAAAATGTTTTTGAAGTTACCTCAACCCCATCACAGGCCATGGTGTCACCCCACCAGCCCCTGGAAGTGAAGATCTTATAATAGGCACGCGCTTCACAACCGAAAATGCTTCATTCAGACGTGCAACACGAACCATAATCTAAGACACCTTCTGCATATTTCACACCATCAGATTAGCCAAAAGAAAGAGTAAACACAGAAGAGCTTGAAACAACTTAATCTGTAAGTGTTTGCAAGAAATCTAGCCAGTTTAAATTGATCAGCAAAGCCCATTAAAATCCAAAAACATTCCAAGTATATACTTGATCAGTTACCACTAGCCACTTCTCATATATATGCAAATCCTTTTTTCTTTTCTTGTGAAACAACATAACTCCTTTCTTCGTTTTTTAGAGGAACCAAAAATAGCACTGATTTAATCATAACATATGAGAATGAAGAACCAGCCTTAAAAATGAACCTGCTGATAACTGAAGTAGCAAGTAAGATTTCTTCGTAAACTATCAAATTTCCTTTGACACAATTTGATTATTCAAATTAATGCATCATATCCCCTCACTCCGCGAACCACGTTCAGAAACTGTCAATATATGAGACACGGCTCAGGAAATGCATGCTACAGATGACTCCCACTGATATGCAAACACTGACAGGATTTCATCATATTAATAAAAATGTTTTTGATGAAAACAAAATTAAACCAAACACCAAAAGTGATCAATCTGCAGCCACTAATAAAGAACTGTTATTATTTTCTCCTAAGCACAAACACAAGTTTACATGAGAAAATGTGTGCCTATTACACAAGTTTTTCCCAGCTTGAGCTTGAATTGGATTAAGTAGAGTTGGGCTTCATAGTACTAAACCGAGCTTCAAGCTTGAGTACAAATATGATCAGAATACAAGACCAACTATGCCAGTCTTAATTAGCTTGGTTTAGTTAAGCATATCAAATAGCAATTGAGTGAAGCCTGATCGAGCATAAAATATATATATTTAAGTAAACTTTCTCCGTGGCACCACTTCTATGAGCACTAGCAGAGGGCTGCCATGCGGTATCCACTTTTGGTTACACAAATCATGAGGAATAGACCGAGAAAAGAACTCTGCTTAAGAGAGGGAGTCAACACAACTTTATTCATCATATAAGAGACCTAAGTTCCAAGTGCTTCCTGACCATATTGAAATGTTTCCATTTGAGCTGGGCCACAAGCTCAATTTTCACAAGACAATCACACATTAAAATCATGTATATTGTTTGTACTAGGAGAATTTGAATTTAGAAAGTTGTTTCAAGTGCTATTTGTACAAAGAAGCACATCATAGGGATAGAGTTTGCTAAACATAAAAAATAAAAGACAATCACACATTAAATGTAACTTGATCTGATGATTGTAACCCTCCCTTTTAAAGCCTAAAATTATTATGTATTCTGTCAGACCCCGACCCAGGTTTGAATGTTTAATTATGTGTTAATCGCGATTAGTGAATAAGTGGGGTTTAGTGGGCGATTAGCTTATTTTGTTAAGCTAGATAGGTTGTTTGATTAGCCTTTGACTTAAGTGTGACACGGGCCGGGCGCCCGTGGATTTATGTGTGAGATTGTTGAATTTGTTCTTAATGCTTGAAAAATCCTCATTTATGTGTATTTCGATGTTTTTCATCTAGATCGTCAACTTTCATGTTTTGGCCAACTTGATTTTTGTGATCAGAAATCGCGTTTTTCGAGAAAAAGGGCAAAACAGACATTTCACACAAAACCTGTACCCAAATTTCGAAAATTCCAGAATTTACCAAAAATATACTTTTTGGAAAGTAGAAATTTCGCCGATCATTTTTGTCTTCTTCGTCGTTTTCGTTCGGGGCCCGCAAGTACCGTTTCTAGGCTTGTGAAGTTCGGGGCCCACATTGGCTTGTCTCTTAAGAAGAGAGCTTTTCTCTCTTCCTCTTCATTCGATTCCAGCAAGTCTTTGGCTAGGGTTCCTTTCCTCTTCTCCCTTCTCACTCTCTCTCATCTGGAACTCTCTCTTGGTGAGGTTTGCTTGGAGGATTGATCTCCTCATTCTCTTCCTCCCTCTTCAAGCTTCCTAGGGATACCCTTCTTGAGGAGTTTGAGCTAGGAGAAGCCCTCCATTCAAGCTTTTCTTCTTGGTTAGGGTTCCTCAAGGTGAGCAATAGTTTTCCAAACCCAAGATCTTTGCTTTCCTCTCCATTTGGAGTGTTTTAATCCCTTTTGCTAAGGTTTTCTTTGAGGTTTCACAAATGTTGACATTTTAGGGTTTCTTGGGAAATTTTGGGGTTTTTGTAGATTTGGAGCTTGAAGCTCTAAGGAGTGGTTTTAGGAGTGATTTTGAGCTCATCTTGGCTTAAGGCAAGTATTTTCCAACACTAATGTGATGTTTTCCCTCATTTGGTTTTATTTCTTGATTTTTCCCTTTTTATGTTAATCTTCTTTAGTCATGGTTTGCTTTGATTTAATGGTCCACCTTAATAGCTATCTTAATGTGTGTTATTGCTCTTCTTTGCATTGGAAATTTATTCTCACTTTGGTTTCTTGGAAAGTTCATCTCATTTGTTCAAATGGGTTCTCAAAGAAATGGGAAAGAAGTTGGATTTCATTTAAAAGTGTGGTGATTATGTTAATCAGATGGTTTAATGGTTTGTAGAGGATGAGAAGAGGCCCAAGATTGTTGTAGAAATTATGTATGGAAGGAGGAATTGAAATGATCAAAGAAGGAAGGAAGAAAAAACACAAAAAATGGAATTCCTGCACTCGGGCTGGACTGGGCAGGCCCAGTCCGCTCGAGCGACCCAGTGGGTCGCTCGAGCGGACCAGGTTCTGTCTGGGTCCGCTCGAGCGACCCACTGGGCCGCTCGAGCGACCCAGCTACTGTCTGGGTCCGCTCGAGCGGGCCTGGGTCCGCTCGAGCGAGCCCAGCTCAGTCTGGGCTCGGGTTTTGGGCCTGATTCAGGGTCCTTTTTAGGATAGTTTGATGGCCCAGTTAGAGAATGTGATAAGCCCATTTCTTAGGTGTTCTTTGGGCCTGTTTTAAGGCCAATTCGTGGGCTGTTTTGAGTCTTATTGTTGGGCTGTGTGCGACATGAATTGTGGGCTGTGTTAGGGACTGTTTGGGCTGGTTCTCCATGGGCTGTTGGGTTTGAATAAAGCCAGCTGTGGGCCTGATTAAAAAGGGATCTAAACCTACTTCTAAAGAAGACCTATTCTATATAATTTCAAGCCCACTTCGGGTCTATGTCCAAACTCAATTCAGCCCCTAAACTCTCTCCTATAAGTGAAGCCCATTCACCCTTTGCAAGCCCATAACTCATGGTGAGAAGTGTTTTAAACCATGGCCCATACCACTTAGGAAAACCCTTGAGTCTAAGTGTACATTTAATCCCTTGTGATTGTCAACGATCTTCAGTGACACCAAATAACTTTCTTTAATGACAATAAGGGGATTAAACGTATATCGAGACTACCTGCTTAGTCGACCGACCATCATACATTCTTTTGTATAAACGACTTTTGTTTTGGTTCTTTCTCAATTCTTTTATTGTTTTGAAGTGGATTACCCCATACTTTAGAAATGATGAAACTACTCACTTGTTTTGCGTGGCTTCGCCTATAGGCATTTGTTTGGAGTAGTTTTCTATCAATTTTGGAAATGTATCTTACAAATGGAATTGCATTTCTTCGAGGTTTCGGATTTTCACTAAAATGGCACCACTAGGCTTAGGTCACCTTGTCGGACTGATCATCCGGCTTGGGGTCTTTACTTTGTTTGCCAGCTGCAGTTTGGATTTCGTTTGTACCGACCATGGCAACGGTAATTTCCCGTTCCCACGTTTAGTGGCTACGGTTCTGTCTGATAACGACTATGTCGTTCCGTCCCACGTTTAGTGGCTTCGGTTTGTTTGCTCCGGTTACTTCGGTAACAGGAGAATATAGCTTTATGTGGGTCGCCATTGTTTTATGCATTGATATTCATCTCATGGCATTTATTTATGTTACTCATCATGATATTAGATTTGCAAACCATCGAGATGTTTATTCTATCTTTACTTCGTCATTGTTATTAATCGTGATTTCATCGTAGCTCTTTCTTATTATGTTTGTTCTACTTTCATCTTATTATTGTTGTAATTGCTTGCCAGACCGTCGTGTCTGACTCTCTTTTGTTTGGTGTCAGATGTCGAGCCCCTCGCGGTTGAGGCGCACTTCGAGGCGGAACCCATAGTTCCAGCGGAGGGCGAGTGGCAGCCCGATGATGTCATTTAGACGTCGGGTTACCTTGGAGCTGCGATCACATTTTGGGGATTTGATGATATTCATTTTGGGTTTTTGTTATGGCCATTGTTGGCTTATATTCTTTTGGGGGAAAAGTTTGTAATTAATGCATAACTTTACTTTTGTATCAACTCTAACTAACTTTGGCCCACAGTAAATGTTTCTCTTTTGATGCTAGTCTCGTGCGTTCTCAATTTATACCTGTTTGTGAGACTTTTATGTTTGCTACAAAGCTTCCGCGTAATTCATTTGTATGAAAGTGATCCTTATACATCACTATTTGATCGGATTCCGTGAATCCTTACCGCGGAAACCTGTGGGAAACTAGCGTGTGCGGGCGGAATTTTCCGGCCCGCCTCGCCGCGTCCCCGGATTAAGGCCTCGTTTGGCGGGACCTCGGTCCGGGGGCGTGACATATTCTAACATGAAGTGCTTGTTGTGATTGAGTCTATCAGTGGTCGATTGTAGAATTGAGTGACATATTATGGCAAGTGCGAGTGGTTTGGATTTGTTAGATAATGGAGAAGATGAGGCTTAAAAGGGATTAATTTGAGGGAAAACTTCCAAATGTAAAAAACTTTAGGGCAAAAAAAAAAAAAAACAAAACAAAACTATCTCCTGACATCAAGAACATAAACAAACACCAAAAAGCATACCAATCTGCCACCACAGGATCCAAGAAATGCAAATGGAAAGAAACAAAAACAACCCAGAAACAAAATATCTAGTTGAAAAAATTTTAGAATCCTTGAGCTCAATCCCTCTCTTGATGATTTCTTTTCCACTCCTAGAAACCATAGCCACCTTCATCTTCTCCTTAAAAAAATAGTAATAACTAGTAGAGAGAATCCGAGATGCAGCAAAGTGTAGAAGCTAGTCTTCCTGCAAAATCATCTCACATTTATTCAGATCTTAGACCCCATAATGTCAAATAGGCATCATGTGGGGAACATTAAAGGCTAAAGCTTTAATGCAAGAGATTAATTGTATATTGTTGGGAAGGACAGTTACCATCTAAGAAACATTGATTTCAAACATTCAAGAACAACAGAGGGCAGCAATGTACACCTCGGTAGCTACTTATTATATAGTACTACTTCTTGATGGTAAAAGATGCATCATTCAGATGACTTCATTGGTGCAGGTTTTTGTCTATGTTGTTCCATAAATTCATTTCCACAGTTCCACACACAGTCTGTCCTAATTTTCATCTTGGGTGTGAAACGTGAATGCTTGCTCACAAAGGTTAGTATGTGTATCTCACAGAACTCCAAAAAGCAGCAAACAAGAAATATAAAAGCATCAAACATACACAAAAATTTCCATCCATTCCATGGATGAGTAATAAGTAATACATCCAAAGATTCAGCCCCAGATGGGCAAATTTCAATGTACACTTTGGTACTGAGGAGGAACTAGAAAAAGTTGTCTCGCTCAATCCAACCAAGCAATGCCGGGCGATTTCAAAACAACTAAAACTACAATCTATATACATACATTTAGTAGATAACAAAATAAAAAAGGAGAAGGTAGAAATAAAACAACATACCCCAGATGTAGGGAATTCAAGCCTGTTGATTCTCATTGCATAAAGGAACAACAGCGGTAGGATGATTTGCATATAAGGCCAAGTCCAAAGGGCATATACCTTTCATACAACTAGTGCACCTCAGAAAAAAAAGTTACCATTCCACCTGCACATGCTAAACGAGATTTATCTGAGTTAAAAGAAAGAATTGAACTAAGAGGTCTGTTCTACCAAAAAAAAAACAGTATTCGAATACAGGCATCTGTAAATAGATAAGTACAAGGTAGAACATCAACAAGCCAAATTCCTACATCGGGGATCCTTGAATGGGTGGGGTCCACTTGTGATTGGGCCGTATAGACAGAGTCCATGACAAATCCAGGGTCCTGGAAACTTGACAGGCACATACATATGCATTGCAAAAACACAAAACGTATTCAAAGCCTCACCTTCTCCTCAAGTCTATGTAATTGCTTCATATGCTCTTTCGCCTTCTGAGGAGGCTGCTTTGCATTGGCATGATTGGCAATAGATCCACCGACCCTCCTCCATCCTTTCCAAAATACAAAAAAATACATGCCACTCCATTGTTAGTAACATTAATTGAACTAATCAATTATACACGAATTTGGGCGAACCCCAAGTTACAGGCAGTTCCAATTTTAGCAGAATGGATAGTAATCTATTCCTATATTGGGTTTTTGGGGGTGATGGGAAATCTGAAATAGCAGCTAGTGGGATAATGCTTTTTTCCACAATTCCCATCTACAAGCAGTTCCAACGCCAACTCCCCACATTATGAGGAATAAAATCTGGAAAAAAAGTGTCTCTGCCTATGTAATTTGCTCCTCCTATACTACATGAGTGGAACGAGGGTTTATGCATATTATACAAAAGACATTTATTCAAACAGATTGCAATATGGATTACATCCAAACGAACCTGGAAAGATATGAGGGGATTTGAGCAAACCTCAGCGTCGATGGAGGCATTAGCATTGCAAATAAAAAGGCAATAAAAAGATCTTAACCATCTAAGGATTATATCAAAAGAATAACCCACAAGGCCATACAAGATCTAGAAAGCTATCAACCGATCCAAAGGCTCAAGAAACATGAAAACAATACAGGAAGAACATACAGAATCAATGGATTCTCATCAGATAAAGGAAAAGAGAATATTTTCAGAAACCCACAAAAAAATCAGAGGCCTTACAACAATCAAACAAAACCCATATAAAATCTAATCTAGAAATAACAAACCCAAATGAATCGACAGACACATGAAAAGGAAAGCACTCAGCTTGATGGCCCCTCTTCCCCGCCTTCGCCCAGTCCAAACTCCCATTCCTCACCTGAAGAATTCCTCATCTGTGCTTCCAAACTCCCTCTAAAATCCTCAAAACCCCCACTCAAAACCCTAATCCACAAAATTCCCCCCTCCTCCCCACTCATCTCCTCTCTCCCCTCCTCCCTCCATCTCTCCATCTCCCAATCCATCAATTCATTCTCCCAATCTGATGGCCCCTCTTCCCCGCCTTCGCCCCCGTCCAAACGCCCCCGACACCCCTCCACCAGATCCCCACCGTCAGACCCTCCTCAATTGCCTCTCTTCCGCCTATGCCTCTCCCTCCCCAAGAAGCCCTTCCAGCCGTCCGATCTCCTCCCAGCCGCCTGCGCCCTCCATGACAGCCTCATACTCTTCGAATCGGACCCGGTCCTCATGCTTGACATCGCCGGGCTGTGCGAGGAGTGGTGGAAGGAGCACCTCCCCGAGCGTGAAACCCTAATTTCTCAGGCGCTCCCTTTCCTGCTGTCGCGGTCGCTGACAGAAGGGAAGAAGGTCGATGTCCGGAGGGTTTGAGCTCTCCGTGATGCGCTCTCACTGCTTCATTTCGACGATGAGAGTATTGAGGATTGGAAAATGAAAAGTGAAACCGGGAGAAGGGAAAAGAGGGCAGAGCGCGGGAGAAGGGAAGAAAGGGGGGGGGAGGGAAAAGCGAAGGAAAGTTGGGTTTCGGGAAAGGGCTTTTTCTGCTGCGCGAAAGGCAAAATTTCTAGTAGTGGTGGCAAACATGAAAGTTATGATGTTAATGGAATGTGACATGGAACTAAATATATTACTATCAAGTTCAATCCAATGTACACAAGGTCTATCACATTCTCAAGATATGACATCAATTGGATTTGGATATGACAACAATCGAAATTGATACAAATTAAACCAATTGAATATGACAACATGATTAAAAGCATGGATGTGACAAACATAAAATCCCATCAAGCATCATAAATGGAAATTCATCACTTTAAAGATATAGTAACTTAGTGAGCACGGTGATGAACATTTTAAATTGCATGAAATGAAATGTTTTTAGGTGATACATGCAATTTGAAAATTAAAAGACCATATGAACTCAACATGAAGGAAATCCATCAAAAATAGATATTCCTATAAGATACAAAGAATGAATTTTGATGAGTCTCATATGAACAAAATTATGATATTGAAAAATACACAAGCGATATTACTATGAAATTATGTATAAATCGATATCATAACCATCCATCTATAGCAAAGCTTATGAAGTACAAAGGATGGATTAAAGAGTTCTAGTATGGTATCTAATAATGCAACTTAAGAGCACAACCATACATGGAACTATTTGATATTTGTAAAGAGAGGATAAATCAACACTCAAGATCTAACTCATACCATATTATCAATAAAGAATATAACTATGGAAGCACAAGCGGGTATGAAGTTAGAAGGATATCATGAATCGTATATAGATGAAAATGGATCTCATATATGGGTATACCTATGAAGAACAATGGTTTAATTCCAATTCATCTAAAATGATCCATCAATCTATCACGTGAAATCCCCACTCTTAGCAAATGTACTATGCTTACAATGCAATAGAAAATGGATATGAGAATCATACCAAATGAGCTTAGCACACAAAATCACATGTGTACTTATGAAGCTCAAATGATCATGAAACAAAAGATTTTACTATAAAGAACATAAACAACATCAATTTGCATTAAAGAAAGGTATACGAAGTTAGGCAAAAACATGCAAATCAATGACACCATTCCCTTCCAAACAATGTAAGACATAACATCAAGATCGAGTTGCATATAAAAGAATGTAACTTTGTTGAGCAAACACGCAAATTGCTTGTAACGTGTATTTCCTTCTAAATGATATAATCATAAGCATAAGGAAATAAATTCAAGGAAAATGATTCAATAAATATAACTAATAAAGCTTAGAACATTTTCCAAAGATCTTGTAATTCACTCCAACATTGAAAATCCAACAATGAATCATTTATAAAATTATGATCAAGTGACTTTGAAAAACATGAAGTGAACTAATATCAAATCGCAATTTGTAATCAAGGATATATAAATACAAATGCTCATACAAATTGATTACATATTTTTCATACCAAAATATATAACTTGTAAGTTCATGGAAAACAAGATATGGGGAACATAGGGGCAAATAATAAAAAATGAAATTAATTAAATTCAACAAGCTTTACTCAATTTAATCGATCACAATATGTAACTATAAAAGTTCTTATCAATTAAATGAGCTCTTACCACATGTAGTCATTTACTCAATACCCCAAGAAAATTGATTTTCATTTAAAAGAAACTTTGATGATCAAGTACAAGATGAAAATCATTTTTACATATATTAATCCCCAATATCTACGAAACAATTTTTCAACTTGTTTTTCAAAAGATGTAACTACTTGGAACACATACAAGTTGATTTTTCAAAAACAATAATTTTCCATTTGAAGGTATAACTTAGAAATAAAATCAATGGAAAACTTAAATTGCTTCAAATCATTTGATTTACCAAAAAGATCTAATTAAGACATTCATCAAATGATTTTCCAACATCAATTGATCATGAAAGAATCTAGCTATGAAAGCTTTTGTAATCACAATCAATTGATGATCATCAAATAGAAATGCACTACAATAGATATAACTATATGAGAACAAAATGCAAATCTATATGAGAATATTGCAATCAAATGATTTTGAAAAAACAAAGATATAACTAAGAAAGTTCATGGAGACAAAATCAAAAGATCACAAAGAAACATTGCATTTTATGAGATGTGACTATGTAGAAACAAAATGCAAATGTAATATGACCAACAATTAGGTATGACTAAAAGGAATAGGTTGGTCTAGTGAGGTTCAAGGCCTTAAGGTTAGTCCAATTGTCTACCTTTGAAGATTCACCTAAGGTCTTGATAAGGTTGTCCTTGAGGGTTTATTTTGAAGTCATACCAACTATTGGAGTTATAACTTGAAAAAGTTTTAGAGTGGTGAAATGATTCTTTGGGGAAATAGAGAGCTAGAAAGGAAAATTAATTTTTGAGCATAGTGGAAATCATTCTAATGATATGTAATAAAACACAACACTAGGGTTCTAATCTCGATAAATACACCTCGTCAAGATTTGGTGCTCTAGATATCGAAAGTCCTACTCTGATAGGATTTCAACTTTGGGAATCTAGACTTTAGCTAATAAAGATCAACTCTGGGTGTTTAAGCCCTAAATGGAGTAACCTTGCTCTGATACCATTTGTAAGTCCATGATCCTTACCCTAGGGCGGGGTTGAATAGGGTGAGCTACAAATTAGTGACCAATTAAGACAAATTTTAACTTATTTAAATTAACTAGTCACAAGTGATGATTGACAACCAAAATACGGAAGCTTAAACAAACACAATCACCACATAGCATGCACCATCACACAATCATTTATAGTGGTTCGGCCTCAACGCCTACATCCACTGCCGGCTTGTGTTCACACACCCCACCGGATTTCCACTATGTATGCTTTTCAATAGGCTAAGCAATAGCCTTTACATATGCTTTCCAACGCTAAGTAATAACCTCTACATTATGCTTTTCAAGGCTAAGCAAAACCTCTACAACCAAAAGGTTGGTTATCTCTCTAAGTAGTGTCGATAATACACTTGATGGAGATTACAATTTTGGCTCAGTACATTGCCTCTTAAATAGGCGGATATAAAAGTGAAAATCTAATTCAAACAAACACTATATGAATGCAAAGATGTATGCTCAAAGTGTATGCATTGTATGCATGATGTCCTCAATCAATTTGAAAATAGAAACTCAAAAATGTATGCCAAAGGCTTTTAAAAGTTTTAGCTCAAAACATTTATGATTGAGGAAAGAATGCAAATCACATGTTAAAAACAACTTGTAAAAGATATACCTATTTATTCCAAACAAGTCGTGAAACTCAAAGAACAAAACATGTGATGCATAAGTATTTCAATCAAATTAACAATGTAGCTTATTGTATGTTTAAAGCATTTGAAAGAGTAAAACATACAAATAGATTTGATTGAAATAAAATGGTCAAATCTCATGTATTTAAAAATAGGCAAAATTAGCGAAAGGTCCCTAGAGTTGAATGTTTCCAGCCTCGAGTCCAAGGAAAAACTTTTTAAGGCCACTCAGCTAGACTTTTTACAGCCTTAGGTCCCTGCGTGCACATGTTTTCATTTTTAGGACCAAATTGCCCCTGTAACTGATGCAATATATTATGCGGTGGTCGTTCTCTCTCCGGTAGTAATCCTCAATTTCTACTGCTATAGCAAAAGATCTCCCAACACCATCTCTCTCCCCGACAAGAAGCAGCGGCCGCATCCACCCAACAAGCCGCGCCGGTTCTCAATCACCGAGATCTCCACCATGGAGAAAACACCTTGAGCTCTTCGATCCCTAGTTCATGAACTCGCCCAAATCTTCTCCCTCTCGCCTCTGATCACTCATTCCTATAGCCTTACACAGCTCATCTAGTCTATCTTGCCGAAATCTCTTCGACCACTCACTCCTGCACTTTTGCCTAACTCATACAAAGACCCATCTTGAGTTTGAGTACTAGAGATTTTCTTTTGATTCAATAGATCATAGGAAAGAGGAGCAACATGATTGATAGTGCGTGTGTTTGCCCTAAATCTCATAGCCCCGTGGAAGTTCCAGAAACCAGAACCAGTTGCTTGTCCTTCTGGTGCAGAACCGATATTTGCAGAGGACAGGGGCTGCCCAGCCATCACCTCATTGTCGGATCTTCGTCGTTCGTCGCCAGAGACTTGGTGCACGTTACAAAAAAAAAGGTGTTTCGTGTTTGACTTCTTGGTGCAGAGAACACAAGGCATTTTTTTTTGTGGGTTCGTCAGTGACTAGATTTCATTAGAAATCAAATCCGCCACCGTCTTCATCGGCCACGCGCTAGCTGCCGGACACATTATTCGGAATCGCCGCCGATTTCTGCACGCTGCGTGTTGCCATCTCGAAGAGAACAGAGACCGGAATAGATTGTTAGTCCGTTCTCTGAGTTTCTGGTTGTGCCTCGCGTCACCGGACGACAGCTCGGGTGGCCACCTCGATCGGAGAAGAAGGTAGAGTAGCAAACAAGATGTCATCCGCTTCAGCAACTGTGGTTTCTGCTGCAAATGACCATGGGGTTGGTCCCCAAAAACTCAGATAAATTTGACGAAAATTCAGATAAATTTCACAAAAACTCAGATAAATTTGACGAAAATTCAGATAAATTTCATAAAAACTCAGATAAATTTGTTAGAAACTCAGATATATTTTCCAAAAATGCAGATAATTTTATCAAAGACTCAGATAAATTTGCAAAAATCAACCTCCGGTGATGGGAACAGTTAACATCCGCCAATGAACGGTGACAAACAGAAGCAGGAGCGGCTGCAAATCAAAACCCCAATGAATCCCACCTCCATCACCACCACAAATTAACAAAAACCAATGAAGAAGAAGATGAATTAATTTTCAAAAACCCCAATTTTCATCAACCCCACAAAACCAGAAGAAGAAAAACAAAAAAAGGAAGACAAAGGAGAAGTTGCAGAGAGACAAATGGGTGGTAACGGAAAAACTAGGTGGAAGATCTCTTTTCATACTAGGAATGGGCTATGGGTTGGGCTTCCGTAGCTGGTCAGGTCAGAATCAACCCTCACCAAACCCATCCTCCTCCTCCTTCTTCGTCCTGTTCTGTTCCGGTTTGCAACACAGAATAGGACCGATTTATTCTGGTTTCTGCGACCAGAAATCGAAGACCAGGAGATTGTTTAGTGTGATTGGTGTTGCAAGTTATTTACAATGAGTATCAAAGGCCTCATAGTTGGTGTGAGTGCACCTTGTATACATGGAATAATATAAAATGAAACATGTGTCCTCAAACTTTACACGTGTCGCATATCAAGATGAAACATGTCGGAGCATAACGTCATGCACGCACTGAGAGCATTTGAGAACTCGTGAGATATCGTGAAACGAGACGGGCTGGACAGTTTTGATTTATTAAAGAAAGGGTAAATTGGTCTTTTCGGGTATCCAAAAGTGTGAGAGGGACCTTTGGCTGTATGAATTTTTTTTGTGGACTTAAGGCCTCAAAGTGAAATGTTCAGGGACCCGTTGCCGAATGCCCCTTAAAAATACAACTTGAAAATGATATACCAATCAATGCTAAACAAGTTGTGAAACTTTAAAACAAAATACATGTGATTTATGGAGTTGTTGAATCCAAAACATAAGATAGATTTGAAAGTGATTTTCTTATGATGAAAAACAACAACCAAAGATTCAACCAAGTATAGGAATCATGTTACATATAATTTCAAAGATGATTCCAAAATATGATTTACGTAGATATACCAATTTAAGTACTACTTGGTTTGAATCAAGGTGATGTATCCAAAACAATGAATCAATTGAAAAATAAACATGTTAAGGACACAACAAATCATAGTTTAACATGCTAGAAAAGATTTACCAATAATTAAAGCAAAGCATGAAAACATATGATTAGGAAAAGCAAGCTTACTTAGATGATTTAACTTTTGATTTCAAGCTTTAGCTTTCCTTAATGACCCTTAGTATTCCCTAACTCATTCCCCTTTGTTTGGCCTCAAAACACCACAGGGGGTCGACCGGGCCCCTTTGTTTCCCCATTTTTTGCCAATTTCAAAGATTTTTCTTATGGGGATTTTTGGGTCATTAAATTAAGCTTAAAAACATGTTTTAAATCATTCTAAGTGTTGTAAAAACATGAAACATAAAAATCCTAAAAAGATTTGAAACTTTTAAAACCATAGGCTAGCTTGATTAAAAACTTCTTTTCAAAAATGAATGCATTCAAGATTTAAAACCAAAACATGCATAAATCATTATTTTTACAAGTCTTAAAAATAATGCATGTGTAAATCAAGATTTCAAGTATTTCAAAATCAATGCATTTGTGAGATTCACATGATGATTAAAATGAATAATGCATCCATCAAATTGCAATATATAAAATCCCTAACAGGGCCTTATGAGGAGAACTTAGTATCCTACCCGACATACTGAAAACCTGCTTTGGCTACTGAGCTACTGAGCCAGTGTAGTCAGGATGATGGAGGGGATCTCTGACGAGCTTTTGACAGTCAACATCATTCAGTGGGAGGCTTTAAACTCCCATTTCGAGTTAATAGACTTGAATCGGACCCTCCTGATTATGGAGCGACAACTGACTGAGGCACGGGTAGTGCTTCGTGGGCTCCGTGGCCATTTGCAAGGCCGTAATGGTCGTGCCAGGTGTCTCATTGCGGCCGAGGATCTGAAGTGAGAGATGGCTGATCAGATGGATGGGCTGCTTCGATGAGCGGACAGAATGCGTCGTTCTGCCTCCCGGGGTGTCCCTTTTGGGCCGCTCGTTGGGTCTGGTGTTGACTGTACCATCGGTCGGGAATTTCGGCAAAATGCAGAAAGAAGCCTGAGGGATCGAGCTAGTCTGTTGCTTTCTTGTTCGCCTGGGTTTTTTTTTTTTTGGAATGAAGCGGACATGCTTCTTTTTTGTAATGAATCATTCATATATATATATATATTTACCCCTCTTTGTTTTTTTTTTTTTTGGTTATCATATCTCGTTTATCTGAGCCTTTTGGCTAGATTTGGAGTGCTACCCTTGTTAGGGTCAAGGTGATCCCGGCATTGTCTGCTTTGTGTATTCTCTACCGATTGTAGGGCATTTTCTGCCCCCTTTTTTTTTTTATGCGTTATCCGCTTCATCCTTTTCGGACTAGGACCCCCTTTTTCAGGTGAGTCGCCGTTTGTGGGCTCTTTTGCCTTTTTCAGGCTTATGCCTTTATCAGGCGCATCACTCTCCCTGTGAGCTGCCTTCTATTTAGGCGTTATTAGGTCCGATGGGCCCGTATCCTGTATTCGGGGATAGTCGCTTAGACGAATAATAAATAATAAAGTAGATGAATAATAAATTATAAAGAAAAAGAAAAAAAGAAAACTTGGATCAAATTGAATGATAACATGGGCTTCTTTTTTTAAAAAAAAAATGCCCGTTTCTTTTTTTTTACTGGTAATATTTTTTGAGGAATTTGCCATTGATTGGTGATTCTAACTTGGTTCCTTCTACATCCCTTAGGTGATAAGCATCGTTCGTATAGATGGTGTCTATCACGTAGGGTCCTTCCCACTTAGTTTCAAACTTCCCTGTAGACTTGAATATGGTTTTCATGGGTTTCCTAACTTGAAGGACAAGATCCCCCTTTTTAAAGTATCTTTGACCGACCATCTTGTCGAAAGAGGCAGATATTCTTGCCTGGTATAGCTCAATGTTTTGCCGGGCCTCCAATCGTGCTTCGTCTAGAGACTCAAGTTCTCTTATTCTCAGCATGTCTTTGGTTTCCTCGGTTAGGTGGTCTCTTATGGCTACACGTAGGCTTGGTAGCTGTTTTTAATAGGCAGCACTGCCTCTGCCCCGTACACCAGCGAGAACGGGGTTGATTGGGCCTCTCACCGTTGTGCGGTATGCCCATAGCACTTCTTCAGTCGCTCGCTCCACTCCCTCTTGTTTCTGGATATTACCTTTTTTTGAATTTTACATATTATCTTGTTAAAGGCCTCTGCTAGGCCATTCGCTGTTGGATTGTAGGGGGAGGCGCGATGACTTTCGATTCTGAACTTCCAGCACAGCCTCTAGAAACGGTAGTCTCGGAATTGAGGATCATACCATTGTCATGAATGATTCTTCTAGGTATTCCGAAACTGTATACTAGATTCTTTTTCATGAAATCCATGAGATTTGTGGCTTTTACCTCACCGAGTGGGACAACCTCGGCCCATTTACTGAAATAGTCGGTGGTGGCCAGTATAAACCTGTGGCCCTTACTAGAAGGTGGGGCGATAGGTCCGATTACATCGATACCCCAATATCGAAAGGCCACGAGGGGATAGTTGGGTGCAACGGTTCTAGTGCTCGATGTATATAATTCGCATGCTTTTGGCATTCTTCGCATTTCTTTGCAAATTGCATTGAGTCCCGAACCATAGTTGGCCAGTAGTATCCTTGTCGTCGCACCCTTTCACATAGCTTCGGCCCTAGTTGATGAGTTCCACATATGCCACTGTGCATTTCGATCAGCATCATTTCCCCCTTTTCCTCGGAAAGGCTTCTGAGCAATACTCCGTCATATGACCAATAGTATAGGAGTCCTAATGCTTTGTTGAAGTAGAGTCGGGGGGCCCTCCTTCCGATGTCAACCTTTTCCTTGGTAACTTCTGGGAGGATCCCGTATTTCAGGAAGCTTATGAACGGCTGCCTCTAATTGTGTTTTTTATGTTGAATATAGGTATATGAACAAGATTATTTTTGATACAGGTGTATAAACAGGCTTACAGGAAAATATTGATACAAGTGTATAAACAGGTTTACAGGAAAATAATAATTAAATAATAAATATAATATTAAGAAAATGCCTTTGCCGACGAATATTTTCATCGGCAAAATTAAAAAACAAAATAAAATGATTTTGCCGACGAATATTTTCGTCAGCAAAATTCAAAAACAAAATAAAATAATTTTGTCGATCAATATATTCGTCGGCAAAATTAAAAATAAAAATTAAAAAACAAAATAAAATGATTTTGCCGACGAATATTTTCGTCAGCAATATTAAAAATAAAAATTCAAAAGAAAAGTAAAATGATTTTGCCGACGAATATTTTCGTTGGAAATATTATAAATAAAAAGTCAAAAAAAATAAAATGATTTTACTGACGAATATCTTCGTCGGAAAAATTAAAAATAAAATTAATAAAAAATAAAAAGATTTTGCCGAGGAATGTTTTCGTCAGAAAAATTATAAAAAAAAATTCAAATGAAAAAATAAATGATTTTGCCGACGAATATTTTCTTCCGCAAAATTAAAAATAAAAAAAATTAAAATAAAATGATGTTGCCGACGAAACGTTTCGTCTTCAACATTAAAAATAAAAATTCAAAAAAAAAAATAAAATAGTTTTACCGATGCAATTTTGCGTCGGGAAAATTAAAAATAAAATTTCAAAAAAAAAAAATAAAATTATTTTGCAGACGAAAAAAAACGTCGGTAAAATTAATATAAGCGTTGGTAAAAATTATATTTTTGCCGACGAAAATAATTTTCGTCAGAAAAAGTCTTTGCTGACCATCTTTTGCTGATGTTTGACCGACGAAAATATTTTCGTCGGTAAATACTTTTGCCGACGAAATTGGGGCTTTTGGCGACGAAAAATTTCGTCACCAAAAGTTTAATTTCTTGTAGTGAGATCACCTGCAAGTTAGTATCTCATACAACCATACAAATCACAAAAATAGGCTGCCAAACAATGCTGGAAAAATAGGACTTAAAAGATAACCCGAAACTGAAAAATCCAATTCTACACCCTGCTGTGCAGTGTCTTCGGTCGACCGACCAGTAGGCTCGGTTAACCAAACTGCATGTACTCGGTCGACCGAACACGTGTTTCGGTCGACCGAACTGACAAGGACTTGCAAGTTGGGTTTTTATATTTCGTGTCCAATCTTCTCCAAATCACTTCTAAAGTGTTCCAATGGCTTCCTATCATCCATGCAACATTATTAAACCACTTGGTGACTATCCAAACATGGATTTACTAATAAACAAAGCAAATCCATTAAAAACTAATCCGTACATAGCCCTTGCTCTATCCTCTTCACATCTCATGCAAAGATTAGAACAAGCCTACTGATCTAACATGATTAGAGAAGAGGTAAGGCTCTGATACCAATTGTTGGAAATAGGTGGGCCTCTAGCATAAGTTTCAAAAACTTTTGACCCACTTGATGCAGGGATCAACTATCTAGAAGGCTACAAAACCCAATCCAGGATGCATACCCTCAATCTCAGCCATCATGATTAGTAAAACAATCTATCTAGAAGATAGAAACAACAACATATAAGCTACAAATGAATCTACAACATACAAGGAAGTAGATTATACCTTTGGAGCTCGGTTGTGCTCTAATGGAGAAGTAGCATCTTTCTTTGATGATGAAACTCTTTCACTAATCAAATAGGGATCTCAAAGACCTCTTGATCTTCCACGCTATGAACCGTATCAGATTCTCTTTTTCTCAAGAAGATGGTGGGATCTTCAAGAGAGAAGTACTAGAAACTCAAAAGAAAATAGGAGAGAAAGTTGTGCAACTCTTGCACAAACAGGAGGGGTGTGCAACAACTTGCACTTAGAGAGAGAAGGCTGGACGTGCAACACTTGCACTTAAAAGCCTTGGGCTTGAATCCCTAGGAATGGCTTAAGGAATGTCCACCTCTCTTTCCTCATATAATTATAGCTTAAAGTAACATCTTCTTTACTGATTAAAATAGAAGTCTTACTTCAATTAAGAATTAGTAACTTTTTCTTTTCTAATTAAAATATAAGTCTCACTTCCATTAGTATTTAGTAGCTTACTATTACCACTATTAGAAGTCTCACTTCAAATAGAAGTAGTAACTATCCTTTTAGAGTTCAACTAGAATTAGAAACTTTCTAATAACTTGGGCTAGCGTGGGGACCACTAGGGATTCCTTAGAAAGTTGGGTCCAACTAGGACACGCGACCCCACATCTCATGTATAATCCGGGCCCATAGTTAATTGCAAATAACTCCACTATATAAATGCAATTGAACTCCACTCTTAGGAATATTACGTAGAACACCCTAAACTTCCACATTACTACAAGTATGACCCTCTATCAATATCCATGGATCAATTGGACCAGTCTTCCAAACTTAGATCTATATCTTATTATCCTTGAGTCTCAATTAATTATAATGATCATAGGTACCGTTCCAATTAACTCTTAATCGGAATGCGAGCACACTTACGTACCAATGATAAATCCATTAATTGGCACACCCAATACCACATGATTCATCTTTCGTGGAATGCTTATTGGTTGTGCTAATAGCCCCCCACAAGTAGATGCGTCATGGGTGGACCATAAGCTTGTCCCAAAGCAAGGAAAATCTACGTGATGTTGATCCTTTTTGTGAAAATACCTCCCAACTAATCAATGGTAGAGATAAACCGAAAATAGGTTCTTGGGCAACACTTTTTCTCTAATGTAATATTAAATAACTTTGATGTGTTTTGTTCTTGCATGAAAAATGTGGTTAGAAGCTAAAGAAATAGCACCCACATTACCGAGGAAGATACACTGTCCTGATGTTATCGACGATCATTTGGATTCCCGGTTCAATCGGCTTCTGAAAAGCAAGATAACGCTAGGTTGACAAATTTCTTAAATAGAAGTACATGATCCGTTGTCTCCTTTGAAAGAACTGTTGGTCCCAAATGGGTGTTGGAACTGACCTCGTTGAGAACCTTTGTGCGTTCCGGTGTGAGATAGATCATGCAAACTCACTACGAATGCTCTTAGATCTTCTAGGATGATCAACCAAGGGTTCCCATCTCCATTAAATAGAGCAATCCCTATGAGTCTCGACTATTACGGACTCTACCCCTTCTAGAATATTACATCTCCTAACCAATGTGGGAATTTTGCTAAACTGGAAGTTTGATTATGATCCAAACTCTACAACCAAGAGTTTAATCCTTATCTACTCTACTAGATCATGACTTATTGGGAGTTAATCTGCGGCACACCGTCGGGCTCAATCTAGCATGGCCCAATGGCAGTAGAGCCACATAATTTTCCTAACACCCTTAGGGCATATTTGGTAAGCATCCACCGAGAGGAATCCACTCCCTTTTTCCTCGGAATAGAGGAAAACCCATGTTTGAGTAATTTTCTTTATAGAGGATTTTTGGCACTGCAGATTTTCAAAATAAATTATAACATGGATTCTCTCGGACTAACCCCCCCCCCCCCCCCCCCCCCTCCCCACATAGGAATGAATGAATCATCAATAGAAAAGAGGGAGGCATAAAAGTTATTTCTTCACATTGCATTCTTGCCCAGATAAACGTTCGTCTCCTCTCCTCTTCGTTTCTTGCCCTAGACGTTCCTCTCCTGCACTTGGAACTTTGAAGCATCGGGAAAGTCTCTCTCCGGCTGGCTATTTTCTCCGAACAAGTATGTCTCCCTCTCTCTGTTGGAAATAAGTGGGGCCTCTAGGATAGGTTTCAAAAACTTTTGACCCACTTGATGCAGGGATCAACTATCCAGAAGGCTACAAAACCCAATCCAGGAAGCAAACCCTCAATCTCAGTCATCATGATCAGTAAATACAATTTATCTAAAAGATAGAACCAGCAACATATAAGTTACAAATAAATCTACAACATGCAAGAAAGTAGATTATACCTTTGGAGTTCGGTTGTGCTCTAATGGAGAATTTGCTACTTTCTTTTATGACGAACTCTTTCGCGAATCAAATAGGTTTCTCCAAGACCTCTTGATCTTCCATGCTATGACCCGTATCAGATTCTCTTTTTCTCAAGAAGATGGTGAGATCTTCAAGAGAAAACTACTAGGAACTCAAAGGAGGAACTAGAAGGAGAACTAGAAGAGGGAAGAGAGAGAGAGCTTGTGTAACACTTGCACTAAAGAGGGCTGGGCGTGAATCCCTAGGTATGGAGTATGCATGGGACATCCATTCCTTGTCTCCTCTATTCATAACTTTCGCAAGTTGCCTCCTCTAATTGCAATAGAAGTCTCACTTCAATTCTACAATTAGTAACTTTCTCTTTTCTAATTTAAATAGAAGTCTTACTTCCATTAAAATTAGTAACTTTACTTATATCACATTTAGAAGTCTTACTTCAAATATGATTAGCAACTTTCTAATTCCTTTCCAATTAAAATAGAAGTCTTACTTCTACTAAAATTAGTAAGTTCGCTATTACCACTATGAGAAGTCTCGATTCAAATAGAAATAGTAACTTTCCTTCTAGAGTTCAACTAGAATTAGTATCTTTCTAATAACTTGGGCTAGCGTGGGAACCACTAGGGATTCTTTAGAACGTTGGCTCCAACTGGGACTCGTGACCCCACATCTCATGTGTAATCTGGGCCCACAATTAATTGCAAATAACTCCACTATATAAATGTAATTGAACTCCACTCTTAGGAATACTACATAGAAGACCCTAAACTTTCACATTACCACAAGTAGGCTCCTCTATCAATATCCATGGATCAATTGGACCTGTCTCCCAAACTTAGATCCACATCTTATTATCCTTGAGCCTCAATTAATTATAATGATCATATGTACCTTTCCAATTAACTCTTAATCGGAATGGGTACACACTTACCAATGATAAATCCATCAATTGGCACAAGAGGATATTAGAGATAGATTCCATCTTGACCATTGAATGTTCCCACAGCTCTACTACCACGTACCAAATCACCGAGTGTTGACCTACAGTTGGCCTCACTCATTTGTGACTCAAAGCAAATGAATAGATAGAAACTTGAGTTCATTAATGTCTCAGGATTGAGAGCCTATTGCTAGGGAATTATGAGAGCAAACCTCAAAGTAAAGACAGTGTTCATAAGGTGCTTCTCATAGTCCTTCAATATATCCAATGTACCAGCACTATGATCCAGAATCTTCCATTCTGATGATCGAGACAAATCACACTATCTCATAATGATCAAAGTACTGCAACCTTGTCAGTATGAGGTGTCCAGTCTCATCACTGGTTGCGAAGATATTTAAGTATAAGATTTGCCATACATGTCTCCCGTATGTGGATCTCATCCACACACATGTGTTACATCTAATATACTTATGGACTCCGGTTCATCTCATGAACCATCATGTCATTCGTATTGGTTATGTGCAAATATATAATAAAATACAATTCATCTCATGAAAGGATAGCATGAATATATTGATAAATAAAGAAATTAATCAATTTATTATATCATCTACTGGATTGAGTCCATAAAACTAACAATCTCCCACTTTGGCTCAATGCCAGCTAGGATTGCATCTCATGCACATCCCTTTTACATACTACTCAAAGACTTTGGTAGTCAAAGGCTTAGTAAAGGGATCTCCCAGATTCTCTGTAGAGTCTATCTTGGTGATCATACATCACCTCTCTACACAATCTGTCTGACCATGTATAACTTCTTCTGTACATGTTTTTTGGCTCTTGGGTTCCTTGGACTTAGTGACTGCCCTGCTGTTATCATAGTAAACTGTGAGCAGCTGTCCTGCCAAAAGTACCACTCCAAGTTCCATAAGGAATCTTTTGAGTCAATCTGCTACCTTAGCTACTTCTCAAGCGGCTACAACATAAGCACATACCCAGAAGTTGATTTCCTGGAATCCTTATCTGACTCGAAGTTAGTAACTATGTATCCGACTGGAATTAACTCATTACTCTGTAACTCAACATGTGATCTCTAGTCCTTCTCAAGTATTTGAGAACACATCTTACATCAGTCCAATGGTTAGGACCTGGGCTAGATTGATATCTGCTGACTAGGCTTATTGCATGATAGATATCTTGTCTAGAACAAAGCATGGCTAACCGTTCCAGCACCTTATCTAAATACCCATCTTGGGATAAGCCCATCATCCTATTATTCTGATTTCAATGAAAATTGATCCCTAGGATGTTGCTGGCTTTTCCAAAGTCCTTTATTATCAAAAGTCTTAGCCAACCAAAACTTTTACTGTTGATGATGTCCCTATATCACTCCATGGGAGAAGGATGTTGTCGACATATAATACCAGAAAAACTACACAGCCTTCTTGACTTTTCATGTACACACATGACTTATCTGGATTCTGACAAAAATCAAATGACTTCATTTCCTTGTCAATACGGATGTTCATGTTCCAGGATACCTGCTTGAATCCATAAATGGACTTATGCAGCTTGCAAACTCTTTGCACTTGGTTATTAGCTATAAAACCATCTGGATGCATCGTATAGATATCATCCTCAAGATGGCCATTGAGAAATGTCGTCTTAACTTCCATTTGCTAAATCTCATAATCGAGAAGTACCGCAATGGATAAGAGTATCTGGATGGAACTCTTCCATCTGATCCTCTTTTTCTCTTGGAGACTCACTTGCACCCAATAGGTTTGTTATTGGCAGGCAAGTCCACAAGTATCCAGACCTGATTAGAGTACAAAGACTCCACCTTAGCTTTCATAGCATCTAACCAATGTCCCGAAACTATGTCATTAACTGTTTTATCATAGTTATAGGGATCTTGTTCTGGTTCTTCCGGGATTGCCTCGTAAGACTTTCCCAAGACCGAGAACTTGTCAAGGGTCCTGACAATACTCCCACTATGACAAGGCACTGGTGTAACTACCGGGTCTGGTATGGGCGGATTTTCTTAAAGTTTGGTTATTCTTGGATTTAGAATTGATCTCCCTTGAATTTCTTCCAAGATAACCATTTCTAAAAATTTCCAGTTAATCTAATAATCACCCTCCAGAAAACCGCATTGGTGCTTCCAAGCACTTTCTGCTCTCTGGGATTATAGAGCAACCAACCTTTAGTTCCTTTTTGGGATATGATATAAACATATATACTTCCGACTTCGATTCCAACTAATCCGTCTTATCCTTCAGCACGTGTGCTGGACAACCCTGAAAACGTTGTAGATGAGGCTTTTGCCCTGTCCATAACTCCCAGGGAGTCTCAGGTATAGACTTAGATGGAATGAGGTTTAGTATATACATTTCAGTTTCCATATCCCAAAATATAGGTAATCCTTGAGAAACTCAACATAGACCTGATCATATCTAAAAGAGTCTTGTTCCTTCTTTCTGCTACTCCTTTCTGTTGAGGCAAACCAGGAGCAGACTACTGGGATCGAATCCCATTTTCTGATAAGTATCTCATAAAAATTAGCGGAGAGATGTTCTCCTCATCGATCTCATCGAAGAGTATTTATACTTTTACCTAAATGCTTTTCCGCTTCCGCTCGAAACGCTTGAACTTTTCAGAAGTCTCGGACTTGCGGTGCCTAAGGTATATGTATCCATATCTTGAGTAATCATCGGTGAAAGTGATGAAATACTAGTATCAATATATCGCTCTAATATTATGGGTCCATACACATCAGTATACACTAACTCCAATAAATCTTTGGCCCTTCTGCCCTTAGATGAATAAGGGTCTTTTGGTCATTTTGCCTTCCAGACAAGGCTTGCAGACATGCATTGGTTCTACCACCAATGATGGCAAGATACCATCTTTCACGAGCCTATCAATCATGTTTAGGTTTATATGACCTAGCCTCCGGTGCCAAAGGTTTGTGGGATTAGATGAAGGCGACTACCTCGTTAATGATGGTCTATTATTAATATCAGTGTCATGTATCTCATACATTGTGGGAGTAAAACAAATAATGCCATTGATTACCTTGTCAGAATATATAAGAGTACCGTTCCTCTTTAAGAGAATTTCATTGCCAAAAGTATTAGAATAACTCTTATTCATCATACTAGAAATTAAAATTCCGTCTTAAAACGGTAAATATAGTGTATCCGACAAAATCAACTTAATATCTGAAAGTAACTAAGTTACTACTGTTAGATATCGCGATCACTGAGAGGGGGGGGATGAATCAGTGATTCCTTAAAAACAGGTCCAATTTAACAACAAAAGCAAATCAAATCACACAAGGACACCAAATTTAACGTGGTTCACCGAAAGGCTACGTCCACGGTTCAAAGACTGTTCGAACACCAATCCGGGACAGATCTGAATCTATTTAGTCGCACCAACGACAAAGAGCACCAACCCTTAGTTTCAGATAGCACCAACTATCTAGGAAGCACCTACTCCCTTTAGTTTCAGATAGCACCAACTATCTAGGAAGCACCGACTCCCTTTACAATTTATCTGCACCAACAGATAGGATCACCAAACCCCAGACACCAAGCACCAACTTGATGTTCTACAGAATAAGAGTAGAAACCTTTTTCTATAGCCCTTCCCCTCTACAATCTCTCTCTCTCTCAATCCCTTACAAATTGAAAATTAAAGCATAAACAGAGAGACACTTATCTTATGGACGAAACATCATCTTCAAGAGCACATCCTCGTCCAAACTTGCTGTAGAAACTTGTAACAAGATAACACACAGCAACAGCACTCTCTTCTCTCCAAAACTCTCTCTCTTTTCTTCTCTTATTTCTCTCTTTCTTCTGGTGTCTCTAAAAACGAACCAAACATGCCTTTATATAGGTTATGTTAACCCTTAATTGTGTTCAAAATAGGCTACAATTGGTTTAGAAAGAGTCCCAAACGAAATAGATAAGAATGCTGAATTTTCGTGCAAGACTTCTGTTTCTGCGCAACTCTGGTTCCCGTGTTCGGTCGACATCCTTCCTTGCTCGGTCGACATCATACACAGTCTGGAAACAGACAATTATCGTGCTCGGTCGACATCCTGGGGTTCCGGTCGACCGAAGACACACTGTGTCACGAAAATAACTGGGAGCTACCTGAATCTTTTTCTGCAGGTTTCTCTTTGCTCGGTCGACCGCATGGGGTGTCCGGTCGACCGCACACTCTGCTTCAGGAATTCTGAATTCCTGAACTGTTTCAACTCTTATTCTTCTGGTAAGCTCTATCAACACCAGCCTATTATCATCATGCTTGTGACAATGTGTTGACAATAATTCCAACTCAAAACAATACTTTGAGATATTAATTTCTTCAATTCTTCAAAGGACTTCTCAAGTCATCTCAAATTCCAACAATCTCCCCCTTTGGAATTGTTGGCAACACTTTTGGAACTTCAACACTTAGAACACATTAAACTAGTTGATCTTCATGAGGCTTCTTCAGAACCATAGTCTCCCCCTGTCTTTTTAAAAAAAAAATCAAGATCTCTAACACTCTTGATACCAATCTCCCCAAAGTTATCATAGCATAACTTCCTAACATAGCTTTCTCCTAGCTTCAGTCTTTCTCCCCCTTTGACAACAAGTCCAAAGGGACCAACGAAGGAGCGAATAGGATATTCAAGGAATACTTTGCTCCCCCTTTCAAGCACAACTCCTAAGGATTAGGAGAGTGAGTAACTCCTAATTTTTTTCGGAGATACTCGAAGACTTCCTTTGGCAGAGGTTTTGTGAAGATATCAGCAACTTGCTCAGTAGTTGGGACATATTCCAACTTTACCTCACCATCTGCAACCTTTTCCTTGAGAAAGTGATAGCGTATTGCTACATGCTTTGTTCTAGAATGTTGAACAGGATTCTTGGAGATGTGAATTGCACTTGTGTTGTCACAGAGGATCGGCGTAGGATCCGTTGTCAGAACTCCTAGATCAGAGAGCATTTGCCGCATCCATAACACTTGCGTACAACAAGTTGCCGCTGCAATATATTCCGCTTCCGCTGTAGAAAGGGATACTGAGTCTTGTTTCTTACTATGCCATGCCACCAACCTGTCACTGAGATAGAATGCACCACCGCTTGTACTCTTGCGATCATCTATACAACCAGCCCAATCGGCGTCAGAGTATGCAACAAGAGTAAATGATTTGCCTTTAGGATACCAAATGCCAAGCTCCATGGTACCTTTCAGATATCGAAATATCCTTTTTACTGCTGTGAGGTGCGTCTCAGTTGGTGATGCTTGAAATCGAGCAACCATACATACTGCTTGCAGAAGATCCGGTCTTGTAGCAGTCAAATAAAGCAAGCTTCCTATCATAGAACGATAAGTGGTGTGATCAACGGACGAACCCTTATCATCTTTGCTTAGCTTTGTGTTCGTTGTCATTGGTGTGCTCACTGGCTTGCTGTCTTCCATGTTAAATCGCTTCAGCATTTCCTTGATGTATTTCATCTGTGATATGAAGATACCATGTTTCAGCTGCTGAACTTGTAAACCAAGGAAGAACTTTAGTTCTCCAAGCATTGACATCTCAAATTCTTTCTTCATCTCTTCAGCGAAATTCCTGCACATTTCTTCATCGTTGCCACCAAAGATTATGTCATCGACATAAACAATGACAACCAGCTGTTTGCTCAACTCTGTTTTGACATAAAGATTGCTATCAACCAGTCCTTTTCCAAAGCCGATCTTGCGGAGATATAGGTCCAGCCGTGCATACCACGCCCTTGGCGCTTGTTTCAGCCCATAAAGAGCCTTTTTCAACTTGCACACTAGGTCTGAATTTTTGCTAATAAGAAAACCATCAGGTTGCTCAATGTAGACCTCTTCTTCAAGTAATCCATTCAAGAAGGCTGACTTTACATCCATCTGAAATACCTTGAAGGTTTTGTATGCAGCCAATGCAAGAAACATACGAATGGCTTCCAGACGAGCCACCGGTGCAAAGGTCTCTTCAAAATCTATGCCTTCAACTTGAGCATAGCCTTTACAAACCAACCTTGCTTTGTTTCGTATGACCTGACCATCTTCATTCAGCTTATTCCGAAAGACCCATTTAGTACCAATAACATTCTTATCGGTAGGTCTAGAGACTAGTTCCCATGTGCAGTTCTTCTCAATTTGCTCCAACTCCTCATGCATAGCTTTCAACCAACTTTCATCGAGACTGGCTTCAGCCACAGTCTTGGGTTCAATGGTGGACACAAGTGAGTAATTGCTAACTACACTTTGTCTTGTTTTAACACCGACCTCAGGATCTCCAATGATTTGATCCTTAGGGTGTTGCTCTACCCAAGTGCTTTTCTTTCTAGGTGTAGCATCCTCTGAGTCATCCTTTGATTTCTCAGAATCATCAGGTTTAGCTACTTCATCATCAATCTCACTCGAGTCCTCATAGACGGGACTGTCATAATGAGTTCCATTCTTTGATTCATGGTTTTCATCAATTCTAACATCAGCACTTTCTATGATTTTTCTGGTCCTTTTGTTAAGACATCTGTAAGCCTTACTAGATGAGGAGTAACCCAGAAATATACCTTCATCAGCTCTTTCATCAAATTTGCCCGGATTTTGTTCAAGACGCTTGATGTAACACTTGCTACCGAAGACTCTAAAGTGCTTGACTGTTGCTTTTCGCCCAAACCATAGCTCATAAGGAGTTTTGTCTTCATGTGGCCTGATCAAGCATCGATTCTGAATGTATACAGCCGTATGGATTGCCTCCTTCCGGTATTTGTCAGCTAGCTTGCTCTCAGTTACCAATTGTTAGATATCGCGATCACTGAGAGGGGGGGGGGTGAATCAGTGATTCCTTAAAAACAGGTCCAATTTAACAACAAAAGCAAATCAAATCACACAAGGACACCAAATTTAACGTGGTTCACCGAAAGGCTACGTCCACGGTTCAAAGACTGTCCGAACACCAATCCGGGACAGATCTGAATCTATTTAGTCGCACCAACGACAAAGAGCACCAACCCTTAGTTTCAGATAGCACCAACTATCTAGGAAGCACCTACTCCCTTTAGTTTCAGATAGCACCAACTATCTAGGAAGCACCGACTCCCTTTACAATTTATCTGCACCAACCGATAGGATCACCAAACCCTAGACACCAAGCACCAACTTGATGTTCTACAGAATAAGAGTAGAAACCTTTTTCTATAGCCCTTCCCCTCTACAATCTCTCTCTCTCAATCCCTTACAAATTGAAAATTAAAGCATAAACAGAGAGACACTTATCTTATGGACGAAACATCATCTTCAAGAGCACATCCTCGTCCACACTTGCTGTAGAAACTTGTAACAAGATAACACACAGCAACAGCACTCTCTTCTCTCCAAAACTCTCTCTCTTTTCTTCTCTTCTTTCTCTCTTTCTTCTGGTGTCTCTAAAAACGAACCAAACAAGCCTTTATATAGGTTATGTTAACCCTTAATTGTGTTCAAAATAGGCTATAATTGGTTTAGAAAGAGTCCCAAACGAAATAGATAAGAATGCTGAATTTTCGTGCAAGACTTCTGTTTCTGCGCAACTCTGGTTCCCGTGCTCGGTCGACATCCTTCCTTGCTCGGTCGACATCATACACAGTCTGGAAACAGACAATTATCGTGCTCGGTCGACATCCTGGGGTTCCGGTCGACCGAAGACACACTGTGTCACGAAAATAACTGGGAGCTACCTGAATCTTTTTCTGCAGGTTTCTCTTTGCTCGGTCGACCGCATGGGGTGCCCGGTCGACCGCACACTCTGCTTCAGGAATTCTGAATTCCTGAACTGTTTCAACTCTTATTCTTCTGGTAAGCTCTATCAACACCAGCCTATTATCATCATGCTTGTGACAATGTGTTGACAATAATTCCAACTCAAAACAATACTTTGAGATATTAATTTCTTCAATTCTTCAAAGGACTTCTCAAGTCATCTCAAATTCCAACAACTACTCCCAGTGACACTGCTTCTACCTTGGTTTCCGATCCTAGGTTAACAATGATTTCCTCCGCCACTAATCCTCCTAGTTACCTGTAACTCCTGTAACATATTACATATGTGATTAGTTGCACCGGAGTCTACACACCAGGATTTTGAAGTACCAGTTGAAAAACTAACTTCAGAAACAAGTGACTCAATCATACCTGAGGTCTTTTTCTTTGACAGAAAATGTGGACAATTCCTCTTCCAATGTCCTGTCATACCACAGTGGAAATACTTTCCCTTTGCTCTCGTATCCTTGACCTTGGCCGCACCACTAGTAGAACCACTCTCCACCTTAGGACCTTTGATGACTGATTTCTTCTTGCTATCCCGGTCTTCTTGCTATCCTGGTTGAGGATGGTCGCAAGTGGATTGAAAGTATTTGAATTCATGCTGAATAAATAAAGCACATAACCATACATTCAATGAAAGAATATAAATGACATTAGGGTTTATTATTCTACCAAATTCATGTGGGAATCCTCATAAGCATTGAATTTATAATACATCAGAATCCCAATCCCTTAGGGCATGCCTCCTAGGGTAGTGTGAATGTCCTTGGATTGGTGTGGATCAAAGTTAGTCAAAAATTGGAATTACGACTAACTATCCATGATCCTCATCATTCACTATCATCTAGGTATCTCATACCAAATAATGTATGACTCCCGATTAGCTTTGGTTTCTAAAATACATGAGGCAAATCGTAGGGGATACTATGATGGACCGCGCTCCTGCTTGGTTCTACCGAGGTCGGCAGACGTGGGAGTCCGTCGGGTCCGACCCTTTCGTAACCGGGGGGCAGGGGCGTGCATCAACATTTCTTTTTTTGTGGGTGTGCCAGATTTTCTATTTTTACTTGGAATTGCAAGTGGTGATCCAGAGATCAACCTTCGCAAGTAAAAAGGAAATCAACTTCTTTCAAGTTTTCCATTGCACATATATTTAAGAAAAGAGACATTTTTCTTGATTTGCCGTGAAAGGCGATTTTTTGGCATTTATAGCCGATTTTGGCGTTTATAGCCGATTTTTTTGGCGTTTATAGCCGATTTTGGCGTTTATAGCCGATTTACAATCCTTATCAATAATGAAAGACAAGAATTGTGATTTTTGTCTCTTTTGAAAAAATACAAACTACAATGAAAAGCAAGAAAAGGAGGATCTAACTTCTCAGGAGATTGTGGGGGACTCGTTTAGATTGACGGTCGCAAGCCATATGTGGGCTTCGCCATCATCCATGCAGATGAGAACAGAGGATGCTATTTGATTCGCTTGGCTTGGCTATAACCTCAGGTTTTTAGAGGACAAAGACCAAAAGGAGGTCCTATGTCCAATAAAAAGCCGAGTAGACGGGCTGAAAAGCCACATCTAAGCCATTGGAGGCAGGAGGAGAAGGCAAGGACCTTGGGGGGGGGGTACCCCCCAAGGGACTTTTGTCACCTTGTTGCGGTGGCCGGTGTAGAACTTCCGCAGAGTTTTCTCTCTTTTTTTCTTTCTCTGGATTTCTGACTGCTGTCTGTTGATGTTCGTTGTTTTTTTTTCTTCTTGGAGAGCCCTCCTATTTATAGGCTTTTAGGTAGCCTTTTAGGTGGGTTTATGGGCTTTTATTGTCATTAAGCCGCATAATGGGAGGAGTTACAAAATTGAATTGTTTATTTTGTAACTCCTTTTTCTTGGCTTCTGATTGGCCGGAGGAGATTGAGGGCATTTAATCGCCTTTAATCGCCATGATGGGAGGAGTTTCATGGGTTAAATGCCATGAATTTCTTGACTTGTAACTCCCGAATGCTTGCTTCTGATTGGGCCGTCCAAAGAAATGGATTAATGACTGTAATAAAGCTAGTCAATTAATCGCATTAAGTGGTCGCCGAGCAGCTGAAGAGTCGCGGGCCGTGCCACGTCTTTTGGAATTCTTCTGTTGATGATCATCGATGGATCTTCATGTAGATCGACATCAGATGATAATGTAATTTCAGGTGTTTGTTGCCAACAGCGGGTCGGTGCCATCTGTCCTGTCGATTTCTCGATCGGTCGGGTGGAAAGCACACTTTTTTTTGGTTGACCGGGTGGCGATCAATACTGTCTTCGATACTCTTGATGATTAACCCGTGTTTTGGACGGATATCAGAGGACTTGGTGTCTCAAAAGCATGAATTTTGGAAAGTACCAGAGGCTGGGCTCCTCGAATCGCGAAAAAACGGCGAAAACCGGGGTTTCCGGGGCTTTCCCGGCGACCCCGGGGTCCAAGGTCGCCGGCGACCTTGACCCAGGGTCGCAGGGGCCTGCGAACTTGGGCCAGGGTCGTAGGGGCCTGCGACCTTGGGCCAGGGTCGCAGGGGCCTGCGACCCTGGGGGGGTTTCCCCCCTTTCGTGTCCCGTTTTGCGTTCGTTTTTGCTTTTTTCTGATTCTTTTTTCTTCTGTACTTTTCCTTGACATTTTGACCATTTATTGGCCTGATTTCTTTGTAGGAGACCTGATGAGAATCTTTGCATTTTATTTTGCAAAGTTTCCAATTTCCTGAGAAAGCCGAAGACTTTGTCGCGCAGAGCTGCCGATTTTCCGTCAGAAGCTGAAACTGGGCCAAACGATGTCGGAATGACCTGAGATTTGGTGTGAAGCCTCCTGAGCAATAAATAAGACCAACCATAGGCTTTTGTTTGAGTTTTGAAGCCGTTTGGGGTCCTATCACCTGTAGACTTGCTTTTTGTCGCGATGAAGATGTCGCGGTTTGATGTGCGGTCAACCGATGTCCGATTGACTTGAAATTTGACAGGGAACCTATTGGAGTCATTTTAAGATGATCCATAGGCTCTGTCTTGGAAACCATGGTCCCGGAGAGCTTTTGTCGCCGAGAGCTCCTTTTCGGCTGTCGGAGAAGCGAAGTTAGGCCAAATGATTTTGAAATGGCCCGAAACTTCTTGTGTACTCCTCTTTTGGCTGTCTGGAAGAATCTTGCAGTTTTTGTTTGATTCTGACAAGATTTGATTTTTGGAAGCAGCATTGCCTATTTATGGCAGGTTGCGACTTCATGTAGCTCTTTGGATCTTGATGAGGCAAAGTGACATTTTTGGTGTCAACAAATGCCCCCTCGAGGTACAGCGGCGAGTTGCTTAACTTTTGTAGTCGATGTGCCTCGAAGAGATTTTTGAAGGAGAGCCTGTGACTTGACCAAGAGTCTTTGAGCAATCTTTCTTTTTGGTATTTGTAGCCTTTTGAGCTTCCAGGGGAATTTTATGGTAGTGAAAGGGATCACGTACCATCTCGAGGCAAAGTTTTGAAGATGACATCAGGGATGTGGATTTGGGTTTTGACCTTGTGACCTAACAGGCTATATGTGGCAGGTTAGGGGGTCGGGTTTGGTTTTGATCGTGTGACCCAACAAGCTGTATGTGGAATGTTGGGGGATCAATTTTGGTTTTGATCTTGTGACCTAACAGGCTGTATGTGGCAAGTTAGGGGATCAGGTTTTGGTTTTTGGTTTTGGTCTTGTGACCTAACAGGCTGTATGTGGCAAGTTAGGGGACCAGGATTTGGTTTGATTTTTGTGGAATGTCAATTTCAAGATTTTGGCTCAATTTGGTAGATGAGGCTGGATGGCTTGATTTTTTGGAAGCTCATGGGGCTTGGAATTTTCTTTTGTATGGTCCAATCAACTCAAAAGAGGCATGGAACCATTTTTGTATGCTCTTGGTAAGAGGGATTTCTCTTTGACTAAAAGCCCAAAATTTATTTCTTTTTTTTTTTTTTTTTTGTGCCTAGGTGGTCAAACCTGGCTCATATGGGCTAACCCATGGGACCTTAAGCTTTTGAAATGGCTTAGATCTCATATGGTGTCATTTTTGTAAAGAATATCCAAAAATATCTCATTTGGATAGAGAATATCTAAGAATATCTTTACTTGGAGAGAATCTCTCATGATCCCTTTATTTTTGGGATAGAATATCTCAAGATATCTTTCTTTTGGGAAAAAATCCGTCATAGATTTCTTTTTGGGAGAAAATCTCTCATTGATTTCTTTTTGGGAGAGAATCCCTCAAGATATCTTTCTTTTGGGAAAGAATCTTTCTAATTTCTTTCTTTTGGTAAGGTTACTAATTAGTAACACTTACCTCTTTCTTCTTTCCTTCTTTGGTTTGCTCTCCTCTATAAAAGCAAGGAGAAGGTTGGATCTCTTGCTCTTATTACTTTCTTTTGCAATAATCTCAAGAGGGCTTCAAGACCAAGAGCTTTTCTTCTTCAAGATCTTCAAGAGTTTTCTTCTTCTTCTCCATCAATGGCTTCAAGTAAGTTCTTCTTTTTCAAGAAAACTCCATTGTAGGAAAAAAATAAAGTTCTTTCTTCTTTTTTTTTTGTTTCTTTCTTTTCTTTTCTTCTTTTTTTTTCTTTTTCACGTGTTTGCCTCCTTTTTTTTTTTACACGTTTTTTTTTTTTTTGCTTTCTTTTCTTTTTTTTTGTTTGTTTTTTTTTTTGTGTGGGCCGTACGGACAGATCCGTACGGATCTGGCCGTACGGCCACGTGGCCTGTGGGCCACGGCCTGTGGGCCAGCCCCTCTTTTTTTTTTCTTTTTTTTTTCTTTCCCTCCCCTTTTTTTTTGAGAGAGAGTTTCGTTTCTTTCTTTTTTTTTTTTTTTGTTTTCTTTCTCCTCCCTTTTTTTTTTTAGAGAAAGTTTCTTTTCTTTTTTTTTTTTGCTCATCATGATAATGCATTTTTTTTTTTGCAAATCTAGATGTTCATGCATGCCTTTAATTTGTAAATTAAATTTGTAGCATGATGTGATAGCATACCTGAAAGTTTTTGCAAATTTGGGAACTTGGAGCTCGCAGTGATGTTGAGCCCTTCCTGATTTTGCGGAGACTTTTAGGTTTCGAAAGTTTGGAGTTTCGGAGCTCGCAGCGATGTTGAGCCCATCTTCAAGCTTTCTATTTCTTTCGGGATAGTTCCTTTTCTTCGGAATTGCCCCGTCATCATGTCAAAATTTCGCCAGATTTTTTTTTAGCGAGATTCTGTCATTTTGATGTTTGATCTTTTTCTTTTCCATCCTTTTCAGGTGGTTCCTCCAGAGCGAACAAGGGTAAAGAGCCTGCTACAAGCGTACCTCGTCGATCTTCTAGATCTTCTAATCCGGCCGTTCAGCAAGCTTTCGAGAAGGTCCAGTATGTTGACAGAAATCTGGAAGAGTGCGACTCCCTCAACAGAGATGAGATGAGGCAGCGACTGATCACTCTCAAGGGAGAGGAATTTTATAAGATCATGGTAAGCAGTCGTCCATGGCTGATGGAAGATCAGAGCGTTTTGCCCAAGCCTACCTTCTTCTTTGGTGATGCAGTCCCTGATGACATTACATACCAGAGGAGATGTTTTCAGTTTTCCTTCACAGCAGATGGTGAGAAGAAGACTGTTACTACCCCGTCGATGTTTGATCGCACCGTCTCGATTCTGAGCCTTGCCCCCACGTGCCCTAAGAGGGAAGATCCTCCAAGCTGGGTGAGAAGGACAAATGTAATCAAGACCGGGGTTTTTGTCGGCGGTTCTCCTGGATATACGGAGAGGTCGCCTGTTGACATGGACTTGTTGATGCCATCAAGCGGCTACCAGGGCTCTGATTATCCGTCGGTCGATTTGAGACCGGTGGGCCTTGGTATTTTCAGCGGTGACGGCAGCAATTGGATCAAGCCTTTCCGACTTCGTGGTCGTTTCAATGCTGACTCCGAGTGGAAGTCGTGGACTGATCGCGTCCTGCTGATTGGTGGCGCCGTTTTGAAGGAAGCCGGGATTTTTGATGCGGTCCGCGCCTTTAGGGAGACCGTGATCTTTTCCGACGAGGCCTTCATGGCTATGCTGGAGTCGTTCCTCCCTCAAACCAATACCTTCGTTGTGACGAATGGTGAGATTGGTTTTTCTTTGAAGGAGCTGAGCGCTATTACCGGATTGCCCATCCTCGGCAAACTCTATGAGGAGTTTATGCCGATTGACAGCGTCCTCGAGGGGCAGTCTGAGGAGTTCAGGCTTTTATACTTTCAGCTCGTCGCCTTCTATGATTTTTTGAAGGAGAAGGGGGGTTCGAAAGTTAGATCCAGCAGTTGGAAGAGTTTTTGCTCTTCATTCCCCAACTTTTTTGATAGTAGGGAGTCTTCTGATAGCGTGACCCAGGAAGCCGGAGCTCAGGATCCAAGTTCAAAGAAGATCTTGGCCATGCAAGAAGAGTTGAGAGATTTCTGTGCAAGTACAAACGCCATATGTCCTGACATTGCACTGCGGAGAGATCTCGCTGTTTACCTCACTTATTGGCTTGGTGAGGCTGTATTTGCTGGAGGAGATGGAACGCACATCAGGCCGTATTGTATTTTCCTGGCTTGTCAGATGGCGTTTGGAGAGCAGCTTGCTTTGGTGCCTGCTCTTTACTCCTACCTGTGTACCGAACTGTAGGCTGCTGCTTTTCTGGTTCGGCTTGGGCTTCCCATGAATAGGGTATTTTCAGCCCATATCTTTTATTCGTGGTATGTATACCACTGTCCTGGCTTCCATCGGCTGGGTGCTGCACAGGATGATTATCCTCTGATGATTCGACTGGCTAAGGGCAAAGCCGTGTCCGAATCACTTTTGTTTGCCCGCATGAGGATCCGACGGTTCAGGGACGTCGAGATGGGGCAATCTTCAGTAAAGCTTTCTCCGGAGTTGCGGAAGAAGGCTTTTGATTTTGGTGCCTCCCGAGACTCTACCAGGGCGGGGTCGGGAAGGCATTATTCCTTGACAAATGCAGAGAGAGAGTGGCTTTTCAGCATACGTGTCGGCACGATGGTGTACCGTAGACATCTTTTCGTCGACATCCAGCCGTATGTACCCTCTCGCTTTGCTTTGCAGCTTGGCTTTTCTCAAGGCGTTGTTGGAGCGCCTTCAAGCATGGTGAAGCGCTTTGGAGGCTTACAGGACGGGAGAAATGCATGGGCTTTTTATAGTGCTGAAGACACTACAGCCATGATTTCTTATCTTGTGTTGTTGACTTCCCGGACTGCCGGCTTTGCGAAGTGGTTCGCGGAGAGCTTTTCGGCATATCGGGGGCTTTCCAAGAAGGAGCTTGATGTGAAGCTGGCATCTGGCAAGGGCCTTGGAAAGTCGGATGGCATCCGGCGAGAGGAAGTTTGGGCCTTCCTTTCTGGAGAGAAGCACAAGATAGGCTTTCTCGGTGACCAGGGCGTCATCGGTTCTGAAGCTGTTCGAGAAATACCTGACGAGGCTTTGGAGCAGCTAGAACAGGAGGAAGCCGAACTTGGCGCTTGGATGCAGGCGGCACAGAGGCAAGCTTCCGTGGAGTCTACTTGCAAGAGCAGACCATCCGGTGATGAGTCAAGTGGGAAACCTGACTCTGACAGCGGGGTAGGTTCTTCTAAGAAGCGAGCCCGCAGAGGTAAGAGGAGGAGGAGTCATCATAGCAGCAAGGAGCAGCATGAGGACTCTCCTAACTTGGAAGTTCCTCTTACCATCAATGAGGATGTGCCAGTGGATGCTGACGAGCCTCCAGAGAAGAGAAGCCGAGAAGAAGAGACCGTCGGTGAAGGTATGATTCTTCCTTTTTCTCTTTCCATTTCTTTTCATGGGATTTTTTCCATGTCATGATTTGCTTCTTGTTTCTGCTTTTCTTCTTCTTTTTTTTTTTTTTTTTTTTGGCAGAGGAAGACTTGGTGATGCCGGAGGTCCCAACCGATGAGGTGGTGATGGATCCTGTTGAGGCACCTGAAGAAGAACCGAGGGACTCTGGAGTAGATCCAGAATCTCCAATTGGTACGACTTCTTTTGCTCTTTTTTTTTTTGAGTTTGTGACTTGGTTTGCTAACACATTATTTTTTGTTGCCAGCTGACTTGCCACAGGGTTCTGATGACTTTGAACCATCGATGGACGCAAATGTTGATGATGCTTTCGATGAGTTCATGGAGGAAGAAAGTGTTCCGCCAGTCGTCGAAGAAGGTATTTTGTAGTTATAACTCTGATAATGATTTTCAAACAGGGTCATACTCATACCTTTTTGTGTTTCCTTTGCAGGTTTTGAAGTGGCAGAGGAGGATCCGTCGCTTCCAGAGCAAGAGATGCCAGAGGTTGATCCAGAGGTAGAGATTCCTGGGACCAGCTCTGACAATATTGAGGAGATTCCTCGCGCTGAGATTCCTTCCCGAGCAGGAGCAGCTTCAGCTGGAAAGAGTTCTTTTGTTACTCTTTCAACAGATGATGATATGAGTAGCCGACCAACGGAGTTGGGCGAATCTTCAGCTGGGCCATCTCTTCTTTTTGCGAAGAAGGTGGTGGTACGAGTTCTGAGCTCTTGGATTGAGACTCTCTTCTCTGGGCACTTGGAAGTCGGATTTGGCATGATCCAGCATGTGCAGGAGATTCTCAGTGATGCTGAAGAGGCTGGTCTGGATGTCACAGGTGCCAGGGCGATCGTTGATAGGATCATTGCACTGGGTGACAAGTGGTTTGAGACCGTGAATTTGGCTGATGACCAGTTCTTCAAGGAGATGTTCCTGGACCCTGCTGATAAGGCTAAGTCTGACCTGGATGAGGCTACAGAAAGCAGGAAGCTGGCAGTCCAAAAGAGGAACTTAGAAGAGATAGCCATCATCAGGCTGACACATGACCTCAACATCCTTGACAGGGAGGTCGATGAGGCCAGGAAACGTCTTGAGCATTTGCAGGCACAAGTCGCTGCCAAGTGGACTGCCATAATAGAAGCTCGCGACAGGGAGAGTGCCCTGATTCACCAGGTTGCAGATGCCGAACGGGTTCTCAAAAGGAAATCTGATGAGGATGAACAATGGCAAACTGCTCGAGGTAAGCTTCCTGGTGTGAGAGAAGGGGTACAGCCCACTCCAGCATCTCATGGCAAGTTCCTGAAGAAGCGTGCCTTGGAATCCTTGACGGCTGAGGCTAAAAGTCTGCTTGGGGAGCTGAACTCTTGGCTGGAGACCATTTTTTATTGAGCTCCTGTATACAGAAACCATCCTTCTTTCTTTTCCTTTTTTTTTTTTTTTTTGGTACCACTTGTATTTTTTTGGTACTTATTTTTTTGTAGTGCTTGTGAACACTTTCTTTTTTTTTTGGTACCACATGTATTTTTTGGTACTCTTTTTTTGTTATTTTTTTTTTGTAGTGCTTGTGAACACTTTCTTTTTTTTTTTGTTATCCCTACGCTCACTTGAATCTTTTTGTGATAAAAGTAAATGCTAAATGGGATGCTCTCTTTTTTATTATTATCCCTACGCTCACTTGAATCTTTTTGTGATAAAAGTAATTGCTAAATGGGATTTGATCAAAAGGTTGTCATTTTGTGAAAATCTTTTGTCAAGTGATTGTTTTGGCATGAAAGCCAGGTTTTTTGTTTGTGGCATGGAAGCCAATTTTGGCATGAGAGCCAGCTTTTCTTGTGGCATTGATAGCCGAGTTTTTTTTGTGGCATCTATAGCCAGTTTTGGTGGCATTGATAGCCGGTTTGTTTTGTGGCATTTATAGCCGGTTTTTGGTGGCATTGATAGCCGGTTTGTTTTGTGGCATCTATAGCCGGTTTTGTTTTTGGTGGCATTGATAGCCGGTTTGTGGCATTTATAGCCTGTTTTGATGGCATTTATAGCCTGTTTTGATTTCAAAAAAAAAAATGCAAGTATCGACTAAAAGTCGCCTCCCTGCTGAATGTTCTTACAAGTATCGATGGAATGTCGCATCCTTGCTCATTCGGTTGCGAGTATCGATGGAATGTCGCATCCTCGCGGATTTGGGTGCAAGTATCGATGGAATGTCGCATCCTTGCTTTTCAAAAATTTTGGTTTTGCGGGTACTGACTTGATGTCGTTTCCCCACGATTTTTGAAATTTGTGGTTTTCTCGAACCTTTGGGTTATGGATATCAACTGAAATGTTGCGTCTCCACAGTTTTGGATTTTGCAAGTATCGACGAAATGTCGCTTCCCTGCGATTTTGGAAGTGTCGAACGTGGTTCGCTTGCTTCCGATTTGTGCGAGTATCGACTAAGCGTCGCTTCCTCGCGGGTTTTGAAAAACCATTTTTTTTTGTTTAAAGACACGAGGGTCATAAATTTTGACCTAAAACCATTTTGGCGGTAAAAGGCAGGGTGGACTAGGGTGGAAATCCCTGAATCCGGATTTTGTTTCAAACCATGAATTTTGGGTTCAAGGGTTGAAAATTATGGTCAAGTTAGGGAAAGGTTCCTAAACTTGGATTTTTTTTTTTTTGAACAATGAAACGATGAAAGTAAGCATTGTTTTAGATTTCTAGAAATTTCAACATTTGATATGAAAATTCTAAAAAAAAAGGGTGGGTTTAGCGAGCGTGTACCTGGAAACCGGTTTTGGCCATACAGGCATTGCTCTTACCCAGTTGGGTAAGTCTTCAAGGGTAGTACCGCTTTAAGAACTTGCCATTGATGGGCAGCATACATCTGTCACCTTCCATGTTTAGGAGTGCGTATGCGCCATTGGAGAAAACTTTGTCGATGACGTAGGGTCCCTCCCATTTTGGCTCAAATTTGCCTTTGGACTTGTGAGTGAAGACCATTGGTCTTTTTACCGCAAGAACCAAGTCGTTCTTTTTGTAGGCGCGTTGCCTGACCTTTTTATCGAAAGATCCTGCCATGCGTGCTTGGTAAAGTTCAATGCTTTGTTGAGCTTCGAGCCGTCTCTCATCGAGATTGTCCAGCTCATGGAGCCGCAATTTGACATTGCTTTCTTGAGTCATGTCATTTTGCAAGGATACCCTCAAGGAAGGAATTTGTACTTCCAAGGGTACGACAGCTTCGCATCCATAGACCAAGGAGAATGGTGTGCTATGGGTTGGTCCTCGAACGGTGGTTCGATAGGCCCACAAAGCTTCAGACATTTTGTCGCTCCAGTCTCTTTTGTGATTAGAGACCATTTTTTTGAGGATTTTGCAGAGTGTCTTGTTGAAAGCTTCTGCTAACCCGTTTGCTGCCGGATTGTATGGAGTCGAAGGACAGCTTTGAATTTTGTATTTGTCGCAGAACCTGTAGAATCGATGATCCCGGAACTGTGGTCCGTTATCATGGACGAATCTTTTGGGTATGCCGAAACGACAAATGATGTTGGTGCGTAGGAACTGAAGGACTGATGAGGTCTTCATTTCGTTAAACGCAAATGCTTCTGACCACTTGGAGAAATAATCCGTAGCGGCGAAGATGAAGCGATGACCTTTGCTTGAAGGGGGAGAAATAGGACCTATGATGTCCATACCCCAGGCTTCGAAAGGCCATGAGATCGCTGTAGGATGTAGCCATTCTGGAGGCATGTGAATGTAATCTCCATGAACTTGGCATTGTTGGCAGTGCTTAGCAAATTGCATTGCATCAGCTACCATGGTAGGCCAGTAATATCCTAACCTTTTTATCTGATCATAGAGCTTAGGTCCAGCCTGATGAGCTCCACAAAGACCAGCATGAACTTCTTTGAGTGTTTCTTCAGCCTCTTGTTGTGACAAGCAGCGTAGAAGTACTCCGTTGAAGGATTTCCTGTAAAGGATTTTTGAAGGAATATCCAAATGGAAGCTTGGGGTTCGCCTTTGGATGCTTACCCGTTCTTTTGGATCTTCAGGTAGGATTCCGAACATAATGTAATCAATGAACGGATCCCTCCAGTCGCCAATTGAAGTTTGAAGGATTGAAATCCGACTTCCGACCACTTGGTGGCATTCAGCAACTGCTTGGTGTGTGTTAAGAGGAGGAAGGATTCTCCTTTCGCACACTGTGACTTGCATGTTTTCCCCTTCCTGGATTGCCATGGATGCGGCAAGTCCGGCTAGGGCATCTGCACGTATATTTTCACCTCTACGAATGTGGGTGATGTGACAGATGTCAAACTTTTGCAGAAGTGATTGTGCCTTGTTGTAGTAGGGCAACAAATCTGGCTTCCTGACTTCAAATTTCTGATTCATCTGGTTGACGATCAGTTGAGAGTCTCCAAAGACTTCCAGCATGGTGATACCGGATTCGATGGCGAGTTCCAATCCTAAGATCAGAGCTTGATATTCAGCTGCATTGTTTGTGCATGGTTCCAGTAGCGAGAAAGCGTGTGGAATCATGTATTTGTCGGGGCTAACAAAGAGGATGCCAACTCCCGAGATCAGCTGTCTTTTTTCATTTGTCCTGGTTGCACCGTCAAAGTACATGTCCCAGGAGGCACTTTGTGAGAAAGTCTCCACATTGTAGACTGGTTCGTCTGGGAGATCATCTCTGAGTGGAGAATCTTTAGGCAATGGATGCTCTGCGAGGAAGTCCGCTAGAGCTTGCCCTTTGATTGCTTTTTGTGGTACATACCTAATATCAAATTGTGACAGAAGGATGGACCATTTTGCCAGTCGAGCATTGAGAGAACCTGCCTTTGTGACAAGGACCTTCAAGAGGTTGACCCTCGAGACCAGGTAGACTGTATTGGAAAGCAAGTAGTGACGCAGCTTTTGTACGGCGAACATCACTGCAAGACATTCTTTTTCAACTGGAGAGTAGCGATGCTCTGCACCTACTAGCATGCGGCTGAGGTAATATAGAGCAGCTTCTTTTCTTTGATCATTTTCTTGCGCAAGCAGAGCTCCCAGAGAGTGATCAAGGGCTCTTGTGTACAAGATGAATGGTTTTCCAGTGGTAGGAGCAGCTAACACTGGAGGTTTTGTCAGGTATGACTTGATGTCTTGGAAAGCAGCTTCACAGTCAGCATCCCAGACAAAGTTTACACCTTTTTTCATCAACCGGGAGAATGGACGGCATTTCCCCGAAAGATTGGAGATGAACCGTCTGATGTAGGCCAATCTCCCTTGAAGCCCTTTGAGTTCTCTCAAGGTTCTTGGAGAGGGCATTTCTAGAATGGCTTTGACTTTTATGGGGTCAAGCTCTATTCCAGCTTTCCGAACTAAGAATCCGAGGAACTTACCCGACGAGACGCCGAAGAAGCATTTCAATGGATTCATTCGCAGTTTGTGTTTGCGAAGCCGGAGGAAGACTTCTCGAAGGTTTTCGAGATGATCTTCTTTTCTTTTGCTTTTGACGGCGAGGTCATCAACGTAACATTCAACCGTCTTGTGCTGCATATCTTGGAATATTTTCATCATAGCCCTCTGATATGTGGCACCAGCATTCTTCAGACCAAATGGCATGACAGTGTAACAATACACGCCAAATGGGGTTCGAAAGGATGTATGTTTTTCATCCTCAGGATGCATCTTTATCTGATTGTAGCCAGAGAAACCATCCATGAATGTCATTCGCTCGAATCCACAGGTATTATCAATCATTACCTCTGGTATGGGGAGCGGAAATTCATCTTTTGGGCATGCGCCATTCAGGTCTCTATAATCAATACAGACCCTGATCTGCCCATTTTTCTTTGTCACGGGGACAATGTTGGCCAACCATTCAGGATGTTGTTCCTCACGGATGAAGCCGACGCTTTTGAGTTTTTGAACTTCTTGTTCAATTTTATCCATCACATCTGGACGGAATCTTCTTTGGCCTTGCTTGACAGGCTTGATGTCTTCTTGAAGATTGAGTTTGTGAACTGCTATTTTGGGGTCTAAGCCTGGCATTTCAGCATAAGACCATGCAAAGCAATCAACGAACTCACGAAGAAAAGCGATATACTCGGGTAACTCATCATCCTTTATATTCTTGCTTATGAATACAGGACGTGGGTTATCTGGTGTTCCCAAGTCTATCTTTTGAACAGGATCTTCTGTTGGAAGGTTCGAAGGTGGTTCCTCCACAATATTTTCGGAGGCTTCCAGCTCAACGAAACCTTCTGGGGTTTCAAGGGCATTTCCAGACCAAGGTTTTGTTCCTTTCCACGGGTCTTCTTGATCGGTAATTTTCCCAAGGCTTGCTATGAGATGATCCCAATCGCCTGTTGAAACCTGAGTCGAAGTAGGCTACTTCTTTTGGAGATGAGGGTTCTTCTGGGTCAGAAGTCCACACGTCTGTGCCATCGGACAACTCCTCTTCATTTTCGGAGAAATCGTGCCAATTGGATGAGCTTCCTGGATCTTTGTCAAGTGACTCATCAAAGAGATATCCAGGGAGATCGATGTCTTCATGGACTTGAGATGTTGAGGCTTGGTCAGTATATTGACTTTTAAGCCTTTGTGTCAACTGTCTCAAGGGAGTGTCAGGATCATACCCTAACCCGTGTGAAGACTTTTCTACATAGCCGTAGAGTCTCCAATCTTCCAGCTGGCTTTTGGTCAAGACGGGCCCCAATGGCGTGAGAATACCGCGTCCTTTTCCCAAACCGACTGGGTTTTGAGCGTCATAGCCCATTTTCTTCATAATAGCTTGTGCCACAGAACTGTATAAGGATAGTTGAGGCGTACCTTTATTTTGGAAAGGTTCAAGCATGGAGTTTGATGAAGAAGCATCCGATCTATGGAAGAAGATCGGTTTTTCCTTTGCTGAAGTTGCTGGAACAACGAAGGAAGCTGACGTAGGATCTTCTATGTCAGAAGTTGTCTCCATTGGAGTAAGAGCAGGCTGAACTTGCTGAGTGTCAGCTTGGCTTGACGATGTGTCGTCTTCTGGCTCTGAATCCGAGTCCGTGTCTTGCATGATAGACACGAAAGAGACAACAAATTTGCCCCCAGGCTTTTGTTTTGCCTTCTTCACTTTAGTTGTGATGACCAAAGGCTTTGAAGATTTGAGGGAGATGATGAAGGGAGTTTGCATGCTCTCTTCAGATTTACCGGATGGTTTGTTTTCTTCCGGTGATTGTTGAGGAGCTTTGCCTTTATCTTTCTGGAGATTTTCGGCAAAGGATGCTGTATGCTTCTCCTCTTCTTCTTTTTCACCTTCATACATTTGTGAGTCTGCGAAGTGGATTTCTTTACCTTTGAAGGGTTTTCTGTCCGCAAAGACTCGATGTATCATGCCGTCGTCGCCAACAAACTTGATGCATTGATGTAGAGTTGAAGGGACAACACCATTCTCATGGATCCAAGGGCGTCCGAGAAGGATGTTGTAGCATGAAGGGGTCTTTATTGCATACACTGTGACCTCAGAGATAAGATCACCTATCTGCAATTTGAACCTGATTTTGCCGATAGGCCTTTGAGTACTCCCATCGTATCCAAAGATAGATACAGATGTGTGGCTCAGTTTGCTGGGTGGGATGCCCAACTCTTCAAGAGCCGATGTGGAGATAAGGTTGAGTGCAGAACCTGGGTCGATCTGAACTCTATGCATAGGCATTTCCTTGATATACCCTGTGAAGTACAGGGGTCGGTTATGCCTGGTTTCGCCAAGTAGGAGGTCATCCTTTGTGAAGGCGATGGTTGCACTGGCTGCTTTTTTAACCGAGAGGCATTCAATGCATGATCCCTCAGTTTTCTTCTTTTCTCCCTTTGAGGAGGCTTCTGAGTTTTTGACCCGGTAATCCATTTCAATTTGGAGGACTTGCGGGGCATGTTTGTCGACATCCTCATTCAGTTTTTGTAATTCTGAGATGAGATTATCACGAGTGTGCGGAGACATTCGCAACAAATCTAGGATGTGCAGACGTGCAGGTATGTGCTTGAAGTGTTCAATCAAGTCATACTTGAAAGCCTCCTTAGGGCCTGCATGTTCATCATTGTTGCCACTAGGGGCGCTTACAACATCTTTTCCCGAAGGATTTACATATGTAAAGGAAGATTGGTTGTAATTTTTGTGGTAGTCCCGGCCAGAGCGGGTGCCTCTACCAACTTCGAGAGCTTCTTGAGAAGGGTCTTCGTTTGGAAGATTGTCTTCAGGATCAAGAGGCTGTCGTTTTTCATTTGCTGAGGATGCATCAGCAGCAGAGTTACCATCCTCAGTGATTGTGTTGCATGGAGCATTTTCCGGGAACAAGTCCTGAACAGCATCCAGCAATCTTTCTTCTTCGTTGACTAATTCATCGTCCCAAACATCAATGGCTGGGAATTCTTCAGTCAGGAAGGGTGTGAACTTCGAAGTCACAGTCTCAGGAGAAGAAACCTGAGAGGGTGTCATCTCAGTGAAAGTCACGTGAGACGAGGTGGCTCCAGAAGATATATTGCTAGGCGTTGCCGGAGTGTAAGTGCTCTCATCAGACGATGCTTCGGAAGAGCTATAATCCCGAATTATCACATTACAGGAAGCTCTGACGGGAGACGTTGCCTGATCGGAGTCAGACTCATCCTCGGATGTGAGAGGATCGTCTATCCAGCAATTTTCTCCATTTTCAGGAGTTAAGGGAGGATGTACCTGGTGGTCTTCAGGGACTTCAGGCTCTGGATTGCGAGGAGGCTCGTTGACGCGTTCTTGCTCTTGTTCTAGAGCGAGTCGCTGCAAGATCCTTGCATATTCTTCAAGATCAGGTATGGGAGCCGGATCTTCTTCTTCATCATCTCTTTGTGGCTCAACATTGTTGATTTCCACTGGAGTGATGAGAGGTGCTGGGTCAGCAGCATTTTCTTGTACAGCCTCTTGGTCTTCTTCATCATCAGACCAGGATCCTTGTGGCTGTAGGGGGTTATACCAGATTACTGGCATAAGATGAGATTCAGGAACCCATTCTTCATCGGAGAGATATTCTCCTGTTTCAAGGGACTCCTCCCACTCATCTGTGTAGTTGGATTCGAATCCATCATCGGTGTCGCTTGATTCGTATCCATCAATGGAGAATCCAACTACTGAATTGCAAGAGTATGATGCCTCCTGCATGGCTTCTTTGAATTGAGGTGGCATGAAATCACTGAGAGTGAATTTCCTTACCCCCTTTGAAGTCTCTGGAAGGGATGTTTTTGTTACCTCCAGTGAAGCGGTAGAGGAAGCCTCTGCCTTTTCTTTGACCTCTAGTTTTGGCTGGGTCTTCTCTTGCCGTTTGAGCTTGAGGAGATGTTTCCTAGCCTGCCTTCGCTGTCGAGCTGTAGGCTTTATTTTCACGACCTCCCAATTTTCATCTTCCAGGAGATCGGGATGTACCCATATCGGTTGTCCGTCTGGTGTCGGGTAAGGAACCAGTTCCTCGGACGCTTCGATTGAGTTTATCACCTTGAAGGAAGTAGTGATCTTCTTCTTCGGTGATCTTGATGTTTGTCCACATGTCACCATGTTGACGGAGGTAGACCCATAGTTTTTGTCAAAGGTGATGACTCCGTTTTTCCACATCTCATTTATTTTCTCTCTCACAACGAAGCATTGATTGAGAGGATGCGAGATCATCTGGTGGTATGGACAGTACCGAGGATCGTTGGTTTTGCCAACATCACCCGGTCTTTTTGGTTCAGGCAAGGTGAGCTTGCCGTTTGCCACAAGAGCCCCGAAGATTTCATCAACATCTTCATCAAACGGGTATTTCTTCTCTACTCGTTCTTTGAAGGCATCTGAGAGTTCAGGTCTCTTACCAACAGCTTTGTTTTCAGCTTTCTTTGGTGGCTGAGGAGCTGGCTTGGTCTGCACATTGAGGACCTCTTTCTTCTTTGGTTTAGAGGTTGCAATGGCGGTTGGCTCTTTTCTTGATGATTTCTGACTGTTGAGGTCTTTAATCACCGTTTCAGCTTCCATGGAAGCTTCTAGGAGTTCTCCCAGGTTTTTTGATTTATTGCCGATGATCATGGAGCGGATTCTGGCTCTCATGTTGTTTCGGCAGATGTCGACTAGCGACGCTTGTGGCAATACATCAGAGCATTTGTATGCCATTGCTTTCCACTTGTGAATGAAGTCATATGTTGATTCATTCTCCCCCTGTTTTAGGCTGCACAGCTGAGCCATAGTAGCGGGATGATCCTCACCTTTGAAGTGAGTCAGGAAGCGTGTCTCTAGCATGGCCCAGTTTTGGATTGAGTCCTCCGGCAGAGTGGAGTACCAATCGAAGGCCGTACCTTTTAGGGTACTTGCAAAGAGGCGGATCTTGAGTGCATCTTGATCCGCGATAGCTCCCGTCAGGATCTTGAAGTGGATGACGTGCTGTCTGGCTGATCCTTTCCCCGTATATGTTTGGAGAGTAGGATGCTTGAATTTGGTGGGGAACGGGACCGAGTCCATCCATAAGGGATATGGTGGCTTGATCCCATGCTCTTTGAGTATATCCTCTTCTTTTGCTTTGGCGAGGATACCGTCTACGTCCTTTTTGGTAAGGGCGCGTGACTCATTTTCTTCTCTATTAACCTCGTCGTCTTGATGATTCGGAGGAGGTTCATTGTTCGCCTGATTTTGGAAGGCGAGGAGAAGGTTTTCCATCAGAGTTTCAATCCTCTGCTGGCCCTGTTCCAACTGCTGGATGCGGGTGATCGCATCTTCTGGAGGTGGATTGCGGGGTGGTGGCTCAGAATTTGTAGCCAAGACATTCATCCTTCGTGATTCGAACGAAGAAACTGTCCTGGTGACTGAGCTGGGGCTCATTCTTTTTGAAGAAGAGCTTGAGGAAGATCACTCTGCTGTCCTTTGCTTGAAGGAGCAGGGGATTCTTCTGAATGTCTTCTTGTCCTTGAGACGCTGCGGGTCATTGGACGTCGGACATGGATTTTTGTTGCTGATTTTTGGCGCCTTCTGGTTTTTCCAACCATATGGACGGGCAGCAACTTGGTTGGGTCTTTCTTTTTCGACCCATTTGGGAGAGACTTGAAGTGTGGGAGGCTGGGTCCTTTGCTTCTCTAGTCTCTTTTGTCGGTACGACGTGCGGCGGCGTATACGACGAGCAATTTGAGCTTCGGTCAGCTCTGACTGGGCTTTGACGATGAAGGATGTGCTCCCTCGGGCGCAGCAGCCGAGCCTGTCTTCTCTGTAGCTGGGCAAGGACAGGGTGCGAACCCTGTCCTTCGCCTGTTGCAGCGAAGCTTTGAATTTTTGAAGTTCGGCCCCTGTAGATATGAAGGGTCGAACTGCAGATTTGTAGGCCTTAGCAGGTGCTTGTGGAGGCCTTGTGATGCATGACTTGATTTTGGGCTTGTAGGAACAAGCCGGCTCATGCTGGGATGACTTGGAAGTCAGGTTGGAGATGGGTCTCTCCTCTTTCATGTAAGCAAGAGGATAGAACTGGTTCTCCTTGAGTGGGGCCAGGAATGCTGGCTTAGTGGATGCCTGGGACCTTCTCTGTTTTGGTGAAGGTCTTGGGGACCAAGTCTTGGGGTAGACCTGGTTGTTTGCAGGTTGAGGCTTCGTGGGGCTGCCACGGGCTTCAGGCCTTCTGGTGCTCGCCTTTGGTGTCACGGTAGTGACACGTTGAGAGGCGAGTTTCTGCTTCTTGGAGGGAGCACTTTGTTCCTCAGGAAGTGGGAATGGTCCCAGCGTCCCGAAGACGATAGTCCGGGGAGTCGAGGTCGACCCGGAGTTCAGAGAGTTGCCGAGGGAGTTGACACTTCGGCAGCTGATGGGGCGCTTGTAGGTGCGCGTGGTTTGCTTCTGTTGAAGCATAAGTTGGTGCTTGCTTTCGTCGAAAGTAATGGTTAGTGAAGCTGCCATTGTTAGTTTTTCGAAAATTTCTGAAACAAGACCACATCCATTAGTAATCACAAGAATATAATGATCATAAATGGGAAGTTCTATGGTTTCGTCTTTTCAAATTGCTCGAGGTAGATGACCCAAGCAATATGAGGAAGGCAAAATGCCATAGAGGGTACAATTGTTCTGATCGCAGGTATGGTAAGCCCGGAATGGGCATCCCAGTGACTGCTAGAAGCAATTGTGAACTTAAATTCGACTTATCGAGAAGCAGAGCTTACTCGAGGTAAGAAGAATATAAAGTTGGAGTTACAGATGTGCCGGTCGCAATACAGTAGACCCTGAAAGGGCGTACTAGTACCGCTAGACACAAATGTTTTGAGACCGCATCTATGAGATGAGATTCTCTGTTTTGAAAGGTCAAGATTGGATTCATCAAAGAGAGCAGATGGTATTCCAATCTGAACACGGTCTCGGCGATTTCCGCGAGCGCCAGTGCTCAGAAAGAAATGAACCATGATTTCTCGGATCTGAATCTAAAAATGACGAGTTTTTTTTTTTAAAGGCCAATATCGGGTTTATCAAAGAGAGCAAAAGGCACTCCAATCCGAACACGGTCTCGGCGATTTCCGCGAGCGCCAGTGCCCAGAAAGGAGAAGACCAAGATTTCTCTAATCTAAACCCAAAATGACGGAAGTTTTTTTTTTTTTGAAGATTTTGAAGATTTTTTTTTTTTTTTTTTAAATCTTTTTTTATTTATTTTTTATTTATTTTTTTTTTATTTTTTTTTAAGATTTTTTTTTTGAAAATTTTTTTTTATTTTTTATTTTTTATTTTAAATTTTTATTTTTAAAAATTTTATTTTTAAAAAAAAAATTATTTAAAAGACGAGAGAGTACACATAGGCCTCCTAACCCGGTCTTATGAAATCTTGATTGATAGAATTGCCCCCAGGTAAGGGTAGGATTACTTAATGAACCCGTTTGGAGGACCCTTGCCTAGAACAGTCAAGCTGTCTCCACACTCTGGACAAGGCTTTTCTTTGAATCAACCATGATCAAAGAACACAGTTGGTTTAACCTTAGTGGTCTATGTCTTTTTTTCTTTTATATATTTTTTATTTTATTTTTATTTTTATGAATTCATCGAAGAGAAACAATGGCCCAAAACCTTAGTCGAACAGGCTCAACATTTCTGCAAGCGCGATGAACGATAGGAACGGATCAAGGTTTCTCAATTTTGAATCCAAATTGAAAAATCTAAAATTTATATATATATATATATATATTTTTAGATTTTTAATGAACTCATCGAAGAGAAACAATGGCCCAAAACCTTAGTCGAACAGGCTCAACATTTCTGCAAGCGCGATGAACGATAGGAACGGATCAAGGTTTCTCAATTTTGAATCCAAGTTGAAAAATCTGATTTTTTACTTTTTTATATATTTTTTTTTTAGATTTTTAATGAACTCATCGAAGAGAAACAATGGCCCAACCCCTGATCCGAACACGGTCTCGGCGATTTCCGCGAGCGCCAGTGCCCAGAAGGGAAAGGATCAAAGTTTCTCAATTTTGAATCCAAAAATGAAAAATCTGATTTTTTTTTGTTTTTTTTTTTTTTTGAAAAGAGAAAGAGTGGAAATAAATTCAAAGAATTAGAAATTTCCAAACAAAAAATCTCATCTCATTTTTTTTATTATGCGGAATTCAACATAGGCCACCAATTATAAAGTAGCCAAGGAATCAAGAAAAGAAATATAAGCATAGAGCAAAATATATGATATGCAAATATTTCATTTCTAGCATCGTGTTCTCAAATAAACGAGTCCCACCGGGTGATGCCAGCTTGATGGACCGCGCTCCTGCTTGGTTCTACTGAGGTCGGCGGACGTGGGAGTCCGTCGGGTCCGACCCTTTCGTAACCGGGGGGCAGGGGCGTGCATCAACATTTCTTTTTTTGTGCGTGTGCCAGATTTTCTATTTTTACTTGGAATTGCAAGTGGTGATCCGGAGATCAACCTTCGCAAGTAAAAAGGAAATCAACTTCTTTCAAGTTTTCCATTGCACATATATTTAAGAAAAGAGACATTTTTCTTGATTTGTCGTGAAAGGCGATTTTTTTGGCATTTATAGCCGATTTTGGCGTTTATAGCCGATTTTTTTGGCGTTTATAGCCGATTTTGGCGTTTATAGCCGATTTACAATCCTTATCAATAATGAAAGACAAGAATTGTGATTTTTGTCTCTTTTGAAAAAATACAAACTACAATGAAAAGCAAGAAAAGGAGGATCTAACTTCTCAGGAGATTGTGGGGGACTCGTTTAGATTGACGGTCGCAAGCCATATGTGGGCTTCGCCATCATCCATGCAGATGAGAACAGAGGATGCTATTTGATTCGCTTGGCTTGGCTATAACCTCAGGTTTTTAGAGGACAAAGACCAAAAGGAGGTCCTATGTCCAATAAAAAGCCGAGTAGACGGGCTGAAAAGCCACATCTAAGCCATTGGAGGCAGGAGGAGAAGGCAAGGACCTTGGGGGGGGGGGGTACCCCCCAAGGGACTTTTGTCACCTTATTGCGGTGGCCGGTGTAGAACTTCCGCAGAGTTTTCTCTCTTTTTTTCTTTCTCTGGATTTCTGACTGCTGTCTGTTGATGTTCGTTGTTTTTTTTCTTCTTGGAGAGCCCTCCTATTTATAGGCTTTTAGGTAGCCTTTTAGGTGGGTTTATGGGCTTTTATTGTCATTAAGCCGCATAATGGGAGGAGTTACAAAATTGAATTGTTTATTTTGTAACTCCTTTTTCTTGGCTTCTGATTGGCCGGAGGAGATTGAGGGCATTTAATCGCCTTTAATCGCCATGATGGGAGGAGTTTCATGGGTTAAATGCCATGAATTTCTTGACTTGTAACTCCCGAATGCTTGCTTCTGATTGGGCCGTCCAATGAAATGGATTAATGACTGTAATAAAGCTAGTCAATTAATCGCATTAAGTGGTCGCCGAGCAGCTGAAGAGTCGCGGGCCGTGCCACGTCTTTTGGAATTCTTCTGTTGATGATCATCGATGGATCTTCATGTAGATCGACATCAGATGATCATGTAATTTCAGGTGTTTGTTGCCAACAGCGGGTCGGTGCCATCTGTCCTGTCGATTTCTCGATCGGTCGGGTGGAAAGCACACTTTTTTTTGGTTGACCGGGTGGCGATCAATACTGTCTTCGATACTCTTGATGATTTACCCGTGTTTTGGACGGATATCAGAGGACTTGGTGTCTCAAAAGCATGAATTTTGGAAAGTACCAGAGGCTGGGCTCCTCGAATCGCGAAAAAACGGCGAAAACCGGGGTTTCCGGGGCTTTCCCGGCGACCCCGAGGTCCAAGGTCGCCGGCGACCCTGGCCCAGGGTCGCAGGGGCCTGCGACCTTGGGCCAGGGTCGCAGGGGTCTGCGACCCTGGGGGGGTTTCCCCCCTTTCGTGTCCCGTTTTGCGTCCGTTTTTGCTTTTTTCTGATTCTTTTTTCTTCTGTACTTTTCCTTGACATTTTGACCATTTATTGGCCTGATTTCTTTGTAGGAAACCTGATGAGAATCTTTGCATTTTATTTTGCAAAGTTTCCAATTTCCTGAGAAAGCCGAAGACTTTGTCGCGCAGAGCTGCCGATTTTCCGTCAGAAGCTGAAACTGGGCCAAACGATGTCGGAATGACCTGAAATTTGGTGTGAAGCCTCCTGAGCAATAAATAAGACCAACCATAGGCTTTTGTTTGAGTTTTGAAGCCGTTTGGGGTCCTATCACCTGTAGACTTGCTTTTTGTCGCGATGAAGATGTCGCGGTTTGATGTGCGGTCAACCGATGTCCGATTGACTTGAAATTTGACAGGGAACCTATTGGAGTCATTTTAAGATGATCCATAGGCTCTGTCTTGGAAACCATGGTCCCGGAGAGCTTTTGTCGCCGAGAGCTCCTTTTCGGCTGTCGGAGAAGCGAAGTTAGGCCAAATGATTTTGAAATGGCCCGAAACTTCTTGTGTACTCCTCTTTTGGCTGTCTGGAAGAATCTTGCAGTTTTTGTTTGATTCTGACAAGATTTGATTTTTGGAAGCAGCATTGCCTATTTATGGCAGGTTGCGACTTCATGTAGCTCTTTGGATCTTGATGAGGCAAAGTGACATTTTTGGTGTCAACATACTACATCATTATTTTAGTTAAGTGTGACCCACCAACTAGCATTGCATGACAACCATTGTGAGCAGCTCCTCCTAGGGGAGTAAGCCCCCACCCCGTCTCACCAATACTATCCATAGGAGATCCATATCTAGTAACCAGAGAAGTAATAGCCCTCCGATGGAACGGCCGCACTCTTGGTGGCGCGAGGCTAATACCTTCCTTAAATGGACCTATGGTGGAAAACCATGGGGATTTATCAATTTAAATGCCCCGCTCCCACTTAATATTTTAGAATTGAGGATTCCATTTAAGGTATTAGGGCCCACATATATAAATATATGAATCATCAAATCATCTCATGATATGATCTAAGATTGGTTCCAAATCAAGTTATTTTAAGGAAAGTCCAGTTTCTTAAATTAGTGTTACCAATGTGTCCATCACATGAGTCATCAACACTAATTAGAACTCTTTCCAAAAATAATTTGATTTGACCAATTTAGTAACTTGCTATATTTGGATCAGATTTGGAAACATTCTAAATCAAACATTCAACTATAAATAGAAAATGCTAAAATTAGAAACTAGTCATCTCCTCCACATGGCCCGAGCGGAATAGACTTCTTGGACTTCTAGACTTTCCAAAAATTTGGAATTCCTCAAACACTTTGGGAAACTCCAAAACACCTTTGGTAATCTTCAAACTCTTTGATTAGGAGTCCAGTTTCACTTTCCTTTTTCGTCTGAGACATCGCCAGAATTTACAAATTTAGAAAATTACATAAATTCCTATGTCTCTACGATGAGAATTACATGATAATCTATTAATGGAAATAAAAGGCTCATAGGGAATTTCACCATGCCTTGCCCTAAACCAGGAAACCAAGGAAACCATGATGCCCTTTACAACTTTCCAAAAATAAATATTCATCCATAAAGAAAGTAAAAGACTTGTGGGCCATATGGAGAGGACATGATAACCTGCATGTTAGTATCTCATACTAGCAAAGCAATTTACAAAACCGGGCTACCAAACAACAATGGAATGGCAAGATGCCAAAAATTGCCATTACTTTAAATCATGCGCTATGCAGAGGGGGTCTGAGGGTGTCCCCCGGCAGGGTTCGAGCTGAAACTGCGATCTGCAATGTCAGTGTCTTCGGTCGATCTACCAGAGAGTTCGGTCGACCGACCGGACGGAGATCTGCAGCTTGGATTTTTCTATTTCGTGTCCAAATATCTCCAGAACCCTTATGAAGACTCCCAATGACTTCCAACCATCATTCCATCATTGTTAAACCCTTTTGTGACTATCCAAACATGGATTCCATAATTATCCAAGCAAAACCATCAAAACTGATCCGTACATAGCCCTTGATCTATCCTTTTCGCATCTCATGCAAACATTAGATCAAGTTTACTGATCTAACATGATTAGAGATGAGGTAAGGCTTTGATACTAATTGTTGGAAATAGGTGGGCCTCTAGGATAGGTTTCAAAAACTTTTGACCCACTTGATGCAGGGATCAACTATCCAGAAGGCTACAAAACCCAATCCAAGAAGCAAACCCTCAATCTCAGTCATCATGATTAGTAAATAAAATCTATCTAGAAGACATAACCAACAACATATAAGTTACAAATAAATCTACAACATGCAAGGAAGTAGATTATAACTTTGGAGCTCGGTTGTGCTCTAATGGAGAATTTGCTACTTTCTTTGATGACAAACTCTTTCGCGAATCAAATAGGTTTCTCCAAGACCTCTTGATCTTCCACGCTATGACCTGTATCAGATTCTCAAAGAGAAAACTACTAGGAACTCAAAGGAGGAACTAGAAGGAGAACTAGAAGAGGGAATAGCTTGTGCAACACTTGCACTAAAGAGGACTGGGCGTTAATCCCTAGGTATGGAGTATGCATGGGACATCCAACCCTCCTCTCCTCTATTTATAACTTTCGTAAGTTGCCTCCTCTTTTACTAATTGCAATAGAAGTCTCACTTCAATTCTACAATTAGTAACTTTACTTATATCATATTTAGAAGTCTTACTTCAAATATGATTAGCAACTTTCTAATTCCTTTCCAATAAAAATAGAAGTCTTACTTTTACTAAAATTAGTAAGTTTACTATTACCACTATTAGAAGTCTCACTTCAAATAGAAATAGTAACTTTCCTTTTAGAGTACAACTAGAATTAGTATCTTTCTAATAACTTGGGCTACCGTGGGGACCACTAGGGATTCCTAAGAAAGCTGGCTCCAACTGGGACTCGTGACCCCACATCTCATGTGTAATCCGGGCCCATAGTTAATTGCAAATAACTCCACTATATAAATGCAATTGAGCTCCAGTCTTAGGAATATTACATAGAAGACCCTAAACTTCCACATTACCACAAGTAGGCCCTCTATCAATATCCATGGATCAATTGGACCTGTCTTCCAAACTTAGATCCACATCTTATTATCCTTAAGCCCCAATTAATTATAATCATCATAGGTACCTTTCCAATTAACTCTTAATCGGAATGGGTGCGCACTTACCAATGATAAATCCATCTATTGGCATAAGGGGATATTAGAGGTAGATTCCATCTTGACCATTGAATGTTCCCACAGCTCTACTACCACGTACCCAAATCACCGAGGTGTTGACCTACAGTTGGCCTCACTCATTGGTGACTCAAAGCAAATGAATAGATAGAAACTTGAGTTCATTAATATCTCAAGATTGAGAGCCTATTGCTAGTGAATTATGAGAGCGAACCTTAAAGTAAAGACAATGTTCATAAGGTGCTTCTCATGGTCCTTCAATACATCCAATGTACCAGCACTATGATCTATAATCTTCCATTCTGATGATTGATACAAATCACACTATTTCATAGTGATCAAAGTAATGCAGCTTTGTCAGTATGAGATGTCCAGTCTCATCACTGGTTGTGAAGATATTAAAGTATAAGATTTGCTATACATGTCTCCCGTATGTGGATCTCATCCACACACATGTGTTACATCAATATACTTATGGACTCCGGTTCATCTCATGAACCATCATGTCATTCGTATTGGTTATGTGCAAATATATAATAAAACACCATTCATGAAAGGATAGCATGAATATATTGATAAATAAAGAAATTAATCAATTTATTATATCATCTACTGGATTGAGTCCATAAAACTAACACTCTCTCTCTCTCTCTCTTTGACGGTCAAACCCAAATCATCCCTTCTCTCTTTTTAAACTCAACACAACAGTCCATGTCTCGTCCTAACTAAGCACAACTCTTCTTCTTCGTGTTCGTTGGGTTATCTACATCGATCTCTTCATCCTCATCTCTGTCCTGCGAACTCTTCATCCTCTCACTCGATTAGAAACTGGGAAAGGGGTCGATCTGATTTGATCAATCCTCTAGTTGTAGAAAAATGTAAAAGAGAGTTTCTTTCTTTGTTGTCGTTTTCGTGTCTTTTTCCCCAAATTGGATTGTGACATCAGGTAACATGGGATACCACTTGGGACACGAGAGTTTATTTTTAGTGGTGGAGGGATGTGGAGAATGACCACAAATCATGAGAGCGCCATGCCGATGCTACCTTTTCTCGTCTTTACCATTTTGACGAAACGAGACAAGGAACTGGGGGTGTTGAGTATTCCCTCCTGTCGTTGTAGTATAGTGGTGAGTATTCCCGACTGTCACGCGGGTGACCTAGGTTCGATCCCTGTAAGACCCCGACCCGACAGACCTTGATTAGAGTTAATTAAGTTATGCTTTAGCTTTAAGTGTGTTTAGTGGTTTTTGAATTAGTGTGGGATTAGAATAGCTTTTATAATAGCTTTGGGGAATTTTGAGAGCCTTTTTACTTGTAGGACCCTTTATGGGTTCTTATTACAAAATTGCGTGAGCTTGGGGGTTATTCAGGATTTCCCTAAATTGTGTTTTTAACCCCATTTGACTTATCTTCTTAATCCCTACAACTTTCATGTTGACATCGTTCCCATTCGAGAGCCCTAAACCTGACTTTTTACAATTTGAGGGCAAAACGGTCTTTTTACCCAAAATCTGGACACCAATTTCAATATCACCAAAACTTGCGAAATATAAACTTTTTGGAAACTAGAAAATTCTCTGATCAACTTTGTCTTCTTCGTCGAGTTCGTTTGAAGCCCCAAAAGCCATGTTTTGAGCCCGATAAGTCTTTTAAGTTGTGGGCCCCATCCCCACTTGCTATATAAGGAGAAACCCCTTATTCATTTTCCTCTTTCTTGCTAAAACCCTAGAAGAAGAAGAAGTTCCAGCCCTAAGGGTTTCTCCCTTGTTCCCTTTGCTTCCTTTCTCATTAATCACCACTAGAGCTCTTTTCAAGCAAGGAATGGACTCCATGATCATCTTCCTCACCTCAAAAACTTTCTATTGGTACCATTTGTGAAGACATTCATCACCATTGGAGCCCTTTTGAGCTCTCTCTACCTATTTGAAGCACTTTTAGGTAAGTGATCCTTCCAAACTTCTAGATTCATATTCTCCTAGCCCTAGAGAGACTTAATCTTGGCTATTGCAAGCTTTTCCTTTTATATTGTTTGGTTTTGATGGTTTTAGGGTTTGTATTTGGGGGTTTTGTGTAGATTTGGTGTCTTGCTTGGAGAGGTGTTAGTGTCTTGATTTTCTTAGCATTGGAACTAAGGCAAGTGGATGAATGGATTGATTTCATGATTTCTTGTTTTTAAAGATTTGAACTCTTACTCATTGCTTTCACCTAATTTATCTTTATTAGTTTTCATGGTTTTGGAAATATGCATAATGATAGGCTACTTTCTATTAACAGTCCTCTCGGAAAAAAAAAACATGTGCATCATTGTCTTGTTTATAGATCATTTGTGTTCATTTATGGATTCTCATTAATGGAGGTTGCCGTGCATTGAATGAGGTGGAAGTGATGGAGAAGTGAATGATTTATTGGAGTGGTTGTTAGAGGATTTAATGGTGAATTGAATGGGGCTCAAATGAGGTTTTGGAGACCTCAAATGTATGATTAATGGGTGCTCAAAAGAGGGTGAAAGGAAGGAAAGAGGAAGGGCCGAACTGTACACAGAAAATAGGTTTCTGGACAGTTCGCTCGAGCGACCTTGACACGTCGCTCGAGCGAACCCGTCACAGAACCTCGTTGGCTTGAGCCAACCTCCTGATCGCTCGAGCCAACCTAATCCGTGCAGGTCCGCTCGAGCGAACCTTAGTTCGCTCGATCGAACCCCAAACAGAGAGCAGTTCGCCCGAGCAAACTTCCCAGTTCGCTCGAGGAAACTGCCTGTCATGCATGGGTTAATACTTAAGGACTTGAAACATTGTTTTTAGGCTTGGGGACGTATGGTTTGGAGCCCCAATGCTATGTAGGGACTGTAGGGTGTCGTATGAAGTCCGGAGGAAGGAGAAACCTCATCATGGAGATTCAGTGAGGTTTTCTAGATTGGCCAATATGTATAAGAACCCGGAATGTCCCTAACTCTTAAAGAGTACCAATTTATATCATGACTGACATACGGGACCCTATTCACACTGATTCAATTATGGGAACCTCAATGCTTAGCCCGAAAATATATAAGAAACCACTCGTATTCGATTTTCAACCAAACTCTTATTTTGGATTTTAAACCCACGTTATGTGACTAGACTACCCCGAGAGTATTAGAAGCTATGTGTTTAGCTTTTGCTAAAACAGCGTCATTGTGCAACCAATATCGGTTTGAATGCAGACATCACCGATCCCAACAATATTTGAATGACTTGTGTTGCCCATCTTCACAGTGCCAAAGTCCCCTGCTTTGTACGTCGTGAACATCTCCTTACAAGGAGTAGCATGGTAGGATGCTGCTGTGTCAACAACCCACTCAACCTGATTATCTGCAACACTCAAACACTCTTCAACTTCACTGGTAAGAATCACTACTTCATTATCCAAAGTAGCAGTAGTGTTCGTGTCATTCTTCTGCTCATTGTTGGTTTCTTTCTTTTCCTTCAAGGCAAAGCAATTCTTTCTAATGTGACCCTCCTTGCCACAATGAAAGCATTTTCCAGACTTTTTCTTAGTCTATGATTCCTTGCCACCTCTGGACTTGCCACGACCCCCCTTTGGTCCCCTACTCTTACTCCTCCCTCTATTCTCAGTAACAAAGGCCTGTGCATTATCTGTCCCTGCAGTTTTCCTTCTTGTTTCTTCATTTAACAAGCTGCTAGTAACTTGACTCATTGATAACACACCATCTGGAGTAGAGTTGCTCACGGAAACAACTAATGTCTCCCATGTATCTGGTAAAGAACTTAGAAGAAATAAAGCTTGCATCTCATCATCAAGGATCATCTTCATTGTAGCCAGTTCATTCACAATGCATTGAAAATCATTTATGTGATCGTCAATTTTACCACCCTCCTTGAATTTCATGTTTACAAGCTTTCTAATCAGAAAAGTTTTGTTTACGGCGGTTTTCTTCTCATATCTTTCTTCTAACTTCATCCAAAGGGTTCTCGCATTGGTTTCATTAGACACGTGATGAAATATGCTGTTATCCACCCACTGTCTGATGTGACCAATGGTCTTTCTATGCATCTTTTTCCAATCTGGATCAGACATATCTTTTGGTCGGGCACTATCCCCCTCAATGGGATCATAGAGGTCTTTGCAATAGAGTATATCCTCCATCTTAGGTTTCCAAATCAACCAATTGGTATGGTTGAGTTTGATCATGGTAGTGTTCACAGTGTTATTCTCCATCTTAATTTAATAATCAAGAAAATATAAACAACTGTCACTAACCTCAATTTCTGCACCAATCTGTAGATCTCGTCACCACGAGCACGCTGGAAGAAACGGATCTAAAATCCGACTCTGGATGGCTCCGATATCGCAAAAATAGTTTTCTACGCTCCGATTGGTCAAACTTTCTTGTTGACCGTCAAACTGCCAATCTTCTTCCACAGTTACGTAGATCTGCTCGCAACGAGTCTGTAGGCGCAAACGGATCTCCGATCTGACCTCGGATGATCAAGATATCGACGAAACAAGTTTCTGCCGTCAATCTGGTCAAACCCTTGTTGACCAGAACCTTGCGCTGACGTGGCGATGACGTCAGCAGACTCCTGGAACGGGCCTTCCCGGTTCACGGGTCAGGCGGAAACTGACCCAGACAGACCTGACCTGCTTCGGTTCTGTGGGCTTGCTTAGCTGGGCTTCTGTAAACGGGTCAGGTCGACCCGACCCAAACCCAACCTGGCCTTCCTTCTCCCCAAACAGAAACAGAACAGAACTCTGTTCTGTTCTTCGCTGGTTCTGTTTTTGTACACAGAAAAACACTGACTGCTTCGCTTCTTCCCTCTTCCTCTCCGGCAATCGTGCAGCGGGACGGCACGCGGGCGGCGGCGTAGTCCGGCGTTGGTGCGACGGCGGCAAGGCGGCGGCGGACCGGCGATGACGTGGGCGGCAGCAGCGGCTGCACGGCGACAGCAATATCAAACAGAACCAAGGCGCGGCGGCGGGACGCCGGTGGTTTCTATCGTCTGATTCCGGCGGCGGCACGGAGATCAGTTCTACTGCTATGATCAGGATCTGATGACAGCAACTGATCTCCTGATCGGTGAGGGCGGCAGCAGCAGTTGTTGGCGACGTCTGCAGGAACCTTCTCAGGCGCTGTAGATCTGCTGCCTTCTCCTTCTTCGTGGCCCAGCGATGATAAAAAAATCAACCAAAAAACCCAATCTCTGATCGTCGAACCTTCCTGTTTCCAATTGGAAACTTCGATCCTTGTGATCCGTGTGGCCCAACAAAGATCGGAAACGATCTCTTTTTCCTGCGACGAAGAACCACGCGCAGAAGATCCGGATACCCTTGATCCGATCCGTCGATCGCAACGCGGCACAATCCAACCCTAGTAAATCCTAGGCTCTGATACCACTTGTTGTGCGCGTGTATGCGGAAACGTGAATCAGCGATCGAACGAACAAATTAAGCCACACAAGACAAACAATCACACAAGAGAATTACGTGGTTCGGCAATCTTGCCTACGTCCACGGGAAAGAAAACTCGACTCTCCTTTAGATTCACTCTTCTCTCTGTCTGTCTGTATCTCATGGGTTACACATTACATCATATATATAATGTTCTCTTTCTTATTCCCTAAGAAACCCTATCTTAGTCAATAAGAAAGTCCCGGTACAATTACCATAATACCCATGTCCATGAACCCAATTAGTCTGGACCTACTAAACCCAACATGAACTACTTCCAAATATCATGGGTTCGACCTAAACAAACATGGTTCACCAACTTTCTACAGCGATTATAGCCGTCCCTACTCCTTACTGCAACAGAGGATGATTTCCTTTCTCTTTCCCTTGAAATTTTGATGCTTCCGACAGTGCATGTTCCTTTGTCCTGCTTTCTTCTTTCCAGCTCTTTCGTACTTGCACTGCCTTTATTACAACCATCTTCAAAATCTGTGTCGGTGGTGCAGCTGTTTCAAGAGCTGAGCCCCTTCAACCTAGATGTAGGCCTAAGTTCCCATGTGGGTGGCCTCTCAAAATAGGACCACAATCAATCGAATCCAAGTTCGGCCCAATAACCAAAACCCACAACAATTATGTCTAATCTAATAATATGAGATCCAATGGTTTAGAACATATCCCATCCACATCAAATTAATTGGAAACTTTAGCAACAGTGAACATAACTTGGAACTAGTGGCTGTTTGCTTATCTTTCTGATGGGACACTACTTTAATGCTTTGGATATGGGCGGCTGGATATGCAGGCAATACGTACACAATATTATAATCTAGATCAAACCTAATGGTCTGCGGTTGGTCTAAGTGTCCAACCCTTAGTATGAATTGAATATTATGGTTGTCATGTTAACTTTGCAATAAGTCCTTCTCTTACCTGTCATGGTCGGAGAGAGGTGCAGTTTGGATAGTTTTTGTGAGACTATTTTGGGCCGAGTAGTCCACACCAGTGGATCCCACCTTGGGCCACCCAACCAGGAAAGGGCATATGTGCCAACGAACTCCATGAATGGCAGTTCCAGACAAACAAAGATAGCCCCCTTCCAAACCATCCTTGTGTTCGATATGTCATAGCTTATCTTTCAAAGAGGTTTCGTTTAGGTGATCTCTTATGAGTGACATCCCACCTCTATATGCCCACACTTTTATTTTCCATCATGGCCACCATGCCCGACTTTATGCTCATCGAACCTTACTCAACATTGGACCCAATAAAAAACAATGGAATTGAAAAAACATAAAAGAAATCTATGGTTGAAAGACCATTAAATTTTAGGACTACTAAATTAAGAGGTAGGATAATTTGATGGGGCTTATTATTTGCATGATCTTTACCCATAAAGAGACATTTCCATCTATCGTACTACCAATGATAGGAGTTCACACAAGTGCAGTGACACCCGTAGGCTGGACCACATAAGCAGAGTATATGATCTGGTTGTAGTTGAAAACCTTCCCTCAATTATAATTTTCTTATAATAACATTCCTATTTATCTTACATATATAAGCAGGGGGTTACTTTTAATGATAATTGAATTTATAAAATATAATCCTTAAGTCACATTTGGAAATCAAAATCATGGAGGATACGTCACCGATTTTTCATAAAGTCGTGGAAAACCCATGTTTGGCAACTATAAATCCTAGGCATGTTTTTTTACTAGGATTTTTGAAAAGAATTTGTTGTGCTGAGGAATTCATAACATAATGACATAATGTGATATCTTGTCCCCTTTGCAAATGCTATATTTCTTCATAAGCATATTTCAAAATTTTAGCCACCCGAAAAGGTCTAAAATGACCTTTGAAATTTCAATAATTCTATCCACTTTAATTTTTAGTAGAATTTATGGATGCTCTAAGTACAAAGGAGGATTCAGGGATTCCGCCGTGTCTAAAAATTTTAAAATTCTTCCGACAGGAATTCTATGAATTTAAGTAAAGAAATAGACCCCAAGTATTTGAGGTAGTGCATATAAATCCTTATTTTTTAGTATTTTCAAGTGAGACCTCTCATACGATTTGAGAATTCTTCTTTTTACAGGTGAGGGTCTCTATTGCAAAAGCAGTGAGGAATCCTAAAATTTAGAGATTTCTCACTGATTTATCAAATGTGGGTGCTTTTAGGGCACGTTTTTGCATACCCACTTTTTTAGAAACGTCAAACACCCCACTTTATCTTTTTTTTTTTGTTTTGTTTTTTGTTGTTGTTGTTTGGTGGAGGACTCTCTGTGGAAAAGATAATTTTTTGTGTTATTTTTCAATTGTAGAGGAGAAAATAGTGTCCGACCTCCCCATCAGAACCCCACTTATGCGGCCTTGTTCAAACACGCCACTAAAAGTTTCTACACCTTCAACCTCAAGGCAAAGATGTGTACAAAGGGTCTCATTTTGTGGAAGAAAACCATGACAATGACCTTATAATTTCGCCTTACGTTTTCACAACAGTTATGCCCAACAAGGTAACTCTCATCGCCTATTTCTTTACCAAAATTCTTGATAAGAATTTGTTATTACGAGATTTTTTTTTTACAAAAAGTCTACATGGACATACTTTTTGGCATGAATCTTGGACAAACCTCTATGTTACCCCTTGAATATCAGTGATATTCAAGGGGTAACATAGGGGTTTGTCCAAGATTCATGCTAAAAAGTATGACTGATATTCAAGGGGTAACATAGGGGTTTGTCCAAAATTCATGCCAAAAAGTATGTCTAGGTAGCATTACTTTTTTTTTTTTTTAACTAGGTGTGACATCTTGTCCCCATACATTTGAAATGTCAAATTTCATTTACCAGAATTTCAAATTTCAGCTATCAAAAAGGTCCAAATGACCTTTAGCATTTCCTAGAATTCCATTCTCAATGTATTTGATTGAAATTTCAAATTTCAAATTCTCTATTGAGAGGAGGGATTTGAAATTCCACCGGGGAGGACTTATGGAGAAGTTGAGATTCCTCCATATATAAATTCTTAAAATTCTAGTAAAAAAATATGCCCTCAAAGTCTTAAAATCTTTGATCTTTTGTAACGCCATTAGTCACCATAAAGACTTGAATTATTATGCCTAGACACAGAGTCACAGACACCAACAAAATCCAAGAACAGGTCATGCGACCTCTTTCAGGACCACACACCCCAAGATGAAGATGAACTTTCTTTTGTATCTATTTGTAAAACATAGACCGTCCAATACGTCATGGCTTATAGAAAATGCTTTATAGCAAACAAAACTCCACTTGTAAATCAATCTCAGCCCATTCACTTGATAGTATAATTAAAACTGATATTAAACTAACTCTAACATGACAAAATTATAAAGTATAGAGAAAAAGCAAAGACAAAGGGGATCAATACGTGATGAATTTGCTGGGCTGTGAGATCCTGATCACTGTCACAGGCAGCTTCCTGTGTTAGTTGAGGCACATGGACATTGATAACATGTGGGTCCCATCAACAGATGCCAATATATTAGAAATTAGAGTCTTCATTTGGGTCTCACAAGTAGGGGTGGAAGAAACCGAACCGAACCGAACCGAACTCTAGACCGTAAATCGAACAACAAAAATTAAGTTCGGTTCGATTTCGGTTTTGAGTTTTTAGCAATCGGTTCGATTTCGGAATTTAGAAAATAATTTCGATTTAAATCGAAAAACTGAACTATATTTCATGTTTTAAATTAAATATATATGTCAGTATTAGACAGACTGGACTGTCTGAGTTATTGGAACTGTTTGAGTTATTCGACTGTTTTGTAGTGAATTATATTAAGCTATTAGTGGACTGTGCCACTATGATTTATGAACTGTGTATTTCAGTATTTGCACTGTGGATAACTGGACATGTATTAACCTTTAAAGGTTAAAGCCTTTATTGAACTTATTACTTATGAACTATGTAATATGTATGATGTATCACTATATTTTGGACTGCATTGCCCATTGCTTAATTGCTTTATTGGATTGTAAGATTGTTGCCTTGTTGGAAACTTGGAATATCTTGAACCTTGAGAGTTGAGAATGCAGGTGCAGATATGACTCATGAGATCTTAGTCATAATGAAATGAACTGAACTGTGCAGATATGTGGTTATGAATTATGATATGAACTGTGCGGCCATGCAGGTGCAAATATTGAAAAATTCGGTTTAAATCGAAAAATCGGAAAACCAAACCGTTTAATTATTTTTGGTTCGGTTCAGTTTTACATGTTGTTCAGTCCGGTTCGGTTTGTAATATTTTGAATTTTCGATTTTCGATTTTTTCGATTTCGGTCTAAAACCGAACCGAAAACCCATACTTCCACCCCTACTTACAAGTATATGAAGCCAATAGGTACCATGTACTAACCCAAAAGCTAAAGGTGTTAGCTGAAACGCTCTTACATACACATAAAGCCCTGTAAAATCCATTACTTGGGTATGCAATGTGGGATGATTGAACCTGCTCTTATACCATGTGAGTTTCCTTTGGTTAAAAATTCCTACCTTATGACTGGTTGGATCTGATACCATCTTAAAGTTGTTTTAGCTAACCATTCCTACCAACCATTTGCAAGTTCGAATCCTCCGAGGAAGATAACTTAAGCTGTGGACCAGCTCGGCTTCACCTAGACCATGGACTGCATCAAATCTATTTGGACTGAGCATGCCAAACAAAGCCTTTCCCTACACGCTGAGGTAGTTCGGCAGTCCTTTTTCGTTTTGTGATTACGAATCAAATCTCCCAAACCAAAAGTCGTCGTCTCTGGTTATTACATAGTTACTTCAACTATGATAACGGTCCAGACTAGGAAAGAACGAAGCCACCAAACCTAATTTGCTGATCTTACATTTACTTGGTGGATCACTTGCATTATGCATAACCTAGAAACGCTTACCATCTAACCATACCTATTGATGATGCTTTAGAGGCAAGAAAGAAAGAGACCTACTAAAAGGGCCACTGTAGTTTCCTTGCAAAAGAAATTATAACCAAGCAGAGTAACAAATGGGGTTGATGAACACATTAACAGTGGCAAAACATAAGAAAACCAAAATACCATGACCAAAAGACGACCACCCAATCATAGAAACTGGATCAGCTGTTGTGATGATGCATGTTGATGGTCCTGATCCGTATCCAGAGGAGCATGGCTAGTAAAAGCATAGCTTTTAATCAGCTTTGTTCATAGATAGGGTGGTGTTTGTGGGCCACTCGTATTATTGTATGTAAGTGTGCTAAAAAAAGTTCAAATTCTTTAAATTCATTAGATGGAATGACTACAAAATTTATTGGGCCTATGTATGGCCCAATGACCACACACCCCATGTGGGTCCCCACTTTAATTGAGCAACTTACCTGGGGATTCCATATTGGTTAGACCTCTAACAGGTATATATATATTTGGTACGTGTTTGAAGAAAGTTACTAACCTAACAGAGTATCAGAGTGTTTTGAAAAAAGTTACTAGCATAAATCCTAAGTTTTCTTTTAGTGTGTCTCGATATAATTAAACAAACAAACGCACTAAAAGACAACTCAGGATTTGGGGATTTATTTCATGTTATTCAAATGAATCCTATGTATTGTATCAATCTAATTAAAGATACGTTAATTATAAACTAACACCAACAATATCCAATAAGCTTGAAGTTTTATTTTATTTTATAGATCATTAGACCCTAAAGTCTTTTTACATTAATTTCATAGGCCAGTGGGCATTCCGATTTATATCATTCAACTTTTTTTAATTGGCCGGTAGTTCCTTTTATCAAGAAACTACTATAGTTTGATCAGTGTTTTGGAGCAAGAAATTATCCAATGTGCATGCAATCAAGTCTATATAGCACATGGTTTCAAAACAAGGCCATGACCTATACCAATTTTATAGTGTTCAGCCTCAAGCATAAAAATCTATTGAATATTTGAATTCCCATTTTCACCACTTTTACATTTTATTTCATTATGTAATTTATATTTAAATTAGGGCAATTGCTTTGGTGCAATGATAAATGTCTCGGGCGTCAAATATGATAATGCAGGCTCGAGACTTCCGAACTATCACTTTATATTAAATTATCGAAGCAATCTATATCCTTCCAGGACTCTAATTTCACGGACCCGCACTGATTAATGACTTTACGTCATTTACATTTAAAGAACCTGCACACTAATAAAAGGGACAATAAATATGCAATCTTTAAGAAATATTTTTAGATGAGGCAGATCAAGAAACCAGACCGATACATGGGCCATAAGTCAGTACAACTCTCATCCATTCAAACCCATATAAAGCCAAGTTTCAAAAGGATGCTTCATCTGTAGTTACTAGTTAGATTCCACTCAGATACTGTAGTAGGAATAATCGGGACTACTGTGAAGACAGTGAAGTGCATCCATCCAAACATAGAAATAGGAGTCGGAACAGCTACTTTTCACACCCCTGCATCCCTGCATTCATTGCATTATCATAAGGATTAGTACCCTCTCTGGCTCAATCTCACTGAAAATTCCTGAGGATCTACAGTAGTGGCCTTTTTTTTCTTGGTAAGTCATAAATGTAGTGGGCCGTGTGGCCTCTCTTTAATATCTCTTTTTTTAGTAAATGTAGTGGTCCCTTTTTGTCCACTTGGAGCAGTTTATCATCCTGATGCAGTGCAAAATTAAGGAGGTCTCACTTTTGGAGACGGTCTGGATGCATTTGGGCAGCAAAATAATTGGCCTTCTCTTTTACTAGGCTTTTTTTTTAAGTTTTACTCTATTAAGATTAGGAGATAGGGTAATCATGTAAGAGTTAGGTTACAAAACTCCACGGTATTTTTCACGATAAAACACCTATTTTTTAGCCAATGAAAGTGTGACACGTGTTATCAATGGTCTATTTATCCATTCTCTCTCCTAAATATTCTCTTAAAACTGTGAATCTTTTAGGGCACGTTTGTGTACACACCCTTTCCGCGGAAAGAGAAAATTGTCACGTCAGCAAATTCCATAGAAATGGAAACCTTTGAAAAGGATTTCCGTAGAATTTAGAAATTTATATTTAGTGCAAAAAAAATTTCCTCGTTGAATTGGTGCTAATGTTGTTTGGTGCGGTTGTGGATTCCTTATAGAAATGAAAATTTCTTATTTGGTGAAATAATTTTTTGAAGAAAAATAATATAACATGTATATTATTTATTTAATATTAAATAATAATTTATTTAAAGAAATAAAAAAATGAAAGAGTTGTAGAGTTTTGGGTTGAAATGGACAAGAGTAAGGAAAAGTGGGAGAAATTTTTCGAGGAAATCCATTTCCCATACCCCCCCCCCAGGAAACCCATTTCCACAATTATCAAGAAAAATGTTGACGATGCAGGAAAGCGTTTTCGCGGAATTGTTCCACACCAAACGCATGAAAATTGAGTTTTCCATGGAAAACCATCTATTTTTCCGCGGAAAAGTGTTACACAAACATACCCTTATAGATTCTCTTAAATCATTGGCTAATAGATAGGGGCAGAAACTCCCCATATGAGATATGAGAGTTTTTTAGAATTTCCCATCATATGTAATAAATGGTTGATTTTTTCTGATATTTCATTCAAATGTTTATATGCAGTTAATTTTAATTTACTGGGAATGCAACTTCTATTAGATTGAAATTTGATCAATTCCCATACAAGGGAAGGCATTTATTTTGACAACCTTAAACTTTTAACAGGTGAGTCCCACTGCAAAGCATCAAAAAACTAAATGTAAATATGAGAAAAGTGCAAAAAAAGTGCCATATTGTTCATATTGCAGGACCAAATTCATTTAAATGCAAGTGCAAAGAAAGAGTCACTACTACCAAAAAGACATTTTATATCGGTTGCAAAAACTGCCCTATATCGGTTTTTAATATAACCGATATAATATCTTCGGTCAAGGTTTTTTATATCGGTTAATATTTTTTTATATCGGTCAACATTTTTTTATATCGGTTACATATTAACCGATATAATAATCTCTATATATAATATCGGTTAGCTATATTTTATATCGGTTTTTATGAAACCGATATTATATAGTTTTCTAAAACCGATATAACATCTATATTTTTAGATCGGTTCTTCTTAAACCACTTCATTTTTTTTAATATCGGTTTTGGACCGCTAAAACCAGCGAATTCCTTCATCCGTTTTTTTTCTCCTCCCGCGTTGTGCTCTCACTGCGTCAAAACTAAAATGCCCAAATCTCATTACCATACCCCCATTCCCCCTTCTCTTCCCTCTCTTCCCCCTCGATCAGTCGATCCCCCTCTCCCCCCTCCCTCGTCGCCAGTGGATAATCACGTGGAAGTGGGCAGAGCACCCTGCCTTCTGACCCAACGCCACAGATCCCAACCCACTGCCAGTGACCAAATGGAGAAGAAGAAGAGTCTCCTCCGCCTCCGATGTCCGCCTCACCTTTCCCGCAAATCTCAAACCCTAACCTCCTCGATGATCTCTCGTCGCCGTCTCCGACGCCGTCGCCAACTCTGGCGCCGACCCTCCTCCACCTCTCGTTCAACCAGGACGACGGCTGCTTCGCCGCCGGCACCGAGAACCAAGGAAGGATTCAAGAGGCAGAATATCGGAAGGATCTATGCCTGAAAAGCATGGCTATGAACCTTCTTCTGAGCTTGTTCGTAAGAGCAAGAGGGTCCCAAAGAGGCGCATGCTAGATGGGGCATTTGACGATGCTGATGAAGATGATGAGATTCGCTATCTTGAGAGACTGAAAACTGTGAAGTCCAGTGCGGATTATGGTTCTGAGTTTGGGGATACTGGAGAAGAGAGAAACAAGAAACAGAAAACTTAAAAAATCTCGAGAAGGAAAATGCCTGGTGGTGAGCACGATGATGTTGATGTTGCAGAATATGGTTTATCGCGAACAAGTAATGATGGTAAGAAGAAATCAAGATTGGGTAGAGGATCTGAAGATACTGATTATATTGAAGAAGACGAGGAAGAGATAGGATCAGATGGGGGCTTCGAGGCAAAGAGGAAGAATCAAAGAAGGGAATTTGTTGACACTATAATGGATGGTAAGAAGGAAATGTCTCTCACAATTCGTCAACGGGCCCTTCAATTTGGCAAAGATGTTTCTTCTGGATCAAATGCTAGTTTAATTGAGTTCCCGAATGGGCTACCCCCTGCTCCTCCAAGAAGTAAGGCTTCTATGACTTCCTTTTTTGTTGAAACTATTTGTTATGATTGGATCCTAGCAGATCTCCTCTTTTGTGCTTAAATTTCCTGGAACTGTTTAATGACAGAGCAAAAGGAAAAACCTTCTGAAGTGGAGCAGCAGCTGAAGAAAGCTGAGGCTGCTCAAAGGCGTAGAATGCAAAATGAGAAGGCAGCTTTAGAATCTCAGGTTTGCTTGTTCCCTGATGTTATATGCCGTGTTTTTGTGATTCACCTTCCGATTCTTGTATTTTTAGATTCTCTCTCTCTGTGTTCTCTTTTTTTAGTAGGCCTGTTGGGGTTTTATGTTTCTTCTTACTTTTGCTTTTCTTCTTTTTTTCCCTCTTTTGTTTAGGTGATTTTTAGATTCGGAGTAGGATTTTACAGGTTTTTTTTAATACTTTCTAGGGTTTTTGAGACTCTGATTTTACAAATTTTTTTTTTAGAGCTGAGCCATCATCATCTTGTACCAGTGGGTTTCACCTGTATTTTGTTGTTTGAGATGTATGAATTGTTATGTTACTTAGCTCTCTTCAAATTCCTGTGCTTATACTTGCATTTCTCCTGGGTGGTCATTGCAAGTTCTCCAATCTGTTTATTCTAAACAGATATAGTTACATTTAGGCAGGGGAACCATTAGTTCTATACTATACAGACAAGTGAGATTAAAGAAGACAAAGCAATATAGAAAGAGCAAAACAAAGAAAAATGAAAAAGAGAGTACAAGAGGGAACAAAAGCATAAATTTTGGAGGCAGGTTATTGTCAAAAGACTTGCATAGAGAATAATATCAGTATTTCCCTAAGTAAATAATACCTACTTATTACAATCCAAACTTCAGATTAATACATATCAAAGTATCAAGGTTCTCATTGAGAAACCATCAGTACAAACAGAGACAAATAGGAAATGGATGGAAATGCAAGGGAATATGGTGTGACAGTGAGCAGAAGGGGGGTCCTTGGTCCTAACCATGGTTGAAGGAAAGTTAGTAGAAGCGAACCCAAGAAGCCAAAAACATCTCCCTTAAGGGTTACCTCCATCTTTTGATTGGATATGAGAGACTAGGAAGAGAGAAAGAAAGAAATTTCCTATGCATGTACTGAACTCCAAACCCATTAATGAAGTTCTTCTGAAGTTAGTAGGCAGAGCTAAATGCCAAAAACAAACATTAACTCTCCTTTGGGCCTATCTTAATCGGGCTAAAACTCCCAAAGTTTGTAGCCACGAGGACTATACAAAAACATATGGAGGAAAGGTTAGTTGGAGCATCTTCTCATTGCCTAGAGAAGATTTGAGGGTTAAACAAAGGTTTACGTGAGTGTTGGTTGAGGTCGGTAAGGTGATTAAATGCACTTGTGGGTCACAAAAATTCATGGGTCATTAGCCACAAGTTGGGGGTAGTGTTAGAACAATGACTAGGGCATGCCATCATGCCCTATTGAGATTGCCAAAAACACCTTTGCATTTGGAAGTGCTTCTTGTAATTTGGAGAAATTAGCCATTCCTAGGCTAATGTTTGGTTAGACAAGGCTTGCTAAGTATGCTGTTGGATTTACATATTGCAAGCATGAGTTAAGAGGGTTGAGTTGATTTAGCTCTTCCAAGGCTAAATGTTAGATGGTTTGTTTCCTTTTGAACTTAGCTCATGTCACGGCTAAGGTTGGTATGTTGGAATTTTGGGAAAACACAAACTTGGGTTGTGGTGCTTTTAGCCCCTCTTGGGCTAAACCATGCACCAATGCAGTTTGGAGGACCCTCCTCCAAAATTTAGAAGGTTGGAATTAGCCCTCCCTGTAGGGCTAATGTTGGAGGGAGGACCCTTGGGTCTACCCTGTGGCTTGCATGAGAGAGAGAGAGAGAGAGAGAGAGAGAGAGAGAGATCCATGGTTAGGCCGAGGATTGTTCAGGTGCTGATGGAGTGAAAGGGGAAGGGATGAGTCTGTAGTGCTGAGGTGTTGGGGGCAAGAGCTGGAGCCGGAAGAGCCATGGTCATGCCTGTTGTAGAGGAACACACACTGTCAAAGATAATTAATTAGTCCCATTGATGATGATAAAAATTCATACCAAATTATCAATAAAAACCAAAAGAGTTGTTTGCAAATATAACTAATATATGACATGGGCTCCATATTTTGGTGCACATAACATGATCAATCTGATAATCAATTCAGATCTCCATCCTAAATCAATCAAATGACCCTGCAGTTCTAATTACCCTTTCAGTTAATGTGGCTTGCCAATTGCCAAAATGATACCCAGGATTATAAGGTGCTTATCTAGAGACAGCCTAGGGTTTAATTGTCCATAATGGTTGTCCAAACTGGTGGGTTGGGCTGGATTTTTTAACCCACAAAAATGTGTTTTGTCCAGGCCTACTCAAGATCATCTGAACTCGAGTGCTCCATGGGCCAACTTTTCTAAAAAAATTTTTAGCCTATTTAATTGATTATGGTAGAGAACAAACAAGCTGAAACTTATGCATGGATCATTATCTATGCACAAACCAAGCTACCTGCACTTTTTATGAAGATCCAAACATGCCCTATTGTTTTGGACAGGCCCAGGCCCAGGCCAAGCCAATTTTGGAGATACTGGTAACTTGATATTAAAGAAAAAGAAAAAGAGAAGTGTGTGGTGTAGATTGAAAGCAAGAAAGACAGGAAGAAAGGCTGTAAAATGGCAGAGAAAAAGAAACACACCTGCAGGTGTTGGGGGTGGCATAGACATTGTCCCTCCATAATGGTGTGGAAATGGTGTGGAATTGAGGGCAGAGTACTGGAAGAGATGAGGGTATTGGAGGCTGTACCCTTGACCATGTGGGTATGTGGCTGCCCCACTATTACCATGCCCCAGCTAAAAATAAGGGTAGAAAGCTGCAATCCCTGTATATGACCCACCTCCATACATCGGGTACTGCCCAGCAGCAGCAGCAGCTGCCCCTCCAAACACATTATAATAGCTCTGCACCAAACTTTCTTAATGAGTTGGATAGTTCTACTCTTCCACAAACAACAACAACAGCAGTGGTTTTTCAACTCAAGCATCAGGCAGTTCTCGCCCTGAACAAGCTTGCAGACAGAGATACTTTCCAGATTGGAGCTGATGAACTGGAGAGAATTGCTGAGAGTTTAACGCCGGAAGGACTTTTGCCATTTCTTTCATGCATTGTTGAGACCGACTCAGAGCAGAAGAGTGCTATTAGGAGAGAATGTGTAAGGATCATGGGTACATTGGCAAGGAAGGATTTAATGGTACTGAGATCTTATCTTTCATGGGTTTTATAGTTGTGTTTGGATTTACTACTAGAACTGGAATTGATTTGGGTCTTTTGGGGTTGTAATGGTTAAATGATTATATCTCTCTCTATCTCTATCTCTAACGTATTCTTTTAGGATTTTATTATTTAAACAGAATGAATGTGCTTATGTTGCTAATGCTCATATTGTTTCATGTTGTGAAGGTATGAAGGAACTGTGTGGGATGACTTGGCTCATGGGAAAGGTGTTTATGTTTCCGACGAGGAGCTAATGAGGTTTGTTTATTTGTGATTTCTAGTTTAACTATGCAATTTAAGAAGAGAAGGAAAGGAAAAGAAAAGAAGGGAAGAAGAAGGTGGGGAAGGACTGTGGGCTTTGGAATTTGATGAATCCATGACTGAATCTGAAAGTGAATCTGATTTCAACCTAAGAATTGAAATCTAATCTGTTTGACATTCTGAATAACATTAACCTCAGTTGATAAATAAATCATAGATCAAGATGTTGTAGGCTCCTTTGAATGAACTGCTCTGAGCCTTGAGATTGTGCCAATATCATCATTGATATGGTGTGAAATTGAGCCTTTTACGCTTATGACCTTACTATAGCATGCACTTACTTCTGTTTATTGGATTAATCTTTCTTTGTAGGTGTGTGTGGTGGAGAGTATATGGAACATATTAATTTGTAGATGGAAAACATCTTTGATGAAGAACAAGGGACTTTCATATTTATAGTAAGTTCTCTAACTTGGTTCTGTACATGTATAGCTTGTCTTTTGGTGTTACTAGTCATTAACAATGCCAAACACTAGAATTCTCTTACATGCCACTGCTTTTATTGAATGCTCTATGATGAGCTTCTGGTAGATGCAGGTCTCCATAGAGAAAACAAGATGTGGTAGAAAAGGTTGGTGCTTCTTTCTACCATGTCCAATTCAGTGGTTAACATCCTAGCAAAGGATGGGGTTAGGCGTCAGAGTTTGGATATTCATCCTGATAGAGTGATAGACAATACCCTCCTTGACTCGTTTTACTGATCCTTGTCTCTTATTTGTAGTTTAGCTTGTGGCTTTGTAGCTTGTATTGATCTATAGTATCTCTCCTATACTTTATCCCTTCATAAAAAAGCTAATCATTCAGAAAAATGATAATAATTGACTTGTCATAACTTCCACCTTGATGTAAATGCCTGATGAATTTAAATTTATTGGGAACAAATTCATACATAGCGTTTGTATATTGTATATTATGGTGCTACAAACCTTCACTCTCCAAAATATTTGCTTATAAAAGACAACATATCCCATGTGCGTGTTAATCTCTCAGTTGAATCTTTCCTCTTGTCCTTCCTCTGGAGAAGGTGAGATCATTTTGCACAGTTTCACCAAAAGAAGTATATCGTTTCAGATTGCTTTTAACTGTTAGAAGATGTGCATAGCAAGTGCAGCAATTTAAGTAATTTTTTAAAAATTAAATTAGAAAACTGTTAAAAAGTGGTAAGTGGTTAACACAGAGAGATGCATTATGGACAGCAATGGGGAAAGCATTGTGCCCATGTTTGATCTACTATCCCCATCATTGGCTTCACAAACATTTTTTTTTCAGTCAGTAGCATTCAAAAATCTTGAGAACTATAAATATACTTTGTTTGAATGGTCAGAAGTAGAAGATGAGAAACCAGAGGAAAGATACATGGGATGACTGAAAATAAACTGTGTTATAAATGTGACTGTGAGCAGCACTTAAGTTAGTTAAAAAAAAATGTTCTCTATTTGAGAAAAAAAATCTGTACCTAATCAGATTTTACTCAACTGCATCACGACTTATGAACCGCCTGCCACCCATAATGCCTTCTCTGAACCTAATCAATAACAAAGGCCAATCAGATTAGTCAGGTCATGATTTCGAACTAACTGAGCCAGGCATACTCAAAAACTCAAAAGTGTTACCCCAAGCTTGGCCTGACCTTGACAAGGAGAAAAAAAAAAGTAAACTGTTCCATAGGATGGACCTTACTGGTGAGCATCCATGTTGTTCCATAGGAATGACCCTATTGGTGAGCATCCATTTTGAACTAACTGAACCCATTTGGCAACTTTTTACTAAATTCAGCAGAACTCAAAGTAAAGGGGGTTTTCATTGAAGTAGTAGTAAAGATGTGAACAGTAAAGGGCCTAAGATGAAGATGTATACGAGGACCATTACTTTTCCACAATTTAATCTTCTCTGCAACACCAAGATACACAGATACAGCATCCCAAATAAAAAAATGAAGTATCAAGATACACTACAACATGATCCATAGCCCAGGCACCATAGTAGAATTTACTAGGACGATGAGTGGATGAGTGGATGAGTGGGTAATCATTTCTTATCAAAGGTGAGTACTTAAATTTAATGCCAGTAAATTTTTTTTTCGATTTTTGTTCCTCACCTGAATGCATATTAGTTTTCACACTCTAGCAACTATACCCTGAACCATAAAGGGAATTCAGTTGTGCATATGACATTCTTAATCATATGTTAATCTTGCTATTTTTTTATGCAGATTGAATGAAAATTACAACTCAAAATTTTATTGAAAGAGTCCATGCAGTTAGGATGCAACCAATATGAAGGCCAAGTATGCAGTCTCTTTCGCACACAAGTTTCCTGATGCACACAATCTTTTCGTAAAAATCCCTTTTTACTTTTGTCCACAATGTCAACTTGTTCTCTTTGGTTTTTGTTTTTACTTTGTTCTTCACTTACATTCTTATAGCAATTTTTATTTTGTTTTTCCCTCAGTTCTTAATGCAAGATATTTTACTGGATTCATTGTTGCCCAGTTCTTCCCATAGTTTCTGATGTTTAAGACCATGGATTCTTGCAGAAGGTGCCTTGAGATTACCAAGTTTGGTATGTGGCAGATCCTAGTAGTCTTTTTTAGTTTACTCATGCTTCTGTGATTTATTCTTCTTCCATAAATGAGGACTTTTACTACATAACAGAGCATAGTATGTATAGATGCCCTTCCAATCCAGAGTGAACAAATTGGCAGGGAAAATAGTACAAATTTTGATCCTAATAGTCTGGTTTCAGAAATTTGGACATCTAAAGATGTGTGGATGGTTACTACTGTTTGTTTCCATTTGGTGGCACAAGTTCTACATTTAAAGATTCTTTTCATTTTGAGATCGTGCTTTGATGGGACCCGCAAAGGATAATGGCCCTTTACATGGTCACTACACATTTAAGGATAATGGCCCATTATTGATTACAAGACTCATTACTGCCTTAGAATTATATTTGTTTCTGAAAAAGGCCAGGACCAACTTCCCTTTTTATTGTTTTGTATCTTGTAATGAGAATGTTGTTTTTGGAATAATGACATTGTGTTGGATATAGAAATGAATGAACATAAGTTTTTTTGGTGCATATTTCTAGTGTGTTGGGCATTAAAGTGCTATGGTCAAATGGTGTATGACTGATGACGTAGTGGTGAATGACTTTGTAGTGTGTTGGGGCATTGGGTTGTTTATATGAAGTGTTTTTTTGTCATGTACAGGTACTAGCAGGTTGTAAAAAAAAAATTACATGTCACACGTACAGGGGAGACTATGCCGAAATTTTGAGAAAATCTTTCCAGGTACATCCCATGGTTTTTGGGTCTACAAAGATGTGAACCTTTTCTATGAACCACTTTATTTCATTTAAGTTGTGTTTGAATGCATATGGTGGCTGTTTTTACCAGGAAATCTCATTTTACTGTATAGTTCTTCATGCATGAGATAGGAAGCATATATATATATACAAAGGTTTTTGTTATTTAGATGTTAGTATTTTGAGGTATATTGCATTTTTTTTATCGTGGTACAGCAGGTTTTTTTTATATTAAAAAAAATAAATTGTGAAATTATATCGGTTTTTAATGAAACCGATATAACAAACCAATTACATATTTTTTATATCGGTTATTCTTAATCAATTATATCGGTTATAATTTAACCGATATAATAAACCATATGAAACCGATATAACAAACCAATTACATATTTTTTATATCGGTTATTCTTAATCAATTATATCGGTTATTATGAAATCGATATAAAAAATCATATGAAACCGATATAACATATATTAATTATGTCGGTTTGGCTATAAGTTATATCGGTTTTACAATAATTTATGATATAAATACATATGATATTACATCGCTTTAGGCTTAACCGATATGAAATATTACACTTATTATATCGGTTCTGTTTATCTTTTATATCAGGGGTACTTATATCGGTTTGAAATTCACTCAAAAACCGATATAATAGGTCTTTTATATCGGTTTTTAGCCGATATAAAAACCCTTTTTTCTAGTAGTGAGTCCATTGAGCAATCAAAGTGGGCCTCAATAAAACAGTCGGTTTGAGTAAGCCAAATTTATTAGGAACTACTTCATCAGCTACCTATCATGTCTATCAATATTAAGCTGTGTATATTCCAATTCCCAACAAATTCAAAGTTCAAACCCACGCAATACTCTAGTTCTAGATGAAAAGAAGATAAATAAAAACTATAAAAGCAGATCTGTTTCAAAAACTATACAGTTAGTAAAAAAGCACATCCTCTTCATGTCACATATCCATCTTTATTGTACGGGTTAACTCTATATTCAAATTCCAAAATTCAAATCAGTTAGACGTCGGTTAATAGTTACTCATTCCATTCAATTCAACATTTTAACATTGACATTCCAATTGGCTAACCCTCTAGCTCCATTTAGATGGACCTAAGTGTCACGCCCCAAAAATTCGATTGGATTCTAACCGCATTATTAGGACATGAGAATCGGGGTTAATTAAAATCTTTCCCTTAAATACATTTGCGGCCCCAATTCCGGGTGGATCAAAATCCATAGTGAGGTTATGAGTGATGATCAGTCACCATAAACAAATACGGAAGCAACGATTCATACAATCTGCGCAGATGGTCACCAATACAACATACAATAACATCAGAGCTGATACAAGTAACAGAAAGGCATTTACTTATATTTCAATTACAAAATGCATTAGAGTTTTAACGGATGTCTAAAACACCATAATAACCTGTGTAAGAAGCACCTATGCTCATAGCCGGAATGTAAAGTGAGGCTCTCATGTACCAATCCAGCAACACCATACTGCTACCACACTTCACTAGGGGTAATCCCGCAACTAATGAATCTCGTAAGACCGGCACAACCACCTATACAATGGGCTCCACTATCTAAGCACCAAATGTAGCAACATCAGATATACTGGCAAGTAAATAGATATGAGTAACAATGTAACACGTGCCAACCAAAACCAATATATAAGTACAGAAATAATGGATAAACAAAACATGACTAACTAGCAAAATAATCAAACCATCATATACTATCAGAATAAACACACCCGGGCAAACCCGGTACCCAGACGGGCTGGTCGAACAAATGCAACCCAGGCGAACCCAGTACCCAGACAAGCTGGTCAAATAAATGCAACCCAGGCGAACCTGGTACCCAGACAAGCTGGTATGGTGGCGTACGTCCACCTCCCGATCTGCAGACGGTAAATACAAAACCATACGTGGGCGCACACATTAACCCACATGTACACACATTCGAACCCATATACATATAAACCCAAACCTACACATACTTACACAAACCCAAACCTACACATACACACATAGATCTAAACCTACACATACACACATAAACCCACACACACACAAACCCAAACCTACACATACACGCACACAAACCCAAACCTACACATGCAAACCTACACACGCACAAATCCAAACCTACACATACATACACAAACCCAAACATACGCTTGCACACACAAACCGACACACACACAAATCCAAACGTACACACATGCACAAACCCAAACATACACATGCACACACAAACCCACACACACACAAATCCAAACGTACACACACACCCAAACCCAAACATACACATGCACACAAACCCACACACACAAATCCAAACGTACACACACACCCAAACCCAAAGATACACATGCACGCACAAACTCACATACACACAAATCCAAACCTACACATACACACAAATCCAAACCCAAACCTGCACATTTACACACAAACTGTAACACCCCGATCTCTGTTTAGTATTGTTTAATCATGGTTTAGCTTTTTAAGCAAGATTTGAGTTGGTTTGACTTTATTTTTGAGTTTGACTAGACTTTTCATAGCCTTGGAGATTTGAGGACCGTTGACCTTGGTTTGACCCGGTCCATATGATATGTATTTTTATGAGAAATTACTTCTGATTTCTAAAAATTCTGAATTTGGTGTATTTTGACTTATTTTATGAAGTTTAACAACTTTCATGTTTTGATCATTATGATTTGATGATCAGAAAATGCGTTTTTCGAGAAAAAGGGCAAAATTGACTTTTCACACTAAATCTGTCTATGAATTTCGAAAATTTCAGAAATTGGGGAAAATATATGTTTTGGCAAGTAAAAATCTCGCTGATCATTTTTGTCTTCTTCGTCGTTTTCATTTGGGACCCGCAAATGCTAGATTTGACCCTTGTAAGTTGGGGCCCATGGGGCCCAGCCCATTATTCTCTATAAAGCCAATGAGGCTCTTCTCCTTCCCCATTTCTCCTTTTCCTGCAACAAAGGGGAGGAGATAGGGTTTTCTCCCAGCCCCTTTCTCTCTCCTCATGTATCTCTTCCTCTTGGATGCTAAGAGGAGATTTGATCTTCCCATCTTCTTCTCCTCTCTCTTGGCTTTCCAAAGATGCCTTTTTCAAGGATTTTGAGCTAGGGCAAGGCTCTCATCCAAGCTTCTCTTCTTCGTTTGGGCTTTTCAAGGTTAGCAATGGCTTTCCAAACTTTAGATCTTTGTTTTCCTCTTCATTTAGAGTGTTTTCATCACTCATGCAAGAGCTTTCCTTGGAGATTTGAGAAAGTTGGATTCTTAGGGTTTTCTTTGGAAATTTTGGGGTTTTTTGTAGATTGGGAGCTTGAGACCCTAGAGCTTGGTTTGAGGAGTATTATTTCTCTCAATTAGACTTGAGGCAAGTAGATTTCACAATTAATATGATGGTTCCTCTTATTTGGTTTCATTTCATGGCTTTTTCTCATTATGTTCTAATCCTTTATGATTTATGGAATTACCTTGAATGAATGAAGCAATGTTATGTTGATTTCCACTTATGTTGTTGTTGTACAATGAGTTGGAAGTTTGGTTTTCACTTTGGTCACCTTGAAAATTAGTCTTCTTTGTGTTAAGTGTTGTGTTCTAAGAATGGGGAAAAACTTTGATTTTTTAAAAGTGTGGTGTTTGATCAATTGGAAGGATTAATGAATAGAGACTTGATGAGTTTGGAAGGTCAAGGGAGGGTCCAAAATGATCTTGGAATTATGTAAGAAAGAAGGGAAGAAAAAAGAATGAAAAAGAGTAGCAAAGAGTGCATTTCTGCACTCATTTCAGACCCAGCCAGAACTGGGTCCGCTCGAGCGACCAGATGGGCCGCTCGAGCGGCCCAGGTTCTGGAAGGGGTCCGCTCGAGCGGACCCTGGGTCGCTCAAGCGGACCCAGCCCAGTTATGGGCCTTTTCAGGGACTGGTTTGAAGGGTTTTGAATAAATTGTTTTGCCTGATTTGAGGCTGATTCTTGGGCTGTTGTAAAACCTGATATTGGGCCTGTTCAAGGCTAGCTTTTAGACTTGTTCTTTGGGCCTGTTCAAGGTCAGTTTTTGGACTGTTGTAAGACTTGTTTCTTGAGCCAATTAAGGGTTGTTTTGGGCTAAATGGGTGGACTGTTTGGGCTTGGTTTAAGGTCAGCTGTGGGCCTGAGTTAAAGAGATTTGGGATTACTTGTGATGCATGGAAAATTGTGAAATGGGAATGGGAATAATGTGAGAATGAGCACATGTGAAATTTCCCGGGAACCTTTTGAGTTTCAATACGCACTTTATCATTTAAATGTTGTGGATTTTCATTGGCATCAAACATACTTTTTATTAATCAATTTTAAAGGTTAAATGTGTATTGAGATGGTTCCTTGGTAAGTCATTAAGTCATTCTCCACTACCCATTCCATTTCAAGTTAGAGAATGTATTTGTATTTTTATTCTTCGGTGAACTAATTTAAATAGCATCGGTGATTTGTTATAAAATCATGTGGTTTTTCCATATTCGAAAGGATTGATCGTATGATTTTATACAAATCACTTTGATGTGTATTTGAGCGGTTTACCATGGAACTCGTATGCTTTCTCCGAGTCGATTTGGAAGGAGATTGGAGTGGTTCGCCACATTCGGGATTTCTTCGATGAGACTATTATTTTGATAAGACTAGTATTTTGAAAAAATAAAACCTCGAGGCAAGATGGGCCAGAGCTTTGTAGTGCGAGCCCATGAGCCAAAGAGACTATTATTTCAAAAATAAAACCTCGAGGCAAGATGGGGCCAGAGCCCGGTGGTGTGTGCCCATGAGCCAAAAGGATTAGTATTTTGATTTGTATGGGTTCAAGTTTTAAAAACTAAAGGCACCACTAGGCTTAGGTCACCTTATCGGGCTGATCATCCGGCTTGAGATCTTTAATTTGTCCGCCAGCTGCAGCTTGGATTCTGTCTGTACCGACCATGGCAACGGTTTTTATCTTCCGGTCCCACGTGTAGTGGCTACGGTCCTGATTTTGATCTGCCGGTCCCATTTGTATGGCTACGGTTCTGATTCTATTTCCGGTCCCACGTGTAGTGGCTACGGTTCTGTCTGCTCTTGTTACTTCGGTAATAAGAGAATATAGCTATGTGTGGTTGCCAATGTTTTATCTGTTTTATGATACTTATTTGTTTATACTCATTATATTCTTGGAATTTGTTAATGTTTATGATATCGATCTTTCATCGTATTGTCTCTCTATTATTCAGGATTTTAAATGTATTTCCAATTATTAAATGTTTTTGTAGGCTGTTATCTTTTCGAGATATCTATACTTCAGAGACCGTTCATTTATTTGCTTTGATATTTATGTTCGGTCTTTCGATCGTTTTATCATGATTCATTGCTATTATTGTTTAGACTCTTTAAATGGATTTACAATGATTCCATAAGGTTTTATAAATGCCCATGTTACATATTACTTGTTTATTTGCTTGCCAGACCGTCGTGTCTGACCCTGTTTGTTTGGTACCAGTTTCCTCTCTTTCTGTTTTTAGGTGTTTGATCGGAGGAGGCGGCGGGACCGCCGGTCTGACGTGAGGGGCTGCCCATTGATATCATCTAGATGTCATGTTTGGCACCGGAGCTCGAAAAAATCATTTGGGGTAGTATGTCACTTAGTGGTTTATTTGTATGGCTTTGTTAGCCTTTTTCATTGGGTTTGTAATTAAGACACTTGTTAATTGTAATTTGAATATGTGGGAAATAAATAGTCTTGTTACTACCAGCTCAGTGTTCTTTGGATTATGAATTGTGCCAGTCTGCTTATGTGATGGCTATATGATGTTGGTTGAGTGCGACACGGAACCCGATGGCCACGGATTCCGGGTCGTAACACCATGGTAAGCTTCCGCGAAGATATACTCTGATTATGATGGAATTTGATTATCCTCATTCACGCGGATCTTGGGAAATATAACAAAAGTTTCAAATTCATTCCAAAATTTCGCATCCCGAGATCGGATCGCTGCAGGGCCCGGTTTCGGGGTGTGACACAAACCCACACACACACTCTCCTAAACAAGAGGTCCGGTTAATCCTACATAGGGTGCTCCTATCACATTGTCAATATAGCCACAAGGGAGCCCACCCAGCGAGCATATTAATAGAGGGTATTAGACCGAGTAATAGAATGGGTATATGCTCCTATCTTGTAATATTCGGGAGGTCATAAGCTAACCATAGCCTATACAAATCCTATAGTCAAGGGCCAAGGGGAGTGGGCACTAACCAACCTAAGGCTAGGGTCATTCATCATATGTTGGGTCAATACCGTCTAATATGGTGGTGACGCGGATCCGAAATGCATCTCATAATCATTTGGTGCTTTTGAAGTTGTTGGCACCTCGGGGTTCCACTACACCACCCACTTAGCCCAATATGGGTCCCACATATACTACCTCACAACCCACAAGGAGGTGTTAGCGTACACACCCCCTTACTAGAGGTCCAATTCATATTCATAGGTCAAGTGGGGCCAAGTTCCAAGTTTTAAGTGTAAATGGGTTCCAAATATTCCATTCAATTTAACACCATTTTTAAACCCATTAATAGTTCCACCATCAGTGCATTTTAAATCCATACTTACCAATCCAATTATCATAAATGCACATGTTAGAGATATCTAACACATTTAGAAATATTTAACACATTTATAGCATTAGTAGATATATTTAACACATTAAAGGTATTAGTAGAGGTATTTAACACATTTCAATCATTAGTATATATATTTAACATATTTAAAATAGTCGTAGATATATTTAACATATTTAAAGCATCTAGTAGAGATATTGAACATGTTTAAAGCATCCAAACCAACAAATGTAACATATACACACTACTATTCATGTCTATGTACTTGCCTTTGGTTGAAAATGCCCAAATCCACAAATCCTAGCTCCATAGCCCAACAAAATAAACTTAAGGGATAATAGCAAAATAAAACTAAATTAAAATGTAAAATTAAAAGAATGGAAAGCTCTAAGCTATCTTAACACAACTCCACACCCAAAGCACATAAACCAAACCTAGGGAAAGGGAAGCTTACCAAACAAATGGGTGGATGGAGTGCGGGCTTGCAAATTGGGGGTGAGAATCTCGCGGGGCCCATGCGAAGACGATAGTGATGATCGGAGGTTGTGGGGCTCACGTGATCGGTGGCCCACTGATTGGTGGTGATGGAGGGTCTCGGCAATAAGGAATGAAGACAGGAATAAAGAAAGAAATAAAGAATGGAGAAAGAAAGAGAGAGAACAGAGAGAGAAAGAATTAGAGAGACAGAGTGTGTGAAATGGGTGAAGACAGAAAGTGGAGGAAGGAAATAAAAGAGGGAAAGAGATAAAAAATGGGGAGGTGGGGTCTCACGTGAATTGTGAAATGGGTGGGGGATTCAATCACATGGAATAAGGAGATGGGAAAGAGAGAAAGAAATAAAGAAAACAGTGGAAGAGAGAGAGTGAGATGGTGGAATGGGTGGGTGTGCTTAGTCACATTGGCAGGGAGGGTGAAGTGAGAGATAGAATGAGAGGGTGAGATGGGTGGGCGAGCTGAGTCATGTGGGCAGCAAGGGGTGGAGAATAGGGTAAGAAAGAGAGAAACAGGGAAGGAAAGGAAGAAAGGAAAAATGGGGAAATAGAGAGAGATGGAGTGGGCTGGTAGGCCGAAGATGGGGGAAGCTCGGCGACGGCGACGGTGATGGCACTGGGACAGTGGGGGCAGCATGGCTGGTTGAGGGAGAGATGAGTGGTAGAAATGAGAGATGAGATGAGAGAGTGGAGAAGAGAGAGATGGCCGGCGGTGGTGATGGTGGCAGCGTCATTCGACAGCGTCGAGGCAGCGAGGAGAGGGAGTGGAGAACGAGATAGAGAGAGTGATGAGGGGAAGAAAGAGCGGGAGATGGCTGCTGCTACTGTGTGGAATGAGAAGGGGAAGGGGGTCTCTATCATGACCTAAAAGGAATGAGGAAAATGGAAATGGGAAATGGGATGGGGGTTTACACGTGGGTTAAGGTGGGGGATATGATGGGAGTGAGGTGAGGTCCACATGGGATTAGATTAGGTAGGGGTAGGATGAGATGGGAATTAAGGCCAGGGGCCTTACACTAAGTACTGCTATCCTATGCTGAAGATAGGAATGCTGAAGTCTCCTTCATCAAATCGATCATCAAAAGAAAGAAAGAAGACGCTATACCACCTGATACTCCACGTGATTTAATTCTTGAAGCAAAGATCAGACTTGGACAAGAAAACAGGGAACGGATCCCTGATGACATTTGGAAATCTCATATCTTGCAAGTGGAGAACGAGAAAGGCATGATGATGTCTGATGAGGAGTTGGCTGCTACTGAGGAAACACATAACATGGAAACCAGCAACTCAGGTCCCACACCCTTGCAAATCAAGAATGTGGAGCATAGGGCTGATACGTGGTCGTCCTTATTTCAAAAGCATTCAGATCGGTCTAGGGATTTGCAACACCATTCACAACCTTCCAAGGATCCTAATCACTACATTGAGTTTGATGAGGAAGACTCCTATGTGGCTGTGCAAAATTGGGGCAATGCCCTAGTGGGTTACTTCATAGGTAATTCTCCTTCTTTCGGTGAAATCAAAAATTATCTTTCAAAAGCATGGAGAATAAAGGACTTGGAAATCATTACTATAGCTGATGGTTTTTTACTGTTTAAATTCCATTCATATGACATTGGACAAAACATTCTTGATGAAGGGCCCTGGTTTGTTTATGGACGCCCATTAATTTTGAGAAGGTGGTCAGAAGCTATCACAATGCATAGGGAGAACCTTAAAACCATTCCGGTCTGGGTTCACCTGCCAAATCTGAATTTTTGCTTTCGTACAAAATCTGCACTTAGTAAAATTGGAAGTGTTAGTGGTAATCCAATCTGTATGGATCATGCTACTGCGGCTGGCCCTCGTTATGCTTTTGCAAGAATTTTGTGTGGAAGTGGAAGTGGATGTAGATGCTGAATTTCCCAATGAATTGCGTATGAAATATAAGGACAAGACTATCACTCAGAAGATTGATTATGCTTGGAAGCCACATCCTTGTAAATCTTGTCGAACTTTTAACCATGTAGAGCAGTCATGTCCGCTCAAGGTTGACAAAAGCAAATTGAAACAAAAGTGGGTACCAAAGAAACATGTAGCAGGAGGTAGTCATAATGAAGATAGTGGAGAATGTGAAAAAGAACTATTTGATGCTAATGACGAGGGCAATAAACAACCTTTGTGGATGACTGGAATGTGGTCAAAGGAAAGAAGCAATTGGATAAATCTCCTATAAAGGGCCCCCCTCGAGCAGTCCTAAACAGAAGGGACATCAGGCTCTCTCATCAAATCTGGATTCAAACGGGTTCCTAAGCCTCTCAAACATTGATGGGGAATCCAATGTGCATGCTGTTGGAAATAGGTGGGCCTCTAGGATAGGTTTCAAAAACTTTTGACCCACTTGATGCAGGGATCAACTATCCAGAAGGCTACAAAACCTAACTCAGGATATAAACCCTCAATCTCACCCATCATGATCAGTAAATAACTTTATCAACAAGATAGAAATCGCAACTAATTAATAAGCATCCATAATAATCTACAACGTGTAAGGAAGTGGATTATATCTTTGGAGCTCGGTTGTGCTCTAATGGAGAAGTTGCGTCTTTCTTTGATGATGAAACGCTTTCACTAATCAAATAGGGATCTCCAAGACCTCTTGATCTTCCACGCTATGACACGTATCAGATTCTCCTTTTCTCAAGAAGATGGTGGGATCTCCAAGAGAAAACAACTAGAAACTCTAAGGAGGAACTAGAAGAAGAATTAGAAGAGGGAGAGAAGAATGGGCATGTGCAACTCTTGGGCGTGAATCCCTAGGGTGGGACTATGCATGGACGTCCAGCTATAGTTCTCCTCTATTAATAGCTTTTGCAAGCCCCACTTACTAATTTTCATTAGAAGTCTTACTTCCAAATAATTAGTAACTATCTCCTCTTAATTTAAAATAGAAGTCTTACTTCCATTAATTAATTAGTAACTTATGATATCATAATTAGAAGTCTCACTTCAAATATGATTAGTAACTTTCTAATTTCTTTCTAATTAAAATAGAAGTCTCACTTCTACTAAAAATAGTAGGTCTACTATTATCACTATTAGAAGTCTCACTTCAAATAAAAATAGTAACTTTCCTTTTTTAGTTCAACTAGAATTAGATACTTTCTAATAATTGGGCTAGCGAGGGGACCACTAGGGATTTCTTGGAAAACTGGCTCCAACTAGGACACGCGACCCCACATCTCATGTGTAATCCGAGCCCACAGTTAATTGTAAATAACTCCACTATATAAATGCAATTGAACTCCAGTCTTACGAATAGTACATAGAAGACCCCAAACTTCCACATTACTACAAGTAGGCCCCTCTATCAATATCCATTAATCAATTGGACATGTCTTCCAAACTAGATCCATATCTTATTATCCTTGAGCCTCAATTAATTATAATGATCAGAGGTACCTTTCCAATTAACTCCTAATCGGAATGGGTGCACACTTACCAATGATAAATTCATTAATTGGCACAAGGGGATATTGGAGATAGATTCCATCTTGACCAATATTAAATGCTCCCACAGCTCTACTACCACGTACCCAAATCACCGAGGTGTTGACCTACAGTTGGCCTCACTCATTGGTGACTCAAAGCAAATGAATAGATAGAAACTTGAGTTCATTAATGTCTCAGGATTAAGAGCCTATTGCTAAGGAATTATGAGAGCAAACTTTAAAGTAAAAATAGTGTTTATAAGGTATTTCTCATGGTCCTTCAATACATCCAATGTACCAGCACTATGATCCAGAATCTTCCATTCTGATGATCAAGACAAATCACACTATCTCATAGTGATCAAAGTGCTGCAACCTTGTCAGTATGGGATGTCCAGTCTCATCACTGGTTATGAAGATATTTAAGTATAAGATTTGCCACACATGTCTCCCGTATGTGGATCTCATCCATACACATGTGTTACATCTAATATACTTATGGGCTCCGGTTCATCTCATGAACCATCATGTCATTCGTATTGGTTATATTCAAGTATATAATAAATCACCATTCATCTCATGAAAGGAAAGCATGAATATACTGATAAATAAAGAAATTAATCAATTTATTATATCATCTACTGGATTGAGTCCATAAAACTAACACCTGCAACTGAAATTTCTTCGACCACAACCTTAGTAATTGCAGGTACTACAACATTCTCTTCTCAAATAAAACCAGCTGACCAACAAAGAAGCTTACTATCTAGAGGGCCAAGCTCAAGCTCAAAACATAAATTTGGTCATGTTGAGATCACCAATAAAGAGAAGCAAAATCCAAAGAATCGTTCCACATGACTATCATCATATGGAATGTGAGAGGTCTGAATAGGCCCTCAATGCAAGCTGATGTTAGAAATAAAATTCGGGTTTTGAAACTATCTTTGGTTGTGTTGGTGGAGACAAAGGTAAAGCAGGCTTCTTACACTTATATTGCAAACGCGATTCTACTAAATGGTTGGAAAGAATCTTCAAATATGGAAGTTGGGTCCACTGATAGAATAAAGTTGATGTGGGATCCTCGAGTGGTTCAGGTTACAGTTGCTTCTCATGGATCAATTGGACCTGTCTTCTAAACTAGGTACACATCTTATTATCCTTGAGCCCTAATTAATTATAATGTGCATATGTACCTTTCCAATTAACTCTTAATCGGAATGGGTGCGCACTTACCAATGATAAATCCATTAATTGGCACAAGGGGATATTAGAGATAGATTTCATCTTGACCATTGAATGTTCCCACAGCTCTACTACCACGTACCCAAATCACCGAAGTATTGACCTACAGTTGGCCTCACTCATTGGTGACTTAAAGCAAATGAAAAGATAAAAACTTGAGTTCATTAATGTCACGGGATTAAGAGCTTACTGATAGGAAATTATGAGAGTATACCTTAAAATAAAGACGGTGTTTATAAGTTGCTTCTCATGGTCCTTCAATACATCCAATGTACCAATACTATGATCCAAAATCTTTCATTCTGATGATTGAGACAAATCACACTATTTCATAGTGATCAAAGCACTGCAACCTTGTCAGTACGAGATGTCCAGTCTCATCACTGGTTGTGAAGATATTTAAGTATAAGATTTGTTATACATGTCTCCCATATGTGGATCTCATCCATACACATGTATTGCATCTAGTATACTTATGGACCCTGATTCATCTCATGAGTCATCATGTCATTCGTATTGGTTATGTGCAAGTATATAATTAAACACTAATCATCTCATGAAAGGAAAGCTTAAATATATTGAAAAATAAAGAAATTAATCAATTTATTTCATCATATACTGGTATTGAGACCATAAAACTAACAGGGCTACCCTGGATTATTGCGGGAGATTTTAACACTATTAGATGGATTCATGAAAAAGATGGGGGTGCAATTCCAAGAGCTGTTGGACTTATTGAACTTAATGATTGTATTAAAAAATGGGCGTGATAGATATCAAGTTATCAGGGGCTTCTTTCACTTGGTCAAATTCTAGCATTGGTGATTTACGAATTCGATGCAAACTGGATAGAGTACTTGTTAATGCTTCTTTCCTTCTTTCAAGTCCATTCAAAGGAGAGATTATGTTGCCAGGTATATCTGATCATTCTCCAATATTACTTTCCTTATCTAAAAAAAATCACATCAAAACTCCTTTCCGATACTATAACTATTGGGCAAAAATGCCAGGGTTTTCTAAAACGATGAAAGATGCTTGGGATACCAATATTATTGGCACTTCGCTCTTTATTGTGGTTCGTAAGCTCTCAACAGTTAACAACAACTCATTGAATGGAAAAAGTCTCAGAATTTCCTTCCAATGGATAGTGATATTCAAGAGCAAGGACGTATTGCAAGAGTTGAGCTCGGTCATCTGCTACGGGCTGAAGAAAGTATGTACAAGCAGCGTTCTAGGGACTTGGCAGTGAATTCGGGGGATAGTAATTCCAAGTATTTTTATTGTCTTATGAAAAAGCAGCAGACCCAATCTTATATTTCTAAGATTACTGATGCGAAAGGAAACACCTACACTGAACCTTCAGGTATTGCCGCAGCCTTTGTGGATCATTTTCAAAATATATTAGGTCCTGCCATTACTACTCAGTACCCTAATCTATCTCATGGCACCGGCCCTCATGGTTTAGTCACTAAAGAGGATATATGCCTTAAATATTTTGAAACCAATTACTCAATCTGAAATTGAAAATGCGATCAAGGAAGCTAACCCAAATAAAGCTTCTGGCCTGATGGCTTCAATGCACATTTTCTTAAGGTGTGCTGGACAATTATTGGCAAAGATGTGTATGCACGTATCAAGGATTTCTTACAGTATGGATCTATGTTAAAACAACAACAAAAGAAAAAAAAACTTTTATAGTGTTGGTGCCAAAGATTGAGAATGCAAACTCTCCAAATAAATTCCGGCCAATATCTTTGACAAATCAACTGTAAAAAATTATTAGTCGTATTCTGGTGAATCGACTTAAATTGATCATTGCCAAGATTGTAGGCCCAATGCAATCGGCTTTTGTGCCAGGGAGAAGCATAACTGATAATATTCTACTTGCTCAAGATCTCATCCATAACTATCATTTGAATCAAGGTAGTCCTCGAATGTGTATCGAACTTGATATTGCCAAAGCTTATGATAGTGTCAGATGGGACTTTTTGGAGGTTGCACTTCGAAGTTTTCATTTTCCATACCAAGTTATTAAACTGCTCATGAAGTGTGTTTCAGGCGCCAAATTCTCTATATTGGTAAATGGTGGGGCGGAGGGTTACTTTAAAGCTTCTCGTGGATTGAGACTGGGCTGCTCATTATCTCCATTCCTATTTGCTATAGTTATGAAAATTTTCCCTCTCATGATGGATCAATATGCCAAGGCCAATCTGATTCCCTCACCCTTTGTGAAAAGAGATGTCACCATCTCTCATTTGATGTTTGCTGATGATTTGATAGTTTTTAGCAAGGCTTCCATAGGTGCAGCGGTAAACGTAAGGCATTTCCTTCTTCATTTTAAAGAGTTTACAGGTTTGGGTGTAAATTGGCTAAAAAGTGCTATCTTTTTTGCAAAGTGCAAGGAGGAGGACCGAATTGCTATTTCGTCCATCCTTAATGTTCCTCAAGCACAATTCCCAGTTAGATATTTGGGCATTCCTCTCTCCTCAAAGAAGCTAATTAAATTTCAATGATTGTTAAGCTCTTTTGGCTAAAGTTCAGCAGCGGTTATCAGAGTGGAAGGATAAAGTTCTTTCTTATGCTGGTCATCTGGAGCTAATTAAACCCACTTTATCATCTTTCCATTTATTCTGGGCTACTGCTTTCATCCTCCCTCAAGTAACTCTAAATGAATTGGATCGTCAGATTCGAGATTTCTTTTGGAATTTCTGGTCTACTCACTACATTCACCCCATTGCTTGGAGCTCCATTTGCCAACCGATTTCTATGGTTGGGCTTGGCATTTTATCTCTTTATTGTGTTGCCACGGCTGCATTACTTTGACAAGTTTGGAATGTTGTCATTTACAAAAAAAAAAAAAAATTGCTGGAATATGTGAGTTCATGCAAAGTACTTGAAAGAGGGCTCCTTTTGGGATGCTTCAATTCCAAAATCTGCTTCTTGGGGTTGGAAAGGCATTTTAGCCCTTAGACGATTGCCTTACCACATATAAAATCCCTAATTGGAGATGGTCATTTCACAAAGTTTTGGACTGACCCTTGGCTCAGTGGTGGGCGATTAAAGGACTGTTATGGATATCGTGCAATTTATAACACAAGATTGAGCACTGATATCAAGGTTAGTTTGTTTATGCAGAATGATGGGTGGAAATTTCCAATTCTAACTACAAATGCGTTGATGGAGATTTACCAGGCTATTCCTAATGAGATTACTCCATGGAGGGAGTTTGAAGATGAAATTGTGTGGACCCTAGAAGATCATGGTCGGTTCTCTTTGAAATCTTCCTACAATTTAATTTGTAACATCTCTAACCAGACCTTGCAGTGGACTTCATTAATTTGGTTTAAAGGATGTATTAAAAAGCATTCAATTTGTGCATGGATGCTTCTTCGAGGAAGACTCAAAATGAATGATTTCCTTCTTCAGGAAAATATTGATTGTGATACATGTTGTGTTCTTTGTGACTATACATGGGAAACAACCTCACATCTTATATATGATTCATTGCCCATTCGATCTCCTGAGATATTTGGCAGGTTTTACTAATTAAATTGAACTTGATACCAGCAAGGTGTAATGATATTTATGAATTGCTTGACTCAATTATTTCTCGCATAGACCAACAAAGTGAAGGAGCTATCACTCTTGGCAAACTTCTGTTCAATGCTTATGTCTAGAACATATGGGCTGAGAGAAATTGTCGGATTTTCAGGGCAAAAGCACATTCTATTAAGACTCTAGTGTATAAAATCATTCAAGTGATTACCACTCACCGCCTCTATCTTGGTATCAGCTTACCAACAAACATCCAATGCCATTGGAATGTGCTTCCAAATGTGTCTCCAAACACCGATGAGAACGCATCAAAGCTAATCAGTGAGAGAAACCATGGCTGGCGCCTATCTATTGTTTAAACTAGGCAAAATTTAGTTGGTGTTCTTTGGCGGGATCTTCATCAGCCAGTAAAGGGATGAATAGAGCCGGTTCTAAACTATTATGAAGGGATATTTCGCATCTTGGAGATTGTTCCACACAATGTATCATCCATTACTATTGAAATGGAAAAATCTATTCAGCAAGCTATCCTCAATCCAGATCAATCTGAATGGATCATGAGATTTATGTAGGAATCGTGTGGCCCGCATGCCACGGGTCCCACGTCAGATCAAGCAGTGCTGATGCCAACAGAGAATACAATCCCACTTAATGTAAGACTTGATCTGGTTCTACTAATAAGACTCCTAATCCGGATTAGTGGATGTAAATTTCTTGGCGAAGAAGTCTCTAGTAAATGTGACTCTTTGGGACTTGTCTATATAAGATAAGGGAGCCCTAGGGTTGGTATTATTCCATCTCATTGGAGAGACAAGAGGCAACGAGATCTACAGAACTTCCCAATCGCCGGAACGCACATAGACCTCCGGCATCGTGTCGGAGGCTCTGCATCCAAATCCATCAATTTCAAGCCAGAAGACTTTATAAGGAGGTTAAACGATTCCGGCAGGTGCAATTCTCGTTGATACACCCTCACACGGGGCAGTTCAGCAAATTAATAATGAGAACTTCTGGTACAACTCCAAGGGATGTATATTATATTGAGCTGATGTATAACTTCACCTATATTTCATGATTGTGTTAGTGTGATTCTAGTTGTTTTGGTTTCTTTAATGGGGTATGCCCCATGCATGGGGAGGTTCTAAGACCCCTGTTGGGTGACTTGGACTCCCTTTTCTGTATTTTATTATTTGAGAAAATAAATACCTAACTTACTCTTAAAAAAAATAGTAATAAATAAATAAATATGCAAAGCAGCGCCCCCAGATGAATATGAAAAACTACTGCTTCTCAGCACGGACGCTTGCACATCGTTTTCAACTTCCTACTCTGGCGTAGACTTGCAACCAAATCCGTTCATTTACTCGCAGCTACTTATCATCTAACGCCTCTCTCTCTCTCCCACTTTACAACTGCAGGAGAAAGATTGAAAAAAATGAAGGAAGAAAACCATCTCCATCATCAAAGCCTTCTTCACCTGAAAAAAATCCAACTCCTACACCTTTTCTCCCCAAAGAAACTCAACTCAGCCATCACATATCTCTTCTTCTTCGCTGTCGCATACGCTCTTGGCTTCCTCTCTTCTTACACCATCATACAACAAACCACCCCACAGCTCCAATCCCCACCACAACCCCACATCCCAGACTCGGAACTCTTCCGGTTCAACTCAACCTGTGCCGACCCGGTCCCCTCCAAACTCGTCCGCCAGACCCTCCTCGACCGTCTCTTTAACGGCTCCTCCCCCTTCGACGCCTTCCCTCCGCCGCACGCCGTCGCCCTCCTCCGGCAGAAACGTATCAAAGGGTGGGGCTCCACCGGCGCCGTGTTTGAGACCCTCATCCGCCGGGTCAAGCCCCGGACAATCGTCGAGGTGGGCAGCTTTCTCGGCGCGTCGGCTATCCACATGGCCGATTTGACTCGGAAACTCGGTCTCAAGACTCAGATCCTTTGTATTGATGATTTCCGCGGGTGGCCCGGGTTTAGGGACCGGTTCAGGGATATAAAGATGGTCAACGGTGACGTCATGCTGATGTACCAGTTCATGCAGAACGTGGCCCAGTCGAATTTTACTGAAGTCATCCTGCCCGTTCCTTTCTCATCTGGATCGGCCCTGGCCCAGTTGTGTGATCTGGGTGTGTATGCGGATCTGATCGAGGTGGATGCGGGCCACGATTTCCACTCTGCCTGGGCCGACATCAATCGGGCCCACGCCATCTTGCAGCCAGGTGGCGTGATCTTCGGTCACGATTACTTCACGGCTGCGGATAATAGGGGGGTCAGACGAGCGGTCAACCTTTTTGCCAAGGTCAAAGGATTGAAGGTCATTCCCCACGGCCAGCATTGGGTCCTTGCATAGGCTGATAGGCTAACTGGGGTTTTCCCTTTCGTTAAAAAGGTCATGTACATTTGGATATTTTCTTCTTTCTTTTTAATTTTTTAAAGTGTGGTGATGATTGTGATACAATTTTTTTTTTTGTTGCTATCGGATGGTTCCATCCTTTGGGCTAGATTAATCCCTATGACTTTAAGAGCAAAGTCGATTAAACTCTAGTGTGGCAGTGCAGTTTCGAACTTACAACCTCCGGATACAAACTGTGGTCCTAACCCAACTTAACTATCCCCTGGGAGTTATGATTGTAATATATGATTGGATAGGGTTGAGGGTGTAAGGGGGAAGATGAAAGGGAAAATAATAGGTCTCAGTTGGGCAACAAGTTGTGAAATGAATTTGATAGATACTACAATAAGATTTTTGTGATGATGTTGCTGGCTTGGGAGTGGGGAGACATTAGCTGATAACTTTATCTTTCTTGGCTTCACATGCATTACTGTTCTATTTGTGGAAGATAAATAATTTGAGTTTAGATTAAACAATGAAAAGTACAGATTCTGCGATGTTACATAGGGATATCAGATATGTTATGTTGTATTATTATATTGATCCAACAAGAATTATTAGAGAGAGGGAGAGAGAGGTGGTTGAGGGACTTACTGGGACGACTGAAGAATTCAATTTGATGATTTCACTTGTAAAGTAAATTAAGCGATTTTACATGATTTCTAGGCTTAGTAGTGTAGCCTGTGGATGTGTGTGTGTGGAATATTATTATTATTATTGCTAAAAGGTATAAGTATTAAAGAGAAAGAGGGAAAAGATACAGAGGTTTTAGGCCCCAAAAGGAGAGAACACAAAGTCACAACTGAAACAAAACTTTAGAAGAGAGAGAGAAAAAAAAAAAAAAGAGGAGTAAAAGGAAATCGAGAGAGCCTTGCGGTTGTGCTCTTATCCTCTGCTAGGGTGGACCAGATGTGTGCTCGTAAATGAAGTCTATCTATTGATGATGTCAAAATAGGTTTCCGACAACACCGGTCAAGTAATAAATGCTTAAATGCAATAATTAAATAAGGGATTATAGTGGTTCGGTCAAAATGACCTACGTCCACTTCAGAAAGGCAGAGATTGCCTGTGGTGTTTTACTTCCTCAATGATTTGGGATTACAAGATAGAGGAATACAAGAGTAGAAGTGAATAGGAAGATCTCTGTCTCTTTCAAGTGTTGGTGGGGCTCCTCGATTTATAGTCTACCCTAACAGACGGAGACGCTCCTTTGCAATGTTCGCCCTTGGAGCCCTCGAACTGCCCTCGCGCTGGACGAGGCAGGTGAGGAACTGCCCTCGCGCTGGACAAGGCAGGTGAGATATTTCTCCGCAGGACCTGGTAGGAGCGGGACTGCTTCCGAAGCGACGTGGCTGCCTTGACTTGGTCACTTCGTGGATTTGGACCTGAATTTATCACGACTTGGGTCATTTGGGCCTGACTCATCATTTGTCCCTCAATGCCCCGTGCCCAAATAATTTTTTGAAAGGGGGCATTGCTAGATTCAGGTCTCTTTCTCCCTCCAAAATTTTTTTCCTCTTTTCTGGTTTTAATCCTGATCTGGGCAAGCTTCGGAACCCGGAGAAGCCAGATGGGCGCCCGGGGGAGATAGTGAGGGCCTGGGTGCCTGGGGAGAGTGGTTTGGGCGCCGAGGGACTTGGGCGCCCGGGGGAGTGAAGGCCTGGGCGCCCTGGCGCCCGGGGAGTGATGTGCTGTGCACCCTGGGCGCCCGAGGGAAAGATGTGCTGGGTGCCCGGGGGAGTGATGGCGTGGGCGCCCGGGGGAGAGATGCTTTGGGCGCCCGAGGGGAGAGATGCTTTGGGCGCCCTAGGGACTTGGGCGCCCAGGGAGTGGAGTGAAGGGCCCTGGGGGAGTCTGGGCGCCCGGGGAAGTCCGGGGCGCCAGAGGGGAGAGGTGCTTTGGGCGCCGAGGGAATTGGGCGCCCGGGGGAATAGTCCTGGGCGCCTGGGGGATTTGTCCTGGGGAGAAGGCCTGGGCACCCGGGGGAGTAGTCCTGGGCGCTTGGGGGACTTTTGGGCGCCCGAGGAGAAGTCCTGGGCGCCCGGGGGATTTGTCCTCGGGGAGAAGGCCTGGGCGCTCGGGGGAGTAGTCCTGGGCGCCCGGGGAGAAGGCCTGGGCGCGGCGCCCGGGGGAGTAGTCCTGGGTGCCTGGGGGACTTTTGGGCGCCCGAGGGATTTGTCCTCGGGGAGAAGTCCTGGGCGCCCGGGGGATTCGTCCTCGGGGAGAAGTCCTGGGCGCCCGGGGGATTCGACCCCCACCGGGGGACACCCCGGACCCCCTCTGCGAAGTGCATAATATAAAGTTTTGGCATCCTACAAATTGGTAAGCTCATTTGTCTCCCCTTTAGCATATGTAAATTCCAACTCCGAGTATCTGGACTCTGCCCCTCGGTAACTTCTGATGGGTCATCCCAAAAGAAGAAGATGACCCCGCAACTTGCTAGAAACATAGGCTGCGCCAGCGGGCGCGGGCGTAGTAGCTGCAGCGCAGCGCGGAAAATGAGAGAGCTTCTCAAGCTGAAGAGAGGGCTGCGCTAGCTGGAAGGGCTTCCGAAGCTGATCTTTCCGCGGCCCGCGAGAGGGCGACCAGGCTTGAGACCGAACTCTTTGCAGCCTAAGTGAGGGCGGCCAAGGCAGAGGCTAAGCTTGTGAAGGACTTTGAGAGGGCTTCGCTCAGTGAAGCTGAGCTTCTGAAGACCCGCGAGAGGGCTTCGCTCAGAGAGGCTGAGCTTCTGAAGACCCGCGAGAGGGCTTCGCTCAGAGAGGCTGAGCTTCTGAAGACCCGCGAGAGGGTTTCGCTCAAATGAGGCTGAGCTTGTACAGTCCCGTGAGAGGGTGATGCTCAGAGAGACCGTTGTGGAGACAGTGATTGGGGCGGTACATGAGAGAATTACTTTCTCAGATATTGCCCTCTTAGGCTTCGCGCCGACTGAGGCGCTTGGTGATTGTAGTGGTAGCTCTGATGATGTCGATGGTGATGCCGAGGACAACTTTGAGAGTGATTAGAGGGCAGGGGACTTTTCTTTTTTTTTTTAAACAATTTGTAGCACTGATAAAATTTATTAATCCATTATTTAGTGCTAAACAACATTAATCGAAATAAAGTTGAAAAAATCAAGCCCCCAAACCCTCACTACTTTGACTCTCTCACGGTATTACAGGTAATTCCTTTTCAACAGTTCCGCGTTCCCTGGCAATGTGTTCAACCGCTGCATCGCGAGGAGTGAATGCTTGTCTGTCTCTCTGCGGAGCAGGACCGAGTTGGTCTCTAACAGGTAGCCTCTCTATCTTGCTTCGCTTGTTGCTTCTATCCTTCCTTTCCTCTCTGTCTCACCCCTTCCCGTTGTCGACTGCTCTGGAGGACTCCCCTCGCCTAGCCCTTGTGGTATCTTCAACATTTATATACTTCTGAACCTTTGTTAGTAGCTCCGGCATGCTTTTTGGCGGGCGTTTCATCACTGAGAAATGGAATCTCGATGAACGGAGACCTCCGAGGAAGGCTGTCATGGACACCTTGTCGTCAGGCTCTTCAATTTGAAGTACCTCCTCGTTAAAACGAGTGAGGTAACTCCTGAGGCTTTCATTTGTATCCTGCTTTATGCTGAGCAGGTGTGTGGTAGGCTTCTGGTGGCGGCGTCCTCCGATGAAATGTGACACGAAGGACTTACTCAATTCCGCAAAGGTGGCGATGGAGGTAGGGGCGAGATTGGCAAACCACTGCCGGGCGGAATCCTTCAGTGTGGTTGGGAATGCCCTACACATAATCTCGTCAGGGATATTATGCAGCAGCATTTTGGTTTTGTACGTCTCCAGGTGGTCCAATGGATCCTTTCTTCCATCAAAGGTCTCCATGGACGGCATCTTGAACTTCCGGGGAAGCGGGTAGTTCACCACATCGGGCTGAACGGTGTGTCCGTTCGCCCGACTAGATGATCCACTGTCTCCGGTGCCTTCACCTTCATGGCGATGTTGACTTCTCCCAGCTGGTTCTGCATCTCCTTGATCTTTTCGTCCCAGGGATTGGGAGCTTCCCTGGATGGGTCACGAAAATAACTTCCCTCCTCCATGCTTTGGTTTTCACTCTCCCCTTCTTGGAAATGAGGATCCTCTCCATTAGAAGAAGAGGGAGGAGGTGAAAGTCCTCCATGATTCGCTCCCCTAGGAGGTAGGGGTCCTCCAAGCGGGGCTCCACTGGGAGGTGGAGGAACTCCGTAATGGGTGCGGCCTTGAGGATCGAGTAATAGTATCCCATGCGGGGCGACTTGGAGAGTTCCAGCAGAGGGATCCTGGGTGCCAAGGAGATGGACGCCCAAGTGTGCTCCCCGGCCCTGGGCGCCATGGGGATGGGCGCCCAGGTGGTGTGCTCCTCTACCCTGGGCGCCATGGAGATGGGCGCCCGGGAGAGGTGCTCCTCTATGGGCGCCATGGGGATGGGCGCCCGAGGGAGGTGCTCCTCTACGGGCGCCATGGTGATGGGCGCCCGGGTGAGGTGCTCCCCGTCGTGGAGCAGCTGGATGCCCCGGGAGATGTTCTTCCTGCGGTACTCCACCAAACTGGCCTCCTTGCCCCGTAAGCATGAGTTGTAAGATCTGCTGGTTTTGAGTCACCAGCTGCTGCATAGTCTCCATCATTTGTTAAGGAGTGGGAGCAGGAGCATTTGGGGCAGGATCATTCGGTGGAGGAACATCCTCTCCCCGCCTGGGGGAGTCTGGACGCCTGGAAGGGCCTGGGCCTGTTGGGAGCCCATCTTGAGTGGGATTATCCTCCCGTCTCGCCGATCTCGTGCTGATCACCATAATTTCAAAAGTATTTGATTTTTTTTCTCTTCCCACAGACGGCACCAAACTGATGATGTCAAAATAGGTTTCCGACAACACCGATCAAGTAATAAATGCTTAAATGCAATAATTAAAGAAGAGAGAGAATGGATTATAGTGGTTCGGTCAAAATGACCTATGTCCACTTCAGAAAGGCAGAGATTGCCTGTGGTGTTTTACTTCCTCAATGATTTGGGATTACAAGATAGAGGAATACAAGAGTAGAAGTGAATAGGAAGATCTCCGTCTCTTTCAAGTGCTGGTGGGGCTCCTCGATTTATAGTCTACCGTAACAGACGAAGACGCTCCTCTGCAACGTTCGCCCTTGAAGCCCTCGAACTGCCCTCACGCTGGACGAGGCAGGTGAGGAACTGCCCTCGCGCTGGACGAGGCAGGTGAGATATTTCTCCGCAGGACCTGGTAGGAGCGGGACTGCTTCCGAAGCGACGTGGCTGCCTTGACTTGGTCACTTCGTGGATTTGGACCTAAATTCATCACGGCCTGGGTCATTTGGGCCTGACTCATCACTTATGATCAATTCCTACGAAAACAGCCAATTTACCCTGAAGTCGTGCATCAGAAAACTAAATCTGCTATTTCTGAGTGGAATGTTATTCACAATCTTCCTTTGACAGCTCTCTTTCTGCTGGAGAGGATTGGAGTCCACCTCCTCAATCAAGGTGTTTTCAAATTGAATTTTGATAGGGCTGTTAACCCCTTTTACGGTTACCGCAGGAGTGGGGGCATCATCAAGGATAGTGGCGGATCTAGGATTTTTGTTTAGGCAGGGCTAAATTTTTGTTGGACTTTGCTCGACTTTTCTCACATTAACAATACCAAAAGAGAAAATGTATTTCATTTAAATAGACACAAATTTTTCTCATGCTCATACCTCCTTCCCAAATCAATGGCCTTCCCACTACCTCTCCAAAGTAATCATTAATTTGTCATTATCAAAACTGCATATAAGATAACATTAATTTCTTTTAATCCTAAGTGTTTGGGTACCCTGAAAAGTGTGCCCAATAGTGATTTGGTCATCTTTGAACCTTAAATATTATTTGATTTGGTGATTTAGGACTTAGGGTTTGAATTAGGATTTGGCAATTTTGGGTTTGAAATTATGATTTGGAGATTAAGGGTTCAAATTTAGGTATAGAGTAATTAGGATCATACTATATCAAAGGAGGGAGGTATATTGCTTTATTTAGGATTATTTAGTGAGAAAAAGAGAATAACCAGAAACGACAAATGCTCGATCAACGCGAAGAGGATCGTGGACTCTTAGTAGAAAGAAGATGTCGAGAGAGAACGACTGTTAGAATTTTAGTTGGCTAATTCTTTTATCTTGAACAAAACTTAGAGTCCTAATTGAGTTGTATTTTCTATTTCTTTTAGAATAGGACTGTGAAGGAAGAATTTGGTTTATGAAGACCTCTTTGGAAAACCTTGATACACTTAAAAGTGTTCCAAAGTAATCAAAAGACCTCAAGAGAGACTTTCCCGGACAGACTCCTCAGGCTACAAGTGGTATCAGAGCCTGGTAGGTCGGGTGTTAGAGTCACGGGACACGCATTTTGCGAGTTCGCAGCAGGAGTTGCGGCGGGTGTGCCGTTGAGGGAGGGATTGTTGAGGTCAACGTCCACCCTCGCTCCTGAGCGGTCATAATTGTGGTCGAGCCCTCGCGCTCACCATAAAACTATTGTTGTGCCATTTCCTATCACCAATTGGTTTTGGGATAAGTGGTAGCTCAATGGGGTGTAAGATCCTACAACGACGCAAAAGGATCTTGTACTCCTGGCGTGAAGATGTTAAAAGAGAATAGGAGTGTTTTCAATAAGGGTTTGTGACGTGGGGTGATAACAAGGTTTAGATGTGGAATGATTGTTTATTAGAGCCCCTGATCAAGAACCACTCTGGCCAGATGATATTGGCTTACACAGGAGTCATTCACGTGGCACATCCGCTAAAAGCCTAATTAAGGCCTCTTCTTCAAGGAATCCTAATCTGCCACTCAAAATGGTATTGAGAACATCATCTTGAAAGGAGATTTGATCCTAGGAAGGAGGGGTGTAAAAAAAAATAAAAAACCAAAAAATTGTCCAACCGACCGAACCAAACCGACGGTTAATAACCGTGTTTCACGGTTCAGTTACGGTTATTAAAATCAGAAAACCGTGCTTTACGGTTCGATTACAGTTTTCAATCTCAACACACGGTTATTAATCAAAACGAACAGTTAAATACGGTTTGGTTAGTCATTTTTCCAAAACACACGGTTAACCGTACCATTACACTAATAAAAATAAAACTAAATGGCTTAAATAAAATAAAATGACGTAAGTTATACCCATTTCCTCATCTTGCTTTCTCTATGAATCTTTTTTTTATTTCATTATTTTTTGTTTATGTTTTCTTTGTTATGTCTTTTATATTGGAATATACGTTTGTTTTTTTCTTTTTTAGCCCGCATTGGAATTAACAGTAACCGAACCGTCTAATATGGTTAACCGCGGTTCGATTTTTAATGATTTTTTAGGGTACGATTACGATTATGGTTTTCAAAAACCGAAAACCGTAAATTACGATTCGGTTAACGGTTTTCCTAAAAAAAACGGTTAGCCAAACCGTTACACCCCTATTTGGAAGGATGGAAAATTAGCTTCTTTAGAAGATCCCAAAACAAGATAGCAGACTACTTGGCCAAGATTTCCTATATTGTGTAACGGTGTTCAGTCCCTATCTTGAATGGAGGACATGTGCTTCAAATCCAGGAAAGAATGAATGTTGAACCAGTGAAAAGCGTCCTTCATTGACCTCATGATGAGGGTAGTGGAATCAATCTGAATATGCCTGCTAACAATGGCGGATTCAGGATTTTCATTTGAGCGGTGCCAATCTTTTGCTAGACTTTGCTGGAACCTCACTATATGAACTAGAGGTGAGACTTGGCTCCTCTAATCATAATTGCCACAACCCAAGCCTAACGCAAATCATATGTGGATAAAAATGAAACCCAAACCAATGGAAACCGAGTATAGAAACTTGAGCCCTATCCAACATTCCTCACCTTAGTGCAATTTGGATTAAGACTGTACTCATTTAAGGTATTGAGATCTCTGGTTTACTTTTTAAAAGGGTAAAATCTTGTTGGCTCGAGTACCCTAGTGTTGAATGCACAACACAACAAAGACAATAATTTTGATTGGATATATGCTTTATAAACATTCATCATTTCCTCTAATAATTATAGGTCATGGGTACATAATTTGGCTGACGTTGTTTTTGCCATTTCCTTTGTGCTTAGGGAGACGTGGGACGCTCTTGCTGATGCCAAGTACTTAATTGACAAGTTTTGAACTAACAGGGAAAATCCTTTGATTGGTAGGGGAAATCTTCTTATTGGTGGATGGATGCTTGAAGGTTATGCTGTTAGTTTTATGGACTCAATCCAGTAGATGATATAATAAATTGATTAATTTCTTTATTTATCAATATATATTCATGCTTTCCTTTCATGAGATGAATTGTGATTTATTATATACTTGCATATAACCAATACGAATGACATAATGGTTCATGAGATGAACCGGAGTCCACAAGTATATTAGATGTAATATATGCGTATGGATGAGATCCACATACAGGAGACAAGTGTAGCAGATCTTATACTTAAATATCTTCACAACCAGTGATGAGACTAGACATCTCATACTAACAAGGTTGCGTCACTTTGATCACTATGAGATAGTGTGATTTATCTCGATCATCAGAATGGAAGATTCTGGATCATAGTTTTGGTACATTGGATGTATTGAAGGACCATGAGAAACACTTTATGAACACTGTCTTTACTTTAATGTTTGCTCTCATAATTCCCTTGCAATAGGCTCTCAATCATGGGACATTAATGAACTCAAGTTTCTATCTATTCATTTGTTTTGAGTCACCAATAAGTGAGGCCAACTGTAGGTCAACACCTCAGTGATTTGGGTACGTGGTAGTAGAGCTGTGGGAACATTCAATGGTCAAGATGCAATCTATCTCTAATATCCCCTTGTGCCAATTAATAGATTTATCATTGGTAAGTGCGGACCCATTCCGATTAAGAATTAATTGGAAAGGTACCTATGATCATTATAATTAATTGGGGCTCAAGGATAATAAGATGTAGATTTAGTTTGGAAGACAGGTCCAATTGATCCATGGATATTGATAGAGGGGCCTACTTATGATAATGCGGAAGTTTAGGGTCTTCTATGTAATATTCCTAACACTAGAGTTCAATTGTATTTATATAATGGAGTTATTTGCAATTAACTGTGGGCCCGGACTGCACATGAGATGTGGGGTCGCGAGTCCCAGTTGGAGCCAACTTTCTAAGAAATCCCTAGTGGTTCCCACGCTAGCCCAATTATTAGAAAGTTTCTAATTCTAGTTGAATTCTAAAAGGATAGTTACTATTTCTATTTGAAGTGAGACTTCTAATAGTGGTAATAGTAAGCTACTAATTGTTAATGGAAGTGAGACTTCTATTTTAATTAGAAAAGAGAAAGTTACTAATTCTTAATTGAAGTAAGACTTCTTGTTTAATTAGTAAAGAAGATGTTGCTTTAAGCTATAAATATATGAGGAAAGAGAGGTGGACACTCTCTTATGCCATTCCTAGGGATTCACGCCCAAGGGCTTTTAGGTGCAAGTGTTGCACGTCCAGCCCTCTCTCGCATAGTGCAAGTTGTTGCACACCTCTCCTTTTTGTGCAAGAGTTGCACACACTTTTTCTCCTAGTTTCCTTTGAGTTTCTAGTACTTTTCTTTTGGAGATTCTACAATCTTCTTGAGAAAAAGAGAATCTGATACGGGTCATAGCGTAGAAGATCAAGAGGTCTTGGAGATCCCTATTTGATTGGTGAAAGAGTTTCATCATAAAAAAAAAGACGCAATTTCTCCATTAGAGCACAACCGAGCTCCAAATGTATTATCTACTTCCTTGTATGTTGTAGATATTTATGGTTGCTTGTTACTTGCTGTTTCTATCTTCTAGATAGATTGATTTACTGATCATGATGGCCAAGATTGAGGGTATGCATCTTGGATTGATTTTGGTAGCCTTCTGGATAGTTGATACCTACATCACTACATCAGGTGAGTCAAAAGTTTTGAAACCACACCTTAGTTCCAACATATCCTGTGTTATCCATTGTAAGCTTTTGAAAACCACCTTTACTTAGCAATATCCACGAGTCTAGTTTCCAACGAGCTAACACGCTGACAATATAGGTAGATGGGACGCGCTTAGGTGTTGATAATGAAGCAGTAATCATACAAAGTTAACAATGTGTAACAAAAGATATTGTGTGTATTAACATATATAATCTTGGAAGCATGAGTAAAACTTCACAGGCTTGGTGAGATAATTTATTATTTTTCAGTTTTTTATACCTTCTTTTACTTTATCTTTCTTAAACCTTAGCAACAATCTAACCTGGACAAAAAAAAAAAAAAAAACTTTTCTTTTAGTATTTCACAAGAGAAACAAGTTATTTTTAATTAAAAGAGAACAGGTTTTAAGAAAAAAAAATACTATTGTTATGAGAAATCAACCCAATTGGGTAGAATGGTAGAAAAAATTATTCAAATCTCAATCAAATGCAAACCATGAAAAACAACCAACCTACTCATCTCATAAAACAAACATAACCTTCAACTGCTATAAGTTTTTTTTAACAAAACAAAGGAATCGACGAGCAAAGCTACTTCTTTTCTGTCACTGAGAGCTAGAGGCCTAACTGGCGACTGGAGTAAAAGGAGGGGAAGACGAGATAGGGCGGCAATCAATCTCTGTTTCACTGATTTGGGGATGGGGGTTTGAACGGAATCGAAGGATTTTTCGATATTAAAATGGGGCTACGCAAGTCATGGGATGGTGCAGGATTGGGCCTCAACTGGTGCGTGGCCCATGTGGCCCATGACCTTCCAAGGAAGCACCAAATTTTACCTGGTGCGACCGCACCCACTACCCAGTACGTGGGTTCGTGCGTACCTGCTAAGGGGCCTAGGGCTCTTTTTTACTAGTTTCTGTAACCATCATTTGATAGTGTTTTTGGTGTTTTTGTTTTGTTTTTCTGTTGGGGGCATTGTCCTTTTCCTGCTATCATGTTCCCTGGTAGCTCTCTTCTTTATGCAAAATAAAATAAATAATAAAATAAAATGTTGGATTTGTAAAAAAAAAAATTTATACTTTTTCTCAGGGTGGAACCTTTTAAGGCGAAGAATATCTACAATGGTTTGATTAAAAATTGTAGGTGCAGAAAATAATGACCCACAATAAGAGGGTGCCTTATAGGACTTATCCGAGAAGATGGTGATGACTGTATGTGACTGGGTGCCGTCCGGAAGCCTGAAAGGGAATAGCAAACGGTCAGAGGACCCTGGCCTGGGCGGCGCAAGGCTCTCCGATGCCAAAGTCAGTATGGGAACTGGAACAATGGAAGGAGAGGGAGAAGAGAGACAGAGTAAGGGCTCTGTGAGTGAGATTGTGCGTACCTTACATGGTGCATGGAGTTCTATTTATAGAGGTCTGGATCGTATCTCTCAGAGAATATCTTGGTGTGGGTCCCATGATTCGACTGGGAAGTCATGATCAGCCCACAAAGTAATAAATGCAGTCTAATCCGGCCCACTCAGCATTTAATGCTAGTCGGGTCAGCCCACATTGCATTAAATGCGTGTCTTGTTGGGCCAGATTGTGTTGGGCGCCTTTGGCGGTTGGAGTACCAGCGGATCTGCCCTCGGGCCTTGCCCTGATGTGGCCTTAGCCGCTGGATGCCGCCATGTCAGCGATCTGGTGAAGATAGCGGGCGCTGGATGTCGTGTCTGTCCACTAGCTCGTGACCCTATCTCTCCACGTGTCTGATGACGTGGGGAATGAGGGGCGCAAGTGAAGGTTCCTTCTTGCTTCGGCTACTGTCCTGGCTTCTTCAGCCGAGGCGGCTTCAGCCGAGGTAGGGCTCTCTGCGGAGATGGCATCCGGGGTGGCCCTGCCGAGGTGGACTCTTTGCCGAGATGATGCCCGAGGTGGTCCAGTTCGGCGCTAAGGGCCCGGAGCTGCCTGACTTCGGCCGGACCTCCTGTCCCAGTAGCCGAGGTGGGATTGGTGCCACGTAGATGGCACGCGGATGGCACGTGAGAATGCTTAGCCCCATCTGATGGCTGTGATTAGCTTAATCCTGTAGCTCTGGAAATCTCCCCACACAATTGCCCCCTAGCTTCTGATCTCGCGTAGAACGTCAGTTCCGTGAGGTCGGGAGCTATGTGCCGGGTCTATCTGGAGGAGAGAGCCCCTTTCGGCCCTGACTCGCTGTCGCTTTGGATGTTCGAGGTAATAAATGGCGTCCCCTATTCAATGCTGAAGACAGTTCGACGGCTCCACGCGTCATCTGCTGGCTGGTTGTCTGTCTCCTCGAGGTCGTACGCGCCGTCTCGTCAGGGGCGTAATCAATTTTTGAAATGATTCGCGCGAAATCCCAGGGGGCGCCCCCTGGCACGCCCAATTAGGGTTTCTGGAAAGGGGGCCTCTCTGCTATATATATAGGGCAGTCGAGGTCCGCTTTACCCTTCGTTTGCGATTCTGAATCAGAGGCGAGCGTCAGAGGTGGGCAAGCTACTGTGAGGGAGCTTCATCCGAGAAGTGGTGCGCTGCTGAAGTTGAGTCTCTTTGCTGCCCAGCATCTTCGTTCTGCTTCCGTAAGTTCCTTCTGCCTTGCCTCTTCTTCTGCGAGTTCCTCTGTTTTTAGATTGGGATAGGAATGGGGATTTATAGCCACTGGTTAGAGGGCGAGGCAGCGATCGAGGGTTTCAGGTTGGCCTTTAGGGTTCCTGCTGATGTCCAAGTCAGGGGTGCTGAACCCCTTGGCTACAACCCTCGCGACTTTTCGGGAGGCTGGATGCCTTTTCCGCTAGTGGCCGTGATAGAAGGCGGGGTCCGGTTCCCCCTTCACCCACTTCTCAGGAGGTGTCTTAGTCAGTGGCGTCTCTGCCCCTGCCAACTGCTGCCGAATGCCTTCAAGATCGTGATGGGCACGGTCAAGTTGAATGAGGTCCTGGGCACCGACTTCGGCGTCTTCGACCTTGAGGATGTCTACGACATATGCAAGTCTGGAGATTCTTATTATCTCCGGGCTAAGCCAGGCCGGGACGGCTTCGTCCGATACTTGGAGGATTCAAGCAAGTATGCCGGAGACGATCTTCTGTACGTCTCGGGGAACTGGGAGTTTGGGGAGGCTGACACCGATAGAGGCTACCAGGTCCCTCGCCACTTCGGTACCATTCCAAGTAAACACCCTTCGTTTCTTTTCTTTTTTCATAAGTTTCTTTTTGTTCTGCCGCGCTTATGCTTCTGATTGTTGCAGCTTTGAAGGAGAGAAAACGGGCTGCCAGATACATTTGGAAGAGGAACGATGCCTGGCTCCGTCTGGTGAAGCGATACAGCGGTCATGACGGCAGGGCGGCTTGGTCGCTGCTAGGGTATCGGCCGAAGTACCGGGGGTATTTGAGGGGCACCGTAGAGCCGATCCAGAGTGAAGGTGTCGGATCCGAGGTCGGTCAGGAGCAGGCCGGTCCGGAGGTTGCAGAGCCCTCACGGGTGTCGTCCGACGTTAGGGCAACGTCTGGAACCCTAGCTTCCACATCGGGATCGAGACTTCCCCAGGTCTCAGGAAGGGAATCGAGTCAACCTGCCCGATCTCCCTCGCCAGGCTCCGAGATGAGGCACAACAGGCGTTTGTCCTTCGAGGATCTCGAGGCTTTGGCGCTTGGAGTGGAGGACGCCCGAGCCCCCCAGGAGCCGGTAAAATTCTCCGAGGCATCCGTCTCCGAGGGCTCGGGTGGTTTCTCCTGCAGAGGTGGCGGAGGTTCCCGCGCCCCCTAGCCCTGTTGATCCAGGGGTACGCCTGCCCCCGGCTGAGGTTGAGCGGGAGGAACCTCGGCCGCTGAAGATGCCGAGGACTGACGCGGGCCCTAGCTCGGCTGCTGCCTCGTTGCCCCAGGGGCCGCCGTTATGGGAGCCGAGCTTCATGCTTGGGCCGGGGAGGCCGATGACGATGGAGGATTGCATTCTTCACAAGATCGATCTCCCCGGTCCTCGAGGCCCTAGGGCGAGCCTGCGCCCTTCCCCGGGACATGGAGCGGCTGGACAAGTACAGCGATCAGAAGCTGATCCTGTCGATGTTGCAGTCAAACTTCGTGGTAAATCTTCATTTCCCTTCGTCTAACCAGCGATTTAGCGTCTGGCGCACTTTGGATCTAACACGTACATCTCGTTTCTTTGACAGGCGGCACAGAAGTCCATGGCCGTTGCCGACAGGATCCGCAGGTACAGCGCGGACGTTGCCGAGCTGTCCGTGGAGAAGAACGGCCTGCAGGAATCCCTGGACGCCGTTAGCCAGAAGTTAGCCAGGGTGGAAGAGGAGTACGCGGCGAAGCTCGAGCAGGTGAGGGAAGAAGCCGAGGCGGAGAGGACTAGAGTGGCCGAGCTCGAGGTCTCCATCTCGAAGATGGGAGACGATTACGCGGCCCTGCTTCAAGCCGAGTCCAAGAGGGCGGATGAAGCCGAGGCGAAGCTCGAGTCCGAGTGCGATGCTGCATTCGAGGATGCCAAAGTGCAGGTCACCGCCCACTACAAGGAAAGGGTGGCTTGCCGGCCTGAAGGAGGCCGGGGTCTCAGAGGGCCACCCCTCCTTTCGGGAGCCTCCTCCGTACACGCTTCCGGTGCCGACCTCTGCCCGTCCATCCGGCGAAGCCTCTGGCGCCGCAGCCCGTGCAACTGACCGGTCATGACCTCGGGACCTCGGGATATCCGCTTTTTTTGCTGTATGCGCTGTAACTTTCTTCAATTTGTATTTGCTGAACACTGTAATGAGTGATTTTAATACAATTGAAGGTTTCTTCAAATACTCGTGCTTCTGTCTCTTTTAAGCCTGGTACTTTGATGCTTGAGTTCGGCAGAGTGCTCCTTGTGACAGAACGTTAGAACTGAGTGTCGAGTAGTCTTCTTGGGCGCTAGCGTCGATACTCCATACCTTAGGTGATTTTCTTTGGTATTCGCGCTGATCCTCCGTATTTTAGGTGATCTTCATTGGTATTCGCGCTGATCTTGAATAGCGATAGACATGGTGGCGCGGCTGACGAGGGAATCGGACGGATGTCTCCACGTGGCGCCATAGGGATCGCTGGTCAACAGTCGTGCATCCCCAGTAACGCGTGGGAGACTTCGCCCTCATAACTCCTTTCGGAGACTGAGCCTTCCTCCGCCCTATAAGTAGGGGGAGCAGGCTCGCCATGGGAGAGGGAAAGAACGTAGTTGTAGGAGCCATGTCCGGGAGGTGTCCGAAGTTATTTGATCCGGGGGGAACCCCGCGCCGTTAGACGGCTATCCCCGAGGGGGGAAGGCTGTCGTGGTCTACGCGCTCTCTGAAGGAACTCCCCGTGGACCACGCGCTCTCTGAACGCGGGTTCACGGCCATCCGCCCCTGGCCAGACAGAATGAGGATGCGGTGCAGGGGGACGGTGGCGCATTCTCGTCCGACACGGCCCTGTCCGCCCGTCGTACGGAAGGCGGGATGAGGCCCCGCTGGACCGGGAGGTTTCTTCAAGCTTGGCTGGTCCCATTGGCCGCCGAGGGTGTTGCAGAGCCCAGCGAGGTCCAGGGTCGCTCAGAACCTCCAGGCGGCGATCCGGCGTCCTCTAGCCTTCTGCCTGAAGAGTTGGTGAAGATCAGAGTCTCCTAGCCTTTATCCATTTTCTGTTTTTAGAGGACTGTGATCCTCCTTTCTGTACTTTGCTTTCTATTCTGTATTTCTTGTAATGAAGTAGTTTGCAATGGATAAAAAGGAATTCTCTGATTACCCAAACTGTGTACAGTGCTTTTGAGTTCTTTTTCTCATTTTTTTGCGCCGTTCCGGAATGCTTGGATTTTTGTGTTTGAATGCCGGAACTGACCTCTGCCGAAAGGGCTGGCTTTGGCCGAGACGAGCCGCATTGTGCCGAAGTGGACCCATTCCGTTGGCCTTGGCTCGGCGAAAATGAGTTCGGCAATGGCCTTCTGAGGGGTGTATGAACCCGGACTTTAGGAAACGGCTGAGTGTAGGAACTGCAGGCCATTTCCAAGGCGTAGAGCCTAAGTGTGTCCTAGACACGGGGCTTTAGGAAAGGCTGAGTGTAGGAACTCTTCCATGCCGTTTCCAGGGCGTAGAGCCTTGAGTGTGTCCAAGACACGGGGCTTTAGGAAAGGCTGAGTTTAGGAACTCCAGGCCGTTTCCAGGGCGTAGAGCCTTGAGTGTGTCCAAGACACGGGGCTTTAGGAAAGGCTGAGTTTAGGAACTCCAGGCCGTTTCCAGGGCGTAGAGCCTTGAATGTGTCCAAGACACGGGGCTTTAGGAAAGGCTGAGTGTAGGAACTCGAAGCCATTTCCAGGGCGTAGAGCCTATGCTGCCGGAGTCGACCAGAGAGACATTGATGACAAGGCAAGAGCTGCTTTTATTGATTCTGAAGTTCATTACATCTTTTAGAAATAAAATTTCTTCAGGTGGGATGCATTCCACGGTCTCGGCAGCGGCTTGCCTTCCAAGTCTTCGAGCTTGTAGGCTGACTTTCCCGCCAGTGAGACTACTCTGAACGGGCCATGCCAGTTCGGGGCAAGCTTCCCCTCGTTTGGCTCTCTATCGGCTGGCAGGGTCTTCTTTAAAACGAGCTCTCCCGTGGTGAACCTTCTTTCTTTGACATTTTGATTGTATGCCCTGGCTAACCGCTGCTGATAGTCGGTCAGTCTCAGGGCTGCTGCTTCTCGTCGCTCGTCCGCCAGCTCCAGCTCCATCGCCAGGTTCGTCTCATTTCGGCCTTGGTCGACCAGCTCTGTCCTCAGGGTAGGAAGGCCGATTTCCAAGGGAATGACCGCCTCCATCCCGTAGGCCAGAGAGAAAGGCGTTGCCGAGGTGGACCTCCTTGGAGTTGTTCTGTATGCCCACAGCACGCTCGGAAGCTCTTCTGTCCATCTGCCCTTTGCCTTGTCCAGTCGCTTCTTCAGGCCGTCCAGGATCACTTTGTTAGAGATTTCTGCCTGGCCATTACTCTGTGGATATGCCGGGGTGGAGTAATGGTTTCTGATGCCGTGCTCTTGGCAGAAGTCTCTGAAGGATTTGGAATCGAACTGAGTCCCGTTGTCCGAAATCAGGGTCCGGGGGATGCCGAACCTCGTAAGGATGTTTTTCCAAACGAAGTTCCTGGAGTCTCTGTCCGTGATGGAAGACAACGGTTCAGCCTCTATCCACTTTGTGAAGTAGTCTGTAGCCACTATCAGCCATCTCTTGTTCCCTGGAGCTCGGTGAAGAGGCCCCACAATGTCCAGGCCCCATTGAGCGAAGGGCCATGGGCTAGAGAGGGGACTCAGATCCTGTGCTGGCTGATGGAGGGAGTGGGAGAACTTCTGGCATTTCTCGCATTTCCTGGCGTAGACCTGGGCGTCCTTTTGCATGTAGGGCCACCAGTAACCCTGGCTGATTGCTCTGTAGGCCAATGACCGACCTCCTATATGGCTGCCGCAGATTCCTTCATGGATCTCGTACAGGAAGTCGTCCACCTTGGACGGGTGGACGCATTGGAGGTACGGACCCGTGAAGGACTTCCTGTAGAGTTTGCCTTCTGGAGAGAGCCAGAACCGAGCTGCCTTGAGCCTGATCTTGTGGGCTTCGGTCTTGTCTTCGGGGAGCTGGTCGTCCTTCAGGTAGGCGACGATTGGATCCATCCAGCTGGGGCCGAGGTCAGCACAGAGGACAAGCCGAGATGAATGGAGTTCTAGACTTGACCTTGATACTGACCCGACCTCGATGGTCCTCTTCTTTCCTGCTTCGACAGCGGAGGCCAGGTTTGCAAGCGCATCTGCGTGCGTGTTGGTGTCTCTGGATATTTGCCTGACCTCGGCTTTCTGGAATTGGGAGAGTAGTTTTTTCGCAAGGGCTAAGTAGGCCGCCATCCTGTCGTCCCTGGCCTGGTAGTCCCCAGCGAGCTGGCTAGTTACCAGTTGAGAGTCGCTGAAGATCTCCAGATGCTGGGCTCCGAGGATTCGGGCGCTGTTCAACCCTGCAATCATTGCTTCGTACTCTGCCTCATTGTTCGTCGCTTTGAAGTCCAAGGTGAAGGCTTGCTCTATGACCAGTCCCTCTGGCGATTGGAGAACTATGCCGAGGCCAGCTCTCTTGGAGGTGGACGACCCGTCGACAAAGATCTTCCATGCCGAGGTGGGAGACTGCTGGACTTCTGTTTCTAATGGCTCTTGCCCTATGCCCCCCAGTGCCGTGCCGAGCTGGGTCGGAGCCGGGTTGGGGGAGGCGAATTCGACAATGAAGTCCGCCAGGATCTGGGCTTTGATCGCAGTTCGGGGACGGTACTGTATGTCATACTGCCCCAGTTCAACTGCCCACTTTGATATGCGCCCTGAAAAGTCAGCTTTCTAGAACAATGAACGGAGTGGGTGCTCCGTGATCACCACAATGGTGTGGGATTGAAAATAATGGGAGAGCTTGCGGGAGGCGGTGACGAGAGCCAACGCAAGCTTCTCCAGTAGGAGGTACCTGGTCTCGGCATCGAGCAGGGTCTTGCTCGTGTAATAGATCGGCTTTTGAACCCCCTCGTCCTCCCTGATTAGGACGGAGCTCACTGCGTGATCCGAGACCGCAAGGTACAAATACAGAATCTCCCCCAAAGTTGGGGTGGAGAGTAAAGGTGGTGACATTAAATAAGTTTTGAGTGCGGCCAATGCCTGGTCGCACTCGGGGGTCCACTGGAATTTCAGATTTTTTGTTAGAAGCTGAAAGAAAGGCCTGCACTTATCTGATGACCGGCTGATGAAGCGATTGAGTGCGGCGGCCATTCCTGTGAGCCTCTGAACTTCCTTTGTGGTAGAGGGACTCTGGATGCCCTGGATGGCAGTGATCTGGTCCGGATAGGCCTCTATCCCCCTCCGCGTTACCAAGCTGCCGAGGAACTTGCCAGAGGCTATGCCGAAGGTGCACTTGGAAGCGTTGAGCTTGAGCTTGTAGGCGCGAAGGATGCCGAAGACTTGGCCGAGATCCGCCAGATGGTCGCTGGAGCGCACAGATTTGACGACCATGTCGTCGATGTACACCTCTACCGATCGGCCGAGCTGGGCCTGGAACATTTTTGTGACGAGGCGCTGATAGGTCGCCCCCGCGTTCTTCAGCCCGAAGGGCATCACCTTATAGCAGTAAGTGCAGCGGGGGGTGATGAACGATGTTTTCTCCTCGTCAGGCTCGTAGAGCGGGATCTGATGATAGCCTCGGTAGGCGTCAAGGAAGCTCATTCGGTCGTGACCGGCGGTGGCGTCAATCAGTTGGTCAATCTTCGGGAGGGGGAAACTGTCCTTAGGGCAAGCCCTATTCAGGTCGGTGAAGTCCACGCACACTCTCCACTTCCAGTTTTCTTCTTGACCACCACCGTGTTGGCCAGCCATACCGGGTACTGAACTTCCCGGATGGCTCCCGCTTTTAGCAGGTTGTCGATCTCCTCGACGACCGCATCTGTCTGCTGCAGCCCGGTCCTTCGGGCCCTCTGCACTACTGGTTTGTGGTCGGGGTCGACATTGAGCTTGTGACACATGACCTCAGGGTCGACCCCAGGCATTTCGCTTGGGCTCCAAGCGAAGACGTCCACATTCTGCATCAAGAACCGAGAGAGTTCGGCCCTTTCTTCGTCTGACAGCTGGGTGCCAATCAGGAAGAACCGGTCCGGGTCTGCTGGGTCTAGCCTGACCTCGGCCAGGTCCTCGATGCTTTTCTTTTCAGGGTCCCGGCCGATCTCATCGAGGCCTTTCTCGAACTCGGTCATGTTGACGCGCTCTGGGTCCTTCACGGCCGGGACTGCGGCCAGCATGCACTGCCTGGCCTGCTGCTGGTCTCCCTTCACTGTGACTACTTCCATCTTGCCTTCCTCGTTCTCATGGACGAACTTCAGCTTTTGGTGGAGGGAAGATGGAACTGCCTCTAGCTTGTGGAGCCACGTTCTGCCCAGAATGACATTGTAGGGAGAAGGGGCGTCCACAACCAGAAAGTCGGCTGACACGGAGGCTCCGCCAACTCGGGTTTCCAAGGTGATTCTACCCTTGGGGTAGACAGGTGTGGCGGACAACCCTAGCAGGGGTGCACGGACCTCCGTGAGGTCTGCTTCGGAGAGTTTCATCCTTTTGAAGCAGTCGTAGTAGAGGACCTCGGAGGAGCTGCCGGAGTCGACGAGGATCCTCTTTACGGTGAAGTCTCTCAGCTTCATGGTGAGGAGCAGGGGATCGTTGTGAGGGACCTGGACTCCCTCTAGGTCTCGATCCGAGAACGAGATGGCTGGTCTGTCGCGGCGGGCTTTCTTGGACGCCGGAGCTAGCTCGGCTTTCATTACTTCTTTCCCGTGCGAAGCCCGCCTGGCCTCGACACGGGCCTGGGAGCTTCCCCGGGATGAGGAAGCGGGAGCTGAGGACGCCAGATGGATCACGTTGATGATCTTCTCTGAGTCCTCGCTGTCTGGAGCCTGGGCCGTGCTCTGGTGAACCCGGCCCTCGCTGCCGCCGGCATCACCGGCCTTGACGAACTCTGGGATGTGGCCATCTTCGGCCAGCTTCTCTAGATACCCCTGCAAAGTCTTGCATTCTTCGGTCCTGTGCCCGTTGCCCTTATGGAAGGAGCAGTAGAGCTTGCTCCGGGGGCCTTCGGTGGGTTCATTCTTCATGGGCGGAGGATACTTGAAGAACGGCTTGGATTTGATCTTGGCCAGGATGCGGTAGATCGGCTCCTTGAAGACGACGTTGACGCTCTGACTGGCGCTGGGGGGAGGTCTGGGCTTCCAATTGCCCCCAGACCTGGACGACGAAGGCTTCGCCGAATTGGAGACCCAGGCCCGCTTGGGCTCCTGCTTCTGGGAGGGCCTCCCGCCTCTCTGCCGAGGTTGGTCATTCTTCTGTTCGGGCTCCGGATGCCCGTCCTGATCCTTAGCTCGGATCTCGTCTTCCTCCCGGGCGATGAAGCGCTTCACCCGGGACATCAATTCTGACATGGACTCTGGGGTGTCCCCGGCCAAGTCCTTTCGCAAATCGATGCCGGGGATCAGGGCATGCTGGAAGGCGTAGATGGCTATCCCCTCCCTTGCGCCCTCGATCTGGCTGTAGACCGCCCAGAATCGGTGGGTGAACTTGGCGAGGGTTTCGCCCTGCTTCATTCTCAGGGCGATGAGGTCCCCTTCCTTCTTGGGGACGACGGTGTAGGCTTGGAACTTCTTCAGGAAGGAGAGCTGGAGCTCCTTCCAACTGGAAATCGACTGCTCCGGGAGAGAGCAGAACCACTTCAGGGGGAGGTCACCCAAACTGGAGGAGAAGATTTTGCAGTTTAGGTGACCCTCGTTTCCCCAGATGGACATCTTCTGGGAGAAGTGTCGGAGGTGTGCAGATGGGTCGGACAGTCCGTCATAGGGGACGAACCGCGGGACGGAGAACTTCTTAGGCAAGGGGGTGTGCTCGATCTCTTTTGTAAAGGGCGAACCCCCGAGATCGGTGTGACCACAGATCTGCTTCTGGTCCCGCATGTCCAAGTTGTGCTGGAGAGCCAATCTGACGCGCTTGTCAAATCGCTCTTGCTCGTCGTCCTTCTCTGGAGTCTGAGCTCGGGGCTTCCGCTTGGGATGGCTCGGGCTACGATGGCTATGAGTTCGGCCATCGCGGCTATGGTGACTTCGGCTGTTGCTCGAGCCTTCGTCACGGATCTGGCTCCGTTTCTGGTCCAGATGATGTATGAGGTCCTCACGAGGAGGCTGGGCTGCCCTGCTGGGAGCGTCCTTCTTTTTTCCCTGAGGCTCAGAGACCGGCCTCAAGGAGGCAGTTTGCACTGCCCTCAGCTGCTGCTGGAGCTCGCGAATCAGCCGTTCTTGCTTCTGGAGTCGCTTCTGGAGGAGGGCAGCTTCGGGAACCTCTCCAGGGGGTTGAGCGTGGCGCGTCTCTCCTACGGCCACGGCTTTGTCCTTCCGGGGACGCTTATGCTGACGCTCATCGCGTCTGGGCGGCGCGACTTCGTCCGCTGAGAGCGAGGCCTCGACTCCCTCTTGGAAGGGGATCTCGACAAAGAGTTGGGAGCCCAGGCGGCCCTCGCCTGCGGATGTGCCTTGGACCATACGGGAGCGTCCTTGAGGAGGGACGTCCACTGGCGGTGGTAGCAGCTCGAGTGCTGCTCTCAACGATTCTACGCCCTTCTTAGCTTTCGGAGGCATGGCTTCTGAAAGGTTGAGGTGAAGAAGGTTTGGAAGGTTGGGAAGGTTTTTTGAGAGGTTGGGATATTACTTTCCCACAGACGGCGCCAATTATAGGTGCAGAAAATAATGACCCACAATAAGAGGGTGCCTTATAGGACTTATCCGAGAAGATGGTGATGACTGTATGTGACTGGGTGCCGTCCGGAAGCCTGAAAGGGAATAGCAAACGGTCAGAGGACCCTGGCCTGGGCGGCGCAAGGCTCTCCGATGCCAAAGTCAGTATGGGAACTGGAACAATGGAAGGAGAGGGAGAAGAGAGACAGAGTAAGGGCTCTGTGAGTGAGATTGTGCGTACCTTGCATGGTGCATGGAGTTCTATTTATAGAGGTCTGGATCGTATCTCTCAGAGAATATCTTGGTGTGGGTCCCATGATTCGACTGGGAAGTCATGATCAGCCCACAAAGTAATAAATGCAGTCTAATCCGGCCCACTCAGCATTTAATGCTAGTCGGGTCAGCCCACATTGCATTAAATGCGTGTCTTGTTGGGCCAGATTGTGTTGGGCGCCTTTGGCGGTTGGAGTACCAGCGGATCTGCCCTCGGGCCTTGCCCTGATGTGGCCTTAGCCGCTGGATGCCGCCATGTCAGCGATCTGGTGAAGATAGCGGGCGGCTGGATGTCGTGTCTGTCCCACTAGCTCGTGACCCTATCTCTCCACGTGTCTGATGACGTGGGGAATGAGGGGCGCAAGTGAAGGTTCCTTCTTGCTTCGGCTACTGTCCTGGCTTCTTCAGCCGAGGCGGCTTCAGCCGAGGTAGGGCTCTCTGCGGAGATGGCATCCGGGGTGGCCCTGCCGAGGTGGACTCTTTGCCGAGATGATGCCCGAGGTGGTCCAGTTCGGCGCTAAGGGCCCGGAGCTGCCTGACTTCGGCCGGACCTCCTGTCCCGGTAGCCGAGGTGGGATTGGTGCCACGTAGATGGCACGCGGATGGCACGTGAGAATGCTTAGCCCCATCTGATGGCTGTGATTAGCTTAATCCTGTAGCTCTGGAAATCTCCCCACACAATTTAAGCCCAAGTGGTACCAGGATGCTTCCCAAAATACCTTTATCACATGGTGAGAGGTTGCGGGTTCGAGTCCTGGGGAGGCCACTCTCCGGAGTCAAAAGCATGTAAGGGCGCACCGTAATAAGCCGTCCCCAAGTGTACACAAATGAGCCCGGGGCCCTGGGCCCCGCCTATCCCCTGTGGGGGACATACAACCATCCGGGCACCGCCACGCGGACGCTGGATGAGTTAACGTCCCTACAAAAAGGCCGGCCTTTTTGTAGGAGGGTATCCGAGCTGAGGAGGTAACCGCTTGGGAGTCGCACAGCTGGACCCTCTACAGGGGGTAGGCGGGGCCCAGAGCCCCGCGCCTATTGTATACACTCGGGCTGTAACCTTTGGCTGTAACCCTTGTGCGTTTGTCCCGGGCAGGAGCGTGTCACGTACCCAGGGGCCTCCCCAGGTTTCGAACCCGAGACCTCCTGTATAAAGGATAATCTGGGTGAGTTCTGGTACCACTTGGGCTAGTAGCCCAAGTGGTACCAGAACTCACCCAGATTATCCTTTATACAGGAGGTCTCGGGTTCGAAACCTGGGGAGGCCCCTGGGTACGTGACACGCTCCTGCCCGGGACAAACGCACAAGGGTTACAGCCAAAGGTTACAGCCCGAGTGTATACAATAGGCGCGGGGCTCTGGGCCCCGCCTACCCCCTGTAGAGGGTCCAGCTGTGCGACTCCCAAGCGGTTACCTCCTCAGCTCGGATACCCTCCTACAAAAATATTAATGATCTCCTCCATGATTGGAGTGCATCATCAAGGCCTCACAAAAAGGTTACATATTACAATCATCATCAAAACCATAACTCATGCAATTAGGAGTGTTAATGTTCTTTTCAAAGTAACAATCAAACCAGGAAATTTCCGTTGGAATCAGGTTGCAGAGAAAAAAACGGGTTGGGCGATCAGCATGATGTTGAGCATGTTGAAAATATATTATGTTCATTGTCATCACTAAAATCTTATTCCAACCAGGGGCGGAGCCACATGAGGGCCTGGGGGGGCCTTGGAAAACCCTTAAAGAAGATGAAAATGGGCCTCCCCAAGAAAGTTTATCAACCCCCCCCCCCCTCTCAATCCAACATTCATTTCCAGGAAAAGCCCATTTTCCAAAAACCTCTTCAGCCCCTTTTCCAAAACCCTATTCCCATTTGGCCAAGGAAGGCTGCAATGTCCCTCTTCCTGCAATGACCCATTTCTCCCATTTGGCCATTAACGAAGAAGAAGAAGAAGGAAGAAGAAGAAGAAGGAGCAGCTGGGCCACGCTGCCTTCCCCCTCTGGCCCTCTCCCAGCCGCAGCAGCGCCACGCCGCCACCTTCCCCCTTTCCCAGCCACAGGCAGCAGCCAGCAGTGCCTCCCGCCCGTCCGCCGCCGGCCCCCCCGGAGATGAACTCCTGGCTCCGCCCCTGATTCCAACTATATTGAAATCGACAAGATAAATCATGATGTAACTCGACAAGATAAATCACGATGTAACTGATAAATTATATACAACCTTTTTTAAAAGAGGTTTCAGCCCAGAAGCTGCTACAGTTTGCAGGTCCAACCATGTTCTAGCTAGTTTGTTTGGTCTAACTATATAGTGGTCTTCAGTTATAACCAAACCCAAAAACATCCATCTTGATCTAGCAAATTTTGTGCTGTCAAGGAAATGTTTTTTTTTTTCCCCATCCATTATGAGAGAACGGCAATTAGTGCTGGTAGCTCTTTGTTGCATTCGCATTCAAGGTACGTCCCCATCAAATGAATATATCATTGAAAGATGAGCCCCACCTGTCCAAATGTTAAATCATTGAGCAGTTATTATTATTATTATTATTTTTCAATTTGAAAATTAACAACACTCAACTATGAGTGTGTTGGGAATCATATTCAGCTTTGATTAGTTCTTTTAAGTTGTTTGGATGTAGGGTGAATTGAAGTATGGTGAGGTGAAGCATCAAATTAAGAGAGAATAAAATATAAGGTGTTATGATGTTGTTTTGTTTTTAGTAGTTTGGTATGAAATCTTTTTGACTTTTTGTATAAAAAAAAAGAGGTTTTTTTTTTTTTTTTTTTGGTCTTTTAGTGGAGAAAAGAGGTTGCTTTTTTATTTTTTTTTTAAATTCGAAGATAATTTTGAAATTATGTACTTTTGATATGACTCATTGTCATTTTTTATTTAGAATGACTTTACTTTACTTTAACTAAATAATTGCCCACACGCTCGGCTTGGATCTAGATATATAGTGTGCTGAAAGGTTAAAGTTTCTCCCAAGTCGTCAAACATGCAATTGAAATCCTACCATGATGATGAGTGATTGTAGTTTTGATAAACATGTAACAATCAACATTTCAACATCCTTATCTAGCTCGCTGTCCCATTTATTTGAGGCTTCATGAGTTCCACTTCTTCACTCAACCTTATTTGTAGTTACTTTTTCAGTTTCCATGATGTCAATGACTGAGGTACATAGTGTGGATGATGGGCAATTCCTCAAACTCTTTGTTTCTTTTAAAATTGGAGAAAAAAAATCTCATGTATATATACCCATTAAAATTAGGACTGCACAAAAAAATCCGATATCACCGTAAAACTGAACCGAACCGACCGAACCGGGCGGTTCGGATCGGTTTATAGTAGATCGGTTCGGTTAACGGTTTGAAAATCATAAAAACCGCTTACATCGGTCGGTTATCGGATTGAGCCCGCGGTTAACCGCTTAAACCGAACCGACCGTATACAATAACTTAAGTATTGCTTTTTCACTACTTTAGCCTTAGGGTTTTGTTTTTGTGCGCTTGCATTTAGTCCAAACTCTCTTTGTGGAGTAGAATTATTTTTTATATGGGTCACTGGAATGTTGGATTTTTATGTTTGCACTAAACATTGGAATAAATGCAAAGGACGAGGTATCATCATTTTGAAATTTTCAATGTTTTATTTTCAAAAATAAAAAATAAAAAATGACGGTTTAACCGACCGAACCGGACTGAACCGTTTGGTTCGGTTCTGTTCAGTTTAAGTCCTCTCCATCGGTCGGATCGGATGGGTTAATTAAAAAAACCGACTGGTTCGGTTTGGATGTTGGTTTTAGTGTTAAATCGATCCGAACCGCTCATGTGCAGCCCTAATTAAAATAGTAGGAGAAAAAATTTTCACTCAAAAGTTAGAACATTTTTTAACACTTGCACATTAAGTTGTGATTAAAATCAGAATTTTAAAAACTCTAATTCAAAACCTAGAATAATTAGATCTAATCAATTCTTAGGTACTAAGAAATCACACATGGTTATAAATAAGAGTGCTTGGGTTTCCTATACTTATTACATGCCCCTGTGCCCAAAGGTTCCATCAACCTTAGCATTTCAAGACCCTTTTGTACTAATCCCTATTTTATGACGTTGAGGATAATGATTTAATTTGACTATTTTGTGACTATAATCATGTGCTCATAAGTAAATATTCTAAAATCATGAAGTTCTCAATTCTTCTCTAATCTTATGAGCCCATGAATGTGTTGAGGAGTGGGCTCCACCTGAGGGGAGTATTCAAAATCACTTATGCTGCCTTCACTAACACCTTGAGTATTGAAAAGTATTTATGTTGCCTCTACTAATACCTTTGAAAAGTATTTATATTGCCTCTACTAACACATTTAAGGTGTTAGTAGAGGCAACATAACTACTTTTCAATACTCTCTCTCCGGTGGTCTTGAGTTCGAATCCCAAGAGGAACAAGGGGAGTATTGAAAACTATTTATGTTGCGTATACTAACACTTTATATTTTTTACATCTTCAAATGAAGGAAAAATATAGAAAACTATTTATGTTGCGTATACTAACACTTTATATTTTGGTAAAGGCTCACACATATATTTTACATCTTCAAATGAAGGAAAAATATAGAAAACTATTTATGTTGCGTATACTAACACTTTATATTTTGGTAAAGGCTCACACATATATTTTACATCTTCAAATGAAGGAAAAATATAGATCTTACATATGGGAAAGTGGTGTAGATTCAAGGAAAAAGATTTAAGAGTTATTTTGTCGCAGCACAGCTGGGAGAATTACAAGATGGTGTATCTGAACTTGGTTACTCAATACAAGGTCAAATCCAGGTCTCTTACCTACTGTACTAATGGCTATGTCCACTTTGTTTAATTTATTTTGTGGGGGCTTGGAAAAGTTCTGTGAACTTCACAAATCTTCATGTTCTATCATGCAACTATGTGTTTAATTTTGACGCATGCTCTACGAAAATTCACATCCATAAGGAGGTTTGAACCTACAAATCAATTAAAGAACAACATTTTGTACAATGTTGTGCTCAGAAGCAGGAGTGATTTTTCAAGGATTTGGCCGAAAAACATTGTTGGGTCAGCCCTAGGAATAGTTGTGATGATTTGTTAATGGAATACAACTAAAGTCTTTCTGATGCACACTTTGAAACAATTTAATGATTCATACCATGTCATGTCCCAGTCTTCGATCAGAGGGGCTGTTTGGTTGTAGAGAGTGATTTTGTAGGCTTTTCTATGTTGAGACAAATCAGCTGAACCCCACAGAATTAAGCTAGACCAGATCATTTCTTCTATGTCATGATGATATTTTTTCTCTCCAAATTCAAGGGTTATTCCAAAAATTGGTTTAATTTCATATTAGAAATGTTAGACATCGATTTCTCAAAACTTAATGATTATAATGCTAAAGATGGAGATCTTTGGTCTCTATTTCATACAGCTGATAGAAATGATTATATAGATTTTATTGTATCACAAACTTGTGAATTGTGATGCCTACAATCAAGTCGATCTCTTTGACCATTGCACCAAGAGGAATCTAGAGACTTCTATCACCTCTCAATATTATTTATTGTCTTTAATGTAAAATACTGGTAAAAATTAGGTTTAGGTTGTTAGAGATTTTAGGGATAGATTAAGAGTTTGAATTTTAAGTTATTATCTTATCAGTTTATCTCTCTTATATAGAAGTCTATGTGAATGAGATATACGGTGGAATTATGGAAAAAAGTGTTTTTCTTGAAATTCTATAAGGTATTAGAGCCCCGGCCCGATGATGATTTTGCAATCAAGCCGGGCACGGTACTATCCTTCCGCAAACATCCTCTCTCTTTCATCCATCCCGACAGACTTAAGAGGAGCAAGTAGCGACAATATTGATGGATCCACAGAAAGACTGCGACCCTCATGAAGACTTAAAGATCGTTTGTATTAAAAAGAATTATCATTTATTTTTTAGAGATAAAAAGTGGGTTTTATTTTATTTATTTAAAAATTAGAGATCATTTCACATAAATGACCAAATTGAAGGGAATGTTAAAGATTAGGTTTAGATTCTTAGACATTTTAGAGATAGATTAAGAGTTTGAATTTTTAATTATTATACTATCAGTTTATCTCTTTTGTATAAATTGAGAAGTCTATGTGAATGAGATTTACGGTGGAATTCGAATTATGGAACAAAGTTATTCTTTATAAATCGAGAAGTTTATGTGAATGAGATTTACAGTGGAGTTATGGAACAAAATGATTCTTGAAATTTTATAAATACTATGCATTAATTCATAATGCTGAGCATAAATTAATTACTCGTACCAGATGGAGAGCATCTATTTCAATTCTTTTCTTTTTTGAATTTTGGATTTTGACTTTTGGTTTTTTATAGAAAACAAAAAAGGCTGATCATGATGAAGTTATAAAATTTATCTTATTGTGTATGGTAGATCCAGGGATCCATCATTAGAGGCCAGTGTGCCATCAATCAGGGATCGAAGAGACCATCTGGTCTGTTAGCTGAATGCTCCTGATCATTTCATCATGCAACCATATGGGCCCAGCCTGATTGAGTAGATTAGATGAATCTTATGAGACATATCACAATGGTAGTCAAAACATGCCATCATTAATTATTAAACCGTGGCCTAATCATGATCTAAAGTGGAACTTGAGGGGCTTGTCCTCAACCCTGTGAAAGACCTTTATTTAAGTACCTCACTTTGTGTCTCCCCATCCCTTAACATGCATGAGGTTTGAGAAAGAGACGGGTAACTTGTCTCATGACTAATTATCTTTTCTTTTGAATAAGGTTAAATATCTTCTCTTAGACTTTTCTCATCATTTACTCATGTTTTTTTTTTTTTTCCTTTGATTATATAATACGTTTTTGCTTATTACCCACAAAGTTGGTTTGGAATTGATTTTATGACGGTGAAATATGTCATGACACCAAATCCGACGTACTAATGATGGATCTAGCTAGTTATGAAAGACTAGCACGTAGCTAGAAATCTATGTGTGTTCCCACGATTGGAAGCTTTGTTTATCTCTTCGTCTGTGCTTCTATCTATGGGATGGAATAGAATGTAAGCCCTCGGGCTCCCTTATTGCTTAATTATATAGACTATTCCTTAAATAACTCTACAAATAGAGGTAAGTGAAGTAAAGTTAATTTTGAAAAAAGAATAAAATATAAGTGGATTATGATGGATCTAGTTATGGAAGACTAGCACGTAGCTAGACATCTATGTGTATTCCCACGATTGAAAGCTTTGGTTATCTCTTCGTCTGTGCTTCTATCTATGGGGTGGAATAGAATGTAAGCCCTCGGGCTCCCTTATTGCTTATATAGACTATTCCTTAAATAACTCTACAAATAGAGTTAAGTAAAGTAAAGTTACTTTAAAAAAAAGAATAAAATATAAGTGGATTATGATGGTATTTTATTTTTAATTGTTTGTTATAGAATCTTTTTGACTTTTTGAATAGGAAAAAAAAGTTGAGGTTTTTTTTTTTTTTTTTGTTTTTCAGTGGATAAAGGTAGTTGCTTTTTGACTTTTTATGTGAAAAAGATGGGGGTGGGGGGGTTTGAATAAAGTGCTTTGATGTGACATCTTGTCTGAAAAATATTGGAGGTTTTACTTGACTTTTATTGTATTAGTAAAGTGCCAAAACTAGCCCAGAGATCCAGCCAAGAGCGGCTGAGCTTTGGGTTTCTTCAAATTGCTATATATGTAATGTATATGGAAAGCTCTACCCTTATTTCTGCCTTCTGGGGCTCTCTGTTTATATGATATATTTTAGTAGTGGGGGTGGGAGTAAGACTTGGGCCTGTTTGGATGCACGGTGAATTGAATTATGGTGAGGTGAAGCATCAAATCAAGAGTGAATAAAATATAAGGTGTTATGATGGTTTTTTATTTTAGTTGTTATGAAACTGTTTTGACTTTTTGTATATAGAGAAGTAGAGTTTTTTTTGTCTTTCAGTGGAAAAAAAAGGTTGCTTTTTTTTGCTTTTTTGAAAGATTCGAAGGGAATTTTGAAATTGTGTATTTTTGATATGACCCCTTGTCATTTCTTGTCTGGATTCACTTCACTTTAACTTAACTAGTTAAATTGCTAGACACACCCTAAAGAGTTTTTATTTTTGTTTTTGTTTTTGTCAGTGACATAAACTTCATTAAAATAAAGGAAAGAGAAAAGAATTACAAAAAAGTGAAAGAAGCATAAAGCAATAAAAGAGAAAGAGGCAAGAGGAGAGGTACTCCTGGAGAGTTATGCTCCCTGAACATTTCTTCACCAAGAAACCCATAAATTGCTAATTCATTTGGAAGGCTTATTTGTGGGGACGAATCAAGTCTTTTGTTTATGGTGGGACTTCTTTATTTCATTAGGCCTCTTGCCATGCTTGATCCGACGTGATACCCTTGGCATGCAGGCCACTATTGCCTACAATTTTTCTAATGGATTCAACAACTATGATTAATTGCTATTCTAGTCCCCTATATGATGGAGGGCCATCGGTAACTTGGTCTCCGCTGTTAATTACAATCCTATCCAGGATCACCGCTTTCATAAGTAGGTGAAAGAGTGATGCTACCTACACACTGCATTTTAAAAAATAAAATAAAATTCCTAAACTACCCTTATTCCTCTCCATCCCTCTCTCTTCCTCTCCCTTCTCCGGCGAGCCGCCGACATTCCTAGCGTGAGAACGACAGATCTGAGCTGCTGATTCTCACAACCGATGCTCGTAGACTGCCGCGTGCACATCATCTCCCAAAGCCTCTCGTCCTTGGCCGTCTTCTACCACTGCTTGCTAACACACGCCGCGAGCCCTAGAGTCCTCGCATCCACGTGCTTCAGCACTTCGAACAGTAGATCCTAGTCCAGATGTGAAATTCCCCTTCGCATCTCAATCGCATCTCATTCTTCTTCTCCTCCTCCTCCTTTATGTTTCTTCATCATCTTCTTTTCGATCATCGGATATTCCTCGAGCGATCTCTTCATCTTCAGAAATGGAGATGGATCTGAGAGGGTTTCTTCCTTTTCTCCTCTTGTTTTGGATCTGAGAGGGTTTCTTCTTCTTCCGATTTGGTGGGGGATGGTGGGAGGAGGGCTGGGGTGGGCTGGGGATGAGGGCGGCTGAGGGCTGCCGAGGCGAGGGCAAGGGGTGGGCTGGGGATGAGGGCGGCTGGGGGCTGCCGGGGAGAGGGGGAAAAAGAGAGAGACCAGAGGGAGGGGGAGGTTTGGGGGTGGACTGAGGATGGGGATGAGGGCGGCTGGGGCTGCCGGAGCAGGAAAGGAAGAGAGGGAGATGGGTCGCCGGAGCAGGGTCACCGGAGAAGGGAGAGGAAGAGAGAGGAATGGAGAGGAATAGGGGTAGTTTAGAAAAATAATTTTTTTTTAAATGCAGTGGGTAGAGAGGAAAATGCAGTGTGTAGATAGCCACTCTCTAGGTAAAATAAAGTCCCAATTATGATTGAATATCTTTCTAGTTAAAATATATATATATATCACAAGGACATGAGTTTAAACGTGTGTACTCAAGGTTACCATTTTTGACAACTAATTGCAATGATGGCTTACTACTATTAAATTTTGTTTTTTCTCCCCCCGATGGGCCTCTAATAAGGATTTTGTGGGTCAATTTTTCAAGGTTCATATAGGGGTGTAATGGTTCGGTTAACCGTTCATTTTGGAAAAATCGTTAACCAAATCATGTTTCACGGTTTTTTATTTTTAAAAACCGTAACCGTAACCGAATCCTAAAAAGCCGTTAAAAACCGAACCTCGGTTAACAGTTTGGTTACGGTTAATTGTCGCTTAAAAAAATTATGAAAATTTTGCCATTTACCAATTAAACTAAAAAAAAAATAGTTGGAGTAAATTGGGCCTGGGTTAACTACGGGTCGAGTTACCTATCCAACAAGTCGAACTCACCAAACTTAAGTCTAACGTGGTCCACACTTAATCTAACCAGCTATCTAACTAAAATACGTACAATCAATAATAATAATAAAGATAATAAATAATTATTTACTATAAAATAATACCAAAACGTCACATGTGGACTATGGCGTTGGAGAAGGATAATGATGAGGGAGAAGGTTCGTGATCAATTGAAGTGGGTTCAAATAGATGGATAGGTAGAAGACGATGAAGAAGAATATGCATGTGAACGGTGATATCAGTCATTGCTCGGGTCCTTTTTGTTGATTTGCTGAGTGGCGATATCGCAACTCACCTATTTTACTGAGCACGGATATAGTTGCACACCTGTATCTTCTTCTTCATCGTTTTTTTCCTAACAACCTATTTGGATCTACTGTAATTGAACCCTAACGTCCTTTTGGATAAAATCACTCCCGTTGATGATATCTTCAACTCAGTTGACGATATCGTTAACTTTCATGGAAAAAAGATGATGTTTTGCTCTATCTTCTTTTACCTAATGATGGTAAAATTATGAAAATCATTGCATTTTATATCACATTGATCTTACTTAAGTAGGCTTAGCAATCTTCCTTAGGTGTGTGAGTCATATGCTTAGTTCCTACACATTTGTTGCCTCAATTGCATGAGTTTTGAGAGCTCAAACCTGGGATGCAAGGTGTTTGGTGAAATGCCTAAATGAGGATTTTTTCTCAAAGTGAGGTTTGGAGGGGATGAATTTGGATATGCTTTTGTGAACAGTAAGAGTCTGAGTCCATTAGTTTGGTATAGTTTTTCAAGTTTTGATATTTGTAAGCAACATGTACGGAGCCATGTTGGGAAATCCTTCGCATAGTGAACATGAGGTTTTTCACCTAGGTATTGTATTATTTGAGTAGAGTTTTAGAACCCAAGAGTGCCTTTTGTTCCCTTAATCTGAAATATTTGAACCATTTTTAAGAATGAATTTGAAGTGAACGGATTGAACACACACTTCATTATGTGATTTGTGAAAGAATTGTCAAGATGCATTCATCACCTCCTTTCGATTTTTCTTCATTGATTTGAAATGGATATTCATCTTTCACCAAATCTCAGTATCATTCTCTCCAAACTTAAGAAAATTAGGTATGACAACCATCAAAGAAGAGGAAAAGTCCAAGAAAAAGAAGAAAAGTTGTAGGAGGCTGACAATATCATCAATTGATGCTATCGTTTGATTATACCGCCAACTAGAGTAATTTCTTCTCAAAACATAAATGAACAATTATCTCGTCATTTTATAGTCTTTCTTTATAAAACTATTTAATTATGTTTTAAACTTAATTCTTTCGTAAAAATTTCTATATAATATTACTATGTATATATTATTACTAAATAAAATTTAAAATTTAAATTAATAAATACATTTAAGAGAGAGATGGCTAATAGAGAAGTTCTACAGAGAGAGTGAGAGAGAGCTCCTTCAGTAGTGTGAGAGAACTTTTTAACCATGAAATATTGAAAATTCCTTGTTGGTGCCTTGGATAACTTAGGGAGAGTGTGAGAGCTTAGAGAGATTCAGAGAGCTTAGACAGAGCAACGGAGATTAGAGAGTAAATGAGTATTGAAACATGAGGGGGAATGAGTTATTTTATAAACTTTCTAAGCGTTTAAATGATACAAAATAACCCTCATTTGAACTTTTTTTTTTTTTTTTTGGCATTTCGAGGGGGTATAATAGCCAAAATTGGTGAAATGGCGTAAACCCCTGCCGCCCCCCGGCCCGCCCCCCTATTTGATCATTTATAGCCGGGGATGGAGTTTAAAAGGGTTAAAAACCAAAAAATGACCCTGGGGCTGGGGCTGGGGGTGGGGCTGGAGGGTGCTTTCTTAAAAAACTTGCCCGTTGGACATGGGCTAGTCCTAGTTAGACAAGAACTCCCAAATCGGCTACAATTTCCTTTTTTTGTTTTTTTGGGTACAAGACGAGGGTCCTGGTCCTGGTTAAACCACAACTCTTAACACTACTTATTTTCCTTATTACATTTCAAATTTCTATCCGTTCATCCCAATCCATAGCTCCCTTTCTCTCTCGCTCTCTCGTTCCCTCTCTCTATCGTTGCAGAGAAAGTAGCAATACAAGAATTAGGGTTTTACGCGTCATCTTGATCTTGTTCCCAATTCTGCAACCCCAGCATTCATTCTTTGACGGTTTTAGCATCTTGAAATGCCTTGCGTGATCCCCGACCCGTCCGACGAGGACGCAGAGCCCTTCGTAGAGACCGACCCCACAGCCCGATACGGCCGATACGCCGACATGCTCGGTTTCGGTTCGGCGAAGAAGGTTTATAGGGGATTCGATCAGGAGGAAGGAATTGAAGTGGCCTGGAACCAGGTCCGGCTGAGGAGTTTCATCGATGACGGCGCGATGATCGGGCGGCTCTACGCCGAGGTCCGATTGCTCCGGTCGATGAAGCACGAGAACATCATTGAATTGTACAATATGTGGACGGATGAGGAGACCCAGACCTTGAATTTCATTACGGAGGTTTGCACTTCTGGGAATTTGAGGGAGTATCGGAAGAAGCACAGGCATGTGTCGCTTAAGGCAGTGAAGAAGTGGTCCAAGCAGATTCTGATGGGGTTGGAGTACCTGCACACTCATGAGCCCTGCATCATTCACAGAGATTTGAATTGCAGCAACATCTTCATCAATGGGAATCTGGGGCAGGTAAATTCTTTGTTTTCTTTTGCTTTTTCTCTGTATCATTGCTTTCCTGATCAGTTGCTTATATGTTTTAGGGCTTATTTGTTTGCATAAAATACATAGGAATTAAATACACTGGTATTCATCCTCAAATAAAATCCACCCCAAGTATAGAATATGATTAGACATGATACTTTGCCTTTTTTGGGGAGTATGCGGGTGTCATAGGCTAAACCCTATGGCAGACCTACATGTTGGGTTTTGGGGGTGGTCGCCAGTCGGACCGCAAGAAAGTGCCAAGCCTCTTTTTAAATCCAATCATTAACTGGTCCCAGATGGCCCATGCCCCATCAGAAATAAGCCCTCGCCCGGCTCAAACAACAAAAATAATGAAGAAAGTAACATTATGGCCATCATCCATTGCCCCCTCAAACGAAAATCCTGGGTCTCCATTGTAAGGATTACGAAAGAGTTAAGGAGTGAAGGATATAGTAAGGTTATGAATGATGTAGATGGACCTCAACTTTCTTAGGATTTGAATTAGTAGGTTGATGGTTGCTTATTCATTTTTTATCTTTTCTTGATCAATTTGCATTAAAAGGGAGGTTATTTAATGGTCGTTTTTTGATATTCAACCTTGATTTTCCATTTTCTGACCTCTCATAGAAATAGTTAGTCTTTGAATTCCTAGGAATTCAATTACATGAAACAAACAGGCCTTTAGTTTTTCGACCCTGTCCTGTTGTTATTATCGTAGTTGTGGTTGTTATTGAGAGTTGAGTAGGTGTTTCTTGGTTAGAATGACTGTAACTTTAGAACTGATGTTCATCAGCGAACATGCCTTTGTTTATATAATGATCCTCTAATAATTCGAATGTTCAATGAGACTCCTAAGTTCTAATTAACTTCTAATAGATATCATAGGCTTATTCATCCCCCTCTATATTTAAGGTCAGCCTATATTTGATCAACCAAAAAGTGTAGCGGACACCATACCCATAAGCATTCAGTGCATACCTCATCTAAGGACCCCAATTAAGCAATTTGCTTCATCTGCTTGGACTATGAAATGAAATGTTAGGTTTATGTGCTACTGCTGCTTTGTTTATCTTCAGAAGCCTCATAGACTTTAAGTTGCTTGAAATGGTAATATGAATGTTGCAATTGCTGCATACCTAAAAGCAATTTGTTTCATCTGCATTTACTGTGAAATTAATGTTTCCTATATGTGCGATTGCTGCTTTGTTGATCTTTAGAAGCCTTCTAGTTTTCTTTTCTTTTTTAATGTTAGAAATGTACTGCTACATACAAAATGTTTACAAGATGGGAGAGCCCTTCTCAGATAAGCCTAGTAGACTTCAAGTTGTTGGAATGACTGTAACTTTTGCCTTTTGTTTTGTGAATGGGCATCCATATCCTTATTCCACTTGGAATATGGAAATGAAGTGGTTTAGTGTTATATATTGAAGTAGACTATGTTAGTGGCCAAAGCAGGTCTGCCCAAAAATTTGTATCCATTTTTAATATTTCAGATGGGAACTGAAATGTTTGAGATGTAGCATGGAGGTTGGAAGCATGTCAGATTTTTTTATTTGTTTTGCTCTTGCCAAAGTCTAAAGCAGGATAGATGGATGACCTATTTGGCCAAAATAGATATGTGATTTGTTTGGAATAACCTAAATGAACATTTAAATACAAACTCTGCTTTATTTTCATTCTAACTAATTTTTGACCTTTTGATGTGTGGCTTCAGGTGAAGATAGGAGACCTCGGGCTGGCAGCAATTGTGGGGGAAAGCCATGCAGCTCACTCAATCTTGGGTACCCCAGAGTTTATGGCACCAGAACTGTATGAGGAGGAATACACAGAGCTGGTCGACATATACTCGTTTGGCATGTGCGTACTGGAGATGGTGACCCTGGAGATCCCCTACAGTGAGTGTGACAGTATCGCGAAAATCTACAGGAAGGTGACTGCTGGGGTGAGGCCGCAGGCCATGAACAAAGTCAAAGACCCTGAAGTCCGGGCCTTCATTGAGAGATGCCTTGCCCAGCCTAGGGCGAGGCCATCTGCATCACAGCTCCTCAGGGATGCCTTCTTTGATAGCCTGAAGGAAGATATGGTGGACCTTGCTAATCAGAACTGATATTTTTCTTGCTTTATGTGTACTGATTCTTTTTTGCACCTCTTGTTTGTCTTTAATTTTTGTGAAATTCGACAACTGTGAATAGATTTCATTCTTTTCTTGTATAAAATACAGTATAGATACATTTGTAAAAGATTTGGAATAAAGTGATGATATTTAGTCTTGTTGTTTGAAGGACTTCTTCGGATAGATGAGCATTCATGGGCCGTTGTTCTTTGCAAGTAGTCCATGGCTCACTGTGTCAGACTGAAAATTCTAATCTCCACTGATGGAGCTTATTTTCATCTGATTTTTGGGTTTTTTTCCTATTATTTTTTCTAGACTGAGTCGTTGTACATAATTATGTTTTTCTTTTTACCTGCTGCCCAATTGCAACAGTGGATCGCATGTTGTGATCTGATGCATCACTGTCAACTCCAATCAGGTGAGTTAAGTGAAAATGCAGAATTGAAGTAACCAGTTTTAACTAGGCCTTTAATGGAACAACAAATAACAGGCTGAATTTAGATAGTTTATAATGTGGAGTGTATCCATTAAAACTAGAAAGGATTTTTAAGTCACTGGGTCTGTGGTTCTAATCTACGTGGAAGTATTAATTGATTTTACAGATTTAGAAGCTTTACTGATGCCAGAACTTTGATGTAAATTTTTGGAACAATCTTCCCTCTCCCAGGATTTGGATGATCCAAACCATCCAAATGCAGTTTGGGGCTGGGACCAAACAGAAACATGGATGGCATATTAAATTTGCAATTTCACAACCACCAGTATGTTTAGTTTAGATCAGAAAAGCTAATCAATATCTTGTAAGCTAAGGTCGAGACACATCAATTTAGATCTTTCTTCTACAGAAACTAAAGGACAAAGATTTTGGATCACCGAGGTTTGTTGTGAAGGGTGCAATATCAGTTGCCACGCCATGTGAGGCTTTTTCCCCAATGCTTTGTTGTTTATTCTCATCCTCTCAGGTCTCAGTCACTCTCAGCTGCATTTATTTCTTTCAAAGATTCTCCTGGGCTCTACATAGAGATCTCTTTTGAGCCCCTGAAGGGGACGATTGGCACTCTCAGCCTGGCAAACTTATCCTTCCTAATGTCGTTCATGGAGAACTTTTAATGAGAAGCTAGGTGCCATTCATTACTTTCATTTTACTCTCTCTCTCTCTTAACATGGGACGGAGGTAAGAGAGAAGGAAGGAAATAGTCACTATATTTTAGTTTTTCTCTGATTTGCTTTTGCAGTTCAAATGGAAGTGTGTATAAATGGCTATTTGTGGCCTCCTCAAACCATCACTGGGGCGTGTTTTGATAACGGAGGCTTTATCTCACTTTACTTAAATTCACCGTACATCCGTAAATCCAAACACGCCATAAATTAATGACCCAAGTTGTTCATGGAAATTTCTCTAACAAGGCCAAAACACTCTTTCAGAGATCGCCATGTGGGGCCCACCTTTCATCCAATGCAAACAACAACCCGCAGTGCTAATCATCAGATTTGAATCCATCAAATTACTTTCGTGTTGATCTTTGGGTAGGCATATCTCTATCATCTTAAACCATTTGGGTCTCAGATTTGGTGGGCCAGTAATCCAGACATATAGATAGGCATTCAATCCTCCCACCCACCCCCTCATCCCAGTTGGGCCCCATTGGGGTCTCATCTTGGTGAAAAGCATTATATAATAATATTAATTAAAATGTAACATTAACTTTAATAAACCAGTATTCATTTATTGAGATTGTAAGGAATTTTATCTCCAAAATTATATGTAGTATCAAAACCTACAATATTAAAAGCAGTTGAAGATGTCTTTAATTAGCCTTTTTTTTTGTGTTTCTACATATTTAGAGACGTTTATGATTTGCATTTTGCTAAAAAGCTATTAAGGACTTAAGCTCTGGCCCTGCACTTGACATTTCTCCAAGAATGGGCTAGGGCTTGACCTGAGAGCCTGTCAGCCCAGACTGGGTCTATTTTTTATTTTTTGATAACAGACTGGGTCTAATTTTCTGGCCTGATGGGAAATGGGATGGGCTCTGCAGGAACACCTCGGCCTATCCCTAGGAACTAGCCCAGCCCAATAACACCTGATTTAGAGTAGTGATAGCACTGGGTTCAGATTAAATAGGGACCTGCCTCGCTCTTGTTAGAGGCTGATTTGGTAGTGGGAATGTCGGGTTTGGATCATAAATTGACGGTCCATAAATTGCAGATCTATAGGCTGGGCCTTTTGGGGGGTTTTTCTTTTAATATTTATGCTAATTTTAAAATATGAAAATAAATGTCTTGGAGTTTATTAATAAAATACCCATTCGAATTGTAATATTGTGGGAATCAGGACTGCATTGGAAAGTGGTTGATCAGTTTTGAGTATATTGCAGGTGGCAATTATACTATCACCTCTTTGAGGTGTAAACTGTGTAATGGTTTCACACTGAGAGAGCTGTGAAAACTTTCATAATATATGCATAGAAACCCACTAATAACAGAATTGCAATAAACATTATCCTTATCAAACATTTATGAGAGAGAGAGCTGTGAAAACTTTCATAATATATGCATAGAAACCCACTAATAACAGAATTGCAATAAACATTATCCTTATCAAACATTTATGAGAGGCCAAAGGACCACTCATCACACATCAAGTGCACAAGTAAATATGAAAATTATTACAAATACAAAGAGAGTTCTTCACAAATACATCAAATCTTAAAAAAAAAAGTTTTTAAAGTAAGGCTTTATATAAAACAACATGCTAGGGTTGCTCATGCATCGGGATGGCCCGAGCCTGACCCAGACTCAGACTGTCTTGGATCGGGTTTGGGCCAAAGGTTTTAGTTCTCGGGCTAGGTTGGATTAAAATCTTAGTCACATTTATTATAAGGGTCGGAGTTGGATTAAGTGGGTGTTTGTGTCAAACCGTATATATATAAGAAAGAGAATTTATAACCTATTGTACCTCCCTCAAGTCTTACTAAATGATTTCAATACAAGCAAGTTCTCACACAAAAATACTTCTCTCTTCTTCAAGTAAGTTCATAAACATTTATATAATTCAGTCTTCCCCAATAGCGGCCGGATGCTTATATAGAGACTGACCCCAATATTACAATATTTTTAAAAACAGCTTGAATCTTGATTAGAATGAACGCAAAGACCCTATTTATAATTCATCCTAATATAACACCAATGGATTAGAAACTTCTAGGCACTTCTCCAAAAACTTTTGAGTACTCCATAAATCTCTAAACATTTCCATAACTTACAATTTAAGACAATCCTAATTCTCTAAATTATTCCGGACACTCCAAGATCTCCTTTGAACAATCTGGATCATTATGTTTCCCAACGCTCGATGGTCATAATGCTAAAGTGACTCTTAAGTGACTCTAATGCTGCCATCACTCATTTTAAGCCGTCTATTTGTAGCCCACACAAGCTGCTCCACTCCTGCCATCTTAGAGGCCCACATCCGCTGAGCCTGCAGTCCTGGATCATGGTCGAATTCGACAGCATCCTCAGATCGGCGAGTTCTGGCCTGTGTTCAAGGATTGATTATGGGACGTTAAGAGGGTCAAGGTTGATGCGATGATCATGTAGTACCACCAGTTCATGCAGAAAGTGGCCCAGTCCAACTGTGCGGATGCCACCCGGGCCTCTTTCCAGCCCGGTTGGCTCTGGCCCAGCTGTGCACATGGAGCGTATCCACGGATCCAATGAGGTGGGCTCTGAACATGATTTCCACTTGGCGTGGGCCGAATTTAATAGGGCCCTCACCATCTTGAGCCCAGGTGGCATGATGGGCGGTCAACTTGGTGAAATGCCTGAAGGACCTGCCCCACATCAAGCATTGGGTCATTACATAGGGTTAGCATGGGCTGGGGGTTTTGAGACCTATGATATCTTGAATAAAGTTAGATGTGTGAAGCTTTTGCAGTATTAATTTGAACACCTACAAAGTTTGAATGAGTGTCAAAGGGCTTGTGGCTATTCAAATGGATGTACGTCTTAAGGGCTTAGATTAATTATAAGTGGCTACATGGGCTCCACAAACCATCCCTAAGCTAGGAATTACCCATGTTGTTCATGGCAAATTTCTCTCACAAGGGCAACACTCTTTCAGAGATGGCCATGTGGGGCCTACCTTTCATCCAATGCAATCCCCACCTGATTCTAATCATCAGATTTGGCCCCATTAAAGTACTTTAGTGTTGGGGTGGGGCGCATATCTCGATCATCTTAACTCATTTTCATCTCAGATTTTGGTGGGCCAGTAATTCAAACATAAAGAAATTCAATTGTCCCACCCCCCGTATCCCAGTTGGGCCCCACTGGGGTCTCATCAGGGGGAACACCATTCTATAATATTTGATAAAGATTAAGATTAAATAACCGGTATTCAGACCAAGAGAAATGGCCCGTTTAGCATCGTTGTTCTCAATTTTGTACTCAAATCAGGTTGTGCTAAGATGGGTTCTGCTGAGAGTATATTTTGCAAAATTTGTTTGCCAACATTATATTAAATTATTCTGTTAAGAATATGCTATACAGCACTTGTTTGATAACATTATAAACAACTTTTATTGATTGTGGCACGCTATTATTGTTGTACATGGCACCCACCTGTAGAAATTACATCGAGGTACCCACCTTAAAAAACTAGAACATGGGGTCCATATTCATAGGATACAATTTGGGCCCGCCTTTATAGAAATTATAATGTGGAGTCACATTTTTATGAATATTGAAAATATGAGACCCTCCTTTAGAAATTACAACATTGTACACACCTTTAGAAACTAGAATATGAGACCCACATTCATGGGCCCACCTTTTGTGATCGTGATTATATGACCCACATTTAAGAATTACAAAATCGAGCCACATTTTTTGTGATTGTGGACACATGACTCACCTTTAGAAATTACAATGTGGTGCCCGCTTTAGAAATTAAAATATGGGGGCACATTCATAGGATTTATAATGTGGGCCCACCTTATAGGAACTATAATGTAGGGTCATCTTATTAATTGATTATGAATACAATACCCACTTTTTAAAAGTTACAGTGTGGTACCCAGCTTTAAAAATTAGAATATGGGGCTAGATTCATAGGATTTACAATATGGGACTACTTTCACAGGATTTAAAATGTGGATCTACTTTTTGCGATTATAATTATATGACCCACCTTTAAGAATTATAAAGTGGGGTAACTTCTTCTGTGATCGTGAACAAGGGGCTCATCTTTAAAAAAAACATAACTTGATGTCCACCTTTAAAAATTAGAAAATGGGAATTGGACCTGAGCCTAGTTATCTTCATATCCTAACCAAGATTACATATTGACACAATGACGGCAATACAATTAACTGTTAATATATGATATTTTAAAAGCTTTTATTAAAAATGGTTTTATTCTTGTTTTTTTAATAATTAAAGTGCACAGTGCACTTCTCTACTTCAAGTTCGTTCAAAGTGCAGGCACTTTGATTTCTTATAAAGTAAACTAGCAACAAACGCCCGTGCTTAGCCCGGGCCAAAACAAAGATATAATAAATTATTATAATAATTAAAACTATAAAAGAAGAATCCACTATTATTATTTTTAAGAATCTTTAGAAGAAAATATAGTGGAAAAAGATCTTATAAGATTTTATGGTAAAAGAAAGAAATTATCTTGAAAAATAATAATGAAAATCTTGTAATATCACACCTATAAAGTCTTTGTAAATTGAAAAAATGCATGGGTTGAAAGTCCCCACTAAAAAAGAGAAAATTCTAGATGGAAGCAAAAAGAAAAAATTATACCATTCAAAGAAGGAAAAAAATGAGAAAAAAATGCGTCCATTTTCCTACAAATACATCAATACCTGGCTGTGGCTCAGTCTATTAGGTATATCGTGTGGAGTGTGAGTGTGGCTAAGATGAGTCCCTCGCAAAGAAAAAAAATAATGAAGTAAAATAAATAAATAAAGGAAATCAATCATTTAATTAGTTTTCACTTTTTTGTAAAGAAATAAGGTACAAATCAAACCAAAGATGCCATCATTCTTTAGAGCATCTCAGTGTAGATGAATCGATTCAAAAATTAAGAAAAAGAAAAATGTATTACCATTCTCATGTACATCTGAACCATGGATCTTACAAAAAGATCTGTTTTAGTGGGCCCGGGCTAAATAATATTAGTTTGGAATGTTCAGATCGTATTAAATAACTTTGTTGCTGAAGAATATTCAGATCGTATAAAATATATTAGTTTGGAAATCGTGCTGGAGAATATTTGAATCGATATTCTCGTGTCCATCTTCCTATCAATACCCGGCTGGGGGGCTCAGTCGGTTAGGTATATCGGTGGAGTGTGAGTGTGGCTAAGATGAGTCCCACACCAATGCCCCAAAACACTACCCACTCGTTTTGAGCCTACTTACCATTAGAACACACCTGCTTGAAGCTGCAAATCAAATCGACATCCAACCAAACACTTAAAGAGAGAGACGTATAGAATCCTTTTCTTCTACATCAATGTCCTATATTTATTTAATACATAAAAAAAACATATCCAAGGAAAAAAGGTCCTTCGCATGGGATCTATACCTGGTGCAAGATAACGATAGAGAGAGCAATTTGATTGCTTTCATCAATGTTGAGGCGCTGGATTTTACATGAATGTTGAAGCATCAAAACTAACCTCATTGCAAGCATGTGCAATAAGTTTTATAATTTAGAAGTCCATTAAATTAACGGCCTGTTGTAGGAATTTCAATGGGTCAGTTTCCGGACTGGCCCATTTCTACTATCAATAGGGATTGAACGGCCTGAGGTCAGGTGTATATCAGGTCCTAGATACTAAGTTCGAGCCTGCCTACTCAAAAAATATGGATGGGCTGATACTGCCCCTTAAAGGTCGGGGTCAGACTAAGGTTTGAGTCCGGGTGCACATAGGATCATCCCAGCTCAAACCATACGATAAAAAAGTACTGGAAATATATGACAACTCTTTGAAGGCCTCGGTTCAACAAAGCCTCAAGTCCATTTAACATTTGAGTCAGGTTGATAAGTTCTATGAGGTGGTCCCACTAAGATGGTGCATGGGTTAGATTTATTAAATTTCGTAAAACTTTTGTGGGGTAATACATAAGTGAAAGAGATTGATATTACATAGTGGGCCCCCTTAAAAGGGTCTTTTGTGTTATTTTTTCAAGATTAACTTTAATTTTAGGGGATATTGATTGAGAGACTTTAGGAGATAGAAGATATGGATAGATACTTTTGGAGAAAAAAATAGTGGAATGTGATGACATGGCTCCTTAAATCACTCTAAGTTTTTTATGTATATTTTTTTAAAAGGAGAACTCCTTCGATGATGACATGGCACCCCTCACAGCTGGCCTCCTCATGGTTTAGGGGGTGTTTGGAAACAAGATATTTTAAGATATTTTGTTATATTATCTACTATTTTAGAATGTAATCTACTAACCTAAAAAGGAGGTGTTTGGATAACTTAGAAAGTATCTTACAATATCCCACTTTCTTCCAAAAACCTTCATATTATATTATTCAAGGATATGCTGTATAAAGTAATCTTTAAAAAATCTTTTTTAACTACAAATGGAGAGTTTGAGTAAAAAACCATATGATAGATCATGAGCAACCATTAATTATAATGACCCACTATAAGTTTTAACATTTATGGGTCCCACTATTAGATTGGCCCCACAGTGCTTAAAAATTTAATGTGCGGTCCTATAGCCATATCACGACTACATAACCCTTGTTAATAATCAATATTAGGTGGGTCCTACAAATGTCACGCTCGGGGCTTTCATTGTGATTACCAACAATTAGGTGGGTCCCATACTATCAAAATCAGCCAGATCCCATGATTACCAAGATTGAATTGCATGATTGTAATTATCAGTTTGCCATCATTAAATGGGTCCCACTATTTGATAGCTCTCCTACCGTTAATATGACCACAACATCAAATGGGTCCCACAATGATTTCTCATAAAAAAGCTCGATATGGCCATTTGTGATAATCACCATTAGATGTATATAGTATAGCTACCAACGTTAGGTGGACCCACCTTAATTAAACAACATTGCTTGGATCTCATGATTTATCTCATGATTTAATTTAATCTTATATTTCTTTTTCCAATAGATGGGTCCTACCATGATTATTAACACATGTGATTACTAATTAGTGGGTCCTATATTGGGTTAATTGATTATATTCTCTTCATTTCTTATTTGGTACATCATCTTGTGAGTTTTTTATAAATTGTCAAACGCTTCAAAGGGATATTAAAATTTGTGAAGATTGCCAAACACCATAAGTGACACAATATAATAATATGACACTATTTTATTCTATGATAATGAAATCTTACAATATTTAAACTTGTTAATATTATATTATGCACTTATCCAAACACCCGGCCCTTAATATATATATAACTAGCAACAAACGCCCGTGCTGAGCGCGGGCCAAAACAAAGATATAATAAATTATTATATTAATTAAAACTACAAAAGAATAATCCACTCTTATTATTTTTAAGAATTTTTAGAAGAAAATAAAGTGGAAAAAGATCTTAAGATTTTATGGTAAAAGAAAGAAATTATCTTGAAAAATAATAATGAGAATCTTGTAATATCACACCTGTAAAATCTTTGTAAATTGAAAAAAGCATGGGTTGAGAGTCCCCACTAAAAAGAGAAAATTCTGGATGGAAGCAAAAAGAAAAAATGATACCATTCGAAGAACGAAAAAAAATGAGAAAAAAAAATGCGTTCATTTTCCTACAAATACATCAATACCCGGTTGGGGCTCAATCTGTTAAGTACATCTTGTGGAGTGTGAGTGTGGCTGAGATAGGTCGCTCGAAAAGAAAAAGATAAATAATGAAGTAAAATAAATAAATAAAGGAAATCAATCCTTGAATTAGTTTTCACTTTCCTAAAAAGAATTATGGTACAAATCAATCCAAAGATGCCATCATTCTTTGGAGCATCTCAGTGTAGATGAATCGATTCAGAAATTAAGAAAAAGAAAAATGTATTGCCATTCTCGTATACATCTAAACCATGGATCTTACATACCAGTAAACAAACTTCCACAAAAAAAGCCTAATAAATTCCATCATAAGATTTTGTCAAAGCAAACTTGTAGGCTCCAAGCCCGTGCTCAGCCCGTGCCCTAATAAAAATGATTTTTATTTTATTAAAATTAGATATATTTTATTTTATATTAGTATAAATAATTTGAGAGAAAAATGGCATTAAAATCGTACACCTATCGATGACAAAAGGTGCCTAGGATATAAAATTTACGTTAAAAAGAAAGACAGACGATTACAAACCCTACCAATCTAAGCTGTGCTAGGATATAAAAACGGAAGATGCTTTTATGAGAGATATCTTTCACCTTAAATGAGAGATTGAGTGGGAGCCCTCACATCCAATCTAATGCCAACAACTTAAATGTGATGGCCCCCACCACTATCTCTCATACTCATAGAATCTTGTAATATCGCACCTATAAGGTCTTTGTAAATAAGAAAAATGCATGGGTTGAAAGTCCCAACTAAAAAAGAGAAAACTCTGGATGGAAGCAAAAAGAAAAAAATGATACCATTCAAAGAAGGAAAAAAATGAGAAAAGAAAAAACAAATATGTCAATTTTCCTATCAACACCTAGCTGGGGCTCAGTCTGTTAGGTATGTCGTGTAGAGTGTGAGTGTGGCTAAGATGTGTCCCACACCAATGCCCCAAAACACTACCCACTCGTTTTGATCCTACTTACCATTAGATTCACACCTGCTTGAACCTGCAAATCAAATCGACATCCAACCAAACACTTAAAGAGAGAGACGTATCGAATCCTTTTATTCTACATCAATGTCCTATATTTATTTAATACATAAAAAAAAAACAGATCCAAGGAAAACAGGTCCTTTGCATGGGATTTATACCTGGTGCAAGATAACGATAGAGAGAGCAATTTGATTGCTTTCATCAATGTTGAGGCTCTGGATTTTACATGAATGTTGAAGCATTAAAACTAACCTCATGGCAAACATGTGCAAGAAGTTTTATAATTTAAAAGTCCATTAAATTAACGGCATGTTGTAGGAATTTCAATGGGCCAGTTTCCGGACTGGCCCATTTCTACTATCTTGTAACGGTTGCACCAGAGGATCCGATCTTTATCATATCTAGAAGAAATTTATTTTGACCTTCCACTCCATTTAAACCTCACTTCGAGTGATATAGAATGAGTACCGACTAGATTGAAATTTGTCGCAGCACCAATTCAAAAACCAAGATGATATTGATTTTTGATGGTAGGATTTAATCGCGAGTGGTGTCCACCCTATTGGTGATTCCATTCTTACTCACCAACTGCTTCATATTTCAGGAACTTACGTTACCACTCAAGTAAAACGAAGGGCATTTAAAGAAATAATAAAAGGAGAGGGGTCAAATAAAAAAAATACTAGATTTCGAAAGCCGCCTCTACATTTTAACAAAAAAAACAAAAGGAGTTAAAAGCTACATTCGTCACGCCACTGAATGACAAGAAAGACTTCGGTTGTTCATGCACCATGTTGGACTTGGCTCAGTATTGTCTAGGATGAGCCCAACTTCTACACTAGAACCCTAAGCCTCGCCCCAAGCTTGAGTCAGGCCTGAAGTGGCCGGCCTAAGCCTAGCCCCCTTGGAAATGATGAAGCCCGATCCCCACCCATGTTCGACTCATAGAACAGAAGAGAATGAGCTTCCTACCATGTCCTATGCCAGCTCAACTTGTCTGGTCATATCACCTGCTGTGAGAGGTCGTGGGCTCGAGTCCCTCCATTACTACTCCCTCCCTTATAATAATATAAGTAAATATGGGCTTGGCGGGGATTCCGGATCTCAAATACTAAGTCCCAATGAGAACATCTAGGCATGGGCCCTCTACTTCTAACATAAACCCCATGCCCGACTGAACGCGCCCTTACAAAAAATAATCTTCGTGTTAAAAGAAAACTTGTAAAAGCTATTATCTCAGCTTTCGATACGACCGAACCTTTAATTTTGTTCTCTCTTGCATTAGCCATTCACTTTACTTCAACGGTAAACTAAATTTACCAAACAAGTGATATACCGTGTTTTCCACGTGATTTGATATGATTGCATTTAAATAATAATCGTACATGCCCATCCATCATAGTTTGGACCAAAGCCGCTACCCGGGACCCCACCATGATGTAAACGAGGGAAAAACAGTCGGGTTGCAATGTCATAGCTGCAAGTGCTGGATTTCCTCCGCTCCGAGAGGAGGAAAAGCGGCATTTGCAACTTTTCCACCCTATATAATCGTGGAATAGCTGCAAATGCCAAGCGGCAAATGGACTTTTCGGCCAATGCAAGTGGCGGCAAAGCTGCATCACCACCCAAATTCATACCGAGCATACCTTTTCATTTCCTTCGACATAAAAAATGAAAGAATCAATAGTTGCATGGAGTTGGCACCGGCCTTGCTCACTATATAGCATGAAATTAACGAATCAAGATATGAGTCATTTATTTGAGTGTAATATAACCAGGTAAGCCGCAAGTTTAGGAAGCAGCCCATTCACCATGTAATCAAGATCTCCGTGGCATAGAGGTCAAACATGTGTGCCATGTCCCAACGATACAGTAACTAAACATTATTTGAGATCCTTCTTGTGGGTTAGCTTCTTTAATTTCATATGAGGGTACATCATATTATATATTAAAAAAAGAAAACATAACAACCCACTCATTTTGAGTTGAATCTTTAGGGCACGTTTGTATACACAACCTTTACAAGGAAAGGAAAAACTGCCACATCAGTAAATTTCATAGAAATGAAAACCTCGGGAAAGGATTTCTGCAGAATTTTGAAATTCATGTTTTGTGCGAATTTCTTCCCTCGTTGAATTGGCGCTAATGTTTGGTGAAACTATTTTCTGAAGAAAAATCACATAACATGTATATTATTTATTCAACATCAAATAATAATTTATTTAAAGAAATAAGAAATGAAAGAGTTGTAGGGTTTAGGGTTGAAGTGGAAAAGAGCGAGGAGAAGATGGAGAAGTTTTCCGAGGAAATCCATTTGCCATGCCCTCCCACAGGGCCGGAAACCCATTTCCGGCATTAGAGAGGAAAATGCCGACGATACAGGAAAGCTTTTTCGTGGAATTGTTCCGTGCCAAACGCCAGAAAGATGAAATTTCCATGGAAAATCGTCCACTTTTCTGTGGAAAAGTGTTTCGCAAACATGCCCTTTTTCGGATTCATCTGCGGAGGGGATGGGATTCTTGTTGAACCGTCTGGACTACAGATGTGTGGGCCCAAGGTGGAGTTTGGGAAACTGTCGCCATGTAACGGCCGCGTCAGAGGATCCGATCTTTATCATATCTAGAAGGCATTAATTTTGACCTTCCACTCCTTTTAAACATCACTTCGAGTGATATAGAATGAGTCCCGACTAGATTGAAATTTGTCCCAGCACCAATTCAAAAACCAAGATGAAAATTATTTTTGACGGTAGGATTTAATCACGAATGGTGTCCACCCTATTGGTGATTCCATTCTCACTCACCAACTGCTTCATATTTCAGGAACTTACGTTACCACTCAAGTAAAGCGAAGGGTATTTCAAGAAATAATAAAAGGAGAGGGGTCAAATAAAAAAAATACTAGATTTCGAAAGCCGCCTCTACATTTTAACAAAAAAAACAAAAAGAGTTAAAAGCTACTTTCCTCACGCCACTGAATGACAAGAAAAACTTGGGCTGTTCATGCACCACGTTGGGCTAGGCTGAGTATTGTCTAGGACGAGCGCAACTTCTAAACTAGAACCCTAAGCCTCGCCCCAAGCTTGAGTCAGGCCTGAAGTGGCCGGCCTTAGCCTAGCCCCCTTGGAAATGATGAAGACCGATCCACACCCATGTTCGACTCATATAACAGAAGAGAATGAGCTTCCTACCATGTCCTATGCTAGCTCAACTTGTCTAGTCATATCACCTGCTGTGAGAGGTCGTGGGCTCGAGTCCCTCCATTACTACTCCCTCCCTTATAATAATATAAGTAAATATGGGCCGGGCGGGGATTCCGGATCTCAAATACTAAGTCCCAATGAGAAGATCTAGGCACGGGCCATCTATTATAACATAAACCCCATGCCCGACTGAACGCTCGCCGGCAAGATCTAAGAGCGCCCTTACAAAAAATAATCTTCGTGTTAAAAGAAAACTTGTAAAAGCTATTATCTCAGCTTTCGATACGACCAAACGTTTAATTTTGTTCTCTCTTGCATTAGCCATTCACTTTACTTCACCGGTAAACTAAATTTACCAAACAAGTGATATACCGTGTTTTCCACGTGATTTGATATGATTGCATTTAAATAATAATCGTACATGCCCATCCATCATAGTTTGGACCAAAGCCGCTACCCGGGACCCCACCATGATGTAAACGAGGGAAAAACAGTCGGGTTGCAATGTCATAGCTGCAAGTGCCGGATTTCCTCCGCTCCGAGAGGAGGAAAAGTGGCATTTGCAACTTTTCCTCCCTTTATAATCGTGGAATAGCTGCAAATGCCACTTTTCCTCCTCTCAGAGAGGAGGAAAAGCGGCAAATGGACTTTTCAGCCAATGCAAGTGGCGGCAAAGCTGCATCACCACCCAAATTCATACCGAGCATACCTTTTCATTTCCTTCGACATAAAAAATGAAAGAATCAATAGTTGCATGGAGTTGGCACCGGCCTAGCTCACTATAGCATGAAATTAACGAATCAAGATATGAGTCATTTATTTGAGTGTAATATAACTAGGTAAGCCGCAAGTTTAGGAAGTAGCCCATTCACCATGTAATCAAGATCTCCATGGCATAGAGGTCAAACATGTGTGCCATATCCCAACGATATAGTAACTAAACATTATTTGAGATCCTTCTTGTGGGTTAGCTTCTTTAATTTCAGACGAGGGTACATCATATTATATATTAAAAAAAGAAAGCATAACAACACACTCATTTTGAGTTGAAGCTTTAGGGCACGTTTGTGTACACAACCTTTCCACGGAACGACATAGAAATGAAAACCTCGGGAAAGGATTTCTGCAGAATTTTGAAATTCATGTTTTGTGCGAATTTCTTTCCTCGTTGAATTGGCGCTAATGTTGTTTTGTGTGGCTGTAGATTCCTTATAGAAAATCAAATTTTCTTGTTTGGTGAAACTATTTTCTGAAGAAAAATCACATAACATGTATATTATTTATTCAACATCAAATAATAATTTATTTAAAGAAATAAGAAATGAAAGAGTTGTAGGGTTTAGGGTTGAAGTGGAAAAGAGCGAGGAGAAGATGGAGAAGTTTTCCGAGGAAATCCATTTGCCATGCCCTCCCACAGCGCCAGAAACCCATTTTCGGCATTAGAGAGGAAAATGCCGACGATACAGGAATGCTTTTCCATGGAATTGTTCCGTGCCAAACGCCAGAAAGATGAAATTTCCATGGAAAATCGTCCACTTTTCTGTGGAAAAGTGTTTCGCAAACATGCCCTTTTTCGGATTCATCCGCGGAGGGGATGGGATTCTTGTCGAACCGTCTGGACTACAGACGTGTGGGCCCAAGGTGGAGTTTGGGAAACTGTCGCCATGTAACGGCCGCGTCAGAGGATCCGATCTTTATCATTGACCTTCCACTCCTTTTAAACCTCACTTCGAGTGATATAGAATGAGTCCCGACTAGATTGAAATTTGTCCCATCACCAATTCAAAAACCAAGATGAAAATTATTTTTGACGGTAGGATTTAATCACGAATGGTGTCCACCCTATTGGTGATTCCATTCTCACTCACCAACTGCTTTATATTTCAGGAACTTACGTTACCACTTAAGTAAAGCGAAGGCTATTTTAAGAAATAATAAAAGGAGAGGGGTCATGTGAGGCCCCACCCCCCGGTGGGCCCTCAATTTGAATTTGAATACTGTATATTAGCCTAAGTATTTTAATTATACTAATTATGGGGTTTAGATAAAGGTAGTTATGTATTTTCCTAGGTTTAGCCTAGTTGTGTAATTAGTAGAGTCAATAGGGCGTCTTTTGTTAATTTTAGAGTTAGTTAGTTTGTTTGAGGCCCTAGCTAGAAATTTGTGTTTATTATAGGGGGTTTGCACCAAAGAATCTTCTAGAAGCCCACCTAAAGACTTAAGTATCCTTTACCCTAACCCTAATCCTATTCTAACCCCAAGGGCATTTTTGTCCCTAAACCAAAAACCCAACCTTTTTAAACTAAACCCTCCCTGCCCAAGCAACCACTGTTCATCTTTTCTCTCTCAGTTCCCATCTCTTTTCTCTCTTCTTCTTCCCTACTTCTCTCCAATGAGCCCTCATATTCCCTCCAATTCCTATCTCTCTTCCTCTCTCTTTCTCTCCCCAGAATTCCCAATAGTAGGCCAACCCCAGCTAAAACTCCAAGACTGATCTGCAACGGAGGAGCCCTACTGCTGAAACCCCTAGTTACTATTGGTTCTCTGTTGTTTTCTCTCTTTTCCTTCTACTTCAATCGATCAGGCAAGTGCCCTATGCTGATAGTCTAGATTGGATGTTTTCCTTCTTTGATTTGCAATTACAATTCCAATTGCAATATATATGTTTAGATCGATCTTTGAGCTTGTCTGATTGGTTTTCTTTGGCCATTGATGGACGGGGTTACCTCATTTGGATGATTAATGGCCGGTTGATGATGGATGGATGATATGGGAATGTTTTTGTTCTTCGATTATGCTTCTGTGATGGTCTGAGGAGAAACGCATGAGAATTGGGTCACTGTAATAAGTTTCCGGAGATGGAATTGTGAAAACCCATCTTGCCGCGTCGAGATCGGGATCGAGGTGGGACCACCTTTGGTAAATCAGGACCCTACATCTGTTTGAGGGGCCCTGGGCGACCATGGGGGCGGGACCTGATCTGGATTTTGATCAGAGGTGGGCCACCATCCTTGTGAATAATGAAGAGGAGAAGTTGTGTTCTGTCACAGAACTGAGTTCTGTAACAGAACACAACACTGATGGGGGAGCATGGACAGAGCTCAGTGATGGCCGAGCTCAGCACTGATCGAGTCCAGCGATGGCCGAGCTCAGCACTGGCAGAGCCCAGTGGTTGCCGAGCTCAGTATTGGCGGAGCTCAGCGATTGCCGAGCTCAGCGATGGCTGGATTCAACACTAGCCGAACTCAGTGTTCCGCCGAGCACAATGCTCAGGTTGAGATCCGCGTTTTAGCCGAGCTCATCGTCTAGGCCGAGCTCAGTGTTATGGCCGAGCTCAGTGTTTTACCGAGCTCCGTGCCAGACCGGGCTCCGTGCTTAGCCGAACTCAGCGCTTAACCGAGCTAAGAGCTTGACCGACCTCAATGCCTGGCCGAGCTCAATACTTTCCCGAACTCAGCTGGGTGACCGAACTGAGCTAGGCACTTTGCCGAGCTGAGCTGGGTGGCCAAGCTGGGCTGGGTGACCGAGCTGAGTGTTCAATTGAGCTCTAGTGCTTAGCCGAACTCCGAGATGGATTCCGAAAAGGCCGGATTCTAACAAGGGAGACTAGAACCTGGGACATTCCCTTCAGCCAGAATTCTTAGTGTGCACGGCCAACTACCCAGGCCAGGGGGTTAGCCGAACTCACAGGAAGTTCTGGACAAACAGGCTTTGCCTGCAGGGTGTTTACTTCTCTGATCCCAGTGTGCCGAGCTGACCGCCCAGGCCAGGAGGTCGGCTGAGCACACTGTGTACAGTGACACTTCCCAGATTCTAATTTCTATTGTTGCAATCATATGTAGGACCCATTGACCATCCAAATAGACTTCCATCACTGTGCCAACCACGAGTCGACGGTGTGGCTCAACCTTGACTCGTGGGGTCCACTAATTAAGGTCCAGGTTATGTAATCTAAGATGATTCGACCTTTATACGTTACTAAGTGACGCACATAACTTCTAAGCACCAAATACAGTATTCCTTTGCATCTGTGGTTTCACTTAAAGATCGAATTACCTGAGATAGACCTGAAGCTAAAGTTGATCATTTACTTATGTTGGACTGTTGATATTTTTCCCATTGATCCTTGTACTTGGAGATTCATCTCCCTCATATTATTACTATCACTCTATTGTCCTTATTATTGCTTATACCTGTTAATTAAATGGAAAATGGAGGACCCAAACCTAGGACTACTTAGAGGTGACCCGGTAATATGATTAGGTGAACCTTGACCCATGTCTGTGGCTAGGCGGGCCCTTTTATGGCCTAAATTTGGATGTAAATTACCCTAGAGTGGAGAGGTTAGATTGTATGGGCTTGTGACCCATTATGGATGTAAATGGATCATATGTTATTGAATATGGACTTGTATCTCATATGGACTGTTATAGACCAGGCCATGTATTTGGTGGGCCTTGGTATGGATCCATTGACTGGACTTGGACTTGGATTATGATCCATGGATGCATGGACCTCTTAGGGACTTTGTTAGGACCTTGTTCACGCAAGGCAAAGCCTAGACAGACACAGATCTTTATTGTTTCCTGAGTCGGCATAAACATTCACTCAGTTGATCTAAGCTCAGCCAGTTGGACTGATCATCACTGGTAGGAGCTATTGAGAGTGTTGTGTGGCTATCATGATGAGCATTGTTGGGGACGGACGGTGCGATACCGAGTCCGGTCTCAGTGTGTGTTGATGGATGATGTTATTTGCGGGGCTAGATAATCCCCAGCACTGTGAGAATTTCCCCGCCGCGACTGTGTTCAGTATGGGAGGGCTGCGGCATAATATCCCGTGGGATCCAGCTTGTGTGAGTGTGCCATTTTGTGTAGGTTTATTATATTATGTTTATCTTGATTCTATTTGTTTATCTTGCTCAACTGCTTAGGATTTGTACCATTGCTATTCTCCTAACTTTACTATTGTCTCTACTCATTTGATGCATACATTCTATATTATTAGCATACTGTGACTTGCCAGATCTTTAGATCTGATCCACTCTTGGTGCTTAGATGTTGACCCCGAGTTCGAGGGCGATGAGTACGCACTCGTTGAGGTGCCCGTAGTAGGTGACTACGGATGGGGACCGGCCGACCAAGAGGTCGAGCCGGAGGGCGGAGAGCCAGCACCAGTGGCAGGGGTTTGAGTGTCTATTTGTTTGATTTTTTTTTAGAGATTTTTGTAGTGAGCTGGGTAATGTTGGAAATATGTAATTAAACTTTGGTTTTTATCACTTCACACTTTAGGCTGGACTTCAGCCCATTCACATTTGATATACATATATGATGATACCTTATGCTTCCGCTATCTCTGTATTGCTTCCGCTTATTTTACGCTTCCGCAATGTTAACTGTTGTTATAATATTGTTCAAAAAGTTTTAAATTGGACCTCACTGCGGACCTACGATCTTGGAAGTTCTCGGATTTTCCGGGAAGTAGCGCGCCAATTTCGGTACTTTAACGGTTTTCTCGGTATCCGGAATTGGGGCGTTACAGGTCAAATAAGAAAAATACTATATTTCGAAATCGGCCTCTACATTTTAACAAAAAAAAACAAGAAGTGTTAAAAGCTACTTTCCTCACGCCACTGAATGATAAGAAAAGCTTGGGCTGTTCATGCACCACATTGGGCTAGGCTGAGTATTGTCTAGGACGAGCAAAACTTCTAAACTAGAACCCCAAGCCTCGCCCCAAGCTTGAGTCAGGCCTGAAGTGGCCGGCCTTAGCCTAGCCCCCTTGGAAATGATGAAGACCGATCCACACCCATGTTCGACTCATAGAACAGAAGAGAATGAGCTTCCTACCATGTCCTATGCTAGCTCAACTTGTCTGGTCATATCACCTGCTGTGAGAGGTCGTGGGCTCGAGTCCCTCCATTACTACTCCCTCCCTTATAATAATATAAGTAAATATGGGTCGGGCGCGGATTCCGGATCTCAAATACTAAGTCCCAATGAGAAGATCTTGGCACGGGCCATCTATTATAACATAAACCCCATGCCCGACTGAACGCTCGCCGGCAAGATCTAAGAGCGCCCTTACAAAAAATAATCTTCGTGTTAAAAGAAAACTTGTAAAAGCTATTATCTCAGCTTTCGATACGACCGAACCTTTAATTTTGTTCTCTCTTGCATTAACCATTCACTTTACTTCACCGGTAAACTAAATTTACCAAACAAGTGATATACCTTGTTTTCCACTTGATTTGATATGATTGCATTTAAATAATAATCGTACATGCCCATCCATCATAGTTTGGACCAAAGGAGCTACCCAGGACCCCACTATGATGTAAACGAGGGAAATACAGTCGGGTTGCAATGTCATAGCTGCAAGTGCCGGATTTCCTATGCTCTGAAAGGAGGAAAAGTGGCATTAGCAACTTTTCCTCCCTATATAATCGTGGAATAGCTGCAAATGCCACTTTTCCTCCTCTCAGAGAGGAGGAAAAGCGGCAAATGGACTTTTCGGCCAATGCAAGTGGCGGCAAAGCTGCATCACCACCCAAATTCATACCGAGCATACCTTTTCATTTCCTTCAACATAAAAAATGAAAGAATCAATAGTTGCATGGAGTTGGCACCGGCCTTGCTCACTATAGCATGAAATTAACGAATCAAGATATGAGTCATTTATTTGAGTGTAATATAACCAGGTAAGCCGCAAGTATAGGAAGCAGCCCATTCACCATGTAATCAAGATCTCCATAGCATATAGGTCAAACATGTGTGCCATGTCCCAACGATAAAGTAACTAAACATTATTTGAGATCCTTCTTGTGGGTTAGCTTCTTTAATTTCAGACGAGGGTATATCTTATTATATATTAAAAAAAAAACATAACAACCCAATCATTTTGAGTTGAAGCTTTAGGGCACGTTTGTGTGCACAACCTTTCAACAGAAAGGGAAAACTGTCACATCAGCAAATTTCATTGAAATAATACCTCGGGAAAGGATTTCTGCAGAATTTTAAAATTCATGTTTTGTGCGAATTTCTTCCCTCGTTGAATTGGCGCTAATGTTGTTTGGTGTGGCTGTGGATTCCTTATAGAAAATCAAATTTTCTTGTTTGGTGAAACTATTTTTTGAAGATAAATCAAATAACATGTATATTATTTATTCATCATCAAATAATAATTTATTCAAAGAGATAAGAAATGAAAGAGTTGTAGGGTTTAGGGTTGAAGTGGAAAAGAGCGAGGAGAAGATGGAGAAGTTTTCCGAGGAAATCCCTTTCCCATGCCCTCCCACAGGGCCGGAAACCCATTTCCGGCATTAGAGAGGAAAATGCCGACGAGATAGGAAAGCTTTTCCGTGGAATTGTTCTGCGCCAAATGCCAGAAAGATGAAATTTCCATGGAAAATCGTCCACTTTTTTTGCGGAAAAGTGTTTCGCAAACATGCCCTTTTTCGGATTCATCCGTGGAGGGGATGGGATTTTTGTTGAACTGTCTCGACTACAGATGTGTGGGCCCAAGGTGGAGTTTGGGAAACTGTCGCCATGTAACGACCGCATCAGAGGACCCGATCTTTATCATTGACCTTCCACTCCTTTTAAACCTCACTTCGAGTGATATAGAATGAGTCCCGACTAGATTGAAATTTGTCGCAGCAACAATTCAAAAACCAAGATGAAAATGATTTTTGACGGTAGGATTTAATCACGAGTGGTGTCCACCCTATTGGTGATTCCATTCTCACTCACCAACTGCTTCATATTTCAGGAACTTACGTTACCACTCAAGTAAAGTGAAGGGTATTTCAAGAAATAATAAAAGGAGAGGGGTCAAATAAAAAAAATTCTAGATTTCGAAAGCCGCCTCTTATACATTCTATAAAAAAAAAAAAAAAAAGAGTTAAAAGCTACTTTCCTCACGCCACTGAATGACAAGAAAAACTTGGGCTGTTCATGCACCAAGTCGGGCTTGGCTGAGTATTGTCTAGGACGAGCCCAACTTCTAAACTAGAACCCTAAGCCTCGCCCCAAGCTTGAGTCAGGCCTGAAGTGGCCGGCCTGAGCCTAGCCCCCTTGGAAATGATGAAGCCCGATCCCCACCCATGTTCGACTCATAGAACAGAAGAGAATGAGCTTCCTACCATGTCCTATGCCAGCTCAACTTGTCTGGTCATATCACCTGCTGTGAGAGGTCGTGGGCTCGAGTCCCTCCATTACTACTCCCTCCTTTATAATAATATAAGTAAATATGGGCCGGGCGGGGATTCCGGATCTCAAATACTAAGTCCCAATGAGAAGAGCTAGGCACGGGCCATCTAATATAACATAAACCCCATGCCCGACTGAACGCTCGCCGGCAAGATCTAAGAGCGCCCTTACAAAAAAGAATCTTCGTGTTAAAAGAAAACTTGTAAAAGCTATTATCTCAGCTTTCGATACGACCGAACCTTTAATTTTGTTCTCTCTTGCATTAGCCATTCACTTTACTTCACCGGTAAACAAAATTTACCAAGCAAGTGATATACCGTACGTGTTTTCCACGTGATTTGATATGATTGCATTTAAATAATAATCGTACATGCCCATCCATCATAGTTTGGACCAAAGCCGCTACCCGGGACCCCACCATGATGTAAACGAGGGAAAAACAGTCGGGTTGCAATGTCATAGCTGCAAGTGCCGGATTTCCTATGCTCTGAGAGGAGGAAAAGTGGCATTAGCAACTTTTCCTCCCTATATAATCGTGGAATAGCTGCAAATGCCACTTTTCCTCCTCTCAGAGAGGAGGAAAAGTGGCAAATGGACTTTTCGGCTAATGCAAGTGGCGGCAAAGCTGCATCACCACCCAAATTCATACCGAGCATACCTTTTCATCTCCTTCGACATAAAAAATGAAATAATCAATAGTTGCATGGAGTTGGCACCGGCCTTCCGCACTATTACATGAAATTAACGAATCAAGATATGAGTCATTTATTTGAGTGTACTATAACCTGGTATGCTCAAGTTTAGGAAGCAGCCCATTCACCATGTAATCAAGATCTCCGTGGCATAGAGGTCAAACATGTGTGCCATGTCCCAACGATAAAGTAACAAAACATTATTTGAGATCCTTCTTGTGGGTTAGCTTCTTTAATTTCAGACGAGGGTACATCATATTATATATTAAAAAAAGAAAACATAACAACCCACTCATTTTGAGTTGAAGCTTTAGGGCACGTTCGTGTACACGACCTTTCCACGGAAAGGGAAAACTGCCACAACAGCAAATTTCATAGAAATGAAAACCTCGGGAAAGGATTTCTGCAGAATTTTAAAATTCATGTTTTGTGCGAATTTCTTTCCTTGTTGAATTGGCGCTAATGTTGTTTGGTGTGGCTGTGGATTCCTTATAGAAAATCAAATTTTCTTGTTTGGTGAAACTATTTTCTGAAGAAAAATCACATAACATGTATATTATTTATTCAACATCAAATAATAATTTATTTAAAGAAATAAGAAATGAAAGAGTTGTAGGGTTTAGGGTTGAAGTGGAAAAGAGCGAGGAGAAGATGGAGAAGTTTTCCGTGGAAATCAATTTCCCATGCCCTCCCACAGGAAACTCATTTCCGGCATTAGAGAGGAAAATGCCGATGAGACTAGAAAGCTTTTCCGTGGAATTGTTCCGCACCAAACGCCAGAAAGATGAAATTTCCATGGAAAATCGTCCAATTTTTTTGCGGAAAAGTGTTTCGCAAGCATGCCCTTTTTCGGATTCATTCGCGGTGGCGATGGGATTCTTATTGAACCGTCTGGACTACAGATGAGTCCCGATTGTTATTGAACCGTCTGTCGCCATGTAACGGCCGCGTCAGAGGATCCGATCCTTATCTTATCTAGAAGGCATTAATTTTGACCTTCCACTCCTTTTAAACCTCACTTCGAGTGATATTGAATGAGTCCCGACTAGATTGAAATTTGTCGCAGCACCAATTCAAAAACCAAGATGAAAATGATTTTTGACTGTAGGATTTAATCACGAGTGGTGTCCACCCTATTGGTGATTCCATTCTCACTCACCAACTGCTTCATATTTCAGGAACTTATGTTACCACTCAAGTAAAGCAAAGGGTATTTCAAGAAATAATAAAAGGAGAGGGGTCAAATAAAAAAAATACTAGATTTCGAAAGCCGCCTCTACATTTTAACCAAAAAAAAACAAAAAGAGTTAAAAGATACTTTCCTCACGCCACTGAATGAGAAGAAAAACTTAGGCTGTTCATGCACCACGTTGGGCTAGGCTGAGTATTGTCTAGGATGAGCCCAACTTCTAAACTAGAACCCTAAGCCTCGCCCCAAGCTTGAGTCAGGCCTGAAGTGGCCGGCCTGAGCCTAGCCCCCTTGGAAATGATGAAGCCCGATCCCCAACCATGTTCGCCTCATAGAACAGAAGAGAATGAGCTTCCTACCATGTCCTATGCCAGCTCAACTTGTCTGGTCATATCACCTGCTGTGAGAGGTCGTGGGCTCGAGTCCCTCAATTACTACTCCCTCCCTTATAATAATATAAGTAAATATGGGCCGGGCGGGGATTCCGGATCTCAAATACTAAGTCCCAATGAGAAGATCTAGGCACGGGCCATCTATTATAACATAAACCCCATGCCCGACTGAACGCTCGCCGGCAAGATCTAAGAGCGCCCTTACAAAAAATAATCTTCGTGTTAAAAGAAAACTTGTAAAAGCTATTATCTCAGCTTTCGATACGACCGAACCTTTAATTTTGTTCTCTCTTGCATTAGCCATTCACTTTACTTCACCGGTAAACTAAATTTACCAAACAAGTGATATACCGTGTTTTCCATGTGATTTGATATGATTGCATTTAAATAATAATCGTAAATGCCCATCCATCATAGTTTGGACCAAAGCCGCAATTCGGTACCCCACCATGATGTAAATGAGGGAAAAACAATCGGGTTGCAATGTCATAGCTGCAAGTGCCCGATTTCCTCCGCTCCGAGAGGAGGAAAAGTTGCATTTGCAACTTTTCCGCCGTATATAATAGTGGAATAGCTGCAAATGCCACCTTTCCTCCTCCAGAGAGGTGGAAAAGCGCCAAATGGACTTTTCGGCCAATGCAAGTGGCGGCAAAGCTGCATCACCACCCAAATTCATACCGAGCATACCTTTTCATTTCCTTCGACATAAAAAATGAAAGAATCAATAGTTGCATGGAGTTGGCACCGGCCTTGCTCACTATAGCATGAAATTAACGAATCAAGATATGAGTCATTTATTTGAGTGTAATATAACCAGGTAAGCCGCAAGTTTAGGAAGTAGCCCATTCACCATGTAATCAAGATCTCCGTGGCATAGAGGTCAAACATGTGTGCCATGTCCCAACGATAAAGTAACTAAGCATTATTTGAGATCCTTCTTGTGGGTTAGCTTCTTTAAATTCAGACGAGGGTACATCATATTATATATTAAAAAGAAAACATAACAACCCACTCATTTTGAGTTGAAGCTTTAGGGCACGTTTGTGTGCACAACCTTTCCACGGAAAGGGAAAACTGTTACATCAGCAAATTTCATAGAAATGAAAACCTCGAGAAAAGATTTCTGCAGAATTTTGAAATTCTTGTTTTGTGCGAATTTATTTCCTCGTTGAATCGGTGCTAATGTTGTTTGGTGTTGCTGTGGATTCCTTATAGAAAACCAGATTTTCTTATTTGGTGAAACAATTTTCTGAAGAAAAATCACATAACATGTATATTATTTATTCAACATCAAATAATAATTTATTTTAAGCAATAAGAAATGAAAGAGTTGTACGTAGGGTTTAGGATTGAAGTGGAAAAGAGCGAGGAGAAGAGGGAGAAGTTTTCCGAGGAAATTCATTTCCCATGCCCTCCCACAGGAAACTCATTTCCGGCATTAGAGAGGAAAATGCCGATGAGACTAGAAAGCTTTTCCGTGGAATTGTTCCGCACCAAACGCCAGAAAGATGAAATTTCCATGGAAAATCGTCCACTTTTCTGCGGAAAAGTGTTTCGCAAAGATGCCCTTTTTCGGATTCATCCGCGGAGGGGATGGGATTCTTGATGAACCGTCTGGACTATAGATGTGTGGGCCCAAGGTGGAGTTTGGGAAACTGTCGCCATGTAACGGCCGCGTCAGAGGATCCGATCTTTATCATATCTAGAAGGCATTAATTTTGACCTTCCACTCCTTTTAAACCTCACTTCGAGTGATATAGAATGAGTCCCGACTAGATTGGAATTTGTCGCAGCACCAATTCAAAAACCAAGATGAAAATGATTTTTGACTGCAGGATTTAATCAGGAGTGGTGTCCACCCTATTGGTGATCCCATTCTCACTCACCAACTGCATCATATTTCAAGAACTTACGTTACCACTCAAGTAAAGCGAAGGGTATTTCAAGAAATAATAAAAGGAGAGGGGTCAAATAAAAAAAATACTAGATTTCGAAAGCCACCTCTACATTTTAACAAAAAAAAATAAAAAAGAGTTAAAAGATACTTTCCCCATGCCACTGAATGAGAAGAGACTGAACCATTAATTTTGTTCTCTCTTGCATTAGCCATTCACTTTACTTCACCGATAAACTAAATTTACCAAACAAGTGATATACCGTACGTGTTTTTCACGTGATTTGATATGATTGCATTTAATTAATTATCGTACATGCCCATCCATCATAGTTTGGACCAAAGCCGCTACCCAGGACCCCACCATGATGAAAACGAGGGAAAAACAGTCAGGTTGCAATGTCATAGCTGCAAGTGCAGGATTTCGTCCGCTCCGAGAGGAGGAAAAGTGGCATTTGCAACTTTTCCTCCCTATATAATAGTGGAATAGCTGTAAATGTCACTTTTGCTCCTCTTAGAGAGGAGGAAATGCGGCAAATGGACTTTTCTGCCAATCCAAGTGGCGGCAAAGTTGCATCACCACCCAAATTCATACCGAGCATACCTTTTCATTTCCTTCAACATAAAAAATAAAAAAATTAATAGTTGCATGGAGTTGGCACCGGCCTTGCTCACTATAGCATGAAATTAACGAATCAAGATATGAGTCATTAATTTGAGTGGAATATAACTAGGTAAGCCGCAAGTTTAGGAAGCAGCCCATTCACCATGTAATCAAGATCTTTGTGGCATAGAGGTCAAACATGTGTGCCAAGTCCCAAATGACAAAGTAACTAAAGATTATTGGTGATCCTTCTTGTGGGTTATGGCTTCTTTAATTTCAGACGAGGGTACATCATATTTTATATTAAAAAAAGAAAACATAACAACCCACTCATTTTGAGTTGAAGCTTTAGGGCACGTTTGTGTACACAACCTTTCCGCGGAAAAGGAAAACTGCCACGTCAGCAAATTTCATAGAAACGAAAACCTCGGGAAAGGATTTCTGCAGAATTTTGAAATTCATGTTTGGTGCGAATTTCTTTCCTCGTTGAATTGGTGCTAATGCTGTTTGGTGTGGCTGTGGATTCCATATAGAAAATCAAATTTTCTTGTTTGGTGAAACAATTTTATGAAGAAAAATCACATAACATGTATATTATTTATTCAACATCAAATAATAATTTATTTAAAGAAATAAGAAATGAAAGAGTTGTAGGGTTTAGGGTTGAAATGGAAAAGAGTGAGGAGAAAGAGGGAGAAGTTTTTCGAGGAAATCCATTTCCCATGCCCTCCCATGGGAAACCCATTTTCGGCATTAGCAAGGAAAATGCCGACGAGGCAGGAAAGCTTTTCCACGGAATTGTTCCGCGCCAAATGCCAGAAAGATGGAATTTCCATGGAAAATCATCCACTTTTTTGTGGAAAAGTTTTTCGCAAACATGCCCTTATTATAATTCATTCGCAGAGGGGATGAGAATCTTGTTGAACCGCCTAGACTATAGATGCATGGGCCCAAGGTGGAGTTTGGGAAACTGTCGCCATGTAACGGTCGCGTCAGAGGATCCGATCTTTATCATATCTAGAAGGCATTTATTTTGACCTTCCACTCCTTTTAAACCTCACTTCGAGTGATATAGAATGAGTCCCGACTAGATTGAAATTTGTCGCAGCACCAATTCAAAAACCAAGATGATATTGATTTTTGATGGTAGGATTTAATCGCGAGTGGTGTCCACCCTATTGGTGATTCCATTCTCACTCACCAACTGCTTCATATTTCAGGAACTTACGTTGCCACTCAACTAAAGCGTAGGGTATTTCAAGAAATAATAAAAGGAGAGGGGTCAAATAAAAAAAATACTAGATTTCGAAAGCCACCTCTACATTTTAACAAAAAAAAAAAAAGAGTTAAAAGATACTTTCCTCACGCCACTGAATGACAAGAAAAACTTGGGCTGTTCATGCACCACGTTGGGCTAGGCTGAGTATTGTCTAGGACGGGCCCAACTTCTAAACTAGAACCCTAAGCCTCGCCCCAAGCTTGAGTCAGGCCTGAAGTGGCCAGCCTGAGCCTAGCCCGCATGGAAATGATGAAGCCCGATCCCCACCCATGTTCGACTCATAGAACAGAAAAGAATGAGCTTCCTACCATGTCCTATGCCAGCTCAACTTGTCTCGTCATATCACCTGCTGTGAGAGGTCGTGGGCTCGAGTCCCTCCATTACTGCTCCCTCCCTTATAATTATATAAGTAAATATGGGCCGGGCGGTGATTCTGGATCTCACATACTAAGTCTCAATGAGAAGATCTAGGCACGGGCCATCTATTATAACATAAAACCCATGCCCGACTCAACGCGGCCCTACCAGATCTAAGAGCGCCCTTACAAAAAATAATCTTCGTTTTAAAAGAAAAATTGTAAAAGCTATTATCTCAGCTTTCGATACGACTGAATGTTTAATTTTGTTCTCTCTTGTGTTAACCCTTCACTTTACTTCACCAGTAAAGTAAATTTACCAAACAAGTGATATACCGTGTTTTTCATGTGATTTGATATAATTGCATTTTAATAATAATCGTACATGCCCATCCATCTTTGTTTGGACCAAAGCCGCTACCCGGGACCACACCAAGATGTAAACAAGGGAAAAAAGACTCGGGTTGCAATGTCATAGCTGCAAGTGCCGGATTTCCTCCGCTCTGAGAGGCAAAAAAGTGGCATTTGCAACTTTTTCGCCCTATATAATAGCGGAATAGCTGCAAATGCCACTTTTCATTTTCTCAGAGAGGAGGAAAATCGGCAAATGAACTTTTCCGCCAATGCAAGTGGCGGCAAAGCTGCATCACCACCCAAATTCATACTGAGCATACCTTTTCATTTCCTTCGACATAAAAAATGAAAAAATCTATAGTTGTATGGAGTTGGCACCGGCCTTGCTCACTATAGTATGAAATTAACGAATCAAGATATGAGTCATTTATTTGAGTGGAATATAACTAGGTAAGCCGCAAGTTTAGGAAGCAACTCATTCAGCATGTAATCAAGATCTCGGTGGCATAGAGGTCGAACATGTGTGCCAAGTCCCAACGATAAAGTAACTTAACATTATTGGTGATCCTTCTTGTGGGTTAGCTTCTTTAATTTTAGACGAGGGTACATCATAATATATATTAAAAAAAGAAAACATAACAACCCACTCATTTTTAGTTGAAGCTTTAGGGCACGTTTTTGTACACAACCCTTCCGCGGAAAGAGAAAACCGCCACATCATCAAATTTCGTGGAAATGAAAACCTCGGGAAATGATTTCTGCAGAATTTTGAAATTCATGGTTGGTGCAAATTTCTTTCCTCGTTGAATTGGCGCTAACGTTGTTTTGTGTGGTTGTGGATTCCTTATAAAAAATCAAATTTTCTTGTTTGGTGAAATAATTTTTTGAAGAAAAATCAAATAACATGTATCTTATTTATTCAACATCAAATAATAATTTATTAAAAGAAATAAGAAAGGAAAGAGTCGTAGGGTTATGGGTTGAAATGGAAAAGAGTGAGGAGAAGATGGAGAAGTTTTTCGAGGAAATTCATTTCCCATGCCCTCCCATAGGAAACCCATTTCCAGCATTAGCAAGGAAAATGCTGACGAGGCAGGAAAGCTTTTCCGTGGAATAGTTCCGCCAAATGCCAGAAAGATGGATTTTTCATGGAAAATCGTCCACTTTTCTGCGGAAAAGTGTTTCTCAAACATGCTCTTTTTAGGATTCATCCAAGGAGGGGATGGGATTCATGTTGAACCGTCTGGACTACAGATGTGTGGGCCGAAGGTGGAGTTTAGGAAACTGTCGCCATGTAACGGTCGCGTCAGAGGATCCGATCTTTATCATATCTAGAAGGCATTAATTTTGACGTTCCACTCCTTTTAAACCTCAATTCGAGTGATATAGAATGAGCCCCGACTTGATTGAAATTTGTCGTGCCACCAATTCAAAAACTATAGATGATACTGATTTTTGACGATAGGATCTAATCACGAGTGGTGTCCACCCTGTTTGTTGCCATACTCACTCACCAACTACTTCGTATTTCACGAACTTACGTTACCACTTAAGTAAAGCAAAGGGTAATTCAAGAAATAATAACAGGAGAGGGGTCAAATAAAAAAAAATACTAGATTTTGAAAGCCGCCTCTACATTTTAACAAAAAAAAATAGTTAAAAAGTAACTTTCATTAAGCCACTGAATGACAAGAAAAACTTGGGCTATTCATGGACCAGGTTGGGCTAGGCTGAGTATTGTCTAGGACGGGCCCAACATCTAAACTATAACCTTAAGACTAGCCCCAAGCTTGAGTCAGGCCTGAAGTGGCCGGCCTGAGCGTAGCCCGCAAGAAAATGGTGAAGCCCGATCCCCACCCATGTTCGACTCATAAAATAGAAAAGAATGAGCTTCCTACCATGTCCTATGCCAGCTCAACTGGTCTGGTCACATCACCTGCTATGAGAGGTCATGGGCTCGAGTCCCTTCATTACTACTCCCTCCATTATAATTATTTAAGTAAATATGGGCCGGGCGGGGATTCCGGATCTCAACTACTAAGTCCAAATGAGAAGATCTAGGCACGGGCTATCTATTATAACATAAAACCCATGCCCGACTCAACGCGGCCCTACCAGATCTAAGAGTGCCCTTACAAAAAATAATCTTCGTTTTAAAAGAAAACTTAAAAAGGCTATTATCTCAGCTTTCGATACGACCAAACCTTTAATTTTGTTCTCTCTTGCATTAACCATTCACTTTACTTCACCGGTAAAGTCAATTTACCAAACAAGTGATATACCGTGTTTTTCATGTGATTTGATATGATTACATATAAATAATAATCGTACATGCCCATCCATCACTGTTTGGACCAAAGCCCTTACCCGGGACCCCACAAGGATGTAAAAGAGGGAAAAAGAGTCGGGTTGCAATATCATAGCTGCAAGTGCCGGATTTCCTCCGCTCTGAGAGGAGGAAAAGTGGCATTTGCAACTTTTCCGCCCTATATAGTAGTGGAATAGCTACAACTGCCACTTTTCCTCTTCTCAGAGAGGAGGAAAATCGGCAAATGGACTTTTCCGCCAATGCAAGTGGCGGCAAAGCTGCATCACCACCAAAATTCATACCGAGCATACCTTTTCATTTCCTTCGACATAAAATATGAAAGAATCAATAGTTACAAGGAGTTCGCACCGGCCTTGCTCACTATAGCATGAAATTAATCAATCAAGATATGAGTCATAATTGGTGTGAAATATAACAAGGTAAGCCGCAAGTCTAGGAAGCAGCCCATTCACCATGTAATCAAGAACTCTGTGGCATAGAGGTCAAACATGTGTGCCAAGTCCCAACGATAAAGTAACTAAACATTATTGGTGATCCTTCTTGTGGGTTAGCTTCTTTAATTTCAGACGAGGGTACATCATATTATATATTAAAAAAAGAAAATATACCAACCCACTCATTTTGAGTTGATGCTTTAGGGCACGTTTGTGTGCACAACCTTTCCGCGGAAAGGGAAAACTGCCACGTCAGCAAATTTCATAGAAATGAAAACCCCGTGAAAGGATTTCTGCAGAATTTTGAGATTCATGTTCGGTGCGAGTTTCTTTCCTCGTTGAATCGGTGCTAATGTTGTTTGGTATGGCTGTGGATTCCTTATAGAAAATCAAATTTTCATGTTTGGTGAAATAGTTTTCTGAAGAAAAATCACAAAACATGTATATTATTTATTCAACATCAAATAATAAATTATTTAAAGAAATAAGAAAGGAAATAGTTGTAGGGTTTTGGGTTGAAATGGAAAAGAGTGAGGAGGAGAGGGAGAAGTTTTCCGAGGAAATTCATTTTCCATGACCTCCCATAGGAAACCCATTTCCGGCATTAGCAAGGAAAATGTCGACGAGGCAAAAAAGCTTTTTCGTGGAATTGTTCCGCGCCAAACGCTAGAAAGATGAATTTTCCAGGGAAAATTGTCCACTTTTCGGCGGAAAAGTGTTGCACAAACATGCCCTTATTTGGATTCATCCGCGGAGGGTATGGGATTCATGTTAAACCGTCTGGACTATAGATGTGTGGGCCCAAGGTGGAGTTCGGAAAACCGTCGCCATGTAACGGTTGCGCCAGAGGACTCGATCTTTCTCATATCTATAAGGCATTTATTTTGACCTTCCACTCCTTTTTAACCTCACCTCGAGTGATATAGAATGAGTCTCGACTAGATTGTGATTTGTCGCAGCACCAATTCAAAAACCAAGATGATATTGATTTTTGACGGTAGGATTTAATCACAAGTGGTCTTGTCCCTGTTTGTTCCCATTCTCACTCACCAACTAATTCATATTTCACGAACTTACGATATCACTCAAGTAATGCGAAGGGTGGTAATTCAAGAAATAATAAAAGGAGAGGGGTCAAATAAAAAAGTACTAGATTTCGAAAGCTGCATCTACATTTTAACAAAAAAAAAAGAGTTAAAAAGATAATTTCATCATGCCACTGAATGACAAGAAAAGCTTGGGCTGTTCATCGACTTGGTTGGGTTGCTGAGAATTGTCTGGGACGGGCCCAACTTCTAAACTAGAACCCCAAGCCTCGCCCCAAGCTTGAGTCAGGCCTGAAGTGGCCGGCCTGAGCCTAGCCCGCATGGAAATGATGAAGCCCGATCCCCACCCATGTTCAACTCATAGAACAGAAAAGAATGAGCTTCCTATCATGTCCTATGCCAGCTCAACTGGTCCGGTCAGATCACCTACTGTGAGAGGTCATCGGCTCGAGTCCCTCCATTACTACTCCCTCCCTTATAATTATATAAGTAAATATGGGCAGGGCGGGGATTTCGGATCTCAACTACTAAGTCCAAATGAGAATATCTAAGCACGGGCCATCTTTATAACATAAACCCCATGCCCGACCCAACGCGGCTCGGCCAGATATAAGAGCGCCCTTACAAAAAATAATCTTCGTTTTATAATAAAACTTTAAAAGCATAATATCTCAGCTTTCCATACGACCGAGCCTTTAATTTTGTTCTCTATTGCATTAACCATTCACTTTACTTCACCGGTAAAGCAAATTTACCAAACAAGTGATAAATCGTGTTTTTCATGTGATTTGATATGATTGCATTTAAATAATAATCGTACATGCCCATCCATCATTGTTTGGACCAAAGCCCCTACCCTGGACCCCACCAAGATGTAAAAGAGGGAAAAAGAGTCGGGTTGCAATGTCACAGTTGCAAGTGCCGGATTTCCTCCACTCTGAGAGGAAGAAATTTGGCATTTGTAACTTTTCCGCTGTCTATAACAGCGGAGTAGCTGAAAATGCCTTTTTTCCTCCTCTCTAAGAGGAGGAAAGCCGGCAAATGGACTTTACCGCCAATACAAGTAGCGGCAAAGCTGCATCAGCACCCAAATTCATATCGAGCATACATTTTCATTTACTTCGACATAAAAAATGAAAGAATCAATAGTTGCATGGAGTTCGCACCGGCCTTGCTCACTATAGCATGATTAACGAATCAAGATATGAGTGATTATTTGAGTGGAATAATACTAGGTAAGACGCAAGTTTAGGAAGCAGCCCATTCACCATATAATCAACAAGTCTGTGGCATAGAGGTCAAACACGTGTGCTAAGTCCCAACGATAAAGTAACTACACATTATTGGTGATCCTTCTTCTAGGTTAGCTTCTTTAATTTCAGACGAGGGTACATCATATTATATATTAAAAAAAGAAAATATACCAACCCACTCATTTTGAGTTGATGCTTTAGGGGACCAACCTTTCTGATGAAAGGGAAAACTGCCACGTCAGCAAATTTCATAGAAATGAAAACCCCGTGAAAGGATTTCTGCAGAATTTTGAAATTCATGTTTGGTGCGGGTTTCTTTTCTCATTGAATCGGTGCTAATGTTGTTAGGTGTGGCTGTGGATTCTTTATAGAAAATAAAATTTTCTTGTTCGGTGAAATGATTTTCTGAAGAAAAATCACATACCATGTATATTATTTATTCAACATCAAATAATAAATTATTTAAAGAAATAAGAAAGGAAATAGTTGTAGGGTTTTGGGTTGAAATGGAAAAGAGTGAGGAGGAGAGGGAGAAGTTTTCCGAGGAAATTCATTTTCCATGACCTCCCATAGGAAACCCATTTCCGGCATTAGCAAGGAAAATGTCGACGAGGCAGGAAAGCTTTTTCGTGGAATTGTTCCGCGCCAAACGCCAGAAAGATGAATTTTCCGTGGAAAATTATCCACTTTTCGGCGGAAAAGTGTTGCACAAACATGCCCTTATTAGGATTCATCCGCGGAGGGTATGGGATTCATGTTAAACCGTCTGGACTATAGATGTGTGGGCCCAAGGTGGAGTTCGGAAAACCGTCGCCATGTAACGGTTGCGCCAGAGGATTCGATCTTTCTCATATCTAGAAGGCATTTATTTTGACCTTCCACTCCTTTTCAACCTCACCTCGAGTGATATAGAATGAGTCTCGACTAGATTGTGATTTGTCGCAGCACCAATTCAAAAACCAAGATGATATTGATTTTTGACGGTAGGATTTAATCACAAGTGGTCTTGTCCCTGTTTGTTCCCATTCTCACTCACCAACTAATTCATATTTCACGAACTTACGATATCACTCAAGTAATGCGAAGGGTGGTAATTCAAGAAATAATAAAAGGAGAGGGGTCAAATAAAAAAGTACTAGATTTCGAAAGCTGCATCTACATTTTAACAAAAAAAAAAGAGTTAAAAAGATAATTTCATCATGCCACTGAATGACAAGAAAAACTTGGGCTGTTCATCGACCTGGTTGGGTTGCTGAGAATTGTCTGGGACGGGCCCAACTTCTAAACTAGAACCCCAAGCCTCGCCCCAAGCTTGAGTCAGGCCTGAAGTGGCCGGCCTGAGCCTAGCCCGCATGGAAATGATGAAGCCCGATCCCCACCCATGTTCAACTCATAGAACAGAAAAGAATGAGCTTCCTATCATGTCCTATGCCAGCTCAACTGGTCTGGTCAGATCACCTGCTGTGAGAGGTCATCGGCTCGAGTCCCTCCATTACTACTCCCTCCCTTATAATTATATAAGTAAATATGGGCAGGGCGGGGATTTCGGATCTCAACTACTAAGTCCAAATGAGAATATCTAAGCACGGGCCATCTTTATAACATAAACCCCATGCCCGACCCAACGCGGCTCGGCCAGATATAAGAGCGCCCTTACAAAAAATAATCTTCGTTTTATAATAAAACTTTAAAAGCATAATATCTCAGCTTTCCATACGACCGAGCCTTTAATTTTGTTCTCTATTGCATTAACCATTCACTTTACTTCACCGGTAAAGCAAATTTACCAAACAAGTGATAAATCGTGTTTTTCATGTGATTTGATATGATTGCATTTAAATAATAATCGTACATGCCCATCCATCATTGTTTGGACCAAAGCCCCTACCCTGGACCCCACCAAGATGTAAAAGAGGGAAAAAGAGTCGGGTTGCAATGTCACAGTTGCAAGTGCCGGATTTCCTCCACTCTGAGAGGAAGAAATTTGGCATTTGTAACTTTTCCGCTGTCTATAACAGCGGAGTAGCTGAAAATGCCTTTTTTCCTCCTCTCTAAGAGGAGGAAAGCCGGCAAATGGACTTTACCGCCAATACAAGTAGCGGCAAAGCTGCATCAGCACCCAAATTCATATCGAGCATACATTTTCATTTACTTCGACATAAAAAATGAAAGAATCAATAGTTGCATGGAGTTCGCACCGGCCTTGCTCACTATAGCATGATTAACGAATCAAGATATGAGTGATTATTTGAGTGGAATAATACTAGGTAAGACGCAAGTTTAGGAAGCAGCCCATTCACCATATAATCAACAAGTCTGTGGCATAGAGGTCAAACACGTGTGCTAAGTCCCAACGATAAAGTAACTACACATTATTGGTGATCCTTCTTCTAGGTTAGCTTCTTTAATTTCAGACGAGGGTACATCATATTATATATTAAAAAAAGAAAACATAACAACCCACTCATTTTGAGCTGATGCTTTAAGGCACGTTTGTGTGCACAACCTTTCCGCGGAAAGAGAAAACTACCACGTCTGCAAATTTCATAGAAATGAAAACCTCGTGAAAGGATTTCTGCAGAATTTTGAAATTCATGTTTGGTGCGAGTTTCTTTCCTCGTTAATTTGGTGCTGATGCTGTTTGGTGTGGCTGTGGATTCCTTATAGAAAATCAAATTTTCTTGTTTGGTGAAATAATTTTTTGAAGAAAAATCACATAACATGTATATTATTTATTAAACATCAAATAATAATTTATTTAAAGAAATAAGAAAGGAAAGAGTTGTAGGGTTTTGGGTTGAAATGGAAAAGAGTGAGGAGAAGAGGGAGAAGTTTTCCGAGGAAATCCATTTCCCATGCCCTCCCATAGGAAACCCATTTCCAGCATTAGCAAGGAAAATGCTGACGAGGCAGGAAAGCTTTTCCATGGAATAGTTCCGCCAAATGCCAGAAAGATGGATTTTTCGTGGAAAATCGTCCACTTTTCTGCGGAAAATTGTTTCACAAACATGCCCTTTTAGGACTCATCCGTGGAGGGGTTGGGATTCATGTTGAACCGTCTGGACTATAGATGTGTCGGCCCAAGGTAGAGTTTAGGAAACTGTCGCGTCAGAGGATCCGATCTTTATCATATCTAGAAGGCATTAATTTTGACGTTCCACTCCTTTTAAACCTCAATTCGAGTGATATAGATTGAAATTTGTCGTGCCACCAATTCAAAAACTATAGATGATACTGATTTTTGACGGTAGGATCTAATCACGAGTGGTGTCCACCCTGTTTGTTCCCATTCTCACTCACCAACAGCTTCATATTTCACGAACTTATGTCACGACTCAAATAAAGCGAAGGGTAATTCAAGAAATGATAAAAGGAGAGCGGTCAAATAAAAAAATAGTAGATTTCGAAAGCCGCCTCTACATTTTAACAAAAAAAAAAAGAGTTAAAAAGATACTTTCATCATGCCGTTGAATGACAAGAAAAACAAGGGTTGTTCGTGGACCAGGTTGGGCTACGCTGAGTATTGTCTAGGACGGGCCCAACTTCTAAACTTGAACCCTAAGCCTCACCCCAAGCTTGAGTCAGGCCTGAAGTAGTTGGCCTGAGCCTAACCCGCATGGAAATGATGAAGCCCGATCCCCACCCATGTTCGACTCATAGAACAGAAAAGAATGTGCTTCCTACCATGTCCTATGCTAGCTCAACTGGTCTGGTCAGATCATCTGCTGTGAGAGGTCATGGGCCATTACTACTCCCTCCCTTATAATTATATAAGAAAATATGGGCCGGGTGGGGATTCCGGATCTCAACTACTAAGTCCAAATGAGAAGATCTAGGCACGGGCTATCTATTATAACATAAAACCCATGCCCGACTCAACGCGGCCCTACTAGATCTAAGAGTGCCCTTACAAAAAATAATCTTCGTTTTAAAAGAAAACTTTAAAAGGCTATTATCTCAGCTTTTGATACGACCAAACCTTTAATTTTGTTCTCTCTTGCATTAATCATTCACTTTACTTCACCGGTAAAGTCAATTTACCAAACAAGTGATATACCGTGTTTTTCATGTGATTTGATATGATTGCATTTAAATAATAATCGTACATGCCCATCCATCATTATTTGGACCAAAGCCCCTACCCGGGACCACACCAAGATGTAAAAGAGGAAAAAGAGTCGGGTTGCTGCAAGTGCAGGATTTCCTCCGCTCTGAGAGGAGGAAAAGTGGCATTTGTAACTTTCCGCCCTATATAACAGTGGAATAGCTGCAAATGCCACTTTTCCTCTTCTCAGAAAGGAGGAAAATCGACAAATGGACTTTTCTGCCAATGCAAGTGGCGGCAAAGCTGCATCACCACCCAAATCCATACCGAGCATACCTTTTCATTTCCTTCGACATAAAATATTAAAAATCAATAGTTGCATTGAGTTCGCACCGGCCTTGCTCACTATAGCATGAAATTAACGAATCAAGATATGAGTCATAATTTTAGTGAAATATAACTAGGTAAGCCGCAAGTCTTGGAAGCAGCCCATTCATCATGTAATCAAGAACTCTGTTGCATAGAGGTCAAACATGTGTGCCAAGTCCCACCGATAAGTAACTAAACATTAAACCTGCAACTAAGCTCTTCTAACTCATCTCCCTCACCAATCATCGCTCTCTATCCTACAATCTCCCACTTGGCACGAATGCCACTTAGTATCAAAGCTTGGTACCGTGCGTTTTGACGGTTTGGATCGCGAAGTCACGATTTAGATCGGAGTAGATCGAAGACTTTCGTAGGACAGAGGGCCTTTTGTTTTGTTTTCTGCAACTCGTGGGAAGGAAGAGGACGACTGGCGTTTTCTTGTTGGGCATATAAATCGTGAGTACGTCATCAGCAAGGGAGAAGTATTCCCATTTACTTCTTTGTGTTGCCTCGAGTTCCGCGCGCCATTAGGAAAAGCACCAAAGAGAACACGTTTTGTTTTCTTTTGTGTTTTTCTCATCACATCTCGAGTTCCGCGCGTCATCAGGATAAATAGGAAGACGAACCCACGTGCTGCCGTTTCCTTCTTCTCTCGGGACGCGTGCCAGAAAGGAACAAACGGCTGACGCTAGTGTGTGACGGTTTGGGTACTTAGAAATAGGGGCAAATTGGTCTTTTCAAGTATGAATAAGTGTGAGAGGGATCTTTGACTGCATGACTTTTTTTTGTGGACCTAAGGCAATAAAGTGACATGATCAGGGACCCGTCGCCGAATGCCCCTTTATTTAAACGAAACAGGGGATCCAGACTCTTATTTAAAAGGGAAACTCCTTCGATGATGACATGGCACCCCTCACAGCCCCCCACCCTGTTTACTTTAATATATATAATAGTCAATGCGTCGAATGTGTAGCAAGAAGGTAGAATATTTCAATACACACTACCAAACAGGACTATATAACTCATACCAAGTTCCACTACTAGAAAAAAGGGTTTTTATATCGGCTAAAAACCGATATAAAAGACCTATTATATCGGTTTTTGAGTGAATTTCAAAACGATATAAGTACCCCCCGATATAAAAGATAAACGAAACCGATATAATAAGTGTAATATTTCATATCGGTTAAGCCTAAAGCGATGTAACATCATATGTATTTATATCATAAATTATTGTAAAACCGATATAACTTATAGCCAAACTGACATAATTAATATATGTTATATCGGTTTCATATGATTTTTTATATCGGTTTCATAATAACCGATATAATTGATTAAGAAAAACCGATATAAAAATATGTAATGGGTTTGTTATATCGGTTTCATATGGTTTATTATATCGGTTAAATTATAACCGATATAATTGATTAAGAATAACCGATATAAAAAATATGTAATTGGTTTGTTATATCGGTTTCATTAAAAAACCGATATAATTTCACAATTTATTTATTTTTTTAATATCAAAAGAACCTGCTGTACCACGATAAAAAAACCTGCAATATACCTCAAAATACTAACATCTAAACAACAAAAACCTTTATATATATATATATAAGCAAATTAATTTCTATGTACATATATACACATGCATAGTATAGTATAGGTACACTTCCATGTACTGTACAACTTAACAAACTAAGTTAAACTAAAGCAAGAAAGACAAAATTATGTAATGAGAACTACATGCATAATGCCTCCATGTAACAGCCGCTTAGTCCTCGATCATAACTAATAATTAACATAAAGCTTGACTAGACAATTCTCTATGAAAATATTATATATATATATATATATGTATAGTATCTACATTGTCTTCCATGGGATGTACAAAAAGTTGAACTATATATAAACAAAAATACCAAAAGTATGTATATATGTACTATGTAGCATATGATGCCTCCGTGTACCGCTGCTTCCCCGATTAGTTCTCCAATGAAAAATGGACCTACAAGGCATAAATCACTTCATCGATCAATACTTTGCAAGAGAAGCCTAGCTAATATATATAGAGATATATATATGCTTCCTATCTCATGCATGAAGAACTATACAGTAAAATGAGATTTCCTGATAAAAACAACCACCATATGTAATCAAACACAGCTTAAACAAAATAAAGTGGTTCATAGAAAAGGTTTACATCTTTGTAGACCCAAAAACCATGGGATGTACCTGGAAAGATTTTCTCGAAATTTCGGCATAGTCTCCCCTGTACGTGTGACATGTAATTTTTTTACAACCTGCTAGTACCTGTACATGACAAAAAAACACTTCATATAAACAACCCAATGCTCCAACACACTACAAAGTCATTCACCACTACGTCATCAGTCATACACCATTTGACCATAGCACTTCAATGCCCCAACACACTAGAAAGATACACCTAAAAACTTATGTTCATTCATTTTTATATCCAACACCATGTCATTATTCCAAAAACAACATTCTCATTACAAGATACAAAACAATAAAAACGGAAGTTGGTCCTGGCCTTTTTCAGAAACAAAGATAATTCTAAAGCAGTAATGAGTCTTGTAATCAATAATGGGCCATTATCCTTAAATGTATAGTGAACATGTAAAGGGCCATTATCTCGTGCGAGTCTTATCAAAGCACGGTCTCAAAATAAAAAGAATCTTTAAATGTAGAACTTGTGCCACCAAATGGAAAGAAACAGTAGTAACCATCCACATATCTTTATAAGATGTCAAATTCCTGAAGCCAGACTATTAGGATCAAAGTTTGTACTATTTTCCCTGCCAATTTGTTCACTCTGGATTGGAAGGGCATCTATACATACTATGCTCTGTTATGTAGTAAAAGTCCTCATTTATAAAAGAAGAATAAATCACAGAAGGCATGAGTAAACTAAAAAAGACTACTAGGATCTGCCACATACCAGACTTGGTAATCTCAGGGCACCTTCTGCAAGAATCCATGGTCTTAAACATCAGAAACTATGGGAAGAATTGGGCAACGATGAATCCAGTAAAATATCTTGCATTAAGAACCGAGGGAAAAACAAAATAAAAATTGCTATAAGAATGTAAGTGAAGGCATATATTTACAAATTCTTAAGTGAAGAATTACAAAGATTTAAAGGGCCCCTACCAGTGAGGCAGTGTCTTCCACAAAAGCAAGCTACAGAGATCTAAATTACTTCTCAACGTGAACACAAGGACCATTGTCAAGGCATATCAACAAATATAATGGAAAACACAAACAAACATGCTTTCAACATAAGAAATGGTTAAAACCTGCCTGCATGAAACGGAAGACAAATAGCTCCTTTAGTGTCAGCTCAAGCAATTTTGTCCCAACAAAATCACGGGTATTCTGATTTAGAGCTGCCACCTTATCAATAGGAATTCCTACAAAGATGCAACAGAGACACCAACTATACTTGTAAATCAAAAAATCAAAAGAAAATATCAAAATGAATTTTGGTTCAGCTATGCCAATAGAAAATAAGGAATCACAGGCATAAAGAAGTAAACGAGTAAGCATCCACAAGAATAAATCATAAAAACAAAACAAAAGAAATGCTAACACACAGATCCTTTGTAGACAAAAACTTTGTCCATATTATTCTACTTTCATGTACAATAGAGCAACCCAAAAAAAACCTACAAAACTATCCAAAAATCAAAAATATTGTAAAATGCTGTCTTCCATGGGATGTACAAAAAGTTGAACTATATATAAACAAAAAAACCAAAAGTATGTATATATGTACCATGTGGCATATGATGCCTCCGTGTACCGTTGCTTCCCCCGATTAGTTCTCTAATGAAAAATGGAGCTACAAGGCATAAATCACTTCATCGATCAATACTTTGCAAGAGAAGCCTAGCTAATATATATATATATATATATATGCTTCCTATCTCATGCATGAAGAACTATACAGTAAAATGAGATTTCCTGGTAAAAACAGCCACCATATGCAATCAAACACAGCTTAAACGAAATCACTACAAGAGAGGAGACTTTTTGCGACGCTTAAAAGCGTAGCAATAGATAACCTAACCGTTGCAAATGGTCTTCTGCAACGGTTTTGAAAGCGTCGATGTGACGTTGCAGTTGATGCCGACGCAAAAGATAAGAAGCAACGCTTAAAAGCGTAGCAAAAGGTATACCCATCAGCTACGGATTTAAGCGTTGTTAATGAAATTAATAGCGTCGCTAGATATATATATATTTTTTTAATTTAAAATTATCACCGACGCTTTAAACGGTTGCAAAAGGTGTACTAACTGCAACGTTTTTAGTTTTTGTCGCAGATAGTCTGTTTTTGCTACGTTTTAAAAGCGTTGCTAAAGGGCTATTTGTTGCAACACTTGTAAAGGTTGTAAAAGAACCATTTTAAATATAATGCAAGACGTATTTGCAACGCTTGTAAGAGTTGTAAAAGAAAATTTTGGAAGTATAATACAACTCATTTGCAACGCTTGTAATGGTTGTAAAAGAACCATTTGCACATATAATACAACACGTATTTGCAACGCTTGTAAGGGTTGTAAAAGAGCCATTTGCTAGTATAATACAACACGTATTTGCTACGCTTGTAAGGGTTGTAAAAAAACCATTTGGAAGTATAATACAGCACGTATTTGCAACGCTTTAAAAAACGTAGTAATAACTCTTTTACAGTTGCAACCTTTTGAATATGTTGCAGAAAAAATTTTATTTTTCCCCATCTAAATTGGACTTTTTAGACATTGATATAGCATTATCATTGACCTAAAGAAACTTTGCACACTCAAAAACATTTAACTAACAAAAAATTAAATTCATAGGTTCTAAATGTAAAAAAGTACAATTAATTGTCACAGTATCCAAAAAAAAATTACATAGCCTTCCAAGTTGTCATCCTTTCTAATCTTACAAAACATCATTCAAAATTTAAGGGATAAGTCTATTGCGTTTATGATCATCTTCCATCCTTTTCAACCCCAAGAGTTTATCTTTGCAACGTACTCATGATGTAGAACCATTCTGCAATTCCAAAAAAAAAAAAAAAAGTTTGTTAGAATAAATGGTTAGAGAACCAGCTGAGGAAGTGAAGGGATAGACACTTGTGTGCCATGACAGACAAATAAATCAATCAGTATAAACAGATAAGATGCAAACTGTCATGCAGGCTAAACATATAGCAGTCTTAACCTGAACTAATTTCATTAATCTGCAGATGATACTATTGATGAAGGAGAAATAAGGAAACGGATGAAACTCAATTCACAAGATGTAACATTGAGAAAGTAATTACTCTAATTTAACAAGTAACAACACAGGACATTTCACAGGAGCACAATCAAATAAGCAAATCCTCACAATTGGAAATTCAAGACTAGGCACCAAAACATTGATTAATCTTAGAACTCCTAGGAATTCAACTACAAAAAATAAACAGGCCATTAAGTACAATAATATAATATACAAGTGTAGAGTAGCCCAAAACCTGAATTAGCCCTAATTGGTTTCCTTCTACCTCATCTATTGATAAATTAACAAGAATGTAAGCCAAAAACTTGGTTGTTCGCAGGCAGACCATTTGCGAGAACCACAAAACCATGTACAAGCAAAATAAGAACAGAGAACCAATATGGCCATGATGTAATAAAAATACATAAAAATCAGGTGGTTCATGGTTGTGATCTTAGAAGTTCATTTTCTTTCTTCTACAAAGATTAAAGTTCAACAGGAGGAAGGCCATTGCCTACTAGCTGTGCATTATGTAAACAATGAATTGTTGGAGTTCACAAGGAAGGAAGTTTAATTTGGTAAGTCTGCTTCATTGAACTTGGTCAACTTCACTATAAAACAAGACAGCTAAGGATGAAACAGGTCCCACAATACCTGAAGACCCAAAGACTGAAAAAAAGGTACCGATCCAACATTTGGACCAGTTTTTAATTCCAGACTGCAGTTGGGCCCTTGGATTTCATATCCAAGAACCTGAATACAGAATACCTGATGCCACTACCATGCATCATTCATAAGCACATGCATATACACAATATATAAAGCATACAAGTATAAAAATATTTTCACTAGAGAAGTTGGCCTTGATTTGGGTCTATGTCTAGGCCCTTTGTTCTGGTCCAGATCTGGGTTCTGGCCTCAAATTTAAATTTGGGTATCAGTACAGGGCCTGTCCATAAAAGGGTTTCTTCCAATTGATGATCCAACCCGCCACCCTGAGGCGAAACCAAACTGGTAATTCAAGGGTTGGGCTGACCTTTCTATTTTCAGCTTGGCTTCAAGCTTACATTTCAATGAGTCAGGTTCAGGTTGAATCCAATGTTGTTACTCAGCACACCAGCCTGATCGGACTACATAGCCAGTCCACTGAACTGCATCAGGACTAGTGAATGAAGATGAGGCTTTTACAGTTTGTTCCATCCACCTCCAAGCTCAACTCCAAGTGCAGGAACAACTGTGATTTCTGGATTTAGTGCAGACTTTAGGCCTAAAAGTCAGGGCTAAGCTTGATTACAGGCCAAAAACATGGTCAGTACATACCTAGGCTGAGAAGGGCCCATGCGGCCAACAATATAAAAGATGTCAGCACAAAAGATTCGGATTAAAACAAGCAGTGGTGGGAGAAACCATATTTGGTTTAAAGAGGCTGGGCAACGTTGAAACCGGTGTTCAGAATCTCAGAGAATCGACTCAGTCATCAAGTAAGCTCAGTCAAATCTTAAAGTGCACAAACTCAGTCAGCACCATTCTACAAGACTGATTCAGGAGTTTTTAAACATTGGTTAGGACCTTTGACAGAACTGTTCATTCATTTCTGCTATGTGCTATGTAATTAAGGTGTGAAATGTAATAACTATGGATCAGAACTGAAACAAATTACAGAAAATATAACTAAGAAAATATAACTGAAACAAAATAGAACTGGTTGTGGTAGTATTAAGTACTAAAGTTATCTGTGCTTTTTCCCCCTTCGTTTGGGATTTGCGTAGCCACTATGTGGCCTCCTGTGTTCTTCCCTAATAAGGGACATGGGCATGGCTAATATGTTTAAGTTGGGCAGAAGCAGTGCTCTATGTTTAAGCTGTTGGGTAATTTCCTTGGTGCATGTTTTGTGAGTGTTATAGCCTTAAACTGTCCTTAATTGCATTCAATTTCTATGCAGGAAAGTGCTTGTGGAGCAGGGTTCCTTCAAGAGAAACAGAGAACAATTTGTTTACTGAGTTGCTTATGTTTTCTGCTAGTGTAATCAGATTAAACGTATCTAGCACAGCAGCATTAATACTTAAAGAAACTATATGAATCCTTCAATGAAAAGAAAGATCCAACCAAATCCAACAAATATAAACACCCCACACCATGCCCTGCTCAATTGAAAGAAAAATCCAACAAACTCTGCTCTGCACACTCACCTATTTAAGTTTAGGTAACAAGAAGTAGTTCTTGATAGGGTATATTCCAAAACAGATTAAATTTAAGAACAACATAAATCCCAATATGAGAATTCAATATCATTTGCACGATTAAAAAAAAAAAAAAAAAAAAAAGCCCCCAACAAAAACAACTACTTACTCCTTTTATAATCTGAAGAAACAATATGATCAGCTCGTAGCTTGCAATGAGATTGTTGCATGTGAAGTGCACTTGCAGAAACCCAATTGTGTCTTAAAACAATATATTTACTGCTATGAATAGGAAACCCACTTCACCAAGATAACCCTGTGATATGTTGGAGAATCTATGAAGCTTGCAATGAGATTGTTGGATGTGAAGTGCACTTGCAGAAATCCAATTGTGTCTTAAAACAATATATTTACTGCTATGAATAGGAAACCCACTTCACCAAGATAACCATATGGAAACTGTCAAGTCATGCCATTGCCATTACTTACTGAGTTGCGATGACTTGATTGATTCATCTTTTGATTCAAATGAGTTAAATGCAACTTGGTTGAGTCTTATTAGTTTTGGTGGTGACCAAGTGGGATTTTATCCCATGCATAGAGTTTGTTTATCTTCCTCGAAGTTAATGACAGCTAGGTGCTTGCTTGTTCTATGGCATGATTTCATCTGAAAATGCTTTTGCAAGGGCGCCGACTTTTACCATTGGGTTTCCCTCTTTAATATATCTGAAATTCGATTCTAATGAAGTAACAGGCTCACAATTTCTGTTCCTTACTATTATTCTTCTTTAGGTAATTTCTGCTTTCATGTAAATTTCATTCCTTTTGTTTTCTTTATTCCATTTTTTTTTTTCATTTTCAATGATAAAATTTGAGTCTCAACTTTCAAGCGAGTGGCTCATAGTTATGTGGTTGTACATTTACTCTCTTATGCAATCCTACGCTGCAATGGGAGTTGTGTTGTAGATATTACTCAGAGATTTGATGGTGTTGCAGTATTTCTCTTACTCCGATGAGTTTATGTTGCTAAGTATTTTTCGTGGGGGATGGAAACAAAGTTTGTCTTTTAGATAGTGAATTGATGGCTACCTAACTACTGTTTCATACAAAGGATAGCAGCAAGCACAAGTTATATCAGAGCATCAGTAAAAGTTATCTATTGCATTAACCTATGAAGGAAGAGTTTAATGAGGTAAAACTGTGATAAATGAGATGCAACAGAAAGGTGTTTGTCCTGACATCTTTACTTATAACAGTCTAATTAGCGGAAAAGATGATGGATATGGCCACTCATCGTGAGGAATCAAATCATATGGTGGCAAAGAGGAGATACAGTGATGGATATGGCCACTCTTACATTTGCAACTTAATATATTCTCCTTATCTGTACTCTATAATAAAGATAAAGATAATAAAGATAAAGATAAACACATACCACAGAAAAGTTGGCCCCAATGTGCGCCATGAGAAAGTTCAATTTAGCTTCAGAAGCTGCTTTCCAATTCTGTAACTCCTGAACCTCGTCTCTCAGCTCTTGTGCTTGTCTCCCATGCTCCTCAGCTTGTCTCTCAGCTGCCTCAGCTCTCCTCCTAAGTTCCTCAACCTCTGGATAACAGTAAGAGGAGGAGGAGGATGACATTGGGTCCACGCCGTGACCTAGACCAACGATGTAACCTGGTTTTGTACCTAAGACTTTATTAGCAATGTCATCCTCAGTCATGGGGGTAGAACCTTCTTCTAGGGACTCGGCCTGCATCTTCAACATCTTATCCTGTAATTATAAACAGAGGCAGATATCAAACAAAAAAAATATTTTGGACGACAAATTCTAATTACAGCCAAGAAAAAAGATGAAAGAAAACTTGATCCTCACATAATTTTCTTCAGCAACGGAGCCACTCCAGCCTTTGCCCGGATTATAATACATCATGCGATAAAATTCAATTCTGCCGGGCTCTTGTTGAGTTTGTGCATTATGCTGTAACAGGTTCAATCCCAAAAATGTTTATTGTCGGCCATGCCAATTCTAAATTCCCATTTAAAGATATACTTATATATTTAAATAGCATTGTCAAACATAAGCTACTAATTCCTAATACAGATGAGAACAAGCATGTAGGAGAGCAAGACTCTGAGGAAGGGGCAGATTTGTTAACATCTTACATTGATTATCAACACAATGATGAACTGCCTATAGTGAAATCCGATAAGTTCCTAAGAGACACCACCTTGAATCTGGTCCTCGCAGGGAGAGATGCCACAAGTTCAGCTCTCACTTGGTTCTTCTGGCTAGTTTCCTTGAATCCAGAAGTCGAAAGCAAGATCTTGGAGGAACTGAGGGCTAATTCACCCGAATTGAGTGATTGGCAGCAAGGAGAATCGAAGGAGTTTGACTCTGAGGAGCTTAGTCAGTTGGTCTATCTCCATGCGGCCTTGTGCGAGTCGCTGTGACTCTTTCCGCCTGTTCCATTTGGATATAAGAGTGTTCTTCAGCCAGAAGTGCTTCCCACTGGCGATGCTGTTCAACCAGGGACAAAGATCTTGATTCCATTGTACACAATGGCCAGGATGGAATCAATATGGGGAAAAGACTGTTTAGAATTCAAGCCTGAGAGATGGATTACTGAGAGAGGGAAGCTCAAGTTTGAGCCATCCTACAAGTTCATGTCATTCAATTCAGGGCCAAGGATTTGCTTAGGAAAGGAAGTGGCTTTCACTCAAATGAAATCAGTTGTAGCTGGCCTGCTCTTCAATTTCCACTTTCAGGTGTTGGCAGGCCACTCTGTGACCCCTACACTCTCCATATGGTCTGAAGTCCGTGACTCCATGCTTCAGGTACATGTGCGGAATCTATGTTAGTTGTGCTGTATTCTATTTTACCTTTCTTTCTCTAATCTATATTAGGGTTCTGTATTGATATTTGGAGTACCAAGTCAATTATATTTGTGATAAGGATCAATATTTTCCCGAGGATGGATGGAAGTTGTAGCCAACTAGGCATTAATCTGCATTCATGCTTTTGTTTGCAAATTAAATAGCGTGGTTTTGATTGGAGCCTAAACAAGGCCAGCTAATCTAGTGATAGAGCTGTATACATAAGTTAATGCCTTTTTCAGAACCAAAATAAATTCGTTTTTGAACTTGTACTCTTTTGAGTCTCTCTAAATATATATTAGACTGGGCTCTTACACTAGTTAGGCCCATCAGATATAATGGAAAGCTTTGCCAATTTGTGTCATGGTCAGGACAATTCATTTATGACTTGGTCATATTTGAGGCTAGTAATTGTTTCTTTGTTTAGGGTAATCTTAGGCCTCAAGGACCAAGGGGCAAGTCCATTCAGACACTGGTTGGGCCTATAGGAGAGACAGATTGTGGGGTGCCAGAAGTGTGGTCGTTTGCGACTAGAAGCTCACATGAGGGAAGCACTGACAGGGGAGCAAAACCCTCACATGACAATGAGCAAAGTACCTAGAACATGACAATAGAAGCATATCTGTAAATCATTTCTCACAAAGGCATCAAAGCATCTTGCCACATTTAATGCCACATCAAAGCATCAGATACATTAGATTTGCAAGCATTCATTTCAAGTCCAAAGTATACATCAAATTCATAACCTTAGATTAAAAGCTGAATGAATTATAATTATGGGCAACTATGACACAACTTGACAATTAACTATCAAATTGACTATCAAATTGAATACGCTTGACAATTGACATAGGATCACATAACAAAGTACAGAAATATGAGATAACACACGAAAAATCCAATAATGAATATCCAAGATCATACTCAAATCTAAATATATATCGGACACGGAAATTTATAAACATTTATAATACCTTATCATATCGATGATTCAAAAACGATCTTGAACCGCCACGGTGTTGAACTTTTTTCTTGGCACGAATGGCCTTGTTTACCGTGCTAAGTTTCTGCACTAGAATTTTGTTAGTTATAAGCTAGTACAATAGTACACAAATACGAAGTTTGAATAATAACATTTTTTTACCTTGAACTTGTCTGTTTCAAACCAATCACAAAGTCGTTCCCAGTCCTCTTGTGCGACGTTGACATATGGCTTCCGTCTGCGTTGATCATTAGAAAGAGACTTGTAGTAAACGTGCAACCTGCACCTGAACTCTTTGAGGCGCTGCCCTAAGTATTTATTGATAGCCCTTTCGACATGCGGGAGATGCATATCAATGTCAAAGCTCTTCTGCAAATAAGTTTTGTAATGAAATGTTAAGAAGAATTCGACTCCATAAATATTAAATCAACTAAAGAAAATTTTTTTTATTACCAAAATATGTTCGTGCATCGTTTGAACTTTAGATTGGTATTCCTTCTTCACCTTTCTCCAATTATAAAGTGACAGAGGTGCATATTCGCGGCAAATTATGCCAACTTCAGAAGCAAATTGCTGACTCCAATCTCCTACAGGTTTTGACTTACCTGCTGGTATCTCAATCCTAGGTTTTTGACCTCGCCTTGCTATATGGTTAATGAGAGTGTTGTTCTTTGCCTTGCCTCTTTTTTTAACTGTTGATGTCGAACCTATTTTACAATTAACAATAGCACAAATTAACAGCTGGTTAGACACTTTTACTTGATCCCTTTTTACCAACCCATTAATAATGTCATCAAACTATTGGACTTACTAGGAGTAGATGCATTAGCTGATTGTGCAGAAGAGTTGGGAACAGATGAAGGCACTGTACTAGAACTTACGGACCGTCCATCTGATGCCATGTCTATACACAAATTATTCAATTCACAACATGAATAAACAAAGACTGAGTGAGAATATACCAAAGTTGCAATTGTACACAACTGATGAAATTTATAGAGAGACTGGACTGAAATCAAAATGTAAATGTTAGATATACTATCTTACCACGAAGAAGCACAACATCTGATTGTGTGTTTGGCATAGGCAGGGGCTGCATTTGAGAAGTACTTCTAGTAGTTCGTCTACCTGGACCCATGACTGCACAAGAAAATAAACATTTGACAACATAAACTTAACAAACTCTCATTGAGCATAAATCACTTTTTGAATTGTAGTGCAGACAAAAGATTAATCATGTAAATATAAACAAGTAAAATGAAAGTCAATACTCAGTATCATGATTAGGAAGGAATTAAATTACACAATATTTATGATGCTATCACTCATGGATAATTAAAATTACCTTTTACATGACCAATCAATCTATGTCAGTATCATCATCACTTGATACAACAACTCAATCTGCGTGCGCTTCCTTTTCTTGTTATTCGGATTCTTCCCAAATTTCCGTACTTCAACCAGTTCAAGTTGTGATAACACATCATCCCCAGACATCATCTTTGGTTTTGGCCTGTTCTCAACCTTCCCATCAAATAAGTTCTTACCACGACTCCGCCAAGAATGTCGTGAGTGCAAAAAACGACGATTGGCCATATAACATAACTTGTGGCAGTTCTTTAGATACATAGAAACTGTGTCTTTGTTACAATTTGGACATGCCATTTTGCCTTTGGTGCTCCATCCAGACAAGTTAGCAAATGCAGGAAAGTCATTAATAGTCCACAATAATGCAGTGTGCAGCTGAAATGTTTGCTTGGTAACAACATCATATGTCTCCACGCCATTCTCCCACAAATCTTTTAATTCATTTATCAATGGTCGTAAATACACATCAATGTCATTTCCCGGTGATTTAGGACCAGGAATAAGTAGTGACATGAAGATGAAAGGATCCTTCATACATTTCCATGGTGGCAAGTTATAAGGCATAAGCATTACTGGCCACATGCTGTACATGGTACTCATGTCACCAAAAGGGTTGAACCCATCGCTTGCAAGGCCTAGGCGGATATTGCGAGGTTCATTTGAAAACCACTCATTCTCTTTGTCAAAGTCTTCCCAGACTTTAGAATCAGCTGGGTGCCTAAATACATTTTCCTCCCTAACTCGCTTCTCTTTGTGCCACCTCATATCTACAGCAGTCATCCTTGACATAAACAACCTTTGAAGTCTTGGTTTAAGTGGAAAGTATCGTAAAACTTTTTGTGGTATTTTCTTAAACTTGCCTTCAACAACTTTGTACCTCGGCTCTCCACATTCCGGACAACTTCGAAGATCTTCGTTGTCTTTCCCCCAGAAAAGTGCACAATCATACTTGCATGCATGTATTGCAATATAACCAAGCCCTAACTCTCGCATTAATGTCTTCGCCTCATGATAGGACTTTGGTAGTGTCTCACCATCAGGCAATGCCGCTTTAATCAGTTGAAGAATCATATCAAATGATTTGTTACTCCAACGATTAATTACCTTCACATGAAACAACTTCACAAGATAATCTAATTTTGAGAATTTTTTGCAGCCTGGATACAAAGGTTGTCGCGATTCATTCATGAGTTTCTCAAACAAAGTAGCATTTCCTTCTCTCCTATTAAGACCAGTAAATGTTTCTGCTTCTGTGGATGTAAAATTAGCTGCATCTCCATATTGCATGTCTGGCATTGGATTATCCATCCGAGTAGGTGCCCCTAAATCTTGAAGTAAATCATGCACCCCATCAAAAACAACCCCTTTATCAGCACCAATATCATCGTCATCATCATCATCAGACAATTCTTCATATTCTTCACCATGATGTACCCATCGAGTGTAATGCTTGTCCATCCCATTGTCAAGCAAATGATCTTTTACTTCGTTGATTTGCTTATAATACCTATTATTGCAAATCTTACATGGACAACGAATCCTACCCGCGAGGTCAATATGATTACCAGCAAGGGCAATGAAATCCTCAATACCTTCAGTATATCGAGTGCCGAAACGATCTGGCAGATTCATCCAACTCTTATCCATCTATATGTGCAATTCTATGCAATTTAAATCAAAAAATATGTCAATTGCAAAGGCAAATATTGCAATTTCACGACATTTGGAATGATAGGAAAAGGAAAAAGAAACAATTGTACAAAATCGCAAACAGACAGAAGAACAAGTTAACTTCTAATATGAAGCTATAACTAGGAAAAAAACAAATGGAATACCCAAAACTATAAGCATATAACACCAATAAACTCCCTATAATCCACAAGAAGTCCGATGAAAACTACAGACTATTTCAAAATGAGATTCAATGAGAATGGAGTACTAAAGTGTAAGGTATGTCTACAAAAAATGACTATCGAAAAACTAAAAAAAAATTAATTCAATGTTTCTCTTGTACTAAGGGCCGGTTGGGATACATGCACAAAATAATATTTTCAGATTTAAATAGTAGCAAAATTAAATATTATAGAATATAATAGTGCATTAATATTATAATATTGTAACATTATCGTTGATTGGCATTTTCTCTAGAATGGAACATATTTTAAACCGAACTGTTTGATAGCTGCTTAAGATTATAATATATGCTAAAACAAACTCATCATATATTTAGAGTCAAATAAATAATGATATGCAAATTTATAGTTTTTTATCAAAGTTCATAACAAAAGAAATCATGTGGCTATGATTTTAGGAGGATTATAATAATTCTCTGAGACACAGGATTTCGATTATCTTAACATGGGTGTTATCAATCACTGAACAAGTGTAAAATACAACTTTGGTATAGCAATACAACAAACATGGGAAAAGTAACAACTAACAAGTACCAATTCAAATCTGTGTACTCCTCAACCCACCTAGCTTTTGCAATACAGGGAAGCAATAAAATAACATAGAAGCAACCTAAAGCCCTGACTAGCAACAAACAAGTAACAAGAATTTCCAATCCAAGAGGATCGAGCACAGAAATGGGAATAATAGTCTAGCTTAAATTGAACAAAGTGCATACTGTTCAAGCATGCAAACAATGCCAGGAAGTTTGAGCCTATGAGTACTGTATGCATTTCAATCTAGACTGCACCATGGTGATCTCTCTCATTTATGTTGATAGCCAAGTGATAAGTAGCTGAATTGAGGATAAGCAGCATGCAAGCACTGGTAATCAGATTATAGAAGTTAATAAAAGTGATGAGCTGCATGGCGTTCTCTCAGTCATTGGGGTAAACTCATAATTTAACTGTAAAAAAGGGCCTTGAAGCTGTGTATATATGTTCTTTGTGTATGGTTGCAAGATAATTTACACGCGGTGCAAACCTGCAAATGTAAAGATGTCGATGCTGTATATTACGACCAAGATTTTTTAAGGGTAGCAAACTAATTCATGTGTTTATCATATCTGTGTGCTCAAATGTTGATTTGTTTTATAGTGATTCTTATTTGATTTGCCAAGGGAATTCTACATGCCGGACCCATTTAGTTACTGGGCTGTATGGATTTCTAGGTCAAGATTCAGCCTACTGGTAAAGTCAGGCACTTAATACCCTTGTTGGGCTTGGCCTGGACATGGGCTTGTGTTTCTACAGTTGGGTCAGGCCTGGATATTCCTCAAGCTGGCTCAAACCCGGCGCATGAAAACACTCACAATAATGTAGGCTTCTAGGATTTTCTCACATTCCTTTCAAAGTATTATTGATTGTGAAGAGCGATTAGAGTGATTCTAAAAGTCTAGTTTCTTAGGTGGCACATAGGAAGGATAAGTCATGGAAGCCTCATTTCTCCTTTAATAAAATCAAGGGCTTGGTTTCCTATCTTCATGTAGTATCTTGTCATCTTAGATTGGGTATTGGGTTGGCAGATTCTCAGGTAAGGGGTCAATAGGTTTTTCCCTTGTGAGATGTTGATATTGTTACGGTTAGTTTTCTTATACCCTTTGTTATTATTTTTTTTAGTAGTCTGTAGTTCCTTTAGTTTCTGAATAAAATTTACCTATTACCTTTAAACTAAAAACTAAAACTAGAGAGGTTCAAGGTAAGATAGACTACTCTCTGGTTGTAATTTGTACATTCGGCCTTGGGTCCACCCAAACATAATTGGTTCTGTGTCCGGTCCATGTGGACCAAAGTGAACCAAACATTCGGACACATTTGTACCATAGAAGTGAGGTAGGGCTTATTTTGTTTATAATCTGTCCTGTATGCCGTATAAATGGGCCCCATGGAGTCATAGGAGAAAAATTAAAATTTCATACCTATAGACTTTCTTTTAGCCTGTATTGAAGCCATTAGTATAAATATCCACAATGAATGGGTACAAAAAATTTTTTTGGGTACTGCCATGGGGGCTGGATCCATGAGAGACCTAATAGATGTCGGAGTTAATCCCAGCCACGGGAGAGAACCACTTACTCATGCAGGTAACAAACTTTAGGCGGTGGGGTGAGAAACGGGATATCTAACCAGCTGCGGCTGTGTCTATTTCTCAAATTGTTACAGGATTTAACCATGCCATGCTAAATTTCACCCTGTTGTAAAACATGTGAAATGACTTAAAATTGGATATGGATTAAGTACCCTAAAGATAAAAATGTAGCAAATTGGAAAAGTAATTACTTGTCAAGCAACTTGAAGCTGTGCAAATTTGACCACCTTTTATCATTTTATTTTAAATTGTTTCACAGATGTCTATAGCATGACAAATGATCAGAATGAATAAGGTGAATGAGAGTGCAGAGAACAGAGGATGATTGGATAGCTGTGCAAATTTGACCACATTTTTCTTTTAATGGATGGAAAAATTGGACAGTTTAGATGAGAACATAAATAAAGAAGTGTTTTCTTTTAGGAAGCCAGAAGGAAATGCTTCCATACTTCCATATATCCTATCAAACCAGCCATAGAGAAAAAAAAAACATTTCAATGAATATCAGAAGATCATTGGGAATGCTAAATAGCCACAAGTTGGAGGTGAGCACACCCTAAACAGTACCTAAAATTTCTTTTCAGAATAGAAACTTCAAAAAAAAAAAAAAAAGAGAGAGAGAGAGAGAGAAATCTTGAATTTAAGCACAGTTCACAGAGAAATGTGAAGACCCATAAAAAAAACAGTGAAATGTGAAGTATATAGGTACAGAGGTGGTCTTGCCAGAAGCAGAGAATTGCCTGTGCATTCAGGCTTTGATGAGGGCCTATACCGAGGTTAATAATCCTGATTGATGTGCATGCATCTCACATTAATTATAGTGGATGAGTTTCAACTTGTCATATTTCAACCTTCTCACATATATATTTCATGTTTATCATCCCACCGTTTTATTTTGGTTTCTAATTCTTATCCCTTTAGTGCATGGATATTCAACCCAAGGACTGAAACATGTTATGATTTTTGTTACAAAGTTGTTTTTACTGGCGCTTCTTTTCAGAAAATTGCCAGTGGATCCAACCTTTGATGGGGGCCTCCATACCATCTCCCAGATGAATAAAAACTTGAAGATTTCTGACGAATGAAGTTCCTTTTGTTTTCTTGATCACGAGGTTCATTGTGCTCAAGAAGAGCAATCATAAGCACTGGAACTTCTCATATTGGCACTATCATGCACTCAATCGACTTGTGATTTGGGGTCTTCTACAGGAAATTTGTAAGAGATTTATTAATCAAATCGAACGATCCAGTAACATGTATTCAATTGTGAAGCCAGTTTTTATCATTTATTCTAGCCCAGATCCAAAGCATTGATTCTCAATGACATTCAAACCAGATCCAAAAGCATAAACTTCAAAAGTAGCAGAAGATATCAACAGAAACCACAATGTTTTAGAAGCGTGGAATAGAATCAGAGAGTGTGCATGTACCTCCAACGGGATCTAGGGCAGCTTCTTTCCTTCTGCTGCTGGTGGTGGAGAAAACAAGGGTTTCGGCAATGCTTGTGAGAGAAATTTTTAAGATGGTACGGATCCTCCTCTAAGGCCCGGTCTTATGAGAGAGAGTCCGACCGACCTCGCTGGAGGCGGCCTCGCCGTCGGTGTCGGAGGCGTAGTCGTCGTCGGCGCGCGGGAGGGCACAGTGCAGAGCGAGAGGGAGAGGGAGGGAGGGGGGAGAGAAATAGAGAGGGAGAGGGAGGAAGAGAGAGAGAATCGGTGGCGGCTCCGGCACAGGCGGGCTCCGGCGGAATCGTCGCTGGTGCGGCGGGAGCAAGGGAAAGACCAGACGCGGGAGGAAGCTGCAGAACGCGCGCGGGAGGGGAAAAGGGGAAAAGAAAAGGTGGGAAGGAAAAGTAGGCTCTGGGGCATCTTATATGAGGCTAATGGCCTTTTCCCGCGCCCGTTTTTTCATTCCGCCAAAACCTAAATCTCCAGTGGTGAAAGCGTTGCTAAACGAGGTTACCATTGTCGACGCTTACAAGTGTTGCTACAGAACTTCAAAAAACTTATAAATGATTTAAAAAAAAAAAAAACGAGCTGTTGCTACGCTTTAAAGCGTAGCAGCGTAGCTGAACGAGGTTACCATTGCGACACTTAAAAGCGTTGCTACAGAACTTAAAAAAATTTATAAATGATTCTTTTAAAAATAAAACGAGGTTTTACTACGCTTTAAAGCGTTGCTAAACAAGGTTATCATTGTCGACGCTTAAAAGAGTTGCTACAGAACTTCAAAAAAATTATAAATTATTTTCTTTTAAAAATAAAACTTGAAAAATCTTAAACGACCCTTAAAAGCGTAGCAATTACTATCGCAAAGTACACATTCCCAAAATTGATTTGCTACCCTTAAAAGCGTTGCTGATGCTATACGTTTGCAACCGTTTGAAAGCGTCGGTGAAGATATCGTCGCAAAAAGTCCCTTCTCTTGTAGTGAATACAGTGGTTCATAGAAAAGGTTCACATCTTTGTAGACCCAAAAAACATGGGATGTACCTGAAAAGAATTTTTCGAAATTTCAACATAGTCTCCCCTGTACGTGTGACATGTAATTTTTTTTTACAACCTGCTAGTACCTGTACATGACAAAAAAACACTTCATATAAACAACCCAATGCCCCAACACACTACAAAGTCATTCACCACTCGTCATCAGTCATACACCATTTGACCATAGCACTTCAATGCAAGGAAATCCCCTACCCAACACCCACCACACACAAAAAAGGTGCAATTTGATAAAAATTAGAAAGAGAGAAGAATGTAATTTGATAAAAATCTCCTCTTCCACTACCTGCACACACCCACCTGCTGCACCACCGTGCACACACCCACCTGCACACCCACTGCCTCCTCTTCTTCCACCACCTGCACACCCACAGCCCACCTACTGCACCACCCTGCACAGTCCACCTGCTGCACCACCTTGCACACACCCACCTGCAGCAAACTCCACCATTAACAAGTTGTAACTTGTAGAAAATGACTGTAACTTCAGTTCAAATCCAACATATGAATAAATTGTAACATCTAATTCCACTCCACAACTTTCAACCTTTGTTCATATAATCAATACACACATTCCAAAACATGTACATGCATTTTCAAAACCATTACACATCCAACTTCGTGTAAAATGAGATGCCATTACCATTACCATTTCAAAACCATGTAAAATGGCAACTTCATGTTACATTTGAAATAGGGTTTTGGGGATTTTCTGAGGTTTTCAATTTATCAATGAGCTTTTCTATTGTGGGGTTATCCATGATAATCATGGATATGTATAATATCCTCGGACCTGGAGTGTATTCAACTGTTCCCATGGTTTAGTGATCAAGATTGCAGAGTTAACTGCCTCTGCCAGTTATAGACCTGACTATGATAGTTTTGCAATCAAGTAATGTTGGCCTCTCATTCAGTGGCCTGCAAATTGAAGCAATAAATACATAAATGGTTAAAATTCAATGGAAAAGGGTCAAAGTATTGGATAAGATTTATTAATTTGGGCTTTTTAAAGAGCATGGTCTATGCTTGGTGCTGCCCACCAAATCAATGGCATGAAATTCTGGAATAGGGAAGCTACAAGTAAAACTCCTGGCTCAAGTTCATTGGAGGTCGCTTGTGTGTAACAAGTTCTGTCTATAAATACCAATTGTAATAAAGTTTTTATTTTTTTTAGTTTTTGGTTTTTGTGCTTGCTGTGCTAAAGTCCATAATCACCATAATGTTAGATTGCATCTAAGATGCCTTGAAATATAGAATGGGGGTAAGCCTTCTGTGAATGGGGCATTCCTATATGATGACAATGAGTTTATCCAAATCTATGAGTAAGGCTAAAAGATTCAAACTTGAACTCGCCAAGATGATAAGAACAATGTTTTCTGCAGGGGACCAGAATTTAACCTTCAAGGGTCATCCACAAGGGATAAGTGATCTTTTTTGTATGCCATTGTCGTGGATAAGTGCTAGTTTTCCAATTGAACAGTTTTGTTGCTAGTTTTCTGTTGGCATTTTTTTTTATTAGTGCAGCCTGGTAGTATCAGTTGAAACAAACATGCCTTCATTGTCAATTTGAAGCTGGAAAATACTATGCTCTGTTTTCATTGAAGTGTCTTGATAAACAGTGAGATTAGAAGACTTTATTTCATAAAGTGTTGGACAGTGCTCAGATTTTCTTACCCAACCATAATCAGGCCTCTAGTTTGATGGCTAGACTAATACAAGCAGTGCAATTACTCTGCCATGGACAAACTCCTTGGATCTCAGACTATCTTGTAGTAGTAAAGAAATATTACCAAAATTTACTGGCAGAGTTGGATGTGGCACGAGAAATTCAAACAAAAAATAACTTTCATAGCCCCAAACCAAAGGATTTAAGCAAAAAATTGTTAGTATCTTACTAATGAAATCTGTGTTGTATTCTACACTATCATGTTTCAAATAATCGTACACAATTCAGATTTCAACAAAAAAGAGTTTTATGATTAGAAAAAAAAAAAACAGAGCAAACCCCACACAGCTCTCATACATTGTCATGTTTCACATGATCGTTCCAACCCCACCTTACCCAAAACACATACAAGCAAAAGGGAAAAAAACACCCAAAACCCTCCAATCTCAACTCAAAATCCAAGCCAACAATGCCGGAAATTGTAATATTATTATAAAAAAAAAGAAACCAGATTGGTTGATTTTGAAATAGAAAACTGAGAATGTTTCTATCAAAAGGAATTAAAAAAAAAAAAAACAAAACCTTAAAATCCCTATCCCCAAAGCCTCAAATCCGCACCACAAACCCTATAATCCAAAACCCAAATCCTCAAATCTAACAAAACCCAATCCGTGCACAGATAAAAAAAAAAAAAACCATTAAAAAGCCATAGTGATGAATTGGTTGGTCATCAAACAACCGTTTCAACCTAAAACCATCAGTCCAAATCCATTGCTAAGTTGGCACAATTTGGGCATGTGGCAGAAATAATAGGTAGCATTTGAGAGGGAGAGAGAGGGTAAAAAAAGAGATTTTTCTGTAGTAAGTTACAGTTGATCCTCAGACCATCCAAATCAATTTCAAAAAAAAAAAAAAAAAAAAGAATCAAAAGAAAGAGAACAAGAGAGGGATGGAGGGGTAAAAAAAGATCAATCGGACATTCTATTTTGGAATGGGAACTGTTACAATGCATTTAAGGAAAAAAACAGGGAGAGAGAGGGAGGTAGAGGGAGAGAACAAGTAGGGCATGAACGATTGAAAAACCCCAACATTGAACTCCCTGTTGGCATGAACGATTGAAAAACCCTTTCTTTGCCATGGCTGCATCTGTGCATCAGCTGGCCCAGTAGCCCAACATTGAAAAACCCCCTTTTCGTTGGCATCTCATCTCTACTAGGGCATGAACGATTGAAAAACATATAAGCAAAAGGGAAGAAGAGGAGTAGTAACACCTGGCACCAGCGGCACTAGCAGGAAGCACCCAGTCGAAGCAACATCCCGGTCGAGACCAAAGCAGCAGCCCCAGGCTTGATCGGCGATCACGTTGCAAAAGAAGAGAAAACGAAGCAGAGAGAGAGAGAGTGAGAAAACCGCATCAGAAAGGGTAAAGATCGAGAGAGAGAGAGAGATGCCTGCAGCGAAGAAGAAGCCACGAATGTGAGGGAGATGAAGGTCTGCCGCTGGGAGCCTGGGACGAGTTTTGGAGATGAAGGTAGGGTTTTGGCAGACTGCTGAGAGAGAGATCTAGCTGAGAGAGAGAGCGAGGTTCAGATCGACGCCACGGAGAGAGAGCGAGTTGAGAGAGAGATCATCCGTAGAGACTGAGCGATGGGCGACGATGGAGATGAGAGGAGATAAAGAAAGAAATGAGGGGAAAAGGGGCGGGCAGAGCGCGGGAGGGGAAAAATAGAGTGGGAAGAAAAAATTGAAGAAAAGTGGTTTCATAAATAATATCGGTTTTGGAATCTATATAATATCGGTTTTGGAATCTATATAATATCGGTTTAATAATAACCGATATAAAATGTAGCGATTATTATATCATATGTATGCTAACCGATATTATATATAGAGATTATTATATCGGTTACTGTGTAACCGATATAAAAAAAAGTTGACCGATATAAAAAAATTTTAACCGATATAAAAAACCTTAACTGAAGATATTATATCGGTTATATTAAAAACCGATATAAGGTATTTTTTGCAACCGATATAAAATGTCCTTTTGGTAGTAGTGTTATCTCTATTCTACCAAAAAATAAATAAATTATTCTCTCTAATCTTTGTGGGACTCCACTAAAATGGCACTATTTCACTTTCTTGTCATAAACAACAAAAGCAAAACACATGGATTTTCCCTCCCTGAAGCCCAGAGACTAACTAGGCATTAGACCAACGATCCGGGCCATTCGTACGGTAGAAGTGATCTCCACCTTGGCAGCAAGATACACACATCTGTTCTTAATTATCATCACCCATTAAAATAGTTAAAACGGTTGGAGAGTTTGGAATTCAGATGGAAAATAGAAGGGAAAGGCCAAAAAAGGTAGGAGAGGTAGCTCTGCTGTAAGGTTGACAGAAAATCTGAGAAAGTAGAGGGAAGATGTACTTACTTCGGGACCTCTTGAGGAATATGAAAGCCTTATTAGGAGTTTTGTACTGCAAATCTTTTCTAGGCCACAGTGTCCGAGACCTGAGATTGAGAGCCTTCAACTGAAACATGTTTCATGGAAGGTAGTTGACTCATTATGGTCAAAGTATATATATATATTTTTTATATAAACTCCCCGCCTCCCTTTAGTCATTCCTCATTCAATGAATCAGGACCGTCCATCTTAGAGCTCGATTTTTATCCGTCTCTATGTGAAGGTCCATTTAATTGCTTGGGATTAAATTCCTGGAAGTTCATTTTACCAAAACCCAGTTAAGATTGAACCTAGTTGATTTTTTTTTTTCATACTTAAGCCAATAGGGCTGGTGCCCAAGAGAGCCCACACTATGTGAAGGAGAGTCATATTCGTAGGAAGAGAAGCCCATACATGTAGGAAGAAGAGTGATGCATTAAATGATGAATCCCTGATAGATGGTTTGCCAATCAACTGAGCAACTCCTTATTCTTAAATCAGATGTTTCGACCTAAAAACCCACGTTCTTAAACTTAGTTGATCTTAGTTAAGTTAAATGATAGACTAAGTACAACTTTAGACTAATGATAGCGCAAATGACCCCACCGTATTCATGGTACATACTATTTCTTAGCTGACCGTTGAAAAATTCCTGCAAACAGTCATGACTGTTGAGTATTTGAATTTGGAGCACTATTTCCAAATATTTTATTATGAACTACCTCCACCAATCGATACCTTCTAAAAAAAACTCCCCTAATCAATACCTTCTAAAAAACAAAATCCACCAATCAGTACCAGTGACAGAAGAGAATTGGTTGTGACCCTGTGATGAATATATTGATACTATGCACATGACATGCACATTGATCAAGAACATTCATTTCGTGGCAGAAATCCTGTGGAGTGGGGACTCGTAATAGTCCCAAAAAGGGTTCCACAGTTCCACTTGTCTATAAAAGTTTTTTAACTTCACGAAGAGCACCTATCCAAGTATATATTCATCAATATCTATTAAGCCTTGGGTTAGAAAAAGTCAGCAGGAAACAAGGCTCCTAGTCCCCTTGATTGGGTGAACTACGTTTGAAGAAGTGTTCAATTTTTCATTCTACTTTCAGGTTTAGTTGTTGAAACAAAGCATGGAGATCATTCGTTTGGACCCATGATGATTTGAAAGAAGGTGTTGGAACTCAGTTCAAGGGAGAGTTGTGAATCTCGGTTTGGACGTGATTTTGGTTTGGACTTCAAATAAAATGTTTGGACCGATTCAAATTTTTTTGGTGAAATGTTTTAGAAAAAATATATCACATAAAATTAAAATATAAAAATAATATATAATACAATTAATTTATTCTAATAAATCAATGAAATATGTCAGCTTTATATTTGATGAGCTATTTCATATTAGAATGAAACTTTGCTAACTTATTTATATTAAGATACTTTTTTATTGGAATAAGATTGATTAAATAATTTAGATTTTTAATAATGGGCTCCATAGTGGAGCCCACGAACTCTCTCTCTAAGCCAAAATGCCAAAAGGATATTTTTACTCTTATTTTTAAGTTAAAAAATCTTGTTTAGGTCTATCAGTTTTTATTTTTTCTATTTTAAAAACAACCTACATGTTGGGGTGGATAATTGGACGAATTGGACAAATTAGCTTAAATCATGAAATTCAAGCTGAATAAGACGAATTGGGATGAATTATGCAATGAAAAATCACAGAGGTCCTATTCGTTTCGGCAAAGAAAACAAACTGAAATTATTCATAAGTTTTGGCCAAAATGAATCGAATCTCATAACATTGGTTATTAGTCTTACAATGTCCACAGTTTCAGTGGTGTGAGGGCCAGGCCTAAACATAATTTTGATCAGTGGTGTGAGAGCCAAAGGGTTCTCTTGGATCAATGGGCCATATAGAGTCAATGAACAAACGAAAAGAGAACTTACAAAGTCCACAATAATCAAAATCAACTAATTACGGATCTAAGCCTTTTGCAAAATGTCATCTCTTTTTCTTTTTCTAATGCTATGAACGTGGTTCAAATCTATGACTTTCTTGAAAACTGAAGCATAATTTTGGGTCAAACTGTTTAGCTTCCAATCTGATTTTTGGGATTGGAAACCCAAAGGAAATCGCTACCAAAAAAAATGCAAACTATTTGAATTCCAGTAGATGATGAAATCCATCATGCATGTTGTAAAATTGGACCTAACCAACTAACATTTATTTAGTGCAAAATTGGACCTAACCAACTAACATTTATTTAGTGCATGTGGGCAGTGGGCCTAGGCAACTTCTTTACAGCTGCTTGTAATACGCGCATTCATTCGAGTGCCATGCCTCAAAACTTCATGGAACGATCCAGGCCATATATAAGAATACAAAAAGTCTGCATGCACCGAAAAAAAGAGCCTGAAAAAGGCCCTGAAACCTACTCTACCCTAGGATCTCTTTTTGAAATGAGATCCTAGGATAGGGGAGAGCTTCAGGGCCTTTTTCAGGCTTGTTTTTCGGTGCATGTAGACCGATTGATAAGAATATAAGATGGCATTTGAACTAATACACATTGTCACCTTTATTTTTTTTCAACTTCAGCCTCTAATGGACTGTGGGACCCTTGACTCTGACCATATGTAGTGGCCAAGAAGAATACTTACAAAATAAATTTCAATTATCTTATACCTTTTATGAGTTTAGTGATATCTTCCATTGCCAATTAGGGCTTGAACCTATAAGAAATGCTCTCTCAGAGTCTCAGGAAGGACTAATTTGATGACAATATTCTGCAGTATTAATTTTAATTGTTTACTGTATCAATGCAAAACAATCTCTTTTGTTTAGGTTTGATTATATAAAAAGATCATATAGATGTGTGATTCTGAGCCGTTTGATATATGGGTCGGGACCCACTTTGTTGGAATCAGAGGTGCACCGGGCTACCTAGTCTCATTTTGGAAGAAATATAGGTGTCATGTGCCCCGAGCAGAATGTCATTAATACACATGTATTTTGGTAAGAACTTTTGCAAATTTTTCTCGCTTTGAATGCTGTTTGTCGACCCCATTTCAGTCTGGGGTACGGTAGTATAATGCAGAAATCATTTTTATCCAATAGCAGTATGTCAAATCATTTCAAGAAAGAGGAAATGGAAAATGGTTTTGTAGATCTCTTTATTCGAGTAACCACACTTAGGCTGTTTTATTTTGGAGGATTTTACCAAAAAAAAAAAAACTCTCCTTAATCTAGGTGAAGATCAAGAAGGCCCTCAGATTTCAATATTGATTAAAAAGGCGTGAGCGATAATATTGCTACTCATAGGCCATCACAACCATACTTTCACTTTTTTTCTTCTTCCTCTGCCTCTCTTCTCCTCTAATGACCACGTTGTTCTATTTCACAAGTGATAGCAAAATCAAGAAAGCGGATTTTCGTGATGAGATTATGGCGGTGATTCATGGCTGTGGAGATGATATAGGGGCTGGTTTAGTAACTTGGTTGAGTAGTGTTTGTTTAGAAGGTTTCGAGGAGAGAGAGATGGTATATTTTTTTCTAGATGATTTAGTGGAGAAGATGGATTGAGAGGAGACATAAGGTCCGTTTGGTTTGGAGGATTAGATGGTGAAGGTATTTGGATATTGGGAGAAAGGAGGATTGGATAAAAGTGTAAGTAGGTCTCCCTTTGGAGATGAGAAACATTCTTTTGGAAAGAAGAGATAAAAGTGGTAACAAATATATCAGCTAAGCCCCTGTTTGGCACCACGATTTTTATCTATAATTCTCTAAATATCTAAACCCACAACCCCAAAATGATGCACTTTCATAACAATCCAGTCCGATTTTGAATTTTCTTTAGATCTAAGAGTGTAAATCAAGATATAAACCATTGAAAATATTTACAAGATCAAACATAGCAATAAGACCAAATTTCATTCGTTGCATCAATCTTAAGATATATGTGCAAAAAAAGTGAGCCATTTGATATAGCTTTTTACATTTTTTGGGGCTCACACAAAAGATCTAAATCGTTAGATCTCTTTGGAATGCTTAATACAGTTTTGTGGTCAATTTGCAAGGCTTGATACCATGTAGATCTTGAGATATTTGTGAAATATTATAAGCTGTTGATGCAACATGCTTAATTTTTTATTAGTCCATAAGCTGTCATGTTTTTCTTTTCTTTTTTTTTTTTTTTTTATTTCTGGGATAGTAAATCATGACCCAAACCTTTGAAATTGTTCTTAAGATGAAGCCAAGCTATGAGACCAAATCTCAGTCGTAGGATTATCACTAGGGGTGGAAGTACGGTTTTCGGTTCGGTTTTAAACCGAAATCGAAAAAAACTGAAAATCAAAATGTCAGAATATTACAAACCGAACCGGACCGAATAAGATGTAAAACCGAACCGAACTGAAAATAATTAAACGGTTTGATTTTTGGTTTTTCAGTTTAAACCGAATTTTTCAATTAAACGTTTGGTTTTTCAGTTTTTCCTTTCCCATTTTGTCTTTTACTCTTTTAATCTTTAGATTATAGTCTATTAGTCTGTGTAAATTAGAGTAATAGTCTGTCTAATACTGACATATATATATTTAATTTAAAACATGAAATATAGTTCGGTTTTTCGGTTTAAACCGAAATTATTTTCTAAAAACCGAAACCGAACTTGCCAAAAACTCAAAACCGAAACCGAACCGAAAACCGATAAACCGAACCGAACTTAATTTTACGGTTCGGTTTACGGTCAAGAGTTCGGTTCGGTTCGGTTTCTTCCACCCCTAATTATCACCAATTTGGATATATGTGCAAAAAAGTGAGCCATTTGAATGTATATTTTGGATTATAGGCCCCAAACACAAGATCCAAACCGTTAGATATTTTTTGAAGGCTGAACAAGGCTATGGGGCCAATTTTCAAGGGTTGATACTTTGTGGATTTTGAGAAATTTGTAAAAAAATTTCAACCATTGATTTGAAAAAGTCAATTTAAAACAGATTCATGCATTACCGAATACTCTTCTTTTTTAAGACTCTTTTTTTAAAGGCTCTATTTTGATGGATCTGTCAAAATAAAAAAAAAAAAGAATAGAGATACCAAACAAGCCCTAAATATGGTTACTTGAATAAAGATACCCACAAAGCCATTTTCCATTTCCTCTCTTGTGGAATGAGGTGGCATATAGTCATTGGAGAGAAATGGTTGCTACATTATACCATGGTGCGGCGACATTGCACTATAGCCCAGCTTTTAATTAGAAAATATTTTGGTGTACTCGACATAAATATTAACCTTATCCTGTGTATAATAATGTAGAGTAGAATAATACATTAAGTCAGTGCATGCATAAAGGTAAAAATCTTTATTTATTTGTTCCTAATTTAAACTATCAAATTAATATTAAAGTTTTTTTTTTCCTTTAGTAAGTAAGTCACTCACATGCACACTTTACTCATTATTGCTATTAGCACAACAACTAGGGATTTCTTGATCTTAATAACTAGTGGAATTTTTCTTGTTGAATGTGGGTTAGTGGGTTGGGCCAAAAATTGCCATCCACCTCATTTTGGCCTGACCCTACCCATTTGGCATCCCACTCCCACCACTCAAAATTTGAAAGAAAAAAAACAAACCAACAAACGAAGAGTAAAAACATTAAGAAATGCCGAGTCAGGTCTTAGGATGTAGACAGTTAGGAGATGAGTACCTCCCAAATGAAGTATCACTGCAAGAGTGTTTGCATCCTATTCTTATTCTTATTCCTTTTTACTATTGCGACTCTTTTCTACTGCCAGAACCCAGAAGTGAGTAACATCATCTGCCATGTTTCACCACACATGGCCCACAACACATGTCACACTTAACAGACAGTCCTAACCATCCATTGGATAAAATTCAATAAATAAGTCAACAAGTAGCACAGACCATGCAATTTCCTCACTCTGGTCCACCATCTTGTCCACAGATGCCACATGTAACAACATGGGCATAAAATAAATGGAAGAGACAGTGACAAACAGCTTAGAAACAATTAAATTTTTTTTTTGCAATCTCAGTAGTCTTTGTGTCTTACAGTAGATAATGAAATTCTTAGCCAGAAGTTGAACTACCACCTACCACTCTCCCTTGGCCAACAAACCATTTTAATGATCAATCAATTCATTTAATTATCTGCTCCCACACCATCTCTCTGTCTTGGGTACTGCCCCACCATCTCTATTTCCTTTCCCTTTTTAAGACTACTTCCTCTTCTTAGTGTTATGATCCAGGACGACCAACCACAAATTGACCCCCTCTTCTCTTTTCCCTCCTCTCTCTCTCTCTCTCTCTCTCTCTCTCTCTCTCTCTCTCTCCAACTTTCGTAAAAAGTGCATCAGCTAGTTTTAAAGATTTAGGTGTGGAGTTTCCTTATCATGAGTACTGCTAAAAATCTGCGCTGATACCAGCTTCTGAGGAGTTTTCTAATTTGTATTGGGTTGTATGCAACATGGGTGAGAGTGCAATGAGAGCCACCATAGCTGTTCTAATGTTAACAGGGAGAGGAGTCAACAATGTCATAAGCTTCATTGTTTTTTGTATTCTAGACGTGTTGGATGTAATCCTCTGCATCATGTACAAGGTGGTGGATTTCGTCGTGGAAGCCGAGTGGAAGCCGTGCTACTGTTCTTCTCCAAAGGAGGTGATCATGAGCAGTGGGAAGATCCTTGTTTCAGAGCATGGAAAATCGAAGATAGTGCGGCTTAGTTCAAGGAAGTTGCAGCTAGAGGATGTGTCTGAGACTCTGCATAGGCGGCCGTCGTTGGTTGCGGAGATGATGAGATCAGCGGTGATGGGGTCGTGTGAGGAGGTGAGGAAGAAGGGGAATGTGGGATCGACGGTCACGATCAACTCGACCATCATTGAGATGCTGCAGGAAAAGAGAGGAGGGGAGGAGTCGGAGCCGGTTGCTAGATGGTCTGATTGCGATTGCGATACATGCACTAGTTGGGCCTCTTCTTCTTGCAAGGAGAGCCTCTTTGTGAGATCCCAAGGCCCCAAAGGAGGTAAATGTGTTTCTACCGAGGTTGTTTGAGCCCAGATCCTTGATACTTATCACCCAAACATCCAAAGAAAATCAACCTTATTGATAATCTATAACGTCTATGATGATTATGATGGTGATGGTGATGGTGATAGTGATGGCAAACATTTGATACATGTCGATCATTTCAATCATTCATTTTATCATCTTAAATTGGATGATTGGAAGTTGGACAATATTAAAATTTTAACAAATGCATTATCGACATGGATCCCCATCCTCAATTACTTGTTAAAAAAAAAATTATATATATATATATATATATATTCATCACTACAACCTTTTAAAATGAAATATGTGGCAGAATAACCAGAATTCATGAAGCCCATCGACCCCTAGAACGTACAAAATGCTTTAAACGTAATTTATTTTTGGATAAATGTTTTAATCAGATAGAAGATATTTTTGTCTCATTTTAAAAAGTTAAATAAAAGTAACTGTTTCAAATAGATATGAATGTCTAAAATAATTTGAAACCTTCTATTTTTTTTTAAAAAAAGTTTTGCACATGTAATTTTTATAATATCACAAGTTTGTTTGTAGTAGTTTTACTTCGTGGAAAATTTACATATATCATTTTTATTATATCACAATTTTGTCCGTATAATTTTCATAAAATAATACATTTATATTTTTTAATTAAAATGTAAATACATGCCCAAACAGTCTCTTTGTAAGAGAGTCGACCAACTTGAACAACTCTAACAAGTTTTCTTTTAAGATCTATTTGAATCAGTTAAATTTTAAGTATATAAAATTTGCAAAACATGTCCTTAATTATGAATGAACCAGTTCTATTTCACATCAGACTTGTCAAAGTCTCTTAGATAGTGTCAGCTATCCAATTTAGAAATCATAAAATTATGGCCATCAAAGAAACTTAATTTTGTTAATTAAACTACTTGGTCTTTTATTTTGTATTTAAACTGATTAGAGAAAATTTTGCAAAGCCTGTGATCATTTAACGGTTCAGATGTGCAAAATGTGGGCCTCATTATACATTGGCAAAAACTACAATTGATCTCTAGCTTGATCATTCTCGGGTTTTGGTTTTGCAATGGAAGCAGATAATAAAGCGAAGGAGGACGTGCTGTTCATCCATGGCTTCATCTCATCCTCAGCATTTTGGTCCGAAACGCTATTTCCAAACTTTTCAAATGCGGCCAAATCTCGATATCGCTTGATAGCCGTTGATCTTCTCGGGTTCGGGCGGAGCCCCAAACCCGCGGACTCGCTCTACACCCTTAGCGAGCACATCGACATGATCGAACGGTCTGTAATCGATGCCTACAAGGTCAAATCATTCCACATCGTGGCCCACTCGCTGGGCTGCATCTTAGCCCTCGCCATCGCAGTCAAGTACCCTGATGCTGTGAAGTCGTTGACTCTGCTTGCACCGGTACATTCTTTTCATAGATTTCATTTGAATATTTATTTTAGGGGATTTTGACCATAATTAAGGTGACTTAAACACCTAAATTTTACCCTGCAGGCATTAGACTTAAAAAATCCATAGTAAAATCGTTCTTACAACAAATGGATGGTGTAAAAAATGATAATAAAGGAAGAAAAATACGTTCTCGATTCTATGTTATAAGGGGTAAAATTATCATTTTTGCACCGATTCTTATAGCAAGGATGGTTTATAGGAATTTTTTCAATGCCACTACTCATGAGGCAAAGGTCAGGCCAAGTGACCCCTGTAAGTCAAAATCACTTAATTTAATCATGAATCATTGATTGGGTGGTAGTACTAGTAGTTGAATGGTGGATATTGAAATGTTGAATGTGTTCACAGCCATATTTTCCAGTGCCCAAGGGGGAGATAGGGGGCCAATTCGTGATGAGGAGGGTGGCCCCAAGAAGAGTGTGGCCGTTGATCACGTTTGGGGCATCGATTGCGTGCTGGTATGAGCACATCAGTCGGACTGCTTGTTTCCTCATCTGCAAGAACCATCGCTTGTGGGGGTGCATCATTAAACTCATAACTGGAAACAGGTAAGCAAACGGTACTACTTGCATCATCTTGCATGGTATAGTGGCCATGTCTGTGTCAAATCTGGTCGTTCAAATTGTGAAATGAAGGTTGTTTCAAAATAACATTTTAATTATCAATTCAAACAATCTGATTTCTACTTCTAATTCTAGGCCGTTGGCCATTTGTATTACTATCTTCCATTTTATTTGATAACCATAATTAGATGGCCATGATCGTAGGGCCTATTCCTGTTCCCTACAGCTTTTAGAGGAAGTAGAAATTTATGATGCTTTAAAAGTAAGATGCTCACTAGAGTTGATAAAGTTTAATGGGGGCCTACCGGATTTAAAAAAAGGTTGGACTTTTGCCATCTTTGAAAAACAGTAGGTCTGTTATATGAGGCAATGAGATAGACTATAAGCCAAATTTATCATTTTTATCAATTAATTTTACGGTCTTAGATTAGGTGCTCGACAACAAGCAATACACCTTCTTGTCTGTATATGCATGACGGAATCTAGACCCCTTTTCAAACTGATCGATATATCTAGTCGTCCACAAACTCTCTCACATGTCAGATTTTAAAATAAGCCCTGCTATTTGCACTGATGGGGAGCCGGGTCGGTGCAAGTAGACATTGTGTTTTAAAATTTAGGAGTTTAGAAGTGTGCCATGAGATTTCTTCTTAGGAAGATGTGAGGATACTAATTCTTGAGTGCCATTAACCATCAATGAAAGATGAATCCAATGTTGTCTGGTTTTAATCTCGGACTACAGAAGTTCTTTTCCAATTGGCGATTCAAACCTGCCACATGTCCTTTAAAAAAAAATAATGAAAACTTAGCAAAGTGTGCAGGAGTTTAATTTGATTCAGCCCATGTGACTGGTCCTTCATATGGGATGGTAGCACAGCATCAGCACCATTTACTGTTTGTCCGGTCCCATCTTAATAGATGTGAAGATGTGACATTAAAAGATGGTCAGACTCTAACATGATCACATACGTGGTGGGTCCTACCTAATTAATTAATGGATAAGATCAATCTCACACATGCATGCATGGTCCTAACATGGTCTCTGCATTGCAATGGCAGGGTGAGGACATACTTGGTGGATGTGTTCTTCTGCCACACCCACAACGCTGCATGGCACACCTTACACAACATCATCTATGGAAGTGCTGGTAAGATGGATTCCTATTTGGACGCAGTGAGAGAGAAGCTCACATGCGAAGTTACTGTATTCCATGGCCGAGATGACGTGCTTCTTCCTGTGGAATGTAGCTATTCTATTCAGTCCAAGATCCCTAGAGCACATGTGAAGGTGATAGAGAAGAAGGATCATATCACCCTTGTAGTAGGGAGACAGAAGGCTTTTGCTAGAGAGTTGGAGGAGATATGGACGAAATCCAGCCGTTAAAATGTTATCCAGATTGGATTGGATCTTCTTCTTCCAGTTTCAAACCGAGAAAGTAAAAGGCCTCTAATCTTGATTCTTTCTTTCAGATGAAAATGGAGATTAGCAGCTTTTTTTCTTTCTTGAGTTTCTTCTGTCTTTTTTTTTCTTTGATTCTTCAGTTGCTTCTTGTTTGTTTTCTTGTGTCAAATGTTGGGGCATGACTAGTTTGATACTCTCAGTTATTATATGAGAATTAATTAATGATTTTGTTAAATGATTATAAAGTTTCTTTTGTAAGGGAGTACTCGATCTGGCCCATGCATTAAATCAAAGCTTCAATATCCATGCTTGTGAAAGTTTGCTCTTCATTATGATTTAATGAATGGAACACTCCTAGGGCCCCTTTATCTACTTTGTATTAAATTCCTGGAATAACCAATTTCTTAGAACTAAATAAGTTAAAAAGCTGTGGAAATGTAGTATAAATTTGACACTATATTTCCTAAAAAAAAAATTCTCCAATGAGTGGACCGCATGTGCAGTCTACCTCTATGGGCCCTACTTGGTCCCAGCTTTAATCAATACAACTCTTTTAATACATTTGTCATCTCATGATCTAACAATATTAGATTCAATTTTACTGTCATTGAGTTTCACTTATCATTGGATTGAATCCAAATAAAAAAAAGTTATGGTTAAGGTGCCATTAAACTTTAAAGTTGTTAAATCAAGGGCTATAATAATTTGGCATGGCTGATTTTTTTATTTTTTATTTTTACTTTCCCTTGTCTATAAAGGAATTAAGCATTTTCATCTACCCTCTTTCCAATGCTACACATGCATTTAATTGGCCCCCACAAGCTGGACTAGTACTGCATTTATGCAATTTGCTCATATAAAGAGAATATTGTGAATCATGATTGACTCTTAACGATCCATGTTTCTTTTGGTAGAAAAAGGGATCCATGTTAGTGTCTACATTACATGGTAGGAAAAGTGGAGCCAGTAGGTTAAGATAACAAGTGGGTTAGACTTCTTGGATTGTGGCAAAGTAAGCCATTCGACATTTACAGAAGTACAAAATAAAAATTTACATCAAATGCAGTCATAAAATTGGAAACGCCTAAAAGTTGAATTGGAATGCATTTAGTTTAAAGCTATTGGACAAAAAGATAATTAAATTAAACATATATATATATAGGAAATTTTATAAAACCCCCGCTACAAAAAGGGGCGTTTCTGCCGTCATGAATTTCAAATTAGGGTACATCTTATGATAATTACAACAATTGAGTTTCATGGTGATTAATTGTTAACAACATTAGATTTTATTTGTGGGTTCTACTTGTGCTTTCTTACTTTTCTCTTGACCTATAACAGGGGCCACCTGGACTTTTCCATTATTATGGAATAAATGCTAAAAAATTATTAGTGGGTCCACTTATAAACATAGGGTAACTATGCTAATAAAAAGTTAGGGAGCTATACATGGAGCCCACACTTTCAAAGAATCCAAACCAATCAAATTAAATGATATTATTTTTTATTTTGATTGGACTTGATTTTCTATAAGTGGATGCCAGTAATAAGTTCTCCAAGTTGCCCCTTTGTAGAGGGTCCCACAGTAAAGAGCAACCACAAAAGAAGGCCCCACTTAAAGGTCATTATTTTGGAAATCAAGTTTTATAAATGAGTCTCACTAATGGATTTTACAATATTATCATGAAATTGATGCCGAGTTTAAACCATTCAATTACAATATTTATATCAATTAGTCCATCTCTCTCTCTCTCTCTCTCCCTCCCTCCCTCTACAATAGACGTCTATCTCATGATGTAATTATTTCGTCTTGGAACTGTTAGTTTTTTTAGCTTTTATACATACGGTGTTTTTTTTTTCTTTGTATATATTTATATCTATATATATGGGAGATACTCTTATGAGAGATATCTCTCACCTAATATGAGAGAAAAGGGTGGGGGCCCTTACACTTAAGCTGTTGGCATTGGATATAGATGTGAGGGCCCCAGCGCCAACAACTTAAATGTGAGGGCTCCCACCATTATCTCTCACTATATATATGGTAATATTCAGGTGAAAACTAGCTCTTACATATCATGTGAGATCTTTTTTGTGGGTCCTAATTGTGGGGCCCATTTAGGGATGTGACTAAGGGGGATGAAAAGATCTATGTGAGACCACCCCAAGTATCAAGTTTAACCCCAAACCCATGCCCCTAACCCCTTCATCCGTGGCCCAGAAGTTTAAAGAGTTCATATTCAAAAAAATATTTAACCCTCGATCCAACGGTTTAGTCCATCCGGATGTGTGCCAATCCTTGGTATTAGTGATTATCAAGGGATTCCCTATTGGTTGGATGGGTTGCTAGTTAGGCCCCATAAAAAACTTCTCATATAATAGGTGAGAACTAGTTATCACTTAAATATTTCTCATATATATATATATATATATATATAGTTGTGGCAGTGTAAGTATGTGACTGCCAAAAGGACATTATCTATTCCTCCTACAAGAAGAGTGTAGTTAATGCCTAATGCAAGATAGCCAAGTCAGCTTTGCTGTCAGGTATAAAAATGTCTGAAAGGCATGTGGCCTTGTGCCCTGTGGTGAGTTTATTTCAATTAGTTATGTGTTTGAACTTAAAAATATTTTACCTTACATTAGGATATTTGATTTCATTGCTTTTAATCTTCTGCATAAAAGATCAAACTGAGCATATGATGAAAGTTTTAAGAGAACATTTTAAAATGATGTTTTTTCATTGCTTTTAGGAGTATTTGATTTTTGGTAAATGATTCTCATGCATGATGCTTTTGCATAATTACTTTTGTTTGTGCATTCATGAATGAAATATTGTAAATTGAAGTGCAACTAAGGTCATTTAATTTATACACTAAAATTTTTACTCTTAAAGGGAAAATCACTTTCACAGATCTAGCAAACCACGCGAGTATAGACTCTCATAGGGTGATTGCATTCGAGTGGGCCCCATTAAAAATTTTATTTTCTTATTTTTCTTGGGCACCATGTTTGTAATTCAAATCATTCAATGTGTTTATTGTACTAATAAAACTCAAGTCCCTCTCGTTGATTATCCTAAATCTTTATGGTTTTTGACTAATTCGTGAATAATTCTCAATATATAGATCTAATTTTCTGTACTTTTGTTGGCCCCATTTCATGCTCTTAACCATTAAGTATCCTAAATCACTATAAAGATAAGCATCAAGACGTTTAATGTCACATCTTAGATATTCATTAAATCTTCAAGATCTTCAAGAAATTTGTGAAAAATTCCAATCCATCCAAACACATCTAAAAACCATTAGACATACTCATTTACTAAAATGAAAATGGTGATTTTTACAAACATGGTAATTTATTTCTACACCATTTCCATATCTAAAATTTAGATATATAAACTCATTTTTTTATTGCATGCATAAAAGGCAAACCACCCATTTAGATAGCAGGAAAAGAAAAGGAAGAAAAAACTTTCTAAGGAACTTACTCCTTTCACAATCCAAATGCTTAAAAAAAAAAAAAAAAAGCATCTCCTTGCATTTCACAACTCTTCCGTGTCAAGAAGCAACATTAGTGGATATCATATATTTTTGGTAGAGTGGTTTTACAATTTCTACAATCGGGTATCATTTCCGATTTTACTGTGTATCCTTGGTCCTGGGATAATCAGTGTTCAACCCTAGCTGGCCCAGTCTACTTTGCACTGATACAACTATTCTTTTCAAACATATACCAGCTAGGGACATGTGTTAGTTACTTAGTTCCGGCTTAATTAGCTAAATATACCACAGCAAGGAATATATATTAGTTCTGGCTTAATTAGCTAATCATACCAGCATGGACCTGTGTGCCCAATACAAAGATGAAAATTAATTGGGTCTGATATTGTCAAAGGGATTTGATACTAGAGAATGGGTTGAATTATAAGTAAATCAGTGGCCCATTTCATCTTGCACCCAATTGAGGCAGAGGCTGGTAGAGGTTTGTAGATGTACGATATTAAAATCTAGTTTGGGTTTTCTATTCTGTTCTCTTTTCATAACATAACCATTTCTAGATTTTTCTGTCTTTCACGACATAAGATGTTTCAAACTCATGCACTCTCACTCATATCACTATTTTCTAACCAGCTGAGTTACAGCTGGATATGCTAATAGTTCGTATATCGTATCCTTATCTACACTAAAACTAGGCTTGGAGCTCAATTCTTTTTCTTGATTTGTGCATGTCATCCATTTGCAAGGCTCATGCTAATCTTTTCTGTATCATTTCAGTTTTTTAAGATGTCCAGGGAAGCAGAGTACTGGTCTTATGTCCTATCCTATCCGTGTCAAAAGAATGGGCTGTATTCTTGTGCAAATGAGTAAATTAAGGCAATCTACTGTTTTCACCTATGGGAATACTGTACAAGAATGGTGTGAGATTTTCAATTTGCGCCATTTATGAAGACAAGACCTCAAAATTAAAGACACCTACCAAAAATACTATAAGACAGTGTGCATAACTTCTGTCGGAAAAAATTTCCCTGATGAAATGACAATATGATTGCATTTAGGGGGTTGCAACTTGTGTTGGGCTAAATTTGAACCTTCATTATACAGATTGATCAAAAGTAAAACTTAGATACCGCTTATCAGATTTGGGTGGTATCGGACCTGGATTTTTAAACCCACAATAAATTTGCTGTAGGATTGGATTTGGGTTTGGGTTTCAGGTACTATTTCATAAAGAAGACTTACATATAAGTACTTGGAGTTTTGAGTATTTACCAACACTTACCTCTATTTTTTCCAGTTTTCAAACACAAGCACCTATATTTTCTTGACAACTTAAGCCAGCCAGCAACCTTGATTGGTAGCCAAAGCTGAAAATGTCTATTGACAACTTCTTATGGGTTTTTACTAAAAATCACTCAATTTTTTTTTATTATTTTTTTTGCAGTTTATACTGTAGCCGGTTTCCACAATTTACTCTTGGTTAAGTATAATTATTAAAATAATAATGTTAAGTATAAGCTATGGTGAAAATACCATCCTAGTTCTAGTTAGTTTGTGGACAAGACAACAATTTGGGATTTAAATTTGTGGTAATCTGACCAGGGTTAAACACTCAATTTACTGTAAACTAGTTTAAGGTGGTTTTTTTTTTTTTTAAGTCAGATTTGATTAGTATAATACATTACCTATGTACTCTTTCTTTTAAATTTTGTATCCTTTGAAAATGCAAACAAACCACAACACGAATATGAGTAGAATGCCAATACAAGTTATCAGGGGCAAGGCTCATAACCGAATTGTACTGGGGCTGGGAAATTTTACTGGCCTTGTTCAATTTGGTACACCTTAATACAATTTGGGTGAGGTTTTGGGTTGAGTCATTACCAGACTCATTATTCGTGGGCCCGTCAGGCCGGACCAAAGGTTGTCCAGCATGGCCCTTATGGTTATCAGGCCTAAATTAAGCCCATGGACCTGGCAGTAAGATCGAGGCCAATCCATTTTCAAATTCTTATAGATCTTTGTCAAAAATTTGTCGGGCTGGGCTAAGCCTTTAAGCACATAAGGGATTTAAGGCACATCCTATTTAACAATCATGCTAGAATAGTAGGTCCTGGTAAAGCCCATGCACCAAAATACAGACCAGAACCAGCCCAATGAAAGCTGGGATTGGGTTGGCTGGCTTCATGACCACTCCTAGTTGAATCAAAATCTTTTCTTTCTCCAGAAAGTTGAATTAAAACCTTTATTGTAATCTGGAAGTATTGAGTTGGACTTAAAAGAAGAGAACACTGTTGTTTATACCAAAAGATACATGTCCAGTAAACTTTACTATGAAGAGGAGATGCAAATACTTCCTCAACAAGAATTCTTGCTCTCTGCTAAGCGTTTCTCCGAGTCTCGAGTTGAACAGGCTGGTGCAATGCCACTCACAAGCGAGAGCTCAGAAGCAAGAAGCGAGACAGAGGCAACGACGGGCGTTCCCAACAAGACAAGCCCGAAAGGCACCATCCACAGCTGCTGGTTGGTTGGATGATAGTAGATGCCCCACCACACCAGGGTTGCACCCCCAACCGCGCTAATGAGAAACCAGCATATGCAAGCTCCCAAAGTCCTTGCACAGTTGGTTTCTTCCCTCAGCTTTATCTCGGCCATCCTTCCTTTCAGGAGTACTGCAGAATTACCTGTTTTGAGCTTTTAGTGTGGGAAAAGCTAGTGTATTTTGTATCATTAATTGAATAGTTCCTTTGTAGATTATTATAATTTTCTTGTATTCTAAGTTGTATGTATGCATTAACAGCGTGACCCATGCAATATGAATAATGTTGCTCTCATAGACTCATTATATGTTTATATTAATGCTAATCAATCAAGGGATTGTTTCCTTGCTCTTTTTTTGTGAGAAAAGTTCTTGTTTTTCAATCGAGATCGAGAACCATTCTTATGGGGTCACTTGGATGCAAGACAATCAAAGAGGACAGAAGGGAATGAAAGGTCTATCCATAGCATGTGCCAAAAATCGAAACAGTTAGATCATTGAAAACAGGGGCGGACCCAGGCTTTGATGACTTGGGGCGACCGCCCCAGGTTGATTTTAAATTCTTCATTGATTTAAATGGCCCCCCACACATATTTATCTAAACACTATACAATCGCCCCATGTCCGAAGCACATATGTCTAAATGGTAAATAATCACCCCATCTAAATAAAAATTCTGGGTCCGCCCCTGATTGAAAATGTTTATTTTGAAGCCTTAAAGATCGATGGTGAAAACATATATATAAGAATTTTAAGTGATCCAAATGCAATTACGAATTGATATTGAATGAGCACGAAAGTGATGTTTTATTGATCAGTGCATGTGTCATCATAGTAGATTGATGATTGATCATATAATCTATATGGGCCACACAAACTAGTTCTCATGGAATTTATGCAAGAATGATGCTCATGATAAATTACTTTGATCAATCAATTAGTCTTTGTTAAATGTTAAATTAAGAGTGATTGCCTTGTCAACGTGTGGTGCTAAAATAAAGTTCTTGTTACCTGCCGTGAGTTCTTAAAATGCAAGTGACATGAGGGTGACATGGTTCTTGTAGGCATTTGAGTCGAGACAAAACAGAAGCGTTTTGGTTGCCCTTCTTGTCTCATGCTGTGCGGTTTATATATTTTGCAACTGGGCTGGGCTAGTCTAAACTTTCAGGCCATAGGCTAATATTAGGTTTGGTAATTAAGATGGTAGGGCTTGGACAATTTTCAGCTTGACCTGACCCAGTACATGAACACCCCTAGCAGTGGCTGGGAACTTAACAAAGGATTCTACACTAAGTGGAGAAATATAGAAGCGGAGAAATTTCACCTATTATTTTACCCTCGTCTGCGTTTACAGGAGGTGTGAGAGAGGTTCTAAGTCAGAAAAATCAGGTTACATAGGGTATCTCTCAAGGAATCGGGATCCTCATTCACCCATGAACATGATACATGCTCGCTGTAAGTAGACCAATCGCAGTGCTCACGTTGACGCAAAACTTATGTGATTTTGAGTTTGAATCCGACGGGGAACAGCTGCACATGGGTTTGTATCGATGTGGCTCACCGTGAATGCTCCACTCACAGTGAGCGAATATCAAATGTGATAGTCTTTCAAGAGGGTAGCGGTAAACTATGATTCAGAAAAATAACCAAAGCCTCTGAATTCAGATCCCACCCAATTACTAAATTGTCTAGGCAGGGAAAGTCTGCCCTGCCTTGTCTGGCCATGATCACACCTACCTAACACTCAAGGGTGGACCCAAGTTATGACAATATGGGACGGTCGCCCCGGGTCAGGTCCAAAAACCCCTAAACGTCAACTAAACGTCAATTGGGCCCTTGCCCCATCGCCCCACTTACGTCAAAATAATTGCTCCACCCTAAAATGAAGAAAAAAAAAAAAAACCCTCCTTTCAACCTATGCAGACTGCAGTAGTACTGTAGAAGATTTTTTTCAACAACGATCTGCTTAGCTTCTCCTCATCACTGATCCTCATGTTAGACTGCTGATTGGATCTTAGTATTCTCTAACCTGTGAGAGAGTGCCGGATTTAAACCTATAACATGTCGGAAAATTACTTTTATAGTATAGTATTTAAACTTACAACCTATTAGAGTGTGTCACAAATCTAGGTTTAAACCACTTTGTGACATGGAATTAGGTCTGAAAATGCTAATGGGGTATGCCTGTTTGACTTGTTCAATGAGTTCGATCTAAATAATGAGATTTTTCCACTTAAAAACTAATTATATCTATTTAAATGCGATATATTTTCTCTATTGCTATTGTAATCGTGAAGAAAGTACAACAAAAAGAAAAACTACTCTTTTAATTGATCATTGTCAGTCCCACCCACCCAAACATAAATCCTGGGTCCGCCACTTCTAACAATGTGTTCATGTATAATTATAACATAAAAACGATAATTTATCTTTATAATATTTGCAATCCCAAACTTTTCAACAGAATCATGTGATACAAAGAGTGTTTTATATAGTAGATGCTTTTGGATTTTAACTTTTAACCCCTTTTTTTTTATATTTTCATGGCGAACGTGCGATGAACTTGGACAGCTAGTGTAGTCTCTAAGGCACTCATCTTCGTATGTCTGGGGTCCATGGTTCATTCAACTGATCGTTCATTTGATAGACACCTTTTTGTTGGGTATTCTCTATTCCTTTGGCATAGTTTAATCTTTTGGCCCTATTTTGATCGTCGGAACTCATTTGCCCTGCAATCAGTTTATCTGGAAATCAATTCCCTGTTATTGGTTATATATGGAAAGAAAAATAGAAACAAAAGTTTCTTATTCCTCATTACAGAAAATGTTCTCCTATGAGCAGATCGTATGTGCAGTCCAATTTTATGGGGCTCACTGGGCCTATCTTTGATTAGTGCAGCCCCTTTGCCAATTTTTTCATCCTATGATTTGGCATGAGTCCAAATTTTACAGTTATTGATGTTTGACCCTTCACTCAATGTTGAATTGAATCTCAAAAAACGTTCTCTTAAGACTCCATTAAACTTAAAAGGCTGTTAAATCAAGTGGTAGGATCATCTAGTGGGTTGATTATTTGGCTCCTCCTTATCCATAAGGAGACCTTTTTATCTATTATCCTTCCATTTTTTTTCTATTGGCAACGATAAATTAAATTAAAAAGAGAACAACAAAACAGGGAAAGCTCCAACACAAAAGAAGAATTGGTACAAAAGCCTTATACCAGTACCTCCATTGATGGGCATACATCTAACTGGGCCCCCACAAGCTAGACTGCATTCTCGCAGATTATCCAAACAAATGCTTCCCGATCTACAAGTGAACTAAGTTATCTCACTTGGTTTGCAAAGATCCAAACATGCCCTTTCGTGTTTGGTTCTTTCGTGGATGCAATTTGGGACATGTATTGTGCTTATGGATTGAGTCTGGCACAACAAATTGCCCAATAAGTGAACAATGATCAGAGAAAGATCACTTCTCTTTTTTACTTTTTCTGGATATAAGTGAACCCTCAGAGAAAGATCATTTTAATTATACTCACTTTCAAACAAAAGGTTTTGAATCTTATATATATTGATGCAAGAATTTTCTCCAATGAGTGAACAACATGTACAGTCTAGCTCTATGGGGCCTACCTTTAAAAAGTAAAGCTCCTTTCACACTCTTATACATCGGTGCTTAATTTTATACTCATCAAACATTTACTCACTATTGGATTAATTATCAACGGAATCTATGGTTAAAAGACCATTAAAGGTTGTGAAGTGTTAAATCAAGGGCTTGAATAATCTGATGGGGCTCCTTTTTGCATGACCCTTATCCATAAAGAGACTTTTCCATTCCATCTATCCGACCCTTTGTCGAAAACATGATCTAATACCACGTTGAATAAAATGCTCTGAGACCACTTTGTAGAAACATAAACATGTGAAGTGTGTGCGCTTATGTATATATGTGGGGTCGTACGACCAAATGACCGTATAGAGCCCCTGCTCTAAATATAATGGGCAAAACACTTGTATTTAACTCTAATCTGAAGACTTTTTTTAATGTTAATATTCATTAAACAGACTTAACACTACATGAGGGAAATTCTGAGAAGCCAAAAAACTTTCAAACCTAAAGATAACAAGAGATTTCTCTACACCAAAACACCTAGACAATCTCCTAAACCTTCACCATTACATACTCTTGCTTCACACACTACAAAACAACTACAATACAACCTTAAATAGCGCCTCCCAAAGGACACTTCTAAAAGACATGACTTTATATATCACAAGACAACCATAAAGCTCCATAATGATGTTCAACATTCCTGTATGACGTTTGAACCTTTAGACCTTCCAAAGTAACTTTTGGATTCAGGAGTAGATTTTCTTGATTTTCCTACAAGAATATTAAAAGAAATAATTTCAACAACTATCAATGATGAGAACGCTTGCAAGCCCCACAAGTTGGAGCACATCAGTATGCGGTCTGCTCGTGGGTGAAATCCTCCTGTACTGCTATTAGCTTCTAGCACTCTAATAAATCCGGAACACAAGCAAATCTCGAAACAGAAAATCTAGACAAAACAGGAATTGCACTTCTTTGGATCAAGGTATTAGTTCAAGACAAGAACTGACTAGGGGAAGGTCTTATGCAGATATATATGATGGCCTAGTGGGTCCAAACCAATTGGATTCAGGGTCATGGGTATTATGGCAATTATACCGGGACTTTCTTATGGACTAGGATAGGGTTTCTTGGGGGATAAGGAAGAACACATTATATATGTGTAACCCATGATGTACTACTGCATATCATACACAGATTGAACCCAAGGAGAGTCGAGTTTCTTTCCTGTGGACGTGGGCAAGTTTACCGAACCACGTAATTCTTTTGTGTCTGATTGGTTGTTCTTGCGTAGTTGATTGGTTGGTCGATCGCTTTGATTCACGTTTCTGCATACACGCACACAACAAGTGGTATTAGAGCCTAGGGTTTTCTAAGATTGAAATGTGCTATGTTGCGATCGACGGATCGGATCAAGGGTTTGATTCGGACTTCTGCACGTGGTTCTTCATTGCAGAAAAGAAAGGATCAGTTCTCATCTCGGTGGGCCACACGATCAGTTGCAGAGTAGATCGGAGAACAGGGCTCGATGTTTCCCTGTTCCAAAACTGTTGAGTTTAATTTCGGAATTGTAGAAATCTTTTCTTTTAGGATTGATCAGGTTCTGGTTTGTTTGCTTGATCAAGGGTTCTGATCTTCAAATCAGAATTGGGTTCTTACGCCACCGCCGTTCATTGCGTGTCGCCGGAGAAGGAGGATCTCCCCCAGACGCCTCCGCCGTGCCTTTTACACCATGACATGGCCGGAGGGAAGAAGACTCCCGCATAAGAACTTGGGCGCAGGCTTGTTGGTTCTCGATTCTGACTACAAAAACCAGAACTCAAGAAAAAGACGACCTACGTTTTTCACCCAGGCACCTGGGCCAGGTTGGTTCCAGACTCGGGTCGGAAAGACCTGACCCATTAGCAGAGTCCAGAACAATAGAGAATAGTACGGTCAGCAGGGGTTTGACCGGGAATCGACGCCAGAAACTTGTTTCGTCGATATCTTGATCATCTGAGGTCAGATAGGAGATCCGTTTGCGCCTACAGACTCGTTGCGAGTAAATCTACACAGCTGTGGAAGAAGGTTGGCAGTTTGACGGTCAACAAGAAAGTTTGACTAATTGAAGCATAGAAAACAGTTTTTGCGATATTAGAGCCATCCAAAGTTGGATTTTAGATCCGTTTCTTCCAGCGTGCTCGTGGTGAAGAGATCTACAGATTGGTGCAAAAATTGAGGTTAGTGAAAGTTGTTTGTTTTTCTTGATTATTTAATTGAAATGGAGAACAACGCTGTGAACACTACCATGATCAAACTCAACCATACCAATTGGTTGCTTTGGAAACCTAAGATGGAGGATATCCTCTATTCCAAAGACCTTTATGATCCCATTGAGGGGGATAATGTCCGATGAAAAGAGATGTCTGATTCAGATTGGAAAAAGATGTATAGAAAGACCATTTGTCACATCAGACAGTGGGTGGATAATAGCATATTTCACTACGCGTCTAATAAAACCAATGCGAGAACCCTTTGGAAGAAGTTAGAAGAAAGATATTGGAAGAAAATTGCCGTGTAAAAAACTTTTATGATTAGAAAGCTTGTGAATATGAAAATCAAGGAGGGTGGTAAAATTGAAGATCACATAAATTATTTCCAATGCATTGTGAATGAGTTAACTACAATGAAGATGGTCCTTAATGATGAGATGCAAGCTTTATTTCTTCTAATTTCTTTACCAGATACATGGAAAACATTAGTTGTTTCTGTTAATAACTCTACTTTAAATGGTGTGTTATCAATGAGTTAGGTTACTAGCAGCTTGTTAAATGAAGAAACAAGAAGGAAAACTGCACGGATAGATAATGCACATGCCTTTGTTACAAAGAAAAGGTGGAGGAGCAAGAGTAGGGGACAAAAGGGGGGTTGTAGCAAGTTAAGAGGTGGATCACAGACTAAGAAAAAGCCTAAAAAATGCTTTCATTGTGACAAGGAGGGTCACATTAAGAAGAATTGCTTTGCCTTGAAGGAAAAGAATGAAGCCAACAATGAGCAGAAGAATGACACTAACACTACAACTACTTTGGATAATGAAGTAGTGGTAGCTAGTGAAAAATGAAGAGTGTTTGAGTGTTGCAGATGATCAGGTTGATTGGGTTGTTGACACATCATTCTACCATGCTACTCCTTGTAAGGAAATGTTCACTACGTACAAAGTATGGGACTTCGGCACCGTGAAGATGGGTAACACAAGTCATTCGAATATTGTTGGGATCTGTGATGTCTGCATTCAAACCGATAATGGTTGCACAATGACGCTGAAAGATGTGCGACATATTCCTGATTTGCGATTGAATATGATTTTCGGGACTTCATTGGACCGGCAGGTTATGAGAGTTACTTCGGAAATGGCAAGTGGAAACTCACTAAAGGGTCTTTTATTATTGCAAGAGGGAAGGCTTGTAATATGCTGTACAAGACACATGAGAAGCTATGCAAAGGTGTGTTGAATGCCATTGAAGACAGATCCTCTCCAAATCTGTGGCACAAGAGACTTGGACATATGAGTGAGAAAGGACTGCAGTTGTTGGCAAAGAAAGATTTGATTAATTACTCCAAAGGTACATCCCTTAACCCTTGTGATTATTACTTATTTGGTAAACAACATAGGGTTTCTTTCTCTAAAACATCAACAATAAAATCTAATGTGTTGGGTTTGGTATATTCTGATGTTTGTCGTCCCATGGAGGTGAAGTCATTTTGGTGGCAATAAATTTTTTGTCACATTTATTTATGATGCATTCAGGAGCGTATGGGTTTATGCGTTTGAAATCGAAGGATCGGGTTTTCCAGGTATTTCAGCAGTTTCATATCATCATGATTGCAAGAAAAACAGAAAAGCTCTTGAAATGTCTCCGCACAGATAATGGTGATGAGTATACATCCAACTAGTTTAAAGGCTATTGTTCGAAGCATGATATTTGACATAAAAGAACAGTTCTTGATACTCCACAGCACAATGGTGTGGCAGAGAGAATGAACCACATTATTCTTGAAAGGATGAGATGCATAACTAGAGTGGCACAACTACCCAAGCCATTTTGGGGTGAAGCTGTTCTGATTGTCGTTTACCTGATTAACAGGTTTCCCTCAGTCCCTTTGGATTTCAATCTTCCACAGAGGATATGGACAGGTAAAGATGTTTCTTATTCTCACTTGAATGTGTTTGAGTGTAAGGCTTTTGCACATGTACCAAAGAAGCAGCGTTCAAAGCTGGATGATAAGCTAGTGTGTTGCATTTTTTTTTGCTATGGTGGAGATGAGCTTGGCTATAGGTTATGGGATCCAGAGAAGATAAAAATTATCAAAAGTAGGGATGTGGTGTTTCATGAAGATCAGTTCTTTGGAGATATTAAGAAGACTGAAAAGCCTAAAGAAGTTGTTGATGTAGTGGTTGATCTCATAGCAACTGCTTTTCCAGTGCAGACTACAGGTGGAGAAGGTGGACAAAACAATCCGGATCGTGATGAGGCGCAGGGGTTGTTAGATGAACAGGGTGTTGAGCAGGGGGGCTAGTCTCCTTAGTCAGAAACCACGGAACCTCAGGCTAGGAGGTCTACTCGAGAGCGCCAACCATCAGCAAGATAACCTACAGTAGATTATATTTTGGTTACTGATGAGGAGGAGCTAGAGAGTTATCCACAACCAAAAACTCATGTAGATAAAGATGAGTGGATGAAGGCTATGCAGGATGAGATGAGTTCTTCGAAAAAGAACAATACTTATGAGCTGATGGAACTTCCAAAATGCATGAAGGTTTTAAAGAACAAATGAGTGTTCAAGTTGAAGATAGATGATAGTGAAAAACTGATAAAGCACAAAGCATGGTTAGTAGTTAAAGGTTTTGGGCAGACGAATAGTATCGACTTCGATGAAATCTTCTCTCCAGTTGTGAAGATGACTTCTATTAGAGTTGTCTTGGGTCTAGTCGACAGAATGGATGTTGAGCTTGAACAAATAGATGTGAATACTGCATTTCTTCAAGCTCAGTAAGAGATTATGTCCTACTACAGATGAAGAGAAGGAATCGATGACATTTGTTCCATACTACTCAAAAGTTGAGAGTCTCTATGGTGTATACAAGGCCAGACATTGCTCATGCAGTGGGTTTAGTGAGTAGAATTCTTTCTAATCTTAGGAAAGAGCATTGGGAAGCAGTGAAGTGAATCTTCAGATATTTGAGAGGTACATCAGATTTGTGCTTGTGTTTCGGTGGTTTAAAACCAGTACTTAAAGGCTTTACAGATGCTGATTTTGGAGGCGATCTTGATCATCGGTTGTCTACTTCTGGGTACTTATTTACTTTTGCAGGGGGATTAACCATTTCCTGGCAGTCTAAGTTACAGAAGTGTACAGCAATGTCTACAACCGAAGCAAAATACATAGCTGCTAGGGAAATTCTATTTGCACCCATATTTTTTCTGAGCACACACCCACTTACATAAAGAAAATTGAACATATGTGGGTGAGCCCAGCACAAAAGGTGGGTGCAAATAGAATTTCCTTAGCTGTTAATGAAGCAATGAAGGAGATGATTTGCTTGAGAAATTTTTTTCGAGAACTGGGTTTGAAGTAAGGAGAGTATGTAGCCTACTGTGATAGTTAGAGTGCTATAGATCTTAGCAAGAATGCTACATACCATTGCCCGCACGAAGCACATTGATGTGAAATACCATTGGATTCGTGAGGTCATAGAAAAGAATCTGATGAAGCTGGAAAAGATTCACACTGACAATAATCCCTCGGACATGATGACTAAGTTCGTGTCTAAGGGAAAGCTGAAGCTGTGTTCAGAGTTGACAGGACTGGACTCCTAGTAAGGGGGTTCAGAGGCGTCTTCCCCATGGTCTGGAGGGGGAGATTGTTGGCCTAGGGGGCCCATACCAATTGGGTCCAGGGTCATGGGTATTATAGTAATTGTACCGGGCTCGTGTCTGATTGCTTGTTCTTGTGTGGTTGATTGCTTGTTCAATCGCTTTTATTCACGTTTCCGCATATGCACGCAGAACAACATGGACCCGTTTTTATCTCCTTTTGATAGTCAATGAATGCCATTTCTTGATAAATTAAAGACTTGTGTTGAGATTTGGGGTTGGCCAAGTCTCCATCTTCGGCAATTTCAAAAGGATATGACTGGAATCTTCCCGTGTGTCGCGGTGTTTTGGATGAACCTGAGCAGTAAAAGCAACCTGCATGCAGCACAGTCAAGACAATTCTAGCCGAAGATTGAAAATTTTGAGCAGCAGCAGTGCACCAACAAGCAAGAAAGTCCTATGGTTTCTATTTCTCTCTTTTTCATACGTAGGATTCACAAGAATATGACACCATACTGAAATCTTGAGCCCCCTCCTTTAATCTGTTAATTTGTAGCCTTTAAATATTGAGACTGTTTTATATTATTTTTACCTTGTCTTCCACTTTGCCTTCTTGAATTGAACAATATCATGTCTAATGAATACAGCAGAATCCAATTTTAAATGTTCACGAGCTGCTAGAAAAGATGCATCCTACTCCTATATGAGGGTCTCCTTCCATGTGAGTATTCAGTAAAGTGTAAGTTCGAGTTGGACCACCCGTTTGTATGTAATAATGTGTCAAAGCAGGACAGAACTAGAGACAGACCCCTCTTCCTATTTAAAGCAGTCCTGCATTGGCATCTTGATCTTTCTTCCATAGAGCAAGCACTTGATTCATGCTATCAAATCACAAACAAGACTCGAAGTCAATTTGAGTCGAAATCTATAAATTCATAGCCGTCTTAAATCCGATATAACCACATCCCGACCAACCCAACCTATTAGTTACGGGTGTGGTGGGTCTTCTTTTGACCCGACCCGTCACAATTCTATTCCAATCCACTCAATTTGCATGCACCCAAGTTGGACCCACAACAAGATATTCCAGCCGCCGAATACTGATCTCCTTGGGCATGAGCATGAATATACATCCGTGACTACTTGGACTAAAGATACACAAACGCCAAATTAGCAGGAAAATGCCAACCGAATCCGGGCCTTGAATTATGGTATCCAATAAGAGAAAATCCACTTCAATCTATGCAATAAACGTGGAAAAGGATATTGACTAATAAGCAAAACCCTTTGTCCTCATCGATGATATCATAAATCACGGCTCTCATTGTTACCAAGAAATTTGACCAAAACCTCCCTTAAATCAATCTTTCCTTGGTTTCCACAGCAGTCTGGCCAATGTATGTAGGAATATGCAGATAGGCATTGCTCATATCTTGGTTTAATGGATTAAATATAAGGGATTTGGTTACTTGAACATATGAGAAATTGTACACCATCCGTTGGCAAGAAACTTGGTTTAACAAGTTAAATCACTTTGATTAAAATCCAATCAAGCCATGATTAGCTCGATTCAATTTGACTAATTTGCATAAGTCTCTCTCTCTGTTTTTTTTTTTTTTATCCAGATATTTTTGAAATTTATGTATGAAAGTATTTTTTTTTTTTTTATGTATACATCCCTTTCATGTTGATGATATTACAAAATGTGGTAAAGTGTAGTCCTTTTTTTCATTTGTTTTATCGAACGGACAAAGACATTTTTTATGATCATTTTTCTTAAGTTACAACATTATTTAGCCATTGTGGCATATGATAAAATCATGGTACATGATTCGCTCAGGTATAATTTGGATCAAAGACTAAAAAATATGGTTCCAGTCCAGCATAAAAACAGAGAACTACAAAAAACTTGATGTCAATACAGACACAGTTATGTCCAACTGTACTATTCTCTCGCAAAGGACAACCCCACAAACTTTCTTTTGGCATGTGAGTGTATTCTCATTTGTTTTTTAATAGAATGGAATTTTTATACTATTTTTAATATACTTTTCAAATTTTTTTTTTTATGACGTGGGAATTTTTGAGATTTTTGACCTAACAAAACTAATCCACCCAGTAGCAACTGCTAGACCTACACAAAAGAACACTCGGAAAATCTGGGGTGGTTTCAAACCCACACCTTATGCCACGCTCCACCAACTCCCAAGTGGGTATATACTTTTTTAGTTTGAACATACAAAATCTAAATTTATGTTACACAAACGGTTTCCTAAATAGCAACCTTACATATGTATTGTTTCTCTATGCATATTGTAGCAAATAATACAGATTTATTTAAGAACTAACATGCTAATTTGTATCCTCTGAAAGATACAACAACATATTTGATATTGAAATGAATTGAACAGTTAACAGTTGGAAGAAGTGTATAAGTCAGTTGATGGTGAAAACAAACTGTCGAGTCTGACCTATAAATTCCAACCGCCTGGATAACGTGGGCCTTTTCCTCTCTCTCTTGTCCACACTCCAACGTCCGGTTTTTTTGCAGATGATCCCGTGAACAGAATCAATTCCCTTCCCTCTTTTTTCTCCCGCCTCCAACGACCCAACTGCCATTTATCAAACACCCTTTCTACTACTCTCCTCTATAAATACAGCACTCTCTACCCTTTGCACACATTCTCCATAGCTTTTCAAACCACCCCTACTAGCAGTAGTACTAGTATATTTGTGGTTGTTGCTGCTGTTGAATCTCTTGTGGGGTAGCAATGGGTAGTAGTAACTCACTGATGCCGCTTCATCTCTTGTTGATAAGCACTGCCATGTTTAACACATGCTGCTTTGCTTCTGATTCGCGTTACTCTGATGCACTTGAAAAATCAATCCTCTTCTTTGAGGGGCAGAGGTCGGGGAGACTACCCGCCAACCAGCGGCTCGCATGGAGGGGTGACTCTGGCTTATCAGATGGGTCCTCTTATCATGTATGTGTTTTGTGATTGCTATGACATTTGGTTACTATCATGAGTACTGTGTTACGCATAGTGAGGATGAAATTTTGGTTTGTTGGGTGCAGGTGGATTTGGTGGGTGGATACTATGATGCAGGGGATAATGTGAAGTTTGGTCTGCCTATGGCATTCACGACGACAATGCTGGCGTGGGGAATCATCGAGTTTGGCAGCTTGATGCCGCAGCAGATTGAGAATGCAAGAGCAGCTGTTCGTTGGAGCACGGATTATCTGCTCAAGGCTGCCGCCACTCCAGATACTTTATATGTTCAAGTGAGCAAGCTGCTAATACTTCTCTCTTTTATTTTCCTTCATATTTAGACAAAAGCGGGGTTTTAATTTTATCCTGGCAGCAACAAATTAGAATTGGTCAACTCAAACATAAGAATATGATCCAGGTGATGCTTTGTAAGGTAACATCTTCTTACAAAGATGTGGTTTATTTTAAATTGCCTTTTGAGAAGACTTACAGCAGTAGGGCTCACCTTCGCATGCGTAACTGCACAATTCATAAACCAGGATTTAATCATCTGTGAGGGCTTTCATGAACCATATAGATGGTCCTAACCATCCAATGAGTGGGCTTCACTTTTCTGTGTCAGAAGGTTGTTCTTCAACCAAGGATCACTATTGCGTGGCACAAGAACAGCAGATAGCTTAATTGCTGCAATGAATCATCAAGAAAAATGAATATATTCTCTTCTTCAATTGCTTCAAAGTCATTAAGCAAGTTATTCTCAATAATCAAGTTCACAGATCCCATTTGTTACAATTGCATATGATGCATACATAGATATAATACAATTTTTGTGTAAATAAAAATCCACCCTATGATTGTACAAAAATTACCACAATATATTAATCCTGCTTTCAATATAAGCTCTCTCCTGAATTGTATAGTCTGGGAGTGATGCAGGTAGGAGATCCCAATCTGGATCATCGATGCTGGGAGAGGCCAGAAGACATGGATACACCTCGTAATGTTTACAAGGTGTCTGCACAGAACCCAGGATCTGATGTTGCTGCAGAGACTGCTGCTGCATTGGCCGCCGCTTCCATCGTATTTATGGACTCGGACCATGCATACTCCACCAAATTACTTCATACTGCCATGAAAGTAATACTCCCTTACCATGTGGGTTCAATCAGCATTAAGAAATTCCCTTCATCAATCTTTTTATAAGTCACTTCCTCTGGAAATACAGGTCTTTCAATTTGCAGATAAATACAGAGGATCTTATAGTGATTCCCTAAGTTCAGCTGTATGCCCATTTTACTGCTCTTATTCGGGGTACCATGTAAGAAATCACCATCATCACATATCATTTTTCTTTCAGAAAAATATCACATCAATTGAACTGGCTTGAAATCATAATATTCTTTGTATGAATTTGGCAAATAGGACGAGCTTCTGTGGGGTGCATCATGGCTTCATCGGGCATCACAAAATGCTTCATATATGGCTTACATTCAGTCCAACGGCCACACACTAGGAGCAGATGATGATGATTATTCTTTTAGTTGGGATGACAAGAGAGTTGGAACCAAAGTTCTTCTTTCAAAGGTCTTGCTTCGCCCATTTTTCTTCTAGTTTCACAAATGTAACAAAAGCTAATGGATCTTCTGTGGGGTATTTTGACAGGGCTTCTTGCAGAACAGGATACAAGAACTGCAGTTATATAAATCTCATGCAGACAACTACATCTGCTCTCTGATCCCTGGAACACCTAGCTTCCAGGCCCAATACACACCAGGTCAGTCAATCAACAGGGGAAGGATCCAGGGCATCAGCAGATAAAAGCACATGGTTAACCTCCTGGACTGGATGATGTTAACACTTGGGCTACAATAGCACAATTAAAAAATGTTACAGCAAGGACCATCATTCAAATGGCTGATTAATTTCTAATCTGGAATTACTGGGACATCAAGAACATAATCAGACCCAAATGATAAAACCATTTGAGCAATGGTTTATTTCTGCAGTCTACACGATGAAGTGGGTCCATAGCTGCACTACTGGGCACCTCAGTGTCAATACACACTTGCTCCATTTAACAAAGCATCTGAATTAACTATTTATCTGCACTTACAGGGGGGCTGCTCTACAAAGCGAGTGAAAGCAATCTACAGTACGTCACATCCACAGCTTTCCTCCTCCTAACATATGCTACTTATCTGAAATCCTATGGAGGACAAGCTTCGTGTGGGACCACAACTGTCACAGCCAAGAACCTCATCTCACTTGCAAAAAAACAGGTACATTTGGTTAGAATTTGGAGTGCTATCAACCCCATTTATTCTATCTCTAGCCTGCTAACAGAACCAAATTGATCTCTTACCAGGTTGACTACATATTAGGTGAGAACCCTGCAAAGATGTCATACATGGTAGGATTTGGGGAGAGGTATCCACAGCATGTCCATCATAGAGGCTCCTCACTTCCATCTGTACATGCACACCCCAACCCCATACCTTGCAATGCGGGATTCCAGTACCTGTATTCTAGCTCACCCAACCCAAACATCCTCGTTGGTGCCATATTGGGTGGTCCAGATAGCAGAGACAGCTTCTCTGATGCCCGAAACAATTATCAGCAGTCAGAACCAGCCACTTATATCAACGCCCCACTTGTCGGTGCTCTAGCTTTCTTTGCAGCAAACCCAGTGGCAAATTGAACATCGATGGATCTTTCTTCATGAAAACTGTTCCATGTAATCTAGTATCAAAGTCAATCTTAAAAGCCAGTGAGTCTCTTACCATACATAGCTTCAAAGGAATCCTTCTTAAATGATAAAATCTGGCAATGCATTTACATACTTGTTTCATGGACTCTTGTTCAACCATTCAACTTCATTAAAGATCCTACTAGTTTTCTCATGGAAGGCCTATCATCACAAGACAACTGAGTGCATGATAGTGCCAAACTGAACAATTCCAGTGCTTTTGATTTCTCATCTTCAGTCCAAAAGTGTATCTCCTCATCAAGAAAACAAAAGGGACAACCTTCATCAGACGTCTCCAAGCTCATATTTACCCAGGAGACAATATCGAGGCCCTCATCAAAGCTTGGGTCCACTGGCAATTTTCTGCAAAGAAGCTCCAGTAGAACAACTCCATAGCTGTAAACATCGCATTTCTCACTCAATCGGGTTGAATATCCATTTTCTAAGACAGAAATCACAAGGGAAAATAATCAGAAACCATATACGACTGAAAAATAAACGTCATAACTTAAGATTTTGAAAAAGAACTATATTTGAACTGCTGCAACCACTAAGCACTGCAACTCATCTACAATAAATTTTGCATGCATGCATATCAATCTGGAACAAAATAGAGATGATACAAAGCCCAAAAATGATACTGATCTGACAAGTGACAAATCTTAACTGGCAAATTCATGAACATCAACTGAATGGTGAATTCTACCAAAAAAAAAGGGTGGTGAAAAAGAAAATGGTCAGATGTGCAACCATCAGTCCAAAGTCAGACAACTAAGATTGTCTAATCAGTGTGAGTTAGTGGTTATTTTTGTTAACGGGGCCCAGAATTTTTGTTGTCCAGATTGGCTTGCAAGTATGCAGTGAAGTAACAAATTACCTCTAAACTTTTCATAATAACCAACCAATAATAGCAACAGCGACAACCATTAAATAAGTTGAAAGAGAGAGTAAGTTGAAAGAGAAGAGTAAAAAGTTCTAACCAGGAGCAATGTAGCCGAGCGTTCCTACGATAGATGACATTGTAGAACTTTTATCTGAATCATGGACCAATTTTGCCATTCCAAAATCTGCAATCTTGGGTTCAAGTTCTGAATCCATCAAAATATTGCTTGATTTAATATCTCTGTGAATTATCAGCGGGACACAGTCATGGTGAAGGTATGAAAGGCCCTGAGCAATGCCCAGAGCAATGCGGTAGCGTACCTTCCAATCCAATGCAATATGAGGCTTACTCAGGTGTAGAACTTCAAACAAGGTCCCACCTTGCATGTACTCATACACTATAAAACCAAATCCATCTCTGATGCAATAGCCAGCTATTCTTACCAAATTCCGATGCCTCACCATGTTCAGAGTCTTCATCTCATAGGAGAAACTGACCTCTTGCATATCCATCTTTTTCACAGCCCAAATCTTTCCAGTTCCACACTCTGCACGGTAAACAGTACCATGCCTGCCACTCCCTATAATGTACTTGTCACTAAAGCCTTCAGTCGCTCGCATAATATCTTCAAATTTCAGGTCTTGAGGTAGATTTTCAGCACACCCAGCACTGCGCATGAAAAATTGAAGAGAAGCCCATTTGTGTAGAACTCCCGGAATCACAAACAAGTAAACTACAAAACATGATGCAGCTAAAAACAAGATAATACCAAGCGTGATACTGATCAATATCTCAGTTCTTGTTTTATGGGCATGCTTCTTTCCAGCTGTCCCGCAATAATCATTCTCATTGCCTTTTAGACATAGTTCTGGATTCCCCCCAAAACTCCATGGTGATGAAGCCAGAAATTTCATCCAAGTAGAAGGCAAATTCCCAGTTAGCTGATTGAATGATATATTAACAGTGGAAAGAGAGATCATGTTGTTCATCTGCGCCGGGATCTTACCAGAAAGATGGTTTCTTGAGAGATCCAGAATCTGCAGCTTATCTAGGTTGCCAAGACTACCTGGGATTTCACCAGTGAGCCGATTATCACTCAGGTTCAGAACGACAGAAAGCTGGGGGAGATTACCAAGATTGTAAGCAATAGAACCTTCCAGCTTGTTTCCACCAAGCTGCAATTCAAGTAGGTTCTGAAGAGATGCAAGTGAATCAGGAATTCCCCCTCTTAGCTCATTTTCTTGAAGTATCAATCTTTGCAAGTGTATGGAAGCTCCAATCTCGGCTGGAATGCTTCCTGATATACTATTCTTTCTGAGATCCAATTTCATAAGGTTTATACAGTTGCCTAACTGTGGAGGTATCGTTCCAGTTAGCCCATTCAAAGAAATATCCAAAACTTGAAGATTCTTAAGCTTACCAATCTCAGGAGGTATAGACCCGACTAACTGGTTGTCAGAAATATCGAGCATTGATAGGTTGCTCCAGAGTCCAAGGCCTGACGGTATAGATCCTCCAAGCAAGTTCCCTTTAAGATCCAAGTAAGAGATTCCAAGGTTCTGACCCAAATTCCCCTGTAAATTACCTTGCAGTAGATTGTTCCTCAGAATAACCCTCCTGAGAGATGTGCAATGTTCAATTTCAAAAGGAAAACTACCATTGAAATGGTTGTTTCCAAGGAGCAATCTAGAAAGCTTATTGGCAGCACAGAGATTGGATGGTATCGGTCCGTAAAGATGATTCCCCGTTAAATCCAACATCTCTAGACCAGGAAATGTGTTTTTCCCAAGATCAGATGGAACCACCCCAGTAAGATTATTATAAGCTAAAGATAAATACTGCAGACTCCTGAGCTGGGTAATCTCCACAGGAATTTCACCAGTCAAGCTGTTGTTATACAATGCCAACTGAGAAAGACTCGTCATTTTCCCAATCTCAGGAGGAACACTTCCTTCAAGATGATTATTGAACAGGAAAAGCACCTCCAGACTCTCAAGGTCACATAATTCAACAGGAATTGGCCCTTCAAGAAAGTTATGCTGAATCCTCACATCCACCAAAGAACTGCAATTCCCAAGTTCAGAAGGCAATGTGCCTCCCAGCATGTTATCAAACAGAACCAGAGTATTCAACTGGTTGAGATTTCCCATCGACCGCGGAATACTACCCACCAATTGATTCCCCCATAGAGAAATCTGACTCAGCCGATGACATCTACCAATTCCTTCAGGTATACTCCCATTCAAACCATTCCCAGAAAGATCAAGCTCAATCAAATTCTCCAAATTTCCTACATTATCCGGCAATGGACCCACAAATTCATTACCACCCAGATGAAGAAACTCAAGAAAAACCAAACTTCCAAGCACCTCAGGCATCAGTCCCCCAAACCCATTCTCGGAAGCATACAATGCAGTGAGATTCCGGCAGTTGCCCAAACTACCAGGCAATAACCCAGACAACATGTTCTCATGGATCAAAAGTTCCAAAATTGGACAAAATGGCGCGAATTCAGGCAACCCCCCAGTCAAATTGTTGGTGTTCAAGTACAAGGACTTGAGATTCCTGAGAGAAAAGATTTCTCTTGGAATCTCCCCATTAAAGAGGTTATTGTGAAGACCCAGATACTCAAGGTGGGTGCAGAGGCCTACCTCATGGGGGATCCGGCCGGAGAGCGAATTGGCGCCGGCGTCCAAGTGAAGAAGGCGGCGGGACCTGAAAAGGCAAGTTGGGAGGGGCCCAGTGAGGAGATTGTTGTTGAGGAAGAGGGTTTGGAGGGTGAAGCAGCTGCAGAGGTGGGGTGGGATGGGTCCTGAGAAGCTATTGGAGCTGAGGTCCAGGGAGAGGAGGGAACTGAGATTGGAGCAAAGATGGGAGATGGGTTTTGAGAGGGTTCCAGAAAGACCCAAGGAGGAGAGGTTTAAGGAACTGATGGTGTTGGGAGAGGAGCAGGTGATGCCAGGCCAATGGCAAGGAGAAGAGGGAAGGGAAGAGTTCCAATGGAGGAGGTTTTGGGAGGGTTTTGGAAGGGAGTGGAGGAATGAGAGGAGAGAGATGGCAGAGGGTGGGAGAGAAGATGGCTGTGAGATGGTGGGAGAAATCAGACTTAATAAGATGAGGAAAAGAGAGGTGAAGAAGATGTTTGGCGGGTGGAATTGGATTTCCATTTTTCTGGGTTTCAGGACTTCAGAGGTAGCATGTTCTTCCTGTTCATGTGATTCTCTCAACTGTGGTAGGGGGTACATGGATATTTAAATGGAGTTTGGGTCGGTGGCATTTGGATCATGTGGATTGTTTAGAGTGTTGATTACTTCTACTAACTTGAAAAAGGCAGAAATTCCAATGTGTTCAATGCGGTGGGTGGAATTAGATTAGAAGTAAAGGATAGTTTTTGAAAGAGAGTGAATTTATTATTCTCGCACAATGAGAAATACTAACCTAATGTGGAGTCTACTAGGAAGCATGGTAATTGGAAAGTTGGAGACTAATAGATTTAGATTTGGATTAGGAGTAGATCCAATATTGATAAGAGCAAATGATTCTATCTTTTAGGTCACGCTTGGCAACTAAATTATCATACCACATTGGCAGAGGAATTAGTCCAGCCCAAAGAGTTGGGAACTCTCGAATAGCAGAAAAAAAAAAAAAAAAAAAAAAAAAAAAAAAAAAAAAAAAACGAAAGTGGGCTCACCTTTAGTCCATCCAAATTGACCAAACAAAGGACCCCTCTAAATTTCACATGTCCACCAACTTTCGGTCAGATCCGAATTTACTGAACCGTTGATCAACTATGTATCGATCCGAATTGACTATTGACCATTAAACTTTTGAGCCCATATGAAGATGATAGAAATCATGGTTGATGCTGATTTTCTGCAGATTGGAAGGTCTCATTGAGTCCTTAAGATCCCCCCATCCCCATGTGGGTCCCCAGGTGGGCCTCACCAAACACTTGAGCTTACCTTATCAGATAAAGGTGGCTCCCTCACATTTAAGTTGTTAACATTGGATATGGTTGTAAGGGCCCCCCACCATATCTTTCGTAGTAAGGTGAGAGTGTCTCTCACAAGAGCACATCTATATATATATATATGAAGCTGACTGGGTTCAATTTCTGAAATCAACATATTTTACCAATTGATTTTGACCATTTTGATTTTTGATCGCCCCCTAAACTACCCACACAAAGGCATATGAATGTAACTCCTTCATGTCCCGGTATTCAATTCTATGCCACACTTCTTCAGTTTCAATTCCTCAACTTCCCAGATAAATGCATACGAATGTAATGCCTTCACGTCCTGGTACCAACTTCATATCCTACTATTCACATCTACTCCATGTTTCTTTAGATTCAATTAATTATTATCTCCTCCACATGTTTCCAATCTCATCTCCATCGTGTAACCGGTCATCTTGGATTGTTCGTAGGCAAGTCCAACATCCTCTCTAGATTTACGAGGAACGAGTTTTGCTTGGAGTCCAAGTCCACAATTGGAGTCAAATTCTCCCTGCGAACGCTCCGGGTTTGTGTAAATTCTGTTAGAATTTTTCTGTGATGCCAAGAACTCATTGGATGCAAACAAATAAATTAAACACTTAATGTAATTAAGATTATACCTGATTCCATGGCTGGGGCTAAACTGGGGAGGGATTTACAACTTCCTTGAACCCTTTTTTTTCTCTCTCGCAAATTGATGGAAGCCAAGAAAATTAACCGTAGGCATGGAAGTAACCTAAGAGATTCTTTTATAAAGAGATGATCCTCCCATCAAGGTAAATAATCTAAAATCTCTCAAATCATATCTCCCTAATTGAGCAACTTATAAAGGCAAGATTTTAAATCCTTTGACCATGTGGAAAATATCCTTTATTGGATGTTCTAGAAGGAAGTGAGCCCATGTGGTCAGGTGGGCCACACTCCCTTATTCCAACATTCTCCCACTTGGTCCAATAACCACAAAAAATAAAATAATTATATACATATTTGAGAAAAAAAAATGAAAAATAAGACTCTGACTAGTGCGCACCATTTTTCAAAACACTTGCAAAGTAAACTTTTAAGCTCAATCTTTAACCACTGATTGAGTAAGCATGTTGATGAGAATTATGGCGGTTACACGTCTTAAATGACATGATCCCTTCCATAATTACTGCATCTCCATATTCACTTAACCAAGTCTTTAATTAGGGTAAAATAGGATACATTTCATGACAATCCTATTAATGGGTTCATAAATGTCATTCACCTTACTATTCTCACTTTACAAATCTTTAAACACATGTGAACAAAAATAAAGTAAAAATATACGAAATCACAAAAATATAATGTATACAATCAAGATGTGTCTTTACAAATTCTAATAGGACAATTCATTCAAGCTCATATTTCTGAAATACTCTTGAAAAGGCTTTTGCACCAGTGCCTTCGTTAGAGGATCTGCCAACATCATGCTTGTTGGAGTTCCAATTATAGACACCAACTGATTTCGTACCTTTTCTTTTAACATAAGGTATTTAACTTTCAAAAATTCAGATTTGCTTGCAACCTTGTCATTATATGCAAATCTTCTAGCTGCATCATTGTCACAATAAATCTTTAATGGTTTGGAGATTGTATCCATAATGTGCAACCCTGAAATAAAATCACGCATCCATGGAACGTGACCAGTAGCTTCAAAGCATGCCACATATTCTGCATCGAATGTGGATGGGGTAACTAGGGTTTATTTCGCACTTCTCCATGAAACTGCCCCATTAGCTAACAGAAAAATATATCCTGAAGTCGACTTTCTAGAATCGAGGCATCCTGCGAAGTCTGCGTCCGAATATCCGATCACTTCTAAGTGATCAGATCGCCTGTAAGAGAGCATATAATTTCTAGTCCCACTTAGATATCTCAAGACCTTCTTAACCCCCACCCAATGGGGCATACCTGGATCACTTTGATATCTACTTAACATGCCAACTGCAAAGCTTATATCGGGTCTAGTGCATGTTTGTGCATACATTAGACTACCGATTGCGGCAACATATGAAAATTTATCCATTTCTATTCTTTCGATCTCATTTCTTGGACATTGAGCCTTGCAAAACTTATCACCTTTGATCATAGGTGTATTTTGAGCTTTACATTCTTCCATATGAAATCTTTTCAAAATAGTTTTGATATAGGCTTCTTGTGATAACCAAAGTAATCCTCGAAATCTATCACGATAAATCTCAATTCCTATTACGAAGGTTGCTTCACATTGTTCATTAGATACTCCTTGGTTTCACGAATCATACCAAACCTATTGCTAGCCAGTAAAATGTCGTCAACATATAACACCAAGATAATAAACTTGCTCCCACTAATCTTGAGATAGTTGCAATGATCAACCACATTTTCGGTGAATCTGAATGCTGTAATAACACAGTTGAATTTAAGGTACCATTGTCGGGAAGCTTGTTTAAGGCCATAAATCGACTTCTTTAATTTACAGACTAATTTCTTTTCACTCTGTTTTACAAATCCTTTTGGTTGTACCATGTACACCTCTTCTTCTAGATTTCCATTTAAAAATATTATTTTGACATCCATTTGATGTAACTCAATATTAAAGTGAGCTACTAGAGCCATAATTATCCTGAATGAATCCTATTTAGATACCGGAGAGTAAGTTTCATTGTAATCAATCCCTTCTCTCTGAGTAAAACATTTGGCCACGAGTCTGGCTTTGAAACGTTCAACCTTTCCCTTTGAATCCATTTTGGTCTTAAAGACCCACTTATAACCAATGGTCTTGGAATTCTTAGGTAGTTCAACAATGTCCCAAACATCATTAGTGGCCATTGACTCTAGCTCCTCTTTCATTGCATCTAACCATTTATCAGAATTCTGACATTCTATAGCTTCTTTAAATATCCTAGGATCATCTTTTATCCCAATTTCAGCCTCTTCTAAGTAAACAACATAATCATTCAAGATAGCAGGTCTTCTCGTACGAGTTGACCTCCTTAAAATTTCAAGATTTGGATCATTATTCTATTATGGAAGTGGTTCAATAATGGGTAATTGGATTTCATGTGCTTCTTGTTCATTTTGTGGTTGTTGTTCCTCTTGATTTTCGTTGATCACAATACAAAATGGGACATCAAACTCACTTCTTTTATTAGGTAGATCAACATCTACCCTAATTTCTCCGTAGGTTATATTTCTATTTTCACCACTCCAACTATTCAAATGATCCTCCAAAATTTTGGCATTTCCCGATTCAACGATCCTGGTTGTATGGTTAGGAACGAAAAATCTATACCCTTTGGACCTATCCGCATATCCAATAAAATATCTGCTAATTATTTTAGTTCATACGGGTTGAAGATTCTTACTTCAGATGGACATCCCCATACTCGGAAATGATTTAAATTGGGTTTCCTATTAGTCCATAACTCAAAAGCGGTTTTTGGAACCGCCTTTATAGGAACCTGGTTTAAGATGTACATTGCCATCTTTAATGATTTACCCCACATGGACTTGAGTAAATTAGTGTTACTGACCATACTCCTGACCATCTCAATAAGCGTCCTGTTTCTTCTCTCAGCTACACCATTCTGCTGAGGTGTACCAGGCATTGTGTATTGGGCAACAACACCTTCCTCTTATAGAAATCTTGCAAATGGGCCAATGTTACGACCCGATTCGGTGTATATGCCGTAATACTCACCACCTTTATTTGATCTCACGACCATGATTTTTCTATCTAATTGCTTTTCTACCTGTGCCTTAAATATTTTGAAGGCATTTAAAGCATCGGATTTCTCTTTGATTAAATAGACATAACCAAACCATAAAAAATCATTGATAAAAGTAATAAAGTATTCCTCACCCGTAAAACAGGGTATGTGGATTCTCCCACATATATCTGTATGGATTATTTCTAATAGACCCGAACTTCTTGTGGCTCCTTTCTTACTTGTATTGTTTTGCTTTCCTTTAATGCAATCAACACAAACTGTAAAGTCGGTGAAATTCAGATTAGGTAACAATCCGTCTTTCACCAATCTTGCCATTCTTTCTTTTGAAATATGGCCTAACCTTTTATGCTACAACATAGATGAGTTCTCATTGATGGCCATTCTTTTAACTCCCATGTTCATGCCACACTTAATGTGTTGTGTGTGAAGAGATTGTTCATACACAGAATTTAACTTTAATTTATACAATCCATCACATAAAAAACCATTTCCAACAACTATATTATTTCTAAGAACGTTCATACATCCATCACCAAAACCAAATTTAAAACCATCATAATCAAGTTTTGAAATATAAATAAGATTTCTAGAAATATCCGAGACGAAGAAAGTATTGTGGATATCCAAAATGAATTCGGTGTCCAACACCAGCATGTATGTGCCTATAGCTTCAACTCTTGACTCCTTTCGGTTTCCCATGATGATGGTCCTTTCCCCATCATTTGGACTCTGATTTGAAAGGAATCCCTGCATACAACCAGAAACATGAATGGTTACACCAGAGTCAATCCACCAAGTATTAGATGGAACATTTGTTAAATTGGTTTCAAAACAAACAAGAGTTTGACTTTTACCTTTACTTTCAAACCAATTCTTTCGTTTCAGGCAATCCTTTTTGAAATGACCTTTCTTTCCACAAAAAAAAAAAAAAAAAGCATTTCTTCATTATCCCTTTGTCCTTCTTTTCTGGTTTTGTGGCTTGAGCATTTGCACCTTTCTTGCCTTTACCCTTGCTCTTGAACTTAGATCGAGAGACAAAATTAACCATCATTTGTCCTTTTGCCTTCAACCTTCTTTCTTCTTGATCGGCTCTAGCGAATAATTCATTTATGTCCCATGTCGTTGGGCTTTGGTTATAAGCTACCTTAAAAGCTCTAAAAGCGGGAGGAAGATAATTGAAAATGAATTGGACTATATATTGATCAGATACATTCATGTCCACCTCTTTCAATTTCGACGCTATGTGCGTCATTGCAAGGATGTGTTCTCTTACTCCCAAGGTTCCATCATATTTCATACTTGAAAGGCGGCTTATCAACAAAGCACCTACTGCCTTATCAGTTATTGTAAATTGCTTTTTCACCGTATCTAAGAGGTCCTTCGCCTTATCTTTTATTCCTGTGGACCCTCGGATAATACGTGAAAAAGAATTTAAGATGATCTTTACTCCCACTTTGTTTGCCTTTATCCATGATGGACCGCGCTCCTGCTGGGTTCTACCGAGGTCGGCGGACGTGGGAGTCCGTTGGGTCCGACCCTTTCGTAACCGGGGGGCAGGGGCGTGCATCAACATTTCTTTTTTTGTGTGGGTGTGCCAGATTTTCTATTTTACTTGGAATTGCAAGTGGTGATCCGGGGATCAACCTTCGCAAGTAAAAAGGAAATCAATTTCTTTCAAGTTTTCCATTGCACATATATTTAAGAAAAGAGACATTTTCTTGATTTGCCGTGAAAGGCGATTTTTTTTGGCATTTATAGCCGATTTTGGCGTTTTATAGCCGATTTTTGGCGTTTATAGCCGATTTTGGCGTTTATAGCCGATTTACAATCCTTATCAATAATGAAAGACAAGGGTTGTGATTTTTTGTCTTTTTTGAAAAAATACAAACTACAATGAAAAGCAAGAAAAGGAGGATCTAACTTCTCAGGAGATTGTGGGGGACTCGTTTAGATTGACGGTCGCAAGCCATATGTGGGCTTCGCCATCATCCATGCAGATGAGAACAGAGGATGCTATTTGATTCGCTTGGCTTGGCTATAACCTCGGGTTTTTAGAAGACAAAGACCAAAGGAAGGTCCTATGTCCAATAAAAAACCGAGTAGACGGGCTGAAAAGCCACATCTAAGCCATTGGAGGCAGGAGGAGAAGGCAAGGACCTTGGGGGGGGTACCCCCCAAGGGACTTTTGTCACCTTGTTGCGGTGGCCGGTGTAGAATTTCCGCAGAGTTTTCTCTCTTTTTCCTTTCTCTGGATTTCTGTCTGTGTGCTTGTGCTTTTTTCTCTGATTTTTCTGATGCTCTCTGATGTTTTTTCTTCTTTGGAGAGCCCTCCTATTTATAGGCTTTTAGGTAGCCCTTTAGGTGGGTTTATGGGCTTTTATTGTCATTAAGCCGCATAATGGGAGGAGTTACAAAATTGAATTGTTTATTTTGTAACTCCTTTTTCTTGGCTTCTGATTGGCCGGAGGAGATTGAGGGCATTTAATCGCCTTTAATCGCCATGATGGGAGGAGTTTCATGGGTTTAAATGCCATGAATCTCTTGACTTGTAACTCCCGAATGCTTGCTTCTGATTGGGCCGTCCAAAGAAATGGATTAATGACTGTAATAAAGCTAGTCAATTAATCACATTAAGTGGTCGCCGAGCAGCTGAAGAGTCGCGGGCCGTGCCACGTCTTTTGAATTCTTCTGTCGATGATCATCGATGGATCTTCATGTAGATCGACATCAGATGACCATGTAATTTCAGGTGTTTGTTGCCAACAGCGGGTCGGTGCCATCTGTCCTGTCGATTTCTCGATCGGTCGGGTGGAAAGCACACTTTTTTGGTTGACCGGGTGGCGATCAATACTGTCTTCGATACTCTTGATGATTTACCCGTGTTTTGGACGGATGTCAGAGGACTTGGTGTCTCAAAAGCATGAATTTTGAAAAGTACCAGAGGCTGGGCTCCTCGAATCGCAAAAAAATGGCGAAAACCGGGGTTTCCGGGGCTTTCCCGGCGACCCCGGGGTCCATGGTCGCCGGCGACCCTGGCCCAGGGTCGCAGGGGTCTGCGACCCTGGGGGGGTTTTCCCCCTTTCGTGTCCCGTTTTGCGTCCGTTTTTGCTTTTTTCTGATTCTTTTTTTCTTCTGTACTTTTCCTTGACATTTTGACCATTTATTGGCCTGATTTCTTTGTAGGAAACCTGATGAGAATCCTTGCATTTTATTTTGCAAAGTTTCCAATTTCCTGAGAAAGCCGAAGACTTTGTCGCGCAGAGTTGCCGATTTCCCGTCAGAAGCTGAAACTGGGTCAAACGATGTCGGAATGACCTGAAATTTGGTGTGAAGCCTCCTGAGCAATAAATAAGACCAACCATAGGCTTTTGTTTGAGTTTCGAAGCCGTTTGGGGTCCTATCACCTGTAGACTTGCTTTTTGTCGCGATGAAGATGTCGCGGTTTGATGTGCGGTCAATCGATGTGCGATTGACTTGAAATTTGACAGGGAACCTATTGGAGTCATTTTAAGATGATCCATAGGTTCTGTCTTGGAAACCATGGTCCCGGAGAGCTTTAGTCTCCGAGGGCTCCTTTTCGGCTGTCGGAGAAGCGAAGTTAGGCCAAATGATTTTGAAATGGCCCGAAACTTCTTGTGTACTCCTCTTTTGGCTGTCTGGAAGAATCTTGCAGTTTTTGTTTGATTCTGACAAGATTTGATTTTTGGAAGCAGCATTGCCTATTTATGGCAGGTTGCGACTTCATGTAGCTCTTTGGATCTTGAAAAGGCAAAGTGACATTTTTGGTGTCAACAAATGCCCCCTCGAGGTACAGCGGCGAGTTGCTTAACTTTTGTAGTCGATGTGCCTCGAAGAGATTTTCGAAGGAGAGCCTGTGACTTGACCAAGAGTCTTTGAGCAGTATTTGTAGCCTTTTGAGCTTCCAGGGGAATTTTATGGTAGTGAAAGGGATCACGTACCATCTCGAGGCAAAGTTTTGAAGATGACATCAGGGATGTGGATTTGGGTTTTGACCTTGTGACCTAACAGGCTATATGTGGCAGGTTAGGGGGTCGGGTTTGGTTTTGATCGTGTGACCCAACAAGCTGTATGTGGAATGTTGGGGGATCAATTTTGGTTTTGATCTTGTGACCTAACAGGCTGTATGTGGCAAGTTAGGGGATCAGGTTTTGTTTTTTTTTTTTTTTTTTGTTTTGGTCTTGTGACCTAACAGGCTGTATGTGGCAAGTTAGGGGACTAGGATTTGGTTTGATGGAATGTCAATTTCAAGATTTTGGCTCAATTTGGTAGATGAGGCTGGATGGTTTGATTTTTGGAAGCTCATGGGGCTTGGAATTTTCTTTTGTATGGTCCAATCAACTCAAAAGAGGCATGGAACCATTTTTGTATGCTCTTGGTAAGAGGGATTTCTCTTTGACTAAAAGCCCAAAATTTATTTCTTTTTTTTTTTTTTGTGTGCCTAGGTGGTCAAACCTGGCTCATGTGGGCTAACCCATGGGACCTTAAGCTTTTGAAATGGCTTAGATCTCATATGGTGTCATTTTTGTAAAGAATATCCAAAAATATCTCATTTGGATAGAGAATATCTAAGAATATCTTTACTTGGAGAGAATCTCTCATGATCCCTTTATTTTGGGATAGAATATCTCAAGATATCTTTCTTTTGGGAAAGAATCCGTCATAGATTGATTTTTGGGAGAAAATCTCTCAAGATCCCTTTATTTTGGGATAGGATATCTCAAGATATCTTTCTTTTGGGAAAGAATCCGTCATATATTGATTTTTGGGAGAAAATCTCTCATTGATTTCTTTTTTGGGAGAGAATCCCTCAAGATATCTTTCTTTTGGGAAAGAATTTTTCTAATCTCTTTTTTTTTGGTAAGGTTACTAATTAGTAACACTTACCTCTTTCTTCTTTTCTTCTTTGGTTTGCTCTCTTCTATAAAAGCAAGGAGGAGGTTGGATCTCTTGCTCTTATTACTTTCTTTTGCAATAATCTCAAGAGGGCTTCAAGACCAAAAGCTTTTCTTCTTCAAGATCTTCAAGACTTTCTTCTTCTCTCCATCAATGGCTTCAGGTAAGTTTTCTTTTTTTCAAGAAAACTCCATTGTAGGAAAAAAAGTTCTTTCTTCTTCTCCTTTTTTTTTTGTTCTTTCTTTTCTTTTCTTCTCTTTTTTTCTTTTCACGTGTTTGCCTCTCTTTTTTTTTCACACGTTTTTTTTTTTTGCTTTCTTTTTTTTTTTTCATGTTTTTTTTTTATTGTGTGGGCCGTACGGACAGATCCGTACGGATCTGGCCGTACGGCCACGTGGCCTGTGGGCCACGGCCTGTGGGCCAGCCCGTTTTTTTTTTCTTCTTTTTTTTTTTTTTTTCTTTCCCTCCCCTTTTTTTTTGAGAGAGTTTCGTTTCCTTTTTCGTTTTCTTTCTCCTCCTTTTTTTTTTAGAGAAAGTTTCTTTTCTTTTTTTTTTTTTTGCTCATCATGATAATGCATTTTTTTTCGCAATCTAGATGTTCATGCATGCCTTTAATTTGTAAATTAAATTTGTAGCATGATGTGATTGCATACCTGAAAGTTTTTGCAAATTTGGGAACTTGGAGCTCGCAGTGATGTTGAGCCCTTCCTGATTTTGCGGAGACTTTTAGGTTTCGAAAGTTTGGAGTTCGGAGCTCGCAGCGATGTTGAGCCCATCTTCAAGCTTTCTATTTCTTTCGGGATAGTTCCTTTCTTCGGAATTGCCCCCGTCATCATGTCAAAATTTCGCCAGATTCTTTTTTTAGCGAGATTCTGTCATTTTGATGTGTGATCTTTTTTTTCTTTTCCATCCTTTTCAGGTGGTTCCTCCAGAGCGAACAGGGTAAAAGAGCCTGCTACAAGCGTACCTCGTCGATCTTCTAGATCTTCTAATCCGGCCGTTCAGCAGGCTTTCGAGAAGGTCCAGTATGTTGAGAGAAATCTGGAAGAGTGCGACTCCCTCAACAGAGATGAGATGAGGCAGCGACTGATCACTCGCAAGGGAGAGGAATTCTATAAGATCATGGTAAGGCAGTCGTCCATGGGTGATGGAAGATCAGAGCATTTTTGCCCAAGCCTACCTTCTTCTTGGTGATGCAGTCCCTGATGACATTACATACCAGAGGAGATCTTTTCAGTTTTCCTTCACAGCAGATGGTGAGAAGAAGACTGTTACTACCCCGGTCGATGTTTGATCGCAACCGTCTCGATTCGGAGCCTTGCCCCACGTGCCCTAAGAGGGAAGATCCTCCAAGTTGGGTGAGAAGGACAAATGTAATCAAGACCGGGGTTTTTGTTGGCGGTTCTCCTGGATATACGGAGAGGTCGCCTGTTGACATGGACTTGTTGATGCCATCAAGCGGCTACCAGGGCTCTGATTATCCGTCGGTCGATTTGAGACCGGTGGGCCTTGGTATTTTCAGCAGTGACGGCAGCAATTGGATCAAGCCTTTTCGACTTCGAGGTCGTTTCAATGCTGACTCCGAGTGGAAGTCGTGGACTGATCGCGTCCTGCTGATTGGTGGCGCCGTTTTGAAGGAAGCCGGGATTTTTGATGCGGTCCGTGCCTTTAGGGAGACCGTGATCTTTTCCGATGAGGCCTTCATGGCTATGCTGGAGTCATTTCTCCCACAAACCAATACCTTCGTTGTGACGAATGGTGAGATTGGTTTTTCTTTGAAGGAGCTGAGTGCTATTACCGGATTGCCCATCCTCGGCAAACTCTATGAGGAGTTTATGCCGATTGACAGCGTCCTCGAGGGGCAGTCTGAGGAGTTCAGGCTTCTATACTTTCAGCTCGTCGCCTTCTATGATTTTTTGAAGGAGAAGGGGGGTTCGAAAGTTAGATCCAGCAGTTGGAAGAGTTTTTGCTCTTCATTCCCCAACTTTTTTGATAGTAGGGAGTCTTCTGATGGCGTGACCCAGGAAGCCGGAGCTCAGGATCCAAGTTCAAAGAAGATCTTGGCCATGCAAGAAGAGTTGAGAGATTTCTGTGCAAGTACAAACGCCATATGTCCTTACATTGCACTGCGGAGAGATCTCGCTGTTTACCTCACTTATTGGCTTGGTGAGGCTGTTTTTGCTGGAGGAGATGGGACGCACATCAGGCCGCATTCTATTTTCCCGGCTTGTCAGATGGCGTTTGGAGAGCAGGTTGCTTTGGTGCCAGCTCTTTACTCCTACCTGTGTACCGAACTGCAGGCTGCTGCTTTTCTAGTTCGGCTTGGGCTTCCCATGAATAGGGTATTTTCAGCCCATATCTTTTATTCGTGGTATGTATACCACTGTCCTGGCTTCCATCGGCTGGGTGCTGCTCAGGATGATGATCCTCTGATGATTCGACTGGCTAAGGGCAAAGCCGTGTCCGAATCACTTTTGTTTGCCCGCATGAGGATCCGACGGTTCAGGGACGTCGAGATGGGGCAATCTTCAGTAAAGCTTTCTCCGGAGTTGCGGAAGAAGGCTTTTGATTTTGGTGCCTCCCGAGACTCTACCAGGGCGGGGTCGGGAAGGCATTATTCCTTGACAAATGCAGAGAGAGAGTGGCTTTTTAGCATACGTGTCGGCACGATGGTGTACCGCAGACATCTTTTCGTCGACATCCAGCCGTATGTACCCTCTCGGTTTGCTTTGCAGCTGGGCTTTTCTCAAGGCGTTGTTGGAGCGCCTTCAAGTATGGTGAAGCGCTTTGGAGGCTTACAGGACGGGAGAAATGCATGGGCTTTTTATAGTGCTGAAGACACTACAGCCATGATTTCTTATCCTGTGTTGTTGACTTCCCGTACTGCCGGCTTTGCGAAGTGGTTCGCGGAGAGCGTTTCGGCATATCGGGGACTTTCCAGGAAGGAGCTTGATGTGAAGCTGGCATCTGGAAAGGGCCTTGGAAAGTCGGATGGCATCCGGCGAGAGGAAGTTTGGTCCTTCCTTTCTGGAGAGAAGCACAAGATAGGCTTTCTCGGTGACCAGGGCGTCATCGGTTCTGAAGCTGTTCGAGAAATACCTGACGAGGCTTTGGAGCAGCTAGAACAGGAGGAAGCCGAACTTGGCGCTTGGATGCAGGCGGCACAGAGGCAAGCTTCTGTGGAGTCTACTAGCAAGAGCAGACCATCCAGTGATGAGTCAAGTGGGAAACCTGACTCTGACAGCGGGGTAGGTTCCTCTAAGAAGCGAGCCCGCAGAAGTAAGAGGAGGAGGAGTCATCATAGTAGCAAGGGGCAGCATGAGGATTCTCCTAACTTAGAAGTTCCTCTTACTATCAATGAGGATGTGCCAGTGGATGCTGACGAGCCTCCGGAGAAGAGAAGCCGAGAAGAAGAGACCGTCGGTGAAGGTATGATTCTTCCTTTTTCTCTTTCCATTTCTTTTCATGGGATTTTTCCATGTTATGATTTGCTTCTTGTTTCTGCTTTTCTTCTTTTTTTTTTTTTTAGCAGAGGAAGACTTGGTGATGCCTGAGGTCCCAACCGATGAGGTGGTGATGGATCCTGTTGAGGCACCTGAAGAAGAACCGAGGGACTCTGGAGTAAATCCAAAATCTCCAATTGGTACGACTTCTTTTGCTCTTTTTTTTTTGTTTGTGACTTGGCTTGCTAACACATTTTTTTTTTGTTGCCAGCTGACTTGCCACAGGGTTCTGATGACTTTGAACCATCGATGGACGCAAATGTTGATGATGCTTTCGATGAGTTCATGGAGGAAGAAAGTGTTCCGCCAGTCGTCGAAGAAGGTATTTTGTAGTTATAACTCTGATAATGATTTTCAAACAGGGTCATATTCATACCTTTTTGTGTTTCCTTTGCAGGTTTTGAAGTGGCAGAGGAGGATCCGTTGCTTCCAGAGCAAGAGATGCCAGAGGTTGATCCAGAGGTAGAGATTCCTGGGACCAGCTCTGACAATATTGAGGAGGTTCCTCGCACTGAGATTCCCTCCCGAGCAGGAGCAGCTTCAGCTGGAAAGAGTTCTTTTGTTACTCTTTCAACAGATGATGACATGAGTAGCCGACCAACAGAGTTGGGCGAATCCTCAGCTCGGCCATCTCTTCTTTTTGCGAAGAAGGTGGTGGTGCGAGTTGTGAGCTCTTGGATTGAGACTCTCTTTTCTGGGCACTTGGAAGTCGGATTTGGCATGATCCAACATGTGCAGGAGATTCTCAGTGATGCTGAAGAGGCTGGTCTGGATGTCACAGGTGCCAGGGCGATCGTTGATAGGATCATTGCACTGGGTGACAAGTGGTTTGAGACCGTGAGTTTGGCTGATGACCAGTTCTTCAAGGAGATGTTCCTGGACCCTGCTGATAAGGCTAAGTCTGACCTGGATGAGGCTACAGAAAGCAGGAAGCTGGCAGTCCGAAAGAGGAACTTAGAAGAGATAGCCATCATCAGGCTGACACATGACCTCAACATCCTTGACAGGGAGGTCGATGAGGCCAGGAAACGTCTTGAGCATTTGCAGGCACAAGTCGCTGCCAAGTGGACTGCCATAATAGAAGCTCGCGACAGGGAGAGTGCCCTGATTCACCAGGTTGCAGATGCCGAACGGGTTCTCAAAAGGAAGTCTGATGAGGATGAACAATGGCAAGCTGCTCGGGGTAAGCTTCCTGGTGTGAGAGAAGGGGTACAGCCCACTCCAGCATCTCATGGTAAGTTCCTGAAGAAGCGTGCCTTGGAATCCTTGACGGCTGAGGCTAAAAGTCTGCTTGGGGAGCTGAACTCTTGGCTGGAGACTATTTTTGATTGAGCTCCTGTATACAGAAACTATCCTTCTTTCTTCTTTTTTTTTGGTACCACTTGTATTTTTTTGGTACTTATTTTTTGTAGTGCTTGTGAACACTTTCTTTTTTTTTGGTACCACATGTATTTTTTTTTGGTACTCTTTTCTTTTTTTTTTTATGTAGTGCTTGTGAACACTTTCTTTTTTTTTTTTGTTATCCCTACGCTTACTTTAATCTTTTTGTGATAAAAGTAATTGCTAAATGGGAAGCTCTTCTTTTTGTTATCCCTACGCTCACTTGAATCTTTTTGTGATAAAAGTAATTGCTAAATGGGATTGATTTTTTTTTGTTATCCCTACGCTCACTTGAATCTTTTTGTGATAAAAGTAATTGCTAAATGGGATTTGATCAAAAGGTTGTCATTTTGTGAAAATCTTTTGTCAAGTGATTGTTTTGGCATGAAAACCAGGTTTTTTGTTCGTAGCATGGAAGCCAATTTTGGCATGAGAGCCAGCTTTTCTTGTGGCATTGATAGCCGAGTTTTTTTTTGTTTGTGGCATCTATAGCCAATTTTGGTGGCATTGATAGCCGAATTTGTTTTGTGGCATCTATAGCCGGTTTTGTTTTAGTGGCATCTATAGCCGGTTTTTTTTTGGTGGCATTGATAGCCATTTTTTTTTTTGAAATCCAAGTTTTTTGTTTGTGTGGCATTGATAGCCGGTTTGTATGGAGTCGAAGGACAGCTTTGGATTTTGTATTTGTCGCAGAACCTGTAGAATCGATGATCCCGGAATTGTGGTCCGTTATCATGGACGAATCTTTTGGGTATGCCGAAACGACAAATGATGTTGGTGCGCAGGAATTGAAGGACTGATGAGGTCTTCATTTCGTTAAACGCAAATGCTTCTGACCACTTGGAGAAATAATCCGTAGCGGCGAAGATGAAGCGATGACCTTTGCTTGAAGGGGGAGAAATAGGACCTATAATGTCCATACCCCAGGCTTCGAAAGGCCATGAGATCGCTGTAGGATGCAGCCATTCTGGAGGCATGTGAATGTAATCTCCATGAACTTGGCATTGTTGGCAGCGCTTAGCAAATTGCATTGCGTCAGCTACCATGGTAGGCCAGTAATATCCTAACCTTTTTATCTGATCATAGAGCTTAGGTCCAGCCTGATGAGCTCCACAAAGACCAGCATGAACTTCTTTGAGTGTTTCTTCAGCCTCTTGTTGTGACAAGCAGCGTAGAAGTACTCCGTTGAAGGATTTCCTGTAAAGGATTTTTGAAGGAATATCCAAATGGAAGCTTGGGGTTCGCCTTTGGATGCTTACCCGTTCTTTTGGATCTTCAGGTAGGATTCCGAACATAATGTAATCAATGAACGGATCCCTCCAGTCGCCAATTGAAGTTTGAAGGATTGAAATCCGACTTCCGACCACTTGGTGGCATTCAGCAACTGCTTGGTGTGTGTTAAGAGGAGGAAGGATTTTTCTTTCGTACACTGTGACTTGCATGTTTTCCCCTTCCTGGATTGCCATGGATGCGGCAAGTCCGGCTAGGGCATCTGCACGTATGTTTTCACCTCTACGAATGTGGGTGATGTGATAGATGTCAAACTTTTGCAGAAGTGATTGTGCCTTGTTGTAGTAGGGCAACAAATCTGGCTTCCTGACTTCAAATTTCTGATTCATCTGGTTGACGATCAGTTGAGAGTCTCCAAAGACTTCCAGCATGGTGATACCGGATTCGATGGCGAGTTTCAATCCTAAGATCAGAGCTTGATATTCAGCTGCATTGTTTGTGCATGGTTCCAGTAGCGAGAAAGCGTGTGGAATCATGTATTTGTCGGGGCTAACAAAGAGGATGCCAACTCCCGGGATCAGCTGTCTTTTTTCATTTGTCCTGGTTGCACCGTCAAAGTACATGTCCCAGGATGCACTTTGTGAGAAAGTCTCCACATTGTAGACTGGTTCGTCTGGGAGATCATCTCTGAGTGGAGAATCTTTAGGCAATGGATGCTCTGCGAGGAAGTCCGCTAGAGCTTGCCCTTTGATTGCTTTTTGTGGTACATACCTAATATCAAATTGTGACAAAAGGATGGACCATTTTGCCAGTCGAGCATTGAGAGAACCTGCCTTTGTGACAATGACCTTCAAGAGGTTGACCCTCGAGACCAGGTAGACTGTATTGGAAAGCAAGTAGTGACGCAGCTTTTGTACGGCGAACATCACTGTAAGACATTCTTTTTCGACTGGAGAGTAGCGATGCTCTGCACCTACTAGCATGCGGCTGAGGTAATATAGAGCAGCTTCTTTTCTTTGATCATTTTCTTGCGCAAGCAGAGCTCCCAAAGAGTGATCAAGGGCTCTTGTGTACAAGATGAATGGTTTTCCAGTGGTAGGAGCAGCTAACACTGGAGGTTTTGTCAGGTATGACTTGATGTCTTGGAAAGCAGCTTCACAGTCAGCATCCCAGACAAAGTTTACACCTTTTTTTATCAACCGGGAGAATGGACGGCATTTCCCTGAAAGATTGGAGATGAACCGTCTGATGTAGGCTAATCTCCCTTGAAGCCCTTTGAGTTCTCTCAAGGTTCTTGGAGAGGGCATTTCTAGAATGGCTTTGACTTTTATGGGGTCAAGCTCTATTCCAGCTTTCCGAACTAAGAATCCGAGGAACTTACCCGACGAGACGCCGAAGAAGCATTTCAATGGATTCATTCGCAGTTTGTGTTTGCGAAGCCGGAGGAAGACTTCTCGAAGGTTTTCGAGATGATCTTCTTTTCTTTTGCTTTTGACGGCGAGATCATCAACGTAACATTCAACCGTCTTGTGCTGCATATCTTGGAATATTTTCATCATAGCCCTCTGATATGTGGCACCAGCATTCTTCAAACCGAATGGCATGACAGTGTAGCAATACATGCCAAATGGGGTTCGAAAGGATGTATGTTTTTCATCCTCAGGATGCATCTTTATCTGATTGTAGCCAGAGAAACCATCCATGAATGTCATTCGCTCGAATCCACAGGTATTATCAATCATTACCTCTGGTATGGGGTGCGGAAATTCATCTTTTGGGCATGCGCCATTCAGGTCTCTATAATCAATACAGACCCTGATCTGCCCATTTTTCTTTGTCACGGGGACAATGTTGGCCAACCATTCAGGATGTTGTTCCTCACGGATGAAGCCGACGCTTTTGAGTTTTTGAACTTCTTGTTCAATTTTATCCATCACGTCTGGACGGAATCCTCTTTGGCCTTGCTTGACAGGCTTGATGTCTTCTTGAAGATTGAGTTTGTGAACTGCTATTTTGGGGTCTAAACCTGGCATTTCAGCGTAAGACCATGCAAAGCAATCAACGAACTCACGAAGAAAAGCGATATACTCGGGTAACTCATCATCCTTTATATTCTTGCTTATGAATACAGGACGTGGGTTATCTGGTGTTCCCAAGTCTATCTTTTGAACAGGATCTTCTGTTGGAAGGTTCGAAGGTGGTTCCTCCACAATATTTTCGGAGGCTTCCAGCTCAACGAAACCTTCTGGGGTTTCAAGGGCATTTCCAGACCAAGGTTTTGTTCCTTTCCACGGGTCTTCTTGATCGGTAATTTTCCCAAGGCTTGCTATGAGATGATCCCAATCGCCTGTTGAAACCGAGTCGAAGTAGGCTACTTCTTTTGGAGATGAGGGTTCTTCTGGGTCAGAAGTCCACACGTCTGTTCCATCGGACAACTCCTCTTCATTTTCGGAGAAATCGTGCCAATTGGATGAGCTTCCTGGATCTTTGTCAGGTGACTCATCAAAGAGATATCCAGGGAGACCGATGTCTTCATGGACTTGAGATGTTGAGGCTTGGTCAGTATATTGACTTTTAAGCCTTTGTGTCAACTGTCTCAAGGGAGTGTCAGGATCATACCCTAACCCGTGTGAAGACTTTTCTACATAGCCGTAGAGTCTCCAATCTTCCAGCTGGCTTTTGGTTAAGACGGGCCCCAATGGCGTGAGAATACCGCGTCCTTCTCCCAAACCGACTGGGTTTTGAGCGTCGTAGCCCATTTTCTTCATAATAGCTTGTGCCACAGAACTGTATAAGGATAGTTGAGGCGTACCTTTATTTTGGAAAGGTTCAAGCATGGAGTTTGATGAAGAAGCATCCGATCTATGAAAGAAGATCGGTTTTTCCTTTGCTGAAGTTGCTGGAACAACGAAGGAAGCTGACGTAGGATCTTCTATGTCAGAAGTTGTCTCCATTGGAGTAAGAGCAGGCTGAACTTGCTGAGTGTCAGCTTGGCTTGACGATGTGTCGTCTTCTGGCTCTGAATCCGAGTCCGTGTCTTGCATGATAGACACGAAAGAGACAACAAATTTGCCCCCAGGCTTTTGTTTTGCCTTCTTCACTTTAGTTGTGATGACCAAAGGCTTTGAAGATTTGAGGGAGATGATGAAGGGAGTTTGCATGCTCTCTTCAGATTTACCGGATGGTTTGTTTTCTTCCGGTGATTGTTGAGGAGCTTTGCCTTTATCTTTCTGGAGATTTTCGGCAAAGGATGCTGTATGCTTCTCCTCTTCTTCTTTTTCACCTTCATACATCTGTGAGTCTGCGAAGTGGATTTCTTTACCTTTGAAGGGTTTTCTGTCCGCAAAGACTCGATGTATCATGCCGTCGTCGCCAACAAACTTGATGCATTGATGTAGAGTTGAAGGGACAACACCATTCTCATGGATCCAAGGGCGTCCGAGAAGGATGTTGTAGCATGAAGGGGTCTTTATTGCATACACTGTGACCTCAGAGATAAGATCACCGATCTGCAATTTGAACCTGATTTTGCCGATAGGCCTTTGAGTACTCCCATCGTATCCAAAGATAGATACAGATGTGTGGCTCAGTTTGCTGGGTGGGATGCCCAACTCTTCAAGAGCCGATGTGGAGATAAGGTTGAGTGCAGAACCTGGGTCGATCTGAACTCTATGCATAGGCATTTCCTTGATATACCCTGTGAAGTACAGGGGTCGGTTATGCCTGGTTTCGCCAAGTAGGAGGTCGTCCTTTGTGAAGGCGATGGTTGCACTGGCTGCTTTTTTAACCGAGAGGCATTCAATGCATGATCCCTCAGTTTTCTTCTTTTCTCCCTTTGAGGAGGCTTCTGAGTTTTTGACCCGGTAATCCATTTCAATTTGGAGGACTTGCGGGGCATGTTTGTCGACATCCTCATTCAGCTTTTGTAATTCTGAGATGAGATTATCACGAGTGTGCGGAGACATTCGCAACAAATCTAGGATGTGCAGACGTGCAGGTATGTGCTTGAAGTGTTCAATCAAGTCATACTTGAAAGCCTCCTTAGGGCCTGCATGTTCATCATTGTTGCCACTAGGGGCGCTTACAACATCTTTTCCCGAAGGATTTACATATGTAAAGGAAGATTGGTTGTAATTTTTGTGGTAGTCCCGGCCAGAGCGGGTGCCTCTACCAACTTCGAGAGCTTCTTGAGAAGGGTCTTCGTTTGGAAGATTGTCTTCAGGATCAAGAGGCTGTCGTTTTTCATTTGCTGAGGATGCATCAGCAGCAGAGTTACCATCCTCAGTGATTGTGTTGCATGGAGCATTTTCCGGGAACAAGTCCTGAACAGCATCCAGCAATCTTTCTTCTTCGTTGACTAATTCATCGTCCCAAGCATCAATGGCTGGGAATTCTTCAGTCAGGAAGGGTGTGAACTTCGAAGTCACAGTCTCAGGAGAAGAAACCTGAGAGGGTGTCATCTCAGTGAAAGTCACGTGAGACGAGGTGGCTCCAGAAGATATATTGCTAGGCGTCGCCGGAGTGTAAGTGCTCTCATCAGACGATGCTTCGGAAGAGCTATAATCCCGAATTATCACATTACAGGAAGCTCTGACGGGAGACGTTGCCTGATCGGAGTCAGACTCATCCTCGGATGTGAGAGGATCGTCTATCCAGCAATTTTCTCCATTTTCAGGAGTTAAGGGAGGATGTACCTGATGGTCTTCAGGGACTTCAGGCTCTGGATTGCGAGGAGGCTCGTTGACGCGTTCTTGCTCTTGTTCTAGAGCGAGTCGCTGCAAGATCCTTGCATATTCTTCAAGATCAGGCATGGGAGCCGGATCTTCTTCTTCATCATCTCTTTGTGGCTCAACATTGTTGATTTCCACTGGAGTAATGAGAGGTGCTGGGTCAGCAGCATTTTCTTGTACAGCCTCTTGGTCTTCTTCATCATCAGACCAGGATCCTTGTGGCTGTAGGGGGTTATACCAGATTACTGGCATAAGATGAGACTCAGGAACCCATTCTTCATCGGAGAGATATTCTCCTGTTTCAAGGGACTCCTCCCACTCATCTGTGTAGTTGGATTCGAATCCATCATCGGTGTCGCTGGACTCGTATCCATCAATGGAGAATCCAACTACCGAATTGCAAGAGTATGATGTCTCCTGCATGGCTTCTTTAAATTGAGGTGGCATGAAATCACTGAGAGTGAATTTCCTTACCCCCTTTGAAGTCTCTGGAAGGGATGTTTTTGTTACCTCCAGTGAAGCGGTAGAGGAAGCCTCTGCCTTTTCTTTGACCTCTAGTTTTGGCTGGGTCTTCTCTTGCCGTTTGAGCTTGAGGAGATGTTTCCTAGCCTGCCTTCGCTGTTGAGCTGTAGGCTTTGTTTTCACGACCTCCCAATTTTCATCTTCCAGGAGATCGGGATGTACCCATATCGGTTGTCCGTCTGGTGTCGGGTAAGGAACCAGTTCCTCGGACGCTTCGATTGAGTTTATCACCTTGAAGGAAGTAGTGATCTTCTTCTTCGGTGATCTTGATGTTTGTCCACATGTCACCATGTTGACGGAGGCAGACCCATAGTTTTTGTCAAAGGTGATGACTCCGTTTTTCCACATCTCATTTATTTTCTCTCTCACAACGAAGCATTGATTGAGAGGATGCGAGATCATCTGGTGGTATGGACAGTACCGAGGATCGTTGGTTTTGCCAACATCACCCGGTCTTTTTGGTTCAGGCAAGGTGAGCTTGCCGTTTGCCACAAGAGCCCCGAAGATTTCATCAACATCTTCATCAAACGGGTATTTCTTCTCTACTCGTTCTTTGAAGGCATCAGAGAGTTCAGGTCTCTTACCAGCAGCTTTGTTTTCAGCTTTCTTTGGTGGCTGAGGAGCTGGCTTGGTCTGCACATTGAGGACCTCTTTCTTCTTTGGTTTAGAGGTTGCAATGGCGGTTGACTCTTTTCTTGATGATTTCTGACTGTTGAGGTCTTTAATCACCGTTTCAGCTTCCATGGAAGCTTCTAGGAGTTCTCCCAGGTTTTTTGATTTGTTGCCGATGATCATGGAGCGGATTCTGGCTCTCATGTTGTTTCGGCAGATGTCGACTAGCGACGCTTGTGGCAATACATCAGAGCATTTGTATGCCATTGCTTTCCACTTGTGAATGAAGTCATATGTTGATTCATTCTCCCCCTGTTTTAGGCTGCACAGCTGAGCCATAGTAGCGGGGTGATCCTCACCTTTGAAGTGAGTCAGGAAGCGTGTCTCTAGCATGGCCCAAGTTTTGGATTGAGTCCTCCGGCAGAGTGGAGTACCAATCGAAGGCCGTACCTTTTAGGGTACTTGCAAAGAGGCGGATCTTGAGTGCATCTTGATCCGCGATAGCTCCCGTCAGGATCTTGAAGTGGATGACGTGCTGTCTGGCTGATCCTTTCCCCGTATATGTTTGGAGAGTAGGATGCTTGAATTTGGTGGGGAACGGGACCGAGTCCATCCATAAGGGATATGGTGGCTTGATCCCATGCTCCTTGAGTATATCCTCTTCTTTTGCTTTGGCGAGGATACCGTCTACGTCCTTTTTGGTAAGGGCGCGTGACTCATTTTCTTCTCTATTTACCTCGTCGTCTTGATGATTCGGAGGAGGTTCATTGTTCGCCTGATTTTGGAAGGCGAGGAGAAGGTTTTCCATCAGAGTTTCAATCCTCTGCTGGCCCTGTTCCAACTGCTGGATGCGGGTGATCGCATCTTCTGGAGGTGGATTGTGGGGTGGTGGCTCAGAATTTGTAGCCAAGACATTCATCCTTCGTGATTCGAACGAAGAAACTGTCCTGGTGACTGAGCTGGGGCTCATTCTTTTCGAAGAGGAGCTTGAGGAAGGATCACTCTGCTGTCCTTTGCTTGAAGGAGCAGGGGATTCTTCTGAATGTCTTCTTGTCCTTGAGACGCTGCGGGTCATTGGACGTCGGACATGGATTTTTGTTGCTGATTTTTGGCGCCTTCTGGTTTTTCCAACCATATGGACGGCAGCAACTTGGTTGGGTCTTTCTTTTTCGACCCATTTGGGAGAGACTTGAAGTGTGGGAGGCTGGGTCCTTTGCTTCTGTAGTCTCTTTTGTCGGTACGACGCGCGGCGGCGTATACGACGAGCAATTTGAGCTTCGGTCAGCTCTGACTGGGCTTTGACGATGAAGGATGTGCTCCCTCGGGCGCAGCAGCCAAGTCTGTCTTCTTTGTAGCTGGGCAAGGACAGGATGCGAACCCTATCCTTCGCCAGTTGCAGCGAAGCTTTGAATTTGTGAAGTTCGGCCCCTGTAGAGATGAAGGGTCGAACTGCAGATTTGTAGGCCTTAGCAGATGCTTGTGGAGGCCTTGTGATGCATGACTTGATTTTGGGCTTGTAGGAACAAGCCGGCTCATGCTGGGATGACTTGGAAGTCAGGTTGGAGATGGGTCTCTCCTCTTTCATGTAAGCAAGAGGATAGAACTGGTTCTCCTTGAGTGGGGCCAGGAATGCTGGCTTAGTGGATGCCTGGGACCTTCTCTGTTTTGGTGAAGGTCTTGGGGACCAAGTCTTGGGGTAGACCTGGTTGTTTGTAGGTTGAGGCTTCGTGGGGCTGCCACGGGCTTCAGGCCTTCTAGTGCTCGCCTTTGGTGTCACGGTAGTGACACGTTGAGAGGCGAGTTTCTGCTTCTTGGAGGGAGCAGCTTGTTCCTCAGGAAGTGGGAATGGTCCCAGCGTCCCGAAGACGATAGTCCGGGGAGTCGAGGTCGACCCGGAGTTCACAGAGTTGCCGAGGGAGTTGACACTTCGGCAGCTGATGGGGCGCTTGTAGGTGCGCGTGGTTTGCTTCTGTTGAAGCATGAGTTGGTGCTTGCTTTCGTCGAAAGTAATGGTTAGTGAAGCTGCCATTGTTAGTTTTTTCGAAAATTTCTGAAACAAGACCACATCCATTAGTAATCACAAGAATATAATGATCATAAATGGGAAGTTCTATGGTTTCGTCTTTTCAAATTGCTCGAGATAGATGACCCAAGCAATATGAGGAAGGCAAAATGCCATAGAGGGTACAATTGTTCTGATCGCAGGTATGGTAAGCCCGGAATGGGCATCCCAGTGACTGCTAGAAGCAATTGTGAACTTAAATTCGACTTATCGAGAAGCAGAGCTTGCTCGAGGTAAGAAGAATATAAAGTTGGAGTTACAAATGTGCCGGTCGCAATACAGTAGACCCTGAAAGGGCGTACTAGTACCGCTAGACACAAATGTTTTGAGACCGCATCTATGAGATGAGATTCTCTGTTTTGAAAGGTCAAGATTGGATTCATCAAAGAGAGCAGATGGTATTCCAATCTGAACACGGGCTCAGCGATTTCCGCGAGCGCCAGTGCTCAGAAAGAAATGAACCATGATTTCTCGGATCTGAATCTAAAAATGACGAGTTTTTTTTTTTGAAAGGCCAATATCGGGGTTCATCAAAGAGAGCAAAAGGCACTCTCAATCTGAACACGGGCTCAGCGATTTCCGCGAGCGCCAGTGCTCAGAAAGGAGAAGACCAAGATTTCTCTAATCTAAACCCAAATGACGGAAGTTTTTTTTTTTTTTTTTTTTTTTGAAGTTTTTGAAGATTTTTTTTTTTTTTTTAAAATCTTTTTTTTTTATTTATTATTTCTATTATTTTATTATTTTTTAAGATTTTTTTTTGAATTTTTTTTTATTTTTTAATTTTTATTTTACAATTTTAGAATTTTTAAAAAATTTTATTTTTGCAAAAAAATTTAATTTAAAAGAACTAGAGAGTACACATAGGCCTCCTAACCCAGTCTTATGAAATCTTGATTGATAGAATTGCCCCCAGGTAAGGGTAGGATTACTTAATGAAACCCGTTTGGAGGACCCTTGCCTAGAACAGTCAAGCTGTCATCCACACTCTGGACAAGGCTTTTCTTGAATCAACCATGATCAAAGAACACAGTTGGTTTAACCTTAGTGGTCTATGTCTTTTTTTTTTATATATTTTTATTTTATTTTTTTTATGAATTCATCGAAGAGAAACCATGGCCCAAAACCTTAGTCGAACAGGCTCAACATTTCTGCAAGCGCGATGAACGATAGGAACGGATCAAGGTTTCTCAATTTTGAATCCAAATTGAGAAATCTAAAATTTTTTTTTTTTTTTTTTTTTATATATATATATTTTATTTTTAATGAACTCATCGAAGAGAAACCATGGCCCAAAACCTTAGTCGAACAGGCTCAACATTTCTGCAAGCGCGATGAACGATAGGAACGGATCAAGGTTTCTCAATTTTGAATCCAAATTGAGAAATCTAAAAAAAATTTTTTTTTTACATTTTTTTTATATATATATATATATATATTTTTTTTATTTTTAATGAACTCATCGAAGAGAAACCATGGCCCAAAACCTTAGTCGAACAGGCTCAACATTTCTGCAAGCGCGATGAACGATAGGAACGGATCAAGGTTTCTCAATTTTGAATCCAAATTGAGAAATCTAAAATTTATATATATTATATATATATATATATTTTTTTTTATTTTTAATGAACTCATCGAAGAGAAACGATGGCCCAAAACCTTAGTCGAACAGGCTCAACATTTCTGCAAGCGCGATGAACGATAGGAACGGATCAAGGTTTCTCAATTTTGAATCCAAAATGAAAAATCTGATTTTTTTGTTTTTTTTTTTTTTTGAAAAGAGAAAGAGTGGAAATAAATTCAAAGAATTAGAAATTTCCAAACAAAAAATCTCATCTCATTTTTTTTTTTATGCGGAATTCAACATAGGCCACCAATTATAAAGTAGCCAAGGAATCGAGAAAAGAAATATAAGCATAGAGCAAAATATATGATATGCAAATATTTCATTTCTAGCATCGTGTTCTCAAATAAACGAGTCCCACCGGGTGATGCCAGCTTGATGGACCGCGCTCCTGCTAGGTTCTACCGAGGTCGGCGGACGTGGGAGTCCGTTGGGTCCGACCCTTTCGTAACCGGGGGGCAGGGGCGTGCATCAACATTTCTTTTTTTGTGTGGGTGTGCCAGATTTTCTATTTTACTTGGAATTGCAAGTGGTGATCCGGGGATCAACCTTCGCAAGTAAAAAGGAAATCAACTTCTTTCAAGTTTTCCATTGCACATATATTTAAGAAAAGAGACATTTTCTTGATTTGCCGTGAAAGGCGATTTTTTTGGCATTTATAGCCGATTTTGGCGTTTATAGCCGATTTTTGGCGTTTATAGCCGATTTTGGCGTTTATAGCCGATTTACAATCCTTATCAATAATGAAAGACAAGGGTTGTGATTTTTTGTCTCTTTTGAAAAAATACAAACTACAATGAAAAGCAAGAAAAGGAGGATCTAACTTCTCAGGAGATTGTGGGGGACTCGTTTAGATTGATGGTCGCAAGCCATATGTGGGCTTCGCCATCATCCATGCAGATGAGAACAGAGGATGCTATTTGATTCGCTTGGCTTGGCTATAACCTCGGGTTTTTAGAAGACAAAGACCAAAGGAAGGTCCTATGTCCAATAAAAAACCGAGTAGACGGGCTGAAAAGCCACATCTAAGCCATTGGAGGCAGGAGGAGAAGGCAAGGACCTTGGGGGGGGTACCCCCAAGGGACTTTTGTCACCTTGTTGCGGTGGCCGGTGTAGAACTTCCGCAGAGTTTTCTCTCTTTTTCCTTTCTCTGGATTTCTGTCTGTGTGCTTGTGCTTTTTTCTCTGATTTTTCTGATGCTCTCTGATGTTTTTTCTTCTTGGAGAGCCCTCCTATTTATAGGCTTTTAGGTAGCCCTTTAGGTGGGTTTATGGGCTTTTATTGTCATTAAGCCGCATAATGGGAGGAGTTACAAAATTGAATTGTTTATTTTGTAACTCCTTTTTCTTGGCTTCTGATTGGCCGGAGGAGATTGAGGGCATTTAATCGCCTTTAATCGCCATGATGGGAGGAGTTTCATGGGTTAAATGCCATGAATCTCTTGACTTGTAACTCCCGAATGCTTGCTTCTGATTGGGCCTTCCAAAGAAATGGATTAATGACTGTAATAAAGCTAGTCAATTAATCACATTAAGTGGTCGCCGAGCAGCTGAAGAGTCGCGGGCCGTGCCACGTCTTTTGGAATTCTTCTGTCGATGATCATCGATGGATCTTCATGTAGATCGACATCAGATGACCATGTAATTTCAGGTGTTTGTTGCCAACAGCGGGTCGGTGCCATCTGTCCTGTCGATTTCTCGATCGGTCGGGTGGAAAGCACACTTTTTTTGGTTGACCGGGTGGCGATCAATACTGTCTTCGATACTCTTGATGATTTACCCGTGTTTTGGACGGATGTCAGAGGACTTGGTGTCTCAAAAGCATGAATTTTGGAAAGTACCAGAGGCTGGGCTCCTCGAATCGCAAAAAAACGGCGAAAACCGGGGTTTCCGGGGCTTTTCCGGCGACCCCGGGGTCCATGGTCGCCGGCGACCCTGGCCCAGGGTCGCAGGGGTCTGCGACCCTGGGGGGGTTTTCCCCCTTTCGTGTCCCGTTTTGCGTCCGTTTTTGCTTTTTTCTGATTCTTTTTTATTCTGTACTTTTCCTTGACATTTTGACCATTTATTGGCCTGATTTCTTTGTAGGAAACCTGATGAGAATCCTTGCATTTTATTTTGCAAAGTTTCCAATTTCCTGAGAAAGCCGAAGACTTTGTCGCGCAGAGTTGCCGATTTCCCGTCAGAAGCTGAAACTGGGTCAAACGATGTCGGAATGACCTGAAATTTGGTGTGAAGCCTCCTGAGCAATAAATAAGACCAACCATAGGCTTTTGTTTGAGTTTCGAAGCCGTTTGGGGTCCTATCACCTGTAGACTTGCTTTTTGTCGCGATGAAGATGTCGCGGTTTGATGTGCGGTCAATCGATGTCCGATTGACTTGAAATTTGACAGGGAACCTATTGGAGTCATTTTAAGATGATCCATAGGTTCCGTCTTGGAAACCATGGTCCCGGAGAGCTTTAGTCGCCGAGGGCTCCTTTTCGGCTGTCGGAGAAGCGAAGTTAGGCCAAATGATTTTGAAATGGCCCGAAACTTCTTGTGTACTCCTCTTTTGGCTGTCTGGAAGAATTTTGTAGTTTTTGTTTGATTCTGACAAGATTTGATTTTTGGAAGCAGCATTGCCTATTTATGGCAGGTTGCGACTTCATGTAGCTCTTTAGATCTTGAAAAGGCAAAGTGACATTTTTGGTGTCAACAATCCATTTTTCATAAATTGTCCTTTCTGCGGCAGTAGAGTTTTCAGTGGGGTTTTCAGGCATGGGTTCGCCAAAAGCAATTTCTAAGTCCAAGAACGTTATAGCAATCATTAAAGCATCCAACCATTCAACAAAATTGGAACCATCCAAAGTGGGTATGGTCCTTTAAGTGGATAGTGCGGTTAATGATCTGGTTACTGAAAATAAAACAATAAATAGTCATATGTTAAGATTCTGTAACTGGAACAAAGCAATGGGTACATTAATGTAAATCTACCTTTGGGTGGATAAACAACATGTGAATTATTGCTTTCCATAATTAATTTGTCAATGCTAACAAATGTGATGTAAATTAAGAAGATCATACCTTTGGGTGTAAATCATTCAAAAATTTATATCAGATTCATAAACATGTCAAATTTCGTTTTCTAACCGTTCGGATGATCTCACCTTTGCGTGAACCTCCACTAATGAAATCGCAATCTTAAGTGATCATAATCACTCAAACAAGAGGTGATTAATTCATTAAACTCAATTCAATAAATTATTTATTTTCATAACTAGTGTCGCTTTGGCGGCTAACAAGTTAATCAAAAACTAATTTTCAATTGATATATATGATAACACTTAATATATCCTTTGATTAGTAAATAAAAGTATGACCAACTTATTTGGAGAAATCCTTAATCACACCAAATTAGTGTCATAAAAAAATTCATTTGACATTCAAAGATTGTCCATCATGATATAATAGTTAAGTTTATAATGGTCAAGAATATCCTTAATATGGCCAAAAATAAACCAAACTTAATCAATGGATCTATAAACTATTATTGCTAAAGAAATTAACAATTACACAATAAACAATTATAATATCAAACTTGATGCGGAAAAAATATTTTAAGAATTTTATTTACATGTTCAAGAAATGTACCAAAATATTAGAGAAGTTAATAATGGATCCGAACTGTTTAGATTAAGGATCCAATCAATATGAACCCATAGGAGAAAATACAACGCAATTCTAAGTTCATATGAGTCCAATATGATCAAAATATGTTCTAGACCATCCATTTCTGGCCAACATGATCACCTCAGATTTTGATCAATGACATCCAGAAATTAATTATTATAATGCCGATGAATGACTTTAATGGTTCTGATCTGATCAATTAAATAATGTCTAAGATTAATTTGACATTTACTTGATCAATTTATACCCCTTTGACTTGATCATATCAGTGACCTATTTATGTTACCGGTATTTAATTTACACTTAGATATGTCTTTTTTCATCTTTACATGGACTACATAACTATCTAGAATGATCAAGCCAACAGGTCACACTGAAGCTTCAGTCAGTACCAGTATGTACAGAAATCAGGGTCATTTTCTGAGCTTTAATTGGGTAAGGATCGGATGATCCGACCCATGGCTCGGTCTGGGCTAGCGGGCTGGGTAGTTGCAAGTCGGGTCCGCCCGACCTTCTGGCCCGGCCCGCCAGCACAGGCTGGGTTAGTGCAGCATACTGCACAGCGATGCTGTACAATGCACTGGACAGTATCTGTTTGGCTGCGCTGCATAGTTTCTGTCCAACTCGCTGTACGGTGCGCTGGACACTTCCTGTGACTATTATTTTTATTATTATATTCTTTTACGTAAAAAAAAGAATAAAAAAATAATAAGAACATGAAATAAATCTTTTATTCCCATCTCTTTCAGATTGGGTTGGGCACTGTAATCCTCATTTTCTAAGGAGTTTTATTCAATAACTTGAATATCTTTTATCAAATACCAAAATCTCATTAATTTAGGTATTTGGGTTTAATTTCTAGATAAACCAGAAAGCCTCCAAAAGAAAAAAAAAAACACATAAAAAAAAACAATTATTTGTTATACCCACAACCTAAATTATAACTGATTCCATGGCTGGCGCTAAACTGAGGAGGGATTTACAACTTCCTTGAACCATTTTCTTTTCTCTCGCAAATTGATGAAAGCCAAGAAAATTAACCGTAGGCATGGAAGTAACCCAAGAGATTCTTTTATAAAGAGATGATCCTCCCATCAAGGTAAATAATCTAAAATCTCTCAAATCATATCTCCCTAATTTAGCAACTTATAAAGGCAAGATTTTAAATCCTTTGACCATGTGGAAAATATCCTTTATTGGATGTTCTAGAAGGAAGTGAGCCCATGTGGTCAGGTGGGCCACACTCCCTTATTCCAACAAACTCATCATCTTGCATCTTGTTTCTGTTTGGGGGTTTTGTTTTTTCTGTTACTACCATATGAGAGTTATTTCTGAATTGATTTTGGAAACTGATAGAATATCTAAAAAGTATCCAAGCCACCTTGGAAAATGGCATAAAAGGTAGGTTTTGCTTGGACTTATTGTTGGGCCTAGTGGGTCCAGACCAAGTGGGTTCATGGTCATGGGTATTTTGGTAACTGTACCGGGACTTTCTTATTGACTAAGATAGGGTTTCTTGGGGGATAAGAAAGAGAACATTATATATTGATGTAATGTGTAACCCAAGATATAGAGAGCATATCATAAAGAGTGAACCTAAAGGAGAGTCGAGTTTTCCTTCGCGTGGACGTAGGCAAGATTACCGAACCACGTAATTCTCTTGTGTGTGATTGCTTGTTCTTGTGTGGTTGATTGATTGCTCGATCGCTTATTCACGTTTCCGCATACACGCGTACAACAAGTGGTATCAAAGCCTAGGTTGCATGGATTGTGCCGCGCTCGTGATCAAAGGATCGGATCAAGGGTATCCGGATATCTGCGCGTGGTTCTTCATCGCAGAAAAGAGAGATAGTTTTCGATCTCTGCTGGGCCACACGGATCGAATTTCCTAAATCGAAACAGAGAAAGGGTTCTAGGTTCTATTTGCAGAAACAGAGGGCTGCTCGTTGCCGGAGAATGAGGCAAACAGGGGATCGATTTCCCTTGGCTGTGAACTGGTCGAAACCAGAATTGCAATAATCCCAAGCTGCTGCGCAGATCTTCGCCGGAGAAGAAGGGTGTCGTTCACTGCTGTCATAGGAACAGATCTTCGCCGCAGAAGACCAGGGCCGCCGCTAGTCACAGGACTCACTCCGATCGTCGTCGACCGCCGCCATACCGCCGCCCTTCGCCGCCTGGCGCCATCTCCGGAGACGAAAAAGGAAGGAGCAGCGCTCAGTTCCATCGGTTCTACAACAGAACGAAGAAGGAAGACAACCCACGTGTATTTGGGTTTAGTTCCAGGTTGGGTACAGGTCTGGGTCAGTTCCGCCTGACCCGTGAAGCCCAGCCCACAATCCAGACCAGGTCAGGTCGGCTTGGGTCAGGTCAGCCTGATCCCCGAAGCAAGAAGCCCATTCTAGCAGTTGCCAACATCAACACACGTCAACGAACAGTTCAATCAGCAGGGTTTTTTTATTGTGATCGACGGCAGAAACTTGTTTCGTCGATATCTTTATCATCCGAGGTCATATCGGCGATCCGTTTGCGCCTACAGACTCGTTACAAGTAGATCTACATAACTGTAGAAGAAGATTGGCAATTTGACGGTCAACAAGAAAGTTTGACTAATCGGAGTGCAGAAAATAATTTTTGCGATATCGGAGCCATCTAGAGTCGGATTTTAGATCTGTTTTTTCCAGCGTGCTCGCGGTGACGAGATCTATAAATTGGTGCAGAAATTGAGGTTAGTGATAGTTGTTTATATTTTTTGATTATTTAATTGAGATGGAGAACAATACTGTGAATACTACCATGATCAAACTCAACCATACCAATTGGTTGATTTGGAAACCTAAGATGGAGGATATACTCTATTTCAAAGACCTTTATGATCCCATTGAGGGGGATAGTGCATGGCCAAAAGAGATGTCTGATCTAGATTGGAAAAAGATGCATAGAAAGACCATTGGTCACATCAGACAGTGGGTGGATAACAGTATATTTCATCATGTGTTTAATGAAACCAATGCGAGAACCCTTTGGAAGAAGTTAGAAGAAAGATATGAGAAGAAAACTACCGTAAAAATTTTTTTTCTGATTAGAAAGCTTGTGAACATGAAATTCAAGGAGGGTGGTAAAATTGAAGATCACATAAATGATTTCCAATGCATTGTGAATGAGCTGGCTACAATGAAGATGATCCTTGCTGATGAAATGCAAGCTTTATTTCTTCTAAGTTCTTTGCCCAATACATTGGAGACATTGGTTGTTTTCGTGAGCAATTCTACTCCAAATGGCATATTATCAATGAGTCAGGTAACTAGCAGCTTGTTAAATGAAGAAACAAGAAGGAAAACTGCAGGAACAGATAATGCACAGGCCTTTGTTACTGAGAATAGGGGGAGGAGTGAGAGTAGGGGACCAAAGGGTGGTCGTAGCAAGTCTAGAGGTGGATCACAGACTAAGAAAAGTATGGAAAATGCTTTCATTATGGCAAGGAGGGACACATTAAGAAGAATTGCTTTGCCTTGAAGGAAACGAAAGAATCGAATAATGAGCAGAAGAATGACACTAACACTACAGCTACTTTGGATAATAAAGTAGTGATTCTGACCAGTGAAGTTAAAGAGTTTTTTAGTGTTGCTGATGATCAGGTTGAGTGGGTTGTTGACACAGCAGCATCCTACCATGCTACTCCTTGTAAGGAGATGTTCACGACGTACAAAGTAAGGGGACTTTGCCACTGTAAAGATGGGCAACACAAATCATTTGGATATTGTCGGGATCGGTGATGTCTGCATTCAAACCGATATTGGTTGCACAATGATGCTGAAAGTTGTGCGAGATATTCCTGATCTGCGGTTGAATCTGATTTCCGGGACTTCATTGGACCGTGCAGGTTATGAAAGCTACTTCGGAAATGGCAGGTGGAAACTCACTAAGTGGTCTCTTTTTTTTATGCTGTACAAGACACATGTGAAGCTATGCAAAGGTGTGTTGAATGCTGTTGAAGACAGATCCTCTCCAAATCTGTAGCACAAGAGACTTAGACATATAAGTGATAAATGACTGCAGTTATTGACAAAGAAAGATTTGATTCATTATTCCAAAGGTACATCCCTTGACTCTTGTGATTATTGCTTGTTTGGTAAACAACATAGGATTTCTTTTTCTATAACATCAACGATAAAATCTAACGTATTGGATTTGGTATATTCAGATGTTTGTGGTCCTATGGAGGTGGAGTCATTGGGTGGTAATAAGTTTTTTGTCACATTTATTGATGATGCATCCAAGAAAGTCTGGGTTTATGCGTTGAAATCGAATGATCAGGTGTTCCAGGTATTTCAGCAGTTTCATGTCATTGTTGAAAGAGAAACAAGAAAGCTCTTGAAATGTCTCTGCATAGATAATGGTGGTGAGTACACATCCAACCAATTTAAAGGCTATTGCTCGAAGCATAGTATTCGACATGAAAGAACAGTTCCTGGTACTCCACAGCACAATGGTGTAGTGGAAAGAATGAACCGCACTATTATTGAAAGGATGAGATGCATGATTAGAGTGGCACAGCTACCCAAGCCATTTTGGGGTGAAGCTGTACTGACTGTCGTTTACCTGATAAACAGGTCTCCCTCAGTTCCTTTGGATTTTGATCTTTCGGAAAGGGTATGGACTGGTAAAGATGTTTCTTATTCTCATTTGAAGGTGTTCGGGTGCAAGGCTTTTGCACATGTACCAAAGGAGCAGCGTTCAAAGCTGGATGATAAGGCAGTATGTTGCATTTTTCTTGGCTATGGTGGAGCCGAGTTTGGCTACAGGTTATGGAATCTAGATAAAAAAAATTATAAGAAGTATGGATGTGGTATTTCATGAAGACCAATTCTTTGAAGATATTGAAAAGACTGAAAAGACTAATGAAGTTGTTGATGGAATGGTTGATCTCACACCGACTCCTTCTCCAGTGCAGACTACAGGTGGAGAAGGTGGACAAAATGATCTTGATCGTGATGAGGCGTAGGGGTTGCCAGATGAATAGGGTGTTGAGCAGGAGGAGCAGTCTCCTCAGTCAGAAACCACAGAACCTCAGGTTAGGAGGTCTACTCGAGAGTGTCAACCATCAGCAAGATATCCTGCAGTAGATTATATTTTGCTTACTGATGAGGGGGAGTTAGAGAGCTATCCAGAAGCAAAAACTCATGCAAATAAAGATAAGTGGATGGTGGCTATGCAGGATGAGATGAGTTCTTTGAAAAAGAACAATACTTATGAGCTGGTGGAACTTCCAAAAGGCAAGAATTTTCTGAAGAACAAATGGGTGTCAAGCTGGAGAGAGATGACAGTGAAAAACTGATAAAGCACAAAGCACGGCTAGCTAGTGGTAAAAGGCTTTGCGCAGACGAAGGGTATTGACTTCAATGAAATCTTCTTTCCAGTTGTGAAGATGACTTCTATCAGAGTTGTCTTGGGTCTAATCGCCAGCATGGACCTTGAACTTGAACAGACGGATGTGAAGACTACATTTCTTAACGGTGATTTGAAATAAGAGATCTACATGACTCAGCCGGAGGGGTTTAAGGTAGAAGGAAAAGGACAGTTGGTTTGTAGGTTGAAAAAGAGTCTCTACGGGCTGAAACAAGCGCCGAGACAATGGTACAAGAAGTTTGATTCATTCATGGTGAGTCATGGGTACCGGAGGATAGTTGCAGATCACTGTGTTTATGTTCGTAAATTTGGTAATGAAAAGTTTATCATCCTTCTTTTATATGTAGATGACATGTTGAAAGTTGGACAGGATAGTAAGATGATTGGCAGGTTGAAGAGGGACATGTCAAAGACTCTTGACCTGAAAGACTTGGGTCCCGCACAACAAATTTTGGGAATGCAAATACGTCGTGACAGGAATGCCAAGAAGCTGTGGTTGTCACGGGAGAAATATGTTGAACGGGTGCTAGCGAGATTCAACATGATAGATGCTAAGCCAGTTAGCATACCTTTAGCCAATCACTTCAAGTTCAGTAAGAGATTATGTCATACTACAGATGAAGAAAAGGAACAGATGATGTATGTTCCATACTCCTCAGCAGTGGGGAGTCTTATGTATGCCATGGTGTGTACACAGCCATACATTACTCATGCAGTGGGTGTAGTGAGCAGATTTCTTTCTAACCCTGGGAAAGAGCATTGGGAAGCAGTGCAGTGGATCTTCAGATATTTGAGATGTACATCAGATTTTTTATTGTGTTTTGGAGGCTTAAAACCAGTACTTGTAGGCTTTACAGATGCTGATTTTGCAGGCGATCTTGATCGTCGGTTGTCTACTTCTGGGTACTCATTTACTTTTGCAGGGGGAGCTATTTCCTAGCAGTCTAAACTATAGAAGTGTACATCATTGTCTACAACCGAAGCAGAATACATTGCTGCTAATGAAGCAGGGAAGGAGATGATTTGGTTGAGGAATTTCTTTCGAGAATTTGGTTTGAAGTAAGGAGAGTATGTAGTCTATTGTGATAGTCAGAGTGCTATGAATCTTAGTAAGAATGCTACATACCATGCCCGCACGAAGCATGTTGATGTGAGATATCATTGGATTCGTGAGGTCATCGAAAAGAATCTCATGAAGCTGGAAAATATTCACACTGACAAGAATCCCTCTGACATGATGATTAAGGTAGTGTCTAAGGGAAAGCTGGAGCTGTGTTCAGAGTTGGCAGGACTGGACTCCTAGTAAGGGGGCTCAGAGGCGTCTTCCCTATGGTCTGGAGGGGGAGATTGTTGGGCCTAATGGGTCCAAACCAAGTGGGTTCACGGTCATGGGTATTTTGGTAATTGTACCGGGACTTTCTTATTGACTAAGATAGGGTTTTTGGGGGATAAGAAAGAGAGCATTATATATTGATGTAATGTGTAACCCATGAAATGGAGAGCATATCATAAAGAGTGAACCTAAAAGAGAGTCGAGTTTTCTTTCCCGTGGACGTAGGCAAGATTGTTGAACCACGTAATTCTCTTGTGTGTGATTGCTTGTTATTGTGTGGTTGCTCGATCGCTCGATCGCTTATTCACGTTTCCACATACGCGCGCACAACACTTATTAAGGGTTCTTAAGGTCTCCACCCTGGCTTAACATTCCCCACCCTGTCTCTACTCTCTAACTCTCTTAAGCTCTCCATCATTCTCTCTTAATAAAAGATGATGGCAATTCATGACCGTAAGGTGAGATCTCCTGCCAGACCCAATACATCCAGCATAAGAAGTAGAAGGTGATAACAAGAATTGCAGAATGCATAGAGATGAGTGGATGCATTAGAGGTCTATGTTTGTTTCATATTACGCTCTCTGTTTTTTAAGTGAATTGTGTTTCTCTATTATTATAGTTCATAGGCTGTTGAATGATCTTTCTATAACCACCATGACCATACGATCCATGTCGCTATGGTCATCTTAGTTGGACCCAAAATTTGGAATTGATGATGAGCATGCATGATTTACATGCTGGAGACTGTATTTCATTGCATGTTACACTTTCTGTATTTGATTCATTATTTGGGCTTGTTTAGGCACTGAAGTTGCATGTACGTATTTCACTCTCTGTTGGGTGTGGGCCGGAACTGTCCATTTCCATACATATTGAGTATGGGTTTTTTCTTACACTATTTACATGTTGATGTTGGGTTTTCCATATTTTAACCACTGTTTGGGTACTTGCATGAACTCAGTCATTGTGCTCACTATGTTCAATGAAGCACGGACACGGATACGAGACACGGATACGATACGATACGGATACGCAGATACGCCATTTCTCAAAAAAGTAGGATATGATACGTCGGGGATACGTTGATTTTTTTTTATTTTAAATATTTTTTATATGACGTTATGACCAAATCTAACATTATTTCAATCAAAATAGCCATAAAATATGCACTTTCATTGATTTAATCATCATTAAACATTACATTCAATACTTCCAAGTTTCAACTTCCAACTTCCAAGTTTCACCAACTACAACAGAAGAAACAATAAGTAAGCATATAACCCAAACAAATAGACAATGCATCCACTTAAACTTCAATTGCCTGATCACCAGGTCCACCACCATCACCTCCATCACCATCTTCACGAAAGAGCACGGCCTCCAATTCCGGTTCATCAAGGGAGAGTTGTGCAACCTCAAGCTCTCCAACATCATCAAACGAATCAAAAGAATCTCCAGTAATATCCCACATCTTGGTTTCTCCTTTTATATATTGTGGAGTTCTTCTTGAAAGAAGGCGAAGATTGTTATGAATGAAAACCAAGTCTTCAGCACGTTTTGGTGTCATCTTATTCCTTCTCACCGAGTGCACAAAGGAATAAGTACTCCAATTCCTCTCTGCACATGACGACGAGGAAGGTTGCACAAGTAGCTTGAAAGCTAGAGTTTGAAGCAAAGGTGCAAACGCACCATAGGTGACCCACCAACTTTTAGGATCCATATCATAGCGATCACGAATGGAATCAATATCTGCAAAATATCCCGACTTGCTAGAGAAATCATCAAATTCTGTGCTTATCCTTTTGCGCTCCTCCAAATTAGGAAAATATTTTTTTAAGGATTTTCATTCTTTTTGTAGCAACCTCCATATCTCTATGTGGAGCAACTCGACTAGGATCCTCATGAAGCCAATGTTCGCTATAGTACCTTGAATAGAAAAAAAAAATGTAGGCAATAAGTTTATGATTAAGAGTTTAAGACTAAGAGGGAGAAAAAAAAAGTTAAAGACTAGAAGTCACCTTGGATTTAGTGAATGAGCTAAGCAATGGAGAGGAGTGTTGTTCTTGTTCCAACGATCCACAAGAATTTTATGCACCACATCATAAAAGGTCGATGTCTCATCAAGTCTCTTTCCTTCATGCCTATATATTACACCCTTCACTTTTTCTATCATGGTATCCCACATGTCATACACCAAGTGAAGACAAGGCCTATCCGTGTCACAAGCCCTTAGCATATCATATATAGGAGCCGTAAAAGAGAGTATATAAGTCATTTTGTCCCACCAAATGTCATCTAACACAAACTCTTTCACAGCTTTGGCTTTCTCCTTATCATCCTCTTTGTAGGAACTCCACCTTTCACTAATAACCATGGCTTGAAGACTACCTTTTATGAGCTTAAATCTCTTAAGCATGACAAGGACCGAAGCAAAACGTGTACTTGCAACCGAAAGCAACTTCAAAGGGACAAATTCATTAAAAATAGCCAATCTCATGGAGTGATTCATGATAAAGTTCTTAACAAACACAACATCCTCGGCCAAGTCCGTGATCCAATGACAGTCCTCATATGTTAGAGCATTGTTTTCAATATTCTTTGCCATACAAATGTTTTGCAAGGCAAGGTTGAGTGTATGAACCACACATGGTGTCCAAACAAGATTTTCAAATTGTGCTTCAATGAGATGCCCTGTACCCGCACAATTCTTAGCATTATCAGTTATCACTTGAATCACATTTTGGGGACCAACCTCTTCTATCACTTCTTTCAACAAACCATAAATGAAGTACTTATCTTTAATTTCACCCGTACAATCCACGGCTTTAAGGAACATAGGCCCACTTTCTGTCACCGCCATAAAATTAATCAAGGGCCTCCTCTGTGAGTCACTCCATCCATCACTCACAATGCTTACACCTTTTTCTTTCCATGTGCCTTTAATTGGTTCTAGCAATCTATCAATATGAGCATTTTCTTATTGGAGTAGACTTGTCCTTAGCTTATTATATCCCGGTGGCACATAGCCAACAAGAGCATTGTTTGCTGCAAATTGGATACAACTCACATAATAAGGGCTCTTGCTAGGTGAAATGGTAAGCCCGATGCATAGAACATCCTAGCAACCTCTACATCCATTTGGTCACGCAACTTCAGGTTAAATGACTTCCCAATAGCCGTATTACTGTCACTTGCACCCCAACTTCCACTTCCACTTCCACTTGCCTTCCTTTTTTTTTGAATCATAATCCACACTAGAAGTAGGCAAAGGTACTTTCTTTGGTGCATTTTTCTTCAATCTCTCATTGCATTCATCCTCTAACCTTTTCATCTCCGCAATATCACTACACTTAACTTTTGGACAAAATACAACAGCATGACCAGCCTCATGTATCAAATGAGCCCTCACCCTTGTGTACGAGCTTCTCTTGGTTTGATGGCAAAAATTACATTGCCACGACACATTTCCCCCTCCATCACCAAGCTAGTTTTTGTTGTTTTGTCACATACCTCCAAAGAGGGTGGTGAGCATCTTCTTCAATAGAAGGAGAAGATGCAGTAGTACTAGCACCCGCACTAGAAGCCATATGACTAAACACTTGGTTGTTGGAAATAAAAAATATCACCTAAGGATAATGGAATTGAGAATTAAATGGTATCCATGGATTTGTGAATTGATGCAGAATAAAGAAAAAGAAGAAACAGCAGCAGCACTGCATCAGGAAAAAAAAAAAAGAAATAGCAGCAGCAGCATAGCATCAAGATAAAAAGAAAAAGAAAAAAAAGACAGCAGCAGCACTACAGCAGCATAGCAGCAAGAAAAAAAAATTAACAGCAGCAGCAACACAGCATCAAGAAAAAATGGAAAAAAAGAAACAGCAGCAGCAACATATATGTATTACACAGTAGAAGCTAGGAGAAGTTGACAGTAGCAAAAAAAAAAAAAAAAAAAAACAGACATCATAACACAAAAAATGAAAAGAAAGGCAGCAGCAGAAGATCACAATAGAAACAGCCAGCAGCAAACAAAAGGAAAAAAAAAAAGGCAGCAGCAAGCAAATCAATGGAAAAAAAAAATCAGCAGCAGAAGATCACAATTCACGGCAGAAACAGCCAGCAGCAAACAAAAGGGAAAAAAAAAGGCAGCAGCAGCAATCAATGGAAAAAAGGCAGCAGCAGAAGATCAAAGCATCACCAAAAAAAAAAAAAAAACACTGCAGTGGTGAAACGGCAGGCACAGCACAGCAAATAACCAGAAAGCAGCACAGCACAGATGAAGAGAAAAAAATAAACAAAAGGAAAGAAAGAAGAGAAAAAAAGAACCTGCCCAGGTGAAACGCCACAACAAATAACCAGAAAGCAGCTGTGATGCTCGTCGGATGAGGATGACGATGGAAGAGAAGGAGAAAGTGATGGCCGGTGATGCTCTCGTCGTCGGAGGATGAAGATGGAGGAGAAGGTCAGATCCGGTGAAGCTCTCGTTGTCGGAGAATGAAGGCCGGTGATGCAATCATCGTCGGAGGATGAAGGATGCCTAGGGTTTCTGCAATGAAGCTCTCCCCCTTTCGTTTCTCCTCTTCCCACTTCGTTTTTCTTCTTCCCTCTTCGTTTTTCTTTTTTATAACTTAAAACGTGTCCCGTCACGTGTCCCGTATGCAACAGTGCGTATCCCGCACGTATCGGGACGTATCCCTCGCGTGTCCGCTATAAAAAAAATAAAAATAAATATCCGATACGAAAATGACGTATCCCGGACGTATCTCTGGCGTATCCGTGTCCGATACGTCCGGGATACGGATACGCCACCCATTTTAAGGTATCCGTGCTTCCTAGCTGTGTTGATATGATTTGGATGTTGCATTTCATGTCTTTTATTTATTATTTACATGTAGAACTTCACCCATTCTACTCATTGTTACACACTTTCTCGGATTCCATTTACTGCTGGCCATTTGAATCCTATGGATTTTTCGTGGTGTAATTATACTTTTAATGCTGAATTCTGCTCAGTGGATTTCACGCACCTCATCAGTTGCTATCTGTCTCATTTGGTGAAATAGTGGCTTGCGTTTTTTCCATATACAATAATCTTACGCTTGAAAGTGTTCATGATAGTTTGATGTTTATTTAACTATCAACAATAACCAACTTTTACTTACTAAGAAAGTGAACTAAAGACTTGTGTGGGGAGATTTCCAGAACCACAGGATTAAGTTAATCGCAGCCATCAGATGAGGCTAAGCACTCTCACGTGCCATCCTCGTGCCATCCACGTGGCACCAAGCTCACCCCGGCTACCAGGACAGGAGGTCCGGCCGAAGTCAGGCAGCTCCGGGCCCTTAGCGCCGAACTGGCCCACCTCGGGCGTCACCTCGGCAAGGAGCTCCACCTCGGCTGGGCCACCCCGGATGCCATCTCGACAGAAATCTCCACCTCGGCTGAAGAAGCCGGGACAGAAGCCGAAGCAAGAGAGAACCTTCACCTGCGCCCCTCATCCCCCACGTCATCAGGCACGTGGAGGGATAGGGGCACGAGCTAGTGGGACAGACGCGACATCCAGCCGCCCACAATCTTCGCCAGATCCCTGACAGGGTGGCATCCAGCGGCTGAGGCCACATCAGGGCAGGGCCCGAGGGCAGATCCGCTGGTACCCCTACCGCCAAAGGCGCCCAACAGGATCTGGCCCAACAAGATGTGCATTAAATGCGATGTGGGCCGACCCGACGGGCATTTAATGCAAAGTGGGCTGCATTGGACTACAATTAATGCAATGTGGGCTGATAGTGACTTCCCAGTCGAATCACGGGACCCACACCACAATATCTCCCAAAGATACGTTCCACACTCTATAAATAGAGGCTCAAGCCACCATCCAAGGTACGCCATTTTTCATACACAAAGCCCTTACTCTGTCTCTCTTCTCCCTCTCCTTCCATTGTTCCAGTTCATTCACTGACTTTGGCATCGGAGAGCCTTGCGCCGCCCAGGCCAGGGTCCTCTGACCGTGTGTTCTTCCCTTTCAGGCTTTCGGACGGCATCCAGTCATCCCCAGTCACCATCATCTTCTCGGATAAGTCCTATAAGGCTCCCTCCTTATTGTGGGTCATTATTTTCTGCACCTACAAGACTAATGTGAATGACCTAATCTCTCTTGTGATCAAATGTCCTCTGAGGTCATTTTGAATCTTATTGAAAGTAAAGATTTCTTTGGTGCATCGATCCAACATCTCAATTTGAATCCATCTTGCCTACTCCCTCATCCCAGCATCTCATTTATGTGCTTGGTCCTTAATCACAAAATTAATTGATGAGAATCCAAGAATAAAGAGAAAATATGTTGCATCATCATTTTAGCCTTTTCTTATTAGGGAATAAATTGGCTAGAAACAAAAAAATTGGAGAAAATAATTACTTTTTGTACCGTTTGATAGGTAATCCATGGAAAGTCTTAATAATAAAAATACAAAATATATGGTTGCTTTTGAGGTTTAATAAAATAAAGGGGCCTTTCTATAGAAAAACTCAAAATAGTTAAGGGTGAAGGATATTTTACTACGGTAACAGTTTTCTAAGAAAGGATGCAGGTCCATCTTATGATAATACTCTTATTTGGACCAATGAAGAGAAAAGCATGTGCTATGGACAATGCATGTGTTATGGCCAAAATTGAGCATCCTCAAATTTCATAACCCTAGAACTTCGATGGCCTTCCATTAAAACTCCAAAGACATCAATATCTAAAGGTGGGACCCACATGCCACCATTTCTAAATGTGGACTCATGTTGTAATTCTTAAAGGCAGTCCAAAGTCGTAATTGCTGGAAGGTTGGCCCCAAGTATCACAATTTCTAAAGGGTTCCCCATATTGTAATTTTAAAAGGAATTAAAGCCTCATATACCACAATTTTTAAAGGTGCAGTTCCATATAATTTCCAAACGTGGGCAACATTAAAGGTGGGCCCTGCATATATAATTTCTAAATGTGATCCCCATATTGTCATTCCTGAGGTGGGCTTCACGTGCTACTTTCCATCCTTACCACAAATTATAAAGGTGGACACATGTGATTTTCTTTTTAATGCAGACCCACATTTTAATTCCTAAAGGTGGCCCCATTTAATTTCTAAATGCGACCCCCACATTTTTATTTTTAAAGGTGAACCCCCACATTGTAATTTTTTAAACATCGGCCCAACATTTCACAATTCCGGTCCTAAAGGTCTGCCAATGTTATAATCTCTAATGGTGGGCCCCATGTAACAAAATTTTTAAATGACAGCTCTACATTGTAATTTCTAACATGGGTCCCTACTGTAATTTCCAAATGTGGGTCCTGAAATTCCCGCTAGATGTAAATTCCATAAATCTCAGTAAAGTAGCAGACCGACCCTTTGAATTGAGATGACTTCTATACTACGCAAACAAATGGGCCCTTAAGTTTATTTCATTCATGATAATAGCTTATATAATGTATGTTTTTGGAATTCTTTTTATTGAGAAAAAGTCTCTCATTTCTTCTAATTTTAAAAATGTTCCTGAGAAATTAATCGTTTTAATTGCTCGCATTCGGCATCTTTAATTTATTCTATTTTGATAATCAAGCAAGGAGACTGGGACCAAGAAAGCGGCCACACCGGGAAGAGTACACCTGCTGTACACAAGGAGGAGGCACCCACACAAGAGGATAGAGTCTGCCCATACACATGGGGTGAGATAATAATCAGGGGTCACACATTGGGAAGCTGTGCAAAAGACAGTGTTGTGAAATCAGCTGGGCAACCCCTTGTTCTCAAAGCCATTGGTGTTGTAACTTTTTTTTTTTTATCGGTAACGGTAAAATATATTAAAGACTTAAGAAAGGTACAGTAAAGAAGATGGAAAGAAAAGACATGCGAAGGTATTAGAGCTAAATACCAACACAAAACAAGAAATTACAAAGGAGCAAGCAAAGATTCCTCTCTTTCTACCCCCGACTTAGCCAAAGCATCCGCCATGCCATTCCCCGACCGATGCATATGATGAAACTCAACATTCAAAGATGATGACCAAGTCTTGATTTCATTGAAAAGAAATTGGAATTTCCATGGACCCTTCTCCAAACAAGACATCCAAGAAATCGCATTTGAGGAATCGCTTTCCACCACTATGCTATGAAAATTATTTGAGACACAGATCCTTAGAGCTTCTAATATAGCTAACACTTCCGCTTCATTAGAATCTTTGATGCCTATATACTTTGAGAACATAAATAATACATCTCCCTTGAAGTTCCTCAAGATGCCACCTATACCTGCAGGTCCTGGTTTTCCTCTTGCGGCACCATCAACATTAAATTTAAGAACATTAGGAGAAGGAGGAGCCCAAGTGACTAAATGTTTCTTCTTAACACATCTGCTTCCCAAACAAGCTTCCCAATTGGTGTTGTAACTTAAAACCATTTAAAGTGAAAACGTTGCTCTCTTGGGTTGTTCAGATCTTTTTCAACTAAATTGCAGGGAGCTTTGCCGACTTTAAAATAGGACAGCGGACATGTACTTAGTGGAGCTCATTGGAACTACGTACTAAATCCAAGAGGGTTTCAAACGTAACCATCTAATAAAAATTTAATCCACAGATGATGCCAGCTGACTAATCCAGTCCCTGGAATTGAAAACCAACAATTCATGTTGACGTTAGATCCAACACCTGGCAGCATATAATGGATGTGAGTTCTTGAAAAAATAGAACATAAGGCTTATGGAGCTTACCACCCACAAGATAAAATCAAAGTGGAGAGATCTATGTAGAGGTCAGAATGGCCATCAGTATTACTAGCAAATCTTTTTTTTCTTTTTTTTTTAAATGGCCCTCAGTATGATGTTAACAAGCATTAATTATAAGTTCATTTAAAGCCAGCTGTAGCTCAGTTTAGTTTAGTTTTTTTTTTTTTTTTTTTTTTTTTTTTTTTTTTTTTTTTTTTTTTTTTTAACATTTAGCTTAGTTGGTTAGGACCCCAAATGCCCCTTTTAGGATGCTAAGAGTGAATGAGTTGGAGTCAACTCCTTACAAACATAAGAAGAAAAAATAGTCTGAATTTATCTGTTTGATAAAATTAAGCCCTTTTTCAGGTGAATTCACAAAAAAAAATATTATGGTGTTCCATAACAGTCTTCTGCTTACATATGCGCTTTATTCATAATCAACAAACTTGAGATCTAAAAAAAAAAAACACACACACTCACATTGGAGATCAAACAGAGCTCCCTAGACGCGTGCACACTCTAGCATCTTTGTACACCTTGCCAGGACGACAGTAGTAGCCTTTCTTTGGGGCACAATGCAAGTCCTCTGAGCAAATGCACAACCCTTCAAGTGCACAACCTTCCTTGATTATAATAGGCCTACCCTGTATCCCAAGAACCTGATCAGTCCACTCACTAGAAAACAGCCCAAATGGATCATATGCCTCTTTCACCTTCAAAAACTCCCCAATCTTACTGTACTTCTTGATGCCCCCATCGAATGCAAGGTTGCGATTCTTCCCCCAGTGAGGGGACCCCCCATACTTGAAGATTGCCATCTGCTCAATCTCTTCTAGTATGTCCTCATGGAGCCTAGGAGCCATAGGATCCTTGCTTCTGTAGTATGTGATGTCAAAATCTAACCCGTTTTCTTGTTTAGCTAAGTAAGCGTCTGAGGCCGTAACATACCGCATTAGGATTCCATTGTAGAGCTCTACACCACATAGAGCATCTGGGACCATGTCTCTAAGCTTTTGAACATCTTGAATGAAGCTCTTGACTTTGGATAGTCCAATGCTGAAAGTTGTTTGATGGAAGAACTGCCCCTTTACTCTAGAATCCCATGGACATGCCGATGGTTGGCCATCTTCTGAGCCATCTAGGCAGCTTCCTGAGGCTTGCAGATCGTTATGGTTACCCACAATTGGGTAGCCTGTGAATAAGTGGCGATTGTTCTTGAATCCATACCCAGTGGCCATGAGCGTGGTTGTTGTTATCTTCGCATTTGTGCATTTCCCACTGGCCTCATTCTTCGCTTCGTAGTGCTCCTCTAAACAAACACCAAAAAGTCACATTGACAACAATCAAATACTTAGTAACTAGTTATGGACCAAAGCTTCCACATGGATGTAGATTAGCCAAAGCTTCCACATGGATGTAGATTAGAATTGTCTGAAATGTCTGAAATCAAACTCACCTGTCGACCTTACCAACGCCAATGTCAGTGTCGGTATGGAGCGAAATCCGATGAAGTCGTTCAAACCATCCCCTGATGCATTGGATGAGACCCGATCATCAAGCCGGTAGACAACCTTGTGTCGGCTGGGGTACCATATCATGTCTCCAAACTCATGTTGATTGCCAAAAGTAACAGCCTGTTCTCCTAAATCTTTGTCATTCCTCACTTGATTTGTCATGGATCTTTTGAAGAGAGGCTGCAATCTCAGAGTAACCTATGAGAGATTGGAGATGAGTTAACAAGCAGTCAATTTCAATTTACTTACACATCAAAGAACAAAAGGAGCATTGCAGGCCAAAAACATATATTCATATCAACCGAAATCACAATTAGTACTAACTGATACAGAATGGAAGGCTTTACCTGTGAAATAACTCCAAGGACCCCCAATGAGACCTTAACAGCATTCATATCAGGGTGATTGCTAGAAAGAGTCCGAACCTTGGCATAACCCTCGCTAGCGGTGGCCGGAGTGACTATCCGAAGCCCCACAACATAGTCATGAACAGAGCTTCCTTTGTCCCACAGGGTGCTTCCATGTGCACCAGTGGCCATAAGGCCACCCATGGTCAAGCCCCACCAGTATGGTGTATAAGGCAACGCTAGACCAGCCTTTGCTGCCCCATCTATCACCTCCCTTAGTGTCACACCACTCTCCACTGTCATAAGCATCATCGATTTGTCAATGCTCAGTACTCGGTTGAGATTACGGGTGCTTATGAGCAGCCCATCATCTCCTCCAGGACAAACCAACTTGGTTATGCTGTGTGAGTAGCGAGTTGCCACTTTCATCTTCCTCTTGCTCATTGTAGCCTTGGCCACTGCGGAAACAAGCTCCTCTTCAGTAGTGGGGTAGACCACCTCACCTGCACGACACACACTCCGGTCCGGGAACGCTCCATATGAATTCGTGACAGTGCAATTTATTGTCTTAGATGAACAGTTTATTGGATCTTCTGGGGGACTGCATTCCACCAATAAGATCAACAGAAACAGGCAATGCCACCGGAAAATACCCTTCACTAGTCCCATTGCACACACCATGTAAGTGAGTGTGGAGGTGATGTTGGTAGACATGACAATACTACACATATATATATATATATATATATAAGCATAATGATCCATTCCTTTCTGATAGAAACCATCAGCATCACATGCCTTAATTCATCTGTAGTATAACGCAGCAAGACACGTACAGATACGAACAAAAAATAACCCAACTCACTTTGTAGACTTTACAGCATTACCCTCTTTGAACGAGGCTTATTATATTCCCATGTGGCGCTCATGGAATTAGTTAAGATTTATAACTTACTTTGTTCAATGATGCATTCAACTCAATTGATTTTAAACAAACCTATTCAATTCTGATCATAGTTACCTAGTTCGCAGTTCAGCTAATTCATATTTGAGTTTGCAATTTGTAATTTGTAATTTGAGGCTTAGCTTTATTATAAAATGTGATGGATTTTTTTACTTATCAATTCGTCTTATTTGTAGTTTCAGTTCGAAATGTTCAATGTACTAATTATTCTGTGTCCATGCATTTAGTCCATCACTAAGGTTCGTGTCTAAAATCTAAACTACACAAAATAATGGTTAATTATTTTTTTTGTAGGTGGAATTTTACTTCAATAGAGTTGAGCCCACAATCAATTGTTGTGTGCAAAATACATACAAGTAAAATAATAACCAAAGTAAAATTCCATATTTTACTAGTGATCAATATTAAGGTGGGGCCAACCTAATTAGTTTTAGATATGGAATAGGTGACTGCTTTTGAGTGGCTGAGAACTGTAGGTGGCCACCACTAAACGATTTATATAACTCGACCCATATAACCATATTTTTGCCAGTAGTTCACAAATCAAATTGTGAAATGTTCAGAATGAACTATTCACAGTTTGAAGGTGGTAAGTAACTGTGGATCTGATTTTGAAAAGAATTGAGGCATTTGAGTCACATTTGAGTCATGCTTCAACATCCTAACTTGGGGTGCTTAATATATTTTATTTTTTATTTTATTCTTGGGGGTGGGGGTTTTGAGTGAATTGAGGCATTTGAGTCACATTTGAATCATGCTTCAACATCCTAACTTGGGGTGCTTTTTATATTTTATTTTTTATTTTATTCTTGGGGGTGGGGGGTTTGAGAGAGAGAGAGAGAGAGAGAGAGAGAGTTCAAATGAATTCAATGGGATGACGCTTTTAATCAAAAGAGAACACGGTGTCATGGGTTGGCAAGATTCCATTCCCCTACATAATAATTTATAATAATATTTGGCCCAACTCTTACCAAGGCATGTTGATGATCCTGTTGCATATATATATAATTTACAAAGGGAAAAAGATTTATGAGGTGGGAGCAATTTTTCTGTTGTTCACATGCTCAGCATTCAGCATCTTTGTTCGATTTTGATTATTTAGGTCGGTTGTCTCTAGTTGGTGCACCCTGCTAGATAAAATCATCATATATAAGAAAAATACTTTGCTTCACCAAATCATGATGAAAACAGTGCAGCATTTTATATTTATTAACTTAAACCCGTTGTAGAAACGAAAACAAAAAATGTAGAAAATGGTAGGACAAAAACATGGACTTGGAATCTTATTTTCTTGGTCCTTGTGGGCTTCAACTTCAGATGAGTGTTAAGGAGTAAAAATTACCTTAATTAGATATCTCAGTTGTATACATAATGGCCCTTTGATGGATGGTTACTGTTTAAATAAGCTGTTGTTTGTAAAAAAAATTCATATTAATTAAATATCATCTTTAGCATGAAGGCTCATCACAACAATATACAGGGCCGGCCCAAGGGGCAGGCGGGAGAGGCCGCCGCCTTGGGCCCCCAATAATTATAAAATTTTTAGGGCCCCATATTATTTTATGTATTTGTATATATATGTGTAAATATTTAGTCTAATATGTAAATTGAAAGGCCCAAATTAATAACACATGTGTGTAACTATTTAGCCCAATAAATAAATTAAAAGGCCCAAATTTAAAGCCCACCTTATTTAAAATAACCATTATTTAAAAAGCCAAACTTAAGGCCCACCACCATATCACCATAAGATAAGACTTTAAAAGTCAAACATGGGCCCACCACCAAAAGATAAGACCACCAAACTTTTCAGCTTTCCTCATTTCTCGTGAGCATCAAAAAAACTTGATTATACAAGTTTGATTAGTGACTTTGCAGCTAAAAATGCGAGAAGATCTTATTTTCAGTAATACTTTTTTGTTTTTTTTTTTTCTAGGTTTATTAGCCTTGTTTTTTGGAAAGGAATGTTGGTGTGTGAATTGTAGGCTTTTGGCCAGGGTGGGTAGTTTAAGAGAACTATATTGTGCTTGATCCTTGGGATTAAATATAGCCTCCCTCGGTACGTAGGCAGTCCTAAAGTTATCTGCATGCAACACTTTTTTTGTAATAAAAAATATCAATTTTTTATTTGAAAATTATAATGAATTAAATTTTTTTTTAAATAATTGTATAAGGGCCCCATTTTTTAGAGGTCGCCTTGGGCCCCCTAAACGTCGGGGCCGGCCCTGACAATATATATATATATCTAAAAACTACAAAAGAAAGACTTTTAGCTGCTAAAAAGTATTTTTTTCATCAGTTTTTTTAAACCGTCTCTAAAAGTGCTGTTTTATATTATTAATTAATTGTTGACTATAAAAATAATCTTTTAGTGGCAGAAAAATGTTGTGTGGCATAAAAAAAAAACCACTTTTAGCGGCAAAGAAAAACCGCCGCTAAAGGCAATTTTCATGCGGTGAAATGTCCCTTTTTCTTATAGATTATTCGAGTCCACTATCATGTTTGGATTGTGACATAAATACTTTAAGGTTTGCTGCTAGCCTGTCCGTGCCCAACCCTCTTTTATTGAGGCTTTGTTTAACTGTAGCAAAGTTATTTAATATCATCATCAACATATTTTTAGAGTCCCATCAAAGATTAAAAAGTTAAACTATAAATAGGTTAAAACAAGCTATTTTCAATCTTTATCAAAACCTTAACTCATCATCCTATGTGGGCCTAACGTGCTAAGTTCTCTTGACTCTTCTGATCTCCATATGAACATGATTTATTGTTTCGATATCCACGGGCTTGTCCCTTGTCATATTTGTTAATTAGATGCACTGTCTACATCTCTCTCTCCATCTTCTCTAGAAAATGGGTGTTGAGGACCTGTTCCCGGTGTACTGGCCTGCATATATGCCAGTAAATGTTAGCATGCGTGATTACAAATGATGCCAACCAAACCAGATGTCCCATCACCTGCATTGTAAATAGCCAGCAAGGTTGCGCATTTCATGGTCGGTGGAAGGTGGAGTCCAGTAGGCTAGAGGGGTTCCATGTGGTTCGGGTTTACCGTGAAGCAGGTGGGTGTAGAGGGGGGTGGTGGAAAACATATGGGTGCGTTTGGCATCATCTTGCGGTTAGGATGTTTTCATGTTCCCGCGAGATAAGGTTGGGAAAAATAAACTTTGGTATGTTTAAGTTACTGTCCCAATTTTGATCTCACAGAAGGAATTTCAAAATCTTAACCCGCTGGAAGAAAAAAATTACTTTTTAATAAACCACTTCCTAACATAATTGTTCCTAATTTATCTCTTGCCTTTTGAAGAATGTAAGTTAAAGACTCCAAATCCTCTCATTTATCCTAAAGGTAGGCCCCATGTTCACAATCTCAAAGAAGATGACCCACTTTATAATTCGTAAAGGTAGGTCACACGATCACGATCACAAAAGTGGGCCCACATTATTAAATTATAATGGTGGGACCATAATGTGAATCCTATGAATGTGGCCCCATGTTCTCAAATCTAAAGGTGGATACCACATTGTATTTTTTTTAAAGGTGGGTCCCGTGTTCACAATTAACAAAAAAAAGATGGCCCCATGTTATAATTCTCATAAAGGTGGGCCCACATTGTAAATCCCATAATTACAATGCCTTTATGTTTTAATTTCTAAAGGTGGGGCACCACATTATAATTTCTAAAAGTGGTTCCTGTGTCTACTTCACAAAAAATGTGGCTCTACTTTGTCATTGATAAATATGGGTCATATAGTCACCACCACAAATGGTGGACCCACATTGTAAATTCTATGAATAAGAGGCCCATATTCTAATCTCTAAAGGTGGTACCATGTTGTAATTTTTAAAGGTGGGTCCCATATTTACATTCACAAATATTTTCCCTATATTATAATTTCTATAAAGGTGGGCCTACATTATAAATCCTATGAATATGGGTTCCATGTTCTAACTTTTAAATGTGGGTACATTGTTCTAATTTCTACAAGTGAGTCCCATGTACGATAATAATAGAGTGCAGCAAGCAGCAAAAGGTGGGTCCAACATTGTAAACCCTATGTCCGCTCCTTAGAAAAGGACTTTTATAATGTTATGAAACAAGTTTCGTATGGTATGTTCTCAGTAGAGTGATTTAAAATAATATTGCCAAACAAATTTTGCTGAGTATAGTCTCGGCACAATTCGATCTCAGCACAAAATTGGGAACAATTCAAGAACGATGCCAAACGGGCCCTATGTTTCCCTTGTCGTACATTCAGAGACTCTCAAGGGTGGGGCTACATCATGTACCATTGCTATAGCATAGTGGCAAGGCAACATAGCCTCACAGCATCAACTAGGGATTGATCATTGGTCCTTAAGTTGGGAGTACCACTTCTTCATCCATTATCTAAAGTAGTAAAAAGAAAAATTCATGGCCACTAGTTTGCATCCAGTACATCATGATTAGCACCAAAGAAGTCGGATGCACTCATGAATGTGGATTTAAAACTTAGGCCTGTTTGTTTGCATGAGAGTTTGAATGAAATAAAATTTGGAGTTAAAATCAATAAAAAAAAGAGGTTGGAGTTGAGGGTAAAAGCACAAAATGAAAAAAAAATTACTCATTTGTTTGTCATTTAGTAATTTTTTTTATTATAGAAAAATACATTAATTGCAAACAGAAAACAGATTACATCAAAGAATCGATATGGACTTGTTGTCTAATAAAATCCGTTACTTGATCCCACCATACCCTAATGCCTTCTGCAAACTTGGCGTGTCTAGTAAGTTTATGAGCCGCTTCATTACCCTCCCTTTCCACATGAGTCACTTCATAACTAGTGAAAAGCTTCAAAATATCATTGATCTTATCATTCACGTTGCCCTGTCTTATAAGTTTGGAGTATGAGATCTTAATGCTTCCACTTATAACTTTATTGAATAACTTTCAAGAATAATAGCTCCTACCCCCATCTGACATATCATATGCAACCCACGCAATGCAGCTAGAGACTCAATATAATCCGCCTCATCCATATCACTCTCTATCTTACTCATAGCCAGAATCACGTTACCCGCCTCATCGCAAAAGATGGCTCCAACACCAGATTTTTTTATATAAGTAAATAGAGCACAGTCGACATTAATTTTTTGTACACCTGTGACACCCCGGAGTCCCACATCGACTATAGAAAAGAAAGTGATTGGGATTATATGTAGAGCTTACACCCTTACATTGTATGAGGCCTTTTGATGGGTTGAGGCCCATCAGAAATAAAACCGTGAGGCCCGTAGGGCAAAGCGGACAATATCATGCATGCGTGTAGGGTGGGGTATTACAAATGGTATAGAGCCGACTCTCAACTAGTTCGAGTGTGGGTCCCCTGCCGTGGTCTGGAGCAAGTGGGTGGGTTTCCATGTGGGCTGGCCAAGAGGGCTGGTAGGCTACATGGACGTGCAGCCTTAAGGGGGGTGGAATGTGACGCCCCGGAGTCCCACATCGACATAGAGAGGAAAGTGATTAGGATTATGTGTAGAGCTTACACCCTTACCTTGCATGAGGCCTTTTGATGGGTTGAGACCCATCAGAAATAAAACCGTGAGGCCCGTGGGCCAAAGCAGATAATATCATGCATGCGTGTAGGGTGGGGTGTTACAACACCAATGGGAGGATGCTTCCACATTAAAATCTTTTCTTTGTGTAGACTGAAATTGTAATTTTTTACGAACCTGTAATCTTGTGCCAACATTAAAGCCCTCTTTACAGCCAAGCTTGGTTCCATGGGCCTGGCATTATGAATGCACGAGTTTCTTCTAAACCAAATGCCCCAATGCGATTGTGAAACACCAGCCCATATCTACCGAAGGAGTTGGTCATTTAGTACCTTTTAAAAGTATCTTTTTTGTTTCAATTTGTACCTTTTAAGAGTAGCTTGTTGGTCATTAATTTTGTACCGCATCTTTTGATTTGAAAAAAAAAAGGAGTTTTTCTTATATACCCCCTAAGGTTTCTTTGATTTGCAAATAAGCCCTTATAATTTTATTATTTGTAAATAGGCACCTGCTCTTTCATTATAATACCTTCTATGTCCCCGAAATCAGTAGCCTTCCGACCATCAAAAATTTTAGAGTGAAATGACACATTTGCCCTTCTCCCTATTATCCCTATATGTATATTTTCAAAAGCATGGACTTATTTTCCTCTAAAGCTATTAACATTAACAATCACTGTAGTATATTTAGTGAGGGAATAACCTTGCATAAATTTCATTTTTATTAATAAACGTCTTATTTCATTAAGTCCAAATTGGTCATAAAGATAATCAACATTGTACTTATAATTGGTTATAATTGATCTAATCCATCCACAATCCATCGTTGGATTGACGAAAGTTTTAAAATAATGATTAGGCTTCATGTGCAAAAGAATGTTATTAAGTGAGAGACCTTTGAGAATTGACATAAGATAAAGTTATTCTTGTAAAATGATATACTTATAACTCGTTATAATTAATCTAATCCATGCACGACCCACCATTAGATTGATGAAAGTTTTAAAATGATTAGGCTTTCTGTGCATGAGAGAGTTATTGAGAGAGAGACCGTTGAGAATCGAGATAAAATAATATTATTTCTATAAAATAATATAGTCATTTTTTTAATGGATGTAAGGACAAAGCCGTCATTTTAATAAAAAATTCAACACACACTTCATGGTGGTTGGTCATTCTCGTTAGGACAATTGATTGTGGGTTGCCTACTTACAAATACTAAAGCCGCATGAGCCTATTTGCAAACCCTAAAAACCTTACAAGGGTATATGCAAGATACTCAAAAAATAATAAAACCCAACTAGTATCATTTGGTTTATAAAGGCCTCGGGTGTTGATATTCGCACCCCAATTTTTAATAAGGGCACCACATTTTGTCAGGTGTCCGTTGACTAGATGAAAGAAGATGAGAGAGGAAGATAAATGGTGTTGATATCCACACCACCGGTTTTAATAGCCACACCACAAGATACTAATTGATGTTACAGCTGATGATTCTCGATGCCTTGCTAGATTGGTACTGGTTGTCAATCAAAATAGCTTTTAACCTTTTTTTTTATACTATTACACCTAGAGAAATTTGTGTCACCAAGCAAGGACCATCCAGACCGTCTATTATGGGTCCATAGGATGATCCTGTTCATTAAATAGGGGACCATGCCTTCTGCAATTATTTGTACAATACTTATCTAACCTCTACTTTGTCTTGCATGCATGTGGCCATTGATGATCGACTACCCCATGAGTAGATGATCAAATTAATGGTGATGTCAGCATGAGAGTTTCATGACAACACCAACTTACATTAACGGGAGGGTCATCTTTGCTTGAACCAAACCATTTATTTATCATATGACCATGAATGGTGAGTTATCCAAATTCAGTACTGTTGAATTGATACTGACCATTGCATTCATAAATATATAAGAGGATAAGATTTTGATTTTTTACTCTTAAAAAAAGTGGCAACTCATCAAATCACCAATAAGGTATGCGTTATGTGTGATTCATCTCCTTTTATTCTTTCTTTTTCTTGCACATTATTGATCTTTGTGTTCTAATCCTCTCGAAGTTTAAAATTTATAATCACCACAGCTTGTTTAATTTATTTTTAATACTAATTACATGTCAAATGTTTTTTCAATGTTAGTGGCTTTATTAAAGTTTTAGAAAGGATTTGGGCTCTAAACAATGGGATAAAGAATCAAGACTTTTTATAAGCATCAACCCAAATATTATAATCTTAAAAATTATTTAATTTAATTTTTAATTAAAATCATGTGATCATGAGTCACAATTCTTCTCTAGTATTTCATACCCATTTATATCATTATTGGATATAAAGACCAATTTAAATTCTTTTTTTTTAAATATTTTTGGAGTATAATTAATAACCTATAACTTTTTATACCCATTATAAAGTAATAACAGTTTTGAGGTATGTCCTTAAAAGAGAAACTTTTGCCGCTACCCCCTAACAGAAAATCATGGCAGTTGGGGTCTCTAAAATTTGGGTTAGGAGGTTGTGAATTGTAGTCTCTGTATGAATAGAATTCTCTGTAATTTGAATGGTTTCTATGTGAATCATATTCCCTGTAACTTGAATTGGAGTCTCTGAAATTTGAATTGAGTTGTCTTGAATTCAAGTCCTTGTTTGAGTCGAGTTCTCTGTAATTTGAATTGGAAGGTCTTGAATGCAAATCTCTGGATGAATCAAGTTCTCTGTACGTAATTTGAATTAGGTGATCGGCAATTGGGCTCTTGGATTCTCTGTAATTGGCATTAAAAGGTTGTGAATTCGTGTCTCCATATGACTCAAATAATATCCGCCTTAAAATTGCATGGATGCATTTAAATAGAAAGAACTTGCTCATACCTGTTGGGGAAGTCCCACATCCCACATTGCTCATCTATCTGCACCAACGCTTTAACAAAATTTGTCACTAGTAAGGTCGGTACCGACCAGGACTTAGGAATTTTTCAACATTTGTCATGAAAAAGTTACAACTCCGTAACTTAAAATTAGAATACATGTGTCGGCACCGCCCTTATTTTTAACTAGTAAGGTCGGTACCGACTATGACTTAAAAATTTCTTCAACATTTGTCATGAAAAGGTTTAACTAGTAGGTCGGCACCGACCTTATTCAGGGTAAATAAGGTCGGCCCTGACCTTATTCAAGTGTAAATAAGGTCGGCACCGACAATGTACTCTTTTGGTAAAAAAAAAATGAAAATCAGACCCAATTGCTCTAATTGGTGTCCCACTTGCTAAAGTGTTTGATTGCGTAACACATGCGGATTAAGTGTTTTTTCCGGTAAAATCCTCTTCTTCGAACTTTTTTGTTTTACTTTGAAAAGAAATTTTAAATTACTGACATCTTAAGTAGGATATGTTTAGATTGTACCTAGAAATATTAGTTCAGTATCCATCTGACACCTATCCGCTGGGCATGTACAAATATCCAAGTTGTACAAGTGGGTCATCATCAAGTTCAGGTCCACGTGACCCAGACCCATCATTAAGTCCACATGATCCTGCCCATGACTCAGACTTAAATGAGCTATAGTCAAACATGATAAATTGATTATGTTTGATCTTGCCCATGACCTAGACCTAGACCCATGTCATGTTGATGAATGTTAAATATTGTATATTTTACTCTTTATTAGTCTGGGTTTTATCAGCATCTCATATGCAAATCATTTGCTTTACACAGAGATTTTATCATTATCACATTAAACGGATTATCGAATTATCATGCATAAATCTAATTATTTATAGCGCATTTTTATATAATTTCTCTTGTGTAGGTGGACCCCATGACTACCCAACCTTTCGGCTAGTGTCCCGAGACATCAAGAGATTTCAATAAAGAAGTTACATGAAAAAATCTTGGTGAAGTGTTGTAGAATTCCAAAATAAGAGGATAAGACTTTAACGATAAAAGAAGTCATTTTCTAACACAAAGGAGTAATTGACGTATTGGTTAGAACTTGGGTTTCCAAGAAATAGGTTATAGATTCAAATCCCAATAATTATATTTTTTTCACATGCTAAGCAAAAGAGTCAATCAAAAGCCTTCAAGTTGCAATCATTATGAATGAAAATGAGCCAGTCAAATGTCTTCAAAGTTTTTATAAAGAAATTGGAATGTTGTTGTAGAGAAAGAGCGGATTTTTTCGCAAGTTAGTCTTTTAGCAATTTTATTTTACATTCTCTATACTTTTAGATTGTAATTAGGAGATTCTTTTTAACTAATCTAAAGAGAGAGTGTGTGTAATTGAAGATCATTAATGAAGATTTGGAGTTCTTTCTTGATGTTTAGTGGTTAAAGCTCTTGGATTAGGAGAGAATGTGATTAGTTCAATTACATGCATGTTTTAGTTTAAATTCCCAACTTGTGCCTTGATTGATTAGTAGATTTTAGATCTAGTTGTGCTAATCTCTCTCATTTCTCATGCTCTATCTCTACACTTGATGCTTAGATAATCTCAATTGATACTTTGTAGTTGGATTAAGTTCTCTCACATAGCATGCTCTAGAGCCCTTATCTTTGATCTTTTGTAGCTTGATTTTAATGATTTATTATTAGGCTAGTTAGATGATGATCTAGGATCTTGACCTTTGATTTTCTTTTACTTTGATTTTCATTGTTATATCATCCAATCCAATTAGGCAAGAGATTGCTAATTAGATTGTATATAATAATTGAGCCTCATGTGTGACCTATGGATATCCTCATTGGAGGTTACTTATGAGTGGAAGGCAATATTAGATACAATTACAATTCTTGCATATCAAAGATGGACCAGTCATACCAACAATATGGACCCTCCATTCACACATGGACTAGTCATACCACTTGGAAGACATGCAATTAATATGTGTAATAAATAAAATTAAAGAAAGAATTTATTTTCAAATCAAGGAGATTATTGTGGATTGTATATATTCTTGGTGATCCAATCAATTGATCCTAGGGATATTGGAATCACTGAATTGGTAAGAAAGGGATTCTTGGATTTTTTTTTTTAGACAATCTTTTTGCTAATTAGAATCAAAGAAAAAAAATTATTGTCTAATTAGGCAGATTACATTGGACAATATGGCAACCCACATAGAACAAAATGGAGCAGGCCAGGTCCAAATGGAACTAGATGTCAAATTATAATCAAGACTTTTGGTTGTATCCCTTACAACCTGACTATTTTTACAACATTAAAAGAAACCATCATTTTTTTTTGTTTTTGTTTTACTTGTGGACCCAAGTAAATTATTGTTTATAAAGATTATAAATTATTTTATTATTATATACTAAAAGCTACTTTCTGTAAATCTAACCAAACAATCTTCAATGCTATTATTATTAAAAAGTAAGTATAAAATTTGAGCTAACCAAATCACATTTTATTTTAAAAAGTTGCTTTGAAGGAAAAGATTTTTCGAAGAAGGCTACTTTTAGTAAAGTATGTTTGAATTTTCCGAAACCAAATTGAACACATCCAAAAGCATCTAGATGGTGTGTTTGTTTCATGTAATTAAATTTTTAAAATTATATTTAAATAACAGGTTAAAAGAAGACATTCAATAAACTTTTAGAGTAAGTAAGTTCTAAACTTCAAATCAATGGTGGTAAAGGGATGAAATCTTCAAACTTGTGGAGTGCTTCGTAATAAAGGCATAATGTTTCTTTGACAAAAATACGATCTTATGTCGTGACATCGCCATAGTATATACACTTTTTCTAATTTGAAACCCTGTACAGTCCTTTTTCCTTTAGCCGAGGTTTGAGTTTGTCAAACGCCTCCTCAATCTTTCGTTCAATGAGATCTGGGACAGTATTCAAGAGGCAAGTGGACCCCATATGCTCCTTTCATTTTCTTATAGAGATTATTGTTTTGACTTCATAGAGATCTCACAACTCACCAAATTTTTGTGTTTTTTTTTTTTTTTTTTGTCTTTCTCAAAAGTCCAATGGGACAAAGGAACAAGATGAAGAAGACAAAGGAAGAAGGTGGGACCAAATGGAGCAAGCAGCATGGCTATGGGGATTTGGGACCTTAGGTAACAAGTAGTAGGGTAGAGATGTGGGTTTCAAGATGAAGCAAAGTAAAAAAAAAAATTGTTAAGGGTGTCCGTCTGCATATAAAAAAAAATTAAATAATATATTGTGTTATTGAGACATATGTTGCCAAAAAAAAGTAACGCACAGCACATCTGGGTTCTAAAATTTTAGAAAAAGCCTATATGAACAAATTTTTATGACAGAATTTGTGATAACTCCTATGATATCTCTTGAATATCATCGGATTGTCACAAATTCTGTCCAAAAAATTTATCCATGTAGCACAACTGAAAATTTTAAGCACATATTTAACCCTTATTTACTAATAAAAATCTTCCATGGATCAAATGTAAATATCTAAAAATGTTAATTAAATAATTTCTCCTTTAATGAGAATTGAATCAAAAGAATATGATGAATGAATACCCAACCATCTCCCTATTTATTCAAATCATAAGAAACTCAAGGGTCGTTTGTTTGCAGAGATTTACTTATGTAAATGGGATTCAACTGTTGCATACCCTCGTGTTTGTTTGAGCTATTTACGCATCACATGTGTGAACCATGGTATGAAAATGGCGTGAAAAGGGCTGATTTTGAGTGCAAGATTTACTTATCCGGAACACCTTGTAAACCATTATGCATCTTACTGTTCACAAGCGCGTGCTACAATGAAAAGCACGTGAGTTTGGAGCTATAACAAGATCTTTGGATTATCTTTTCATTCATGTGGCCCCTAAATCACTATGCGAGTTGTTTATCCTCTTCAGAAGGCCAAAGATGGCAAGGGGTCAAATTTCAAATAGTAACTCATCATAGATTTTGAGAAATTGACAAAAGGCTCCGTACCATTAGATCTGCTATTTTGGATTTATACGGGGCCCTAATCGATGATCCCAATTGGTCGTCATCTTTAGAATGTTAAAAAGGGCTAAGGGGGCAAACTTCACATCTGACTCACTATGGATCTTGAAAAATGTATAAAAAATGGTGAACCATTGGATGTACTGCAGTCAAACTAAAGAGATTTAAACATCCTTAATTTGGGCCACATTTTTTATAATTTTTTATGATCCAAACCATTTGTCCTCTTTAGAATGCAAAGAAACCAACTAAGGGGTTAAATTTCAGTTGTTGATACATTTATGGATTTAGAGAAATTTTCAAAAAGGAAAGAAAAAAAAAAAGACTATTGGATCTTCTTTTCTGGACTTCTATGGGTCATAAACCATAAGAAGGCCAATAATAGTTAGGAGGTCAAATTTTATATCTTAATTTATCATGGTTATTGGGAAGTTTGTGAAAGACAACAAACCAATATTGGATATACTCAGATTCACAAGTGAAGGACATGTGAAAATGACAAATAATGAAATGTGTTTCACATATGAACTTTTTTCCTATCATATGTGAAAATGATAAAAGAAGGGGGCTTTAGCCGGAGGTCCCTCATAACATTACTTTGTTGCAAACAGTCCACAAAAAAAAGTCATACAGCCAAAGGTCCCTCTCACACTTTTTCATACATGAAAAGACCAATTTACCCTTTCTTTAATAAACGAAAACCGTCCAGTGAGAATAACGCCGGTGCGTGCATGACGTTATGATCCGACACATCCCTGCATAATTTGCGACACGTGTAAAGTTTGAGGACACTTGTCAACTTGAACTCGGAGTGGCTGCCCAGTAATCATAATTAAAAAATGCCTCGATGGGCCTCACCCTCACCAGATTCCGAATCCTCTGCTACGTTAGTCCCCTCATTTCCTGCTAGCTCCTAAAATAGCAACACGTACCCTGTCCTTTTTCCAAAGAGAAAAAAAAGTGTGCAAGGCGTTGGCAAAAACTCAGATAAATCCACGCAAAACTCAGATAAATTTTATAAAAAAACTTAAAAGTCAGATAAATTTGTTCCAAAACTCAGACACATTAGCCAAAAACTCAGATAGATTTGTCCAGAACTCAGAAAAATTTGATGAAAACTCAGATAAATTTATCCAGAACTCAGATAAATTTGACAAAAATTCAGATAAATTTCACAAAACTCAGATAAATTTGTCAAAAACTCATATAAACTTTACAAAAACTCAGATAAATTTACTCAAAACTCAGATAAATTTTATAAAAAAAAACTTAGAACTCGTAATTTATAATTCATAAATTCAAATACTTCATGTTTCTTTCCTTTTTCTTCTTTTTCATTTTTATGTTTTTGTGCATTCATCCCTGTACTTTCACCCATTCAACCTAAGCCTAGCCTACCATCGCTCCCCATCGTTGCTACCATCAGGTCCTACAAACAACCATCTTCGTCAATATGCCTAGTCAGCTACCATCAGGTCCTTACAAACAACCATCTTCGTCAGCACAGGATTGCCCATTTTAATCCTCCCAAACAAGCAGACTAACAGCCTACCTCCTCATCTCAGCGCTTCATCGTCTTCCCATCCCAAATATACTTCTTCAATCTGGTTTTTTATGTTTCTTTGCATTCATCCCTGCACTTTCGAATTCACGCATTCAACCTGAGCCTACCCCACCATCGCTCCCCATCATTGCCATCCCGCAACTTCCCACAACATTCTGTTGCTGACTCAGCTACCATTAGGTCCCTACAAGACAACCATCTTCGTCAGCACAGGCCTGCCCATTTTAATCCTCCCAAACAAACTCCGCTGCGAGGACACCATTTCCAGTGACCCTCACTGGGAAGACTCCCTTTCCTATGCCTCCCACTACCTCTCCGCTGTCAACCACCTCCTCAACCTCTCCCTCTCCTCCCCTCCCTCCGCCTTCCACACCAACCCCAACTCCCGAATCCTCATTCTCTCTCTATGGAATAAGAAAAAAAAAAAGAACATGAAACCAAGTAGAGAGTAGCAGGATCTCTCTCAATCCTGCGAATCACTCTTCCTCCCAACCCATCACCCCATCCCTCTCCGTCCGACCGCCCTCCCACCGTTGCCGCAGAAGACAACCGCCCGAGGAGGCATAGTGCCTGTTGCAGGCGTTGGGAGGAAGGAGACGACCCAGTTGGGTCTGTTGCGAGTTAGGTTGAGAAGAAAAATAATCGTGACACGTTGCTGACTAATCCTTACATGTTGAGGACCACTTGCGTCAGTTACAGGGGCAATTTAGTCCTAAAAAATGAAAACAAGTGGGTTCAGCGACTTCTCGCTGCAAACAGCCTAGCTGAGTGGACCATATGCTTTAAAAAGTTTTTCTTTGGACTGGAGGCTAGAAATATTGACTTATAAGGACCTTTTGCTAATTTTGCCTAAAAGAAAAGTCCCATATGCATCATTACCTTGCATCCCTCACACCTCATCTTATATCATTCACCCTTCACATCTTTAATATCCCTTAGAGATTTGACAAATTTCTATTTATTCTATTCAAACAAACAGACCCTAAAAGTAGAGCTAATTTGACTTGACCCGACCCACTGGACGAAGCCACATGTGATGTGAGTGGTTCCACAACCAGAATCTTGAACATGAACTAGATGCCTCTTCAGTAACAATCTACTGGTAACATCAGTTCCGGCCAACCTATAAAGTCGACTAGTTTGACTTTGTCCAAAATCGAGATGGTGGGCTTGTCGCGTCTTAATTTTTTCTCACTCTTGTTAATTCTTTTTTAACTTTACACCTAAAAATTCTTGAAATTATGATTGATAACCAATTAACTGCTATATTTTAATGCATGGATGTGTACTTGGAGATTGTTAAGAGTTGGTGTCTCTCTTAATTCATTTTATTTTTTCATTTATATAATATATATATATATATATGTTTTTTTCTGATTCAATATAACATGAAAGATTTTCCTTTCTCTAATAAATATTCACACACCCGCCCACGAACAGTCACTCAAGTCCCTCACACCACCAGCGCTACACTTCGAGGGATTGATTCCAGGTTGTTTATAAGGAAAGATGCAAGGTACCTCACCAATTGATTAACCGCCAGCGAATTGGCAGACTTGGAGTTGCACTCTGGTGAGTATGTGACACTGTTACCACTTGGCTGTCTCGTGATTCTCACTCTGGGTTTGATCCCTGCACTCTGGTGAGTATGAGACACCGTTGCTATTTGGCTGCCTCATGATTCTCACTCTTGCTTACGTAAGCTTTACTTGGACCAAGTTGGACTGTTGGAGTGTATCCAACTTGTGGATATGACTTGACCTGTGAAGCTGCAGAGCAGAGTTGACTCAGCAGATTCACTGAGTGCCTCCCCGAGTCGGAAACCCACAATCAGTTTATGAATTCATCACGATCCAATAAAAGCTAGAAGCATTATTATTGTGATTCAAGACCAAGTAGTCTATACTCTATAAATCGTTTTCAGGACCATAAATCACAAACAAGACATTGGAGATCAAGCAGAGCTTACTAAACGTGTACACACCCTTGCATCTTTGTACACCTTACCTGGACGACAGTAGTAGCCCTTCTTTGGGGCACAATGCAAGTCCTCTGAGCATATGCACAGCCCTTCAAGTGCACAACCTTCCTTGATTATAGTAGGCCTACCCTTTATACCAAGGACCTGATCAGTCCAGTCACTAGAAAACAGCCCAGATGGATCATAAGCCTCTTTCACCTTCAAAAACTCTCCAATCTTACTATACTTCTTGATGGCCCCTTCAAACGCAAGGTTACGATTCTTCCCCCAGTGTGGGGATCCCCCATACTTGAAGATTGCCATCTGCTCAATCTCTTCTAGTATGTCCTCATGGAGCCTAGGAGCCATGGGGTCCTTGCTTCTATAGTAAGTGAGGTCGAAATCTATGCCATCTTCTTGTTTAGCTAGGTAAGCATCTGAGGCCTTGACGTATCGCATTAGGAACCCAAGGTAGAGGTCTACACCACATAGAGCATTTGGGTCCATGTCTCTAAGCTTTTGAACATCTTGAATGAAGCTTTTGACTTTGGATAGCCCAATGCTGACTGTTGTTTGATGGAAGAACTCACCCTTCACTCTAGGATCCCATGGACATGCTGATAGGAGTCCGTCTTCGGGGCTATCTAGGCAGCTCCCTGAGGATTGTAGACGGTTATTGTTCCCCACGACAGGGTATCCTGTGAACGACAGGGCATTGTTCATGAATCCATAACCCGCAGTCATGAGAAAGGATATTGTTACCTTTGCATCAATGCACTTGCTACTAGCGTCATTCAATGCTTCATGAGTCTCCTCTTAAGAAACATCAACAAATACCTTGTTACTCATGGACCAGAGCTTCATACATTTAAATTACAATTGTCAATGTACATAGTTCCTGCTTACCTGTGGACCTGACCAATGCCAATGCCAGTGTCGGCATGGAGCGAAATCCAATGAAGTCGATTCGACCATTCCCTGATGCATTGGATGAGACCCGATCGTCGATCCTGTAGATGACCTGGCGCTGGCTGGGGTACCATATCATGTCAGCAAACTCATGTTGATTGCCAAAGTTGACTGCCCGGTCCCCCAAATCCGAGTCGTCTGTCACCTGATTGGTAATGGATCGCTTGAAAAGTGGTTGCAGTTTCAGAGTAATCTATGAGATATTTCAGACGAGGATCCAAGTTAAGAGGCAGTTCAATTTGAATATATACTTACAGTTCAAAGAACAATACATACATTCCAACAGGCATTTATAATTTCATATCAAAGCAAATTAAACTCAATTGTATTGAATTCAAATTAACCTATGTAATCCAATCAATTTAGGTTATGCAATCAGTAAATGCAAGTGTCCTCATCAAGTGAAACAACCCCAATTTTCTTCAACTCTTATATCATCATGCATTATTCATAGTCTTCTTGTCTCAATCCATAAATCCATATCCATCCAAACCAAGAAAAGCCACTACCGAACCCGCCTATGATAGGAGCGGGTCAAGGTGGGTCACCCGTTTAACTCAACCCATTGTCATTCTTAAGTTGATATCTTGAATGAGGTTTGAACTGGGGAGCCTTTTGGGCTTCTCTTGGAAGATCGATTGAAGTTAACGAGAGAGAGGAAAATAAAAGGCGTATATATGAATAAAGGTAATAAAAAAATAAAAACTAACCTATTTAGAAATTCGATGGTGAAGATTATATCAATGCCTAAGGCCCAACAATAAATTATGGGAAAAGGGTAAAGATTTTTCGAGACTACATATATTAATTAGATCTAGTGACAAGTCATGAGATAGAGGGACAAGGGTGATAATTGTTATAAGACGTTAAAGAAATTTTGAAAAAAGGGAGAAATGAAATCATGATTTTTTTTTATTTTGAATCTCAAAATAAAAGGAAAGAAGAAGAAGAAGATGGTGATAGAATTGTTACAGGCTATCAAATTAAAAGTCGTTTGAAAATATATAATAGTAGATTTATTTATTTATAATTAAAAAAGTTATTTTTTTCATAGTTTTTCCCATTTCCATCATAACAAATTCTTTAACCCTTTCTTATGTAATTTTTTTTTTTTACAAGGTAGTAGAAATTCTTTTTAGATTGAGATTTAAAAAAAAAAAGAGATAATTATAGTTACAGATAACTTGTTTTTGGAATTTCAGAAAAAAAGAAGAATTTTCTCTTGCAAATTTTTTCATATATATTAATAGAAATTAATCAATACTTAATTTGGTTATTAGTTTTAATTTGTTATTCAATTTGCACAAGACCCAACTCATGCTCCGCAGATGCTCTTTATGCTGGTATATCTTAAACTTGAATGAAAGTTATATTGAGCAGAGTTTACCTGGGAAATAACTCCAAGGATCCCTAATGAAACCTTCACTGCATTCATATCAGGATGGTCACTGGAGATTGTTCGAACCTTGGCATAACCCTCACTTGCAGTGGCCGGAGTGACAATTCGGAGGCCTACAACGTAGTCGTGAACAGAGCTTCCTTTGCCCCACAGAGAACTTCCATGTGCACCAGTGGCCATAAGGCCACCCATGGTCAAGCCCCACCAATATGGGGCATAAGGTAGAGCCAGCCCGGACTTTGCCGCCCCATCTATCATCTCCCTCAATGTCACGCCGCTTTCCACCGACATTTCCATCGCCTTCGCATCAATGCTCAATGTTCGATTGAGATAAAGGGTGCTTATTAGCAGCCCATCATCTCCTCCGGGACAAGCCAACTTTGTTATGCTATGTGAATAGCGAGTCGCTGCCTTCATCTTCCTCATGCTCTTAGTCCCCTTGGCCACCGCAGCGACCATCTCCTCTTCAGTGGTGGGATAGACCACCTCGCCTGCGCGACATATGCTCCGGTCGGGGAACATACCATAAGAATTCGTGACCGTGCAATTTGTTGTCTTGGAGGAACACTTGATTGGTTCTTCAGGTGGGGTACAATTCACCAAACAGAACAGCAGAACCATGCAATTCAACCAGAAAATACCCATCAGTAGTTCAAATTTCTTTGAGTGAGAGAGTGGTGGCTATGTTGGCAAACATTGTGATACCACATACATATAAGCATGCTGTGCCTTGGAGTTGAAACCTCGTCACAACATGCAAGGAGGTCAACGTCCACCATTGCTCCTTAGCGGTCATAATTGTGGTCAAGTCCTCGTCCTCATTATAAAATTATTGTTGTATCATTTCCTATAACCAATTGATTTTGGGATAAGTGATAGCTCAATAGGGTGTAAGATCATATAAGTGATATTAGAGCCTGGCAGGTCGGGTGTTCGAGTCATAGGGGTGATATTAGAGCCTGGCAGGACGAGTGAATGATAGCTCAATGGGGTGAAAGATCATATAATTACAAATTGTATTGACCTACATTAGATAGACAAAGCTGCCTAAAACATCATACAAACGCTAAAAACCTCACCCTGCATTCTTTACAGCAAGGCCCACTATAGAGTAAACTTTATATATATTTTTCCTTAGAGATCATTGTAGGTTAAGATTTCTTTGTTTAATGAGTACTCAACTACAGCTGTTTCCGTAAAACTCATTTGGTTTTGCCAAGTGATGCATGAATGTGGGTGAATGCTCCCAATTTCGACACTTGGCGTGCTAGCTTCTGTTCCAAGAATGGTAGGAAATGATGAAACCCACTGAAGGAAAGTTCAGATTACAGATCGAGAGTGATGATATTCAAATAAATTACAATGGTATATATCAGTTTTCCAATTCCAAGGCATTAGCCGTTTGGTAATCCATGGTTAAGTACCTTTCAATTTCATGCTTTTGATAGAATGCTATATGGTTTAGTAGATTTGTGTTTTTGTATTTGGCCAATTCACAAAGCTTATTGACTTTTTCATAAAAAAAAAATGTGATTAACATTATTTTATATATATTTATTTCTATTTTTTATCAAAGGATTAATCCAATAGTGAGACCGACTCAAATGGAGACCACATATGGGGCAGGGACATTGGAATGTGGTATTGGCTTAATGGGTTCTTTAAGTTTTCCTATTTTATTCTTACTCCAAAACATTTGTAATTTCAACAAGGAGACAAAAGTATTATTATTATTTTATATATATATATATATTTTATTTTATTTTATTTTTTTTTTTGGGGGGGGGGGGGGGGGGGGGGCAGTTCGAAATGACCAAGAGACCATTATCGATTTTTGGGGTTTGTCCAAGTCGCCCCAGGTGTTCATCACCTAGGTCCTAAGCCAACTATAAGGACCCTATCATCTCTAAGTGGGGCCAATGCCTTCCCCATGTCATAGTGGTGGGTCTCATCCATCTCGATCTGGACAGAGAGCTGGCACATGCACTGGGATGCCTGCCTTTGCGTACATGAGCATCAGTGGGACCCATGCCCATGGTGCATCCTACGAGTTTTGTTCTCCTTTACACGCCCAAACCCTGCTTTTGATGGCAGTTCCTTCACCATCTTCACCAATTGTGGTGCACCTTGTGCTAGAAACTTGAGCTGCCATTACATACACAATTTATCTAAGGCAGTTTAAAAATTGACTGACTCGAGCTGCCATTACATACACAGTTCATGTAAGGCAATTTAAAAATTGGCCGCCCAGGTCAACTCTATGTAGGTCCGCCAGTGATCCTACCATTCGATTGACTTTTTCATAAAAAAATGTGATTAACATTATTTTATGTATATTTATTTCTATTTTTTATCAAATGATTAATCCAATAGTGAGACCGACTCAAATGGAGATCACATATGGGGCAGGTACGTTGGAATGTGTATTGGCTTAATGGGTTCTTTAAGTTTTCCTATTTTATTCTTACTCGAAAACATTTGTAATTTCAACAAGGAGACAAAGATATAAAATATATATATATTTTTGGTGGGTGGGGGGGGGGGGGGGGGGGGGGTGGGGGGGGAGTCTTTTGGGAATGACCAGGACACCATTATCGATTTTTGGGGTTTGTCCAAGTCGCCCGAGGTGCTCATCACCTAGGTCCTAAGCCAATTATAAGGACCCCATCATCTCTAAGTAGGGCCAATGCCTTCTCCATGTCATAATGGTGGGTCCCATCCATCTCGGTCTGGACAGAGAACTAGCACACTAGGATGTCTGCCTCCCGTATATATTAACATCAGTGGGACCTATGCCTCGTGATCGGCCTACGAGTTTTGTCCTCCTTGACAATCCCAAACTCTGCTTTTGAGGGCAGTTTTTTCACTCTCTTCGCCAAATACGATGCACCTTGTGCTGGAAACTTGACCTGCCATTACCTACACAATTTATCTAAGCCAGTTTAAAAATTGACCAATCAGGTCAGCTCCGCCCTGGGTCAACTCTATGCAGGTCCGCCAGTGCCTCTAGTACCTAGTAGGGCCTGATAAGCTCCCAAGAAACCTGCCATGTGTCCTTTTTTTTTTACACAAAAATAATATGTAGAGGATTTTTAAATATGTTTCCTACAGGTCCTAGTCGTTTGACTTTTAATCTGACAGCAAATAGCTCATGGTTGGAACAAACTAACGACCTCCAACCTTTTATTTCTTATTTTTATCAAGGGTCAATCTATGTTTGGGAGATGTACTTGTGGTATGTGTCTGTGTATATATATAACTAGTGATTGTCCGTACTTAAAGGCACGGCGCACCACGTTTTGAATACAACTAAATTTAATTACTTTTCTTTTGACCACCTACTAATTAACCTGAATTTTGGCACCCTATGAGGGGTAATTCGGTCCACCCTATTTAAGAATGTCCTGATTAGGTTCCGAGTCAAAAATCACCTATTATTCTTGGTCCTCTGATTGCCCTAGGAATTGGCTCATTGCAATCTGTTCGTAGAGGACTTTCTGTCCATATATAGAACTTCGAGATCCGACGGGCGGATCAAAAATCATAATAGCAGGTCCCGCACCCTTGGGGTGCCCACCTGAAAAATCACCTATCACTTCTAGACCCCTGATCACCGCGAAAGTCGGCTCATCACAATCTACTCATTGAGGGTTTTCTATCCATATATAGAACATTGAAATCCGACGGGCAGATCAAAATCTCCGAAACCTGGGTCCTAGTGACTATTGCTAAGACCGGACCCCACTGCAGCCCACATTTTGGGTCCCAAACGTTTGATCCAGACCCTTATTGGGCCCTTAACTAAACCGGTCACACCTGACCAATCCAACCCATCAAACTTTAGCCCAAATCAATCCGAACTCAAATCCTACCCAAACCCATCTAACCTGAACCTAACCCAAACTCCTTGACCAGTCGCCCAGATAAGCCCATCTAACCTGAACCTAACCCAGACTCCTTGACCAGTCGCCCAGATAAGGGAGAAAGAGTCCAGGGATCTGGGGAAGTAGTGTCCCAGATCTCTGGACTCTCAAACCCCCTTAAACCCCTCAACCCCTTTCCTCTTAATATCAGCCTAGGATTTATGTACATAAAATCCAAGAGTCCAAAATATGGGAAATTAAAAAACTTAGCTCCCTTACAAAATAAGTTTTTTTTTTTTGACACCTTTTTTATCAATGACATAACAATAAGAAAGTAAACACTCTTTGCTTTTCTTTTAAATGAAGAAGTGATGGCAATACCTGTAAATAACTCAAACTTGATGCCCCTTTTTGCTCCGTACAAACCAAGATGTGAACGTGCTTTTGATGGAGATGGCAAAAACTTGTAAATTTTTTCAACTTTTAGCCCCTTTTTTCATTCCCCTCTTAAATCCAAGGGTCTAAAATATCCCTAGGATTTATATACATAAATCCAAGGATCCAAAATATGGGGAATTCAAAAACTGAACTCCATTATTATATAGATTGTTAGCATAAGAGGTTGGTGTGAAAATCTTGCAACTTCACAAGCAAATTAGTAGTTTTTTTAAACAGCAAACAAAGGAAGATTGGGTGATTTTTGCTACTTCAATCGCATAGTTGATTCACTCTTAAAGCTGGTAATGGTTGGTACAGTAGGTTGGTTCAACCATCATTGTATGAAAATGATATCCACCTGAATTGAAATATTAAATATCGAGGGCGCCCTCATCCACAAAAACATATAAGGTGGAGCATATGCAGTATATTTTTTTTATGAAAGGGAATTTATTAATAACAAGACAAAGACAAGAAACAAACCCATAAATTGCCAACAAACCACAAAAATGAAGAAAATCCCTTCCCCTTAGCCCATCAGATCCCTATCCCAAGAAAATCTTGGTCCAAAGAGTTGTTTTTGCCAACAGATGAGCAACTCCATTCAAAGACCTAGGAACAATTTTAAAGTGAGCTGACATACTCAAAATTAGAAGCTAGGGATGTGTTGACATTTTATGTATTTTTATATTAATTTAGATAAGATTCTGAGATTCTTGGGAGAAAGTAGATTGGATGAAGATTCATTCACTATTAGGTAATCTGAATTATTGAGAATGCTTCGTCTTCTTCGGCTCCACATTGATGGGCCACAGACGCATGAACTTCCTATCAAGTGAGATATCTCATCTATTCATCAATAATGCCCGTTCAGTGAATGTAATTGTTCGCATCTAATATAATCATCATCATATCACAGAACTCACAAATCAATCTTGGGGCCTCTCAGAATTATACAAAAAATATATATATATATATATATAAAAAAAAAAAAAAACTAGCTATTTCGACAATTAAAACCTTTCCAGTTATGGGCAATATTTAATGTTTTATCAATGTGACCCCTTGCTTTGTGATATAGTTGAATCTGCTTCATGGACCTGTTACATCACTCACTCTTTTTTCATAATCCATGACTGGATGAGTATATGATTTCTATCTGTACGTGTCTACTACACTATTATATACTAGAGGATTTAACCTAAAAAGGGATCCAAGATGGCCACTAAACAAAAAATGAGCCACTAGTAAATATGGTACGGAAGGGACCACTTCAGTTTTCTTTATTAATGATCGAAACAAGTGACGACGTCGTTGCACCATTCAACCCTATAAAAGTGCCTAGAAACCTCACTTCCCATTGTCCCCTTCTTCCTCCCCGGAACAAGTGACGACATACTCTCCATCATCTCCATCTCCCTCCTCTCCCGCGACCTTAGCCTCTGCTGCCGCTCCCTCGCCTTCTCCGACAATCTCTGGCTCGTTCAGTGCTCCATCACCGACCTACTCCACGCATGCAACCTCCTTAAATGGAGGTCCTCCCTCTCCTCTTACAGAGTCCTCTGCCGCTTCCTCCTCTCCGCCCGCCCCTCCTCGCCATCTGGATCTATCCATACCCTAAATATGGCAGTCTTGTCTTCGTCACGCTCGGCTTCCTCTACGTCATCGCCTGCCGCGTCACCCCTAAGCCCGGCTCCTCGTGCATCGACCCCTTCTTGTGGGCCCCAGTCTTCGAGATCACCGCCGGAGCCGACGGATCCGTGTAGTTTTTCCTCCACGTCCATGAGGGAGATTCTGACTTCTTGCACCCAGGTTTAGTGAATTGGATCGACCCTAATTGCAATATCCTCTTCCTCGAGGTGGAACCCTGCCATTTCGTCTCCTCCCTGCCTCCGCCCCTTGCTATGCACTTCAACGGCCTCAACTTGGAGGACGAGCAAATGCTGCTAGAGCTGGTCGAGGATCAGGTGCATCTTAAGTTGCCCGACTCTCTCAATAGCCGCTTCCCCTTATTCTTCCCTCAGTCAACAGACGAAGAAGCGGGTGGTGGTGATTTGGGGCTTTTAGAGGAACGCGGGTTGTATCTTATCAAAATGTATAATAACCTCCGTGGGGTTGTTCTGAATTGGCAATTGTTACCAGGGTTGTCTTCAGAAGGAAGCCAGATAGTGAAGAGAATTCTAGACCGCCTGATGAGTTTTGCTTCAAATTGCAATGAGAATTACGTTGTCGCTGCCACCACCAACAGTAGCACCGTGAACGCGACCGCGACCAAGAGGAAAATGGATGTGCGTACCTTTATAGATGGAATAAAACAGGCTTTTGGGAGGTCTAATTGCGACGTTAACGTCCACTTGTTATGGATAATTGAATGTTGCCTTGTGGTTATTAAGATGGAATAAAACAGGCTTTTGGGAGGTCTAATTGCGACGTTAACGTCCACTTTTTATGGATAATTGAATGTTGCCTTGTGGTGGAGTATTGAATGTTTTAATATTGATTTTTGAATGCTGCCAAGTTATGTGCTTTTTTATGGCAAGAAACGAGCTTGTATGTCCATGTCTTGTAGTGTGCTCGCACATCAAACCAATACACACATCATTTTTTTCAATTGCAATGGTCAGTGACGACGTCATTGCCTCACAGAAGATAGTGGAAATGTGCTCTAATATCTGACGACATCGTTGTTTTACAGAAGCTAGTGGAAGAAAGTGTGCTTTAATATCTGACGACGTCGTTGCTTCACAGAAGATAGTGGAAGGAAGTGTGCTCTAATATCTAACGACGTCGTTGTTTCACAAAAGCTAGTGAAAGAAAGTATGCTTTAATATCTAACGACGTCATTGCTTTACAGAAGCTAGTGAAAGACAATGTACTTTAATATATGACGACGTCGTCGCTTGTAGAAAATAAGCAAAAACTATATATTTTCTGGCGGGAATACCGATTTCGTTGCATATATACTATGGGTACCTTTTCCGGTTAGTGTTAGTGGCCAACTAGGGTCCTTTTTTAGCTAAAATCCTCTATATACTACACTATTATAAAAGAGAACAAATTGCATCTTTTATTTACTACACCATTGAGGGGCCCACTTCATTTTATATTTGCAACTACACTACTATTATAATCTACTACATCTAGTAACTACTACACTATCAACTACATCTTATACACTATTATGAAAGAGAACAAATTGCAACTTTTTTTTACTACATCATTGCGGGGCCCACTTCATTTACTATATACTTGTACTGTTTTCACTCCACACATGCCCAATGAAATGCAAGTTGTGGGGCCACCCTTATTATATAATAAATCTATATACCCTTATAAAAGAGAGAAAAATCTAGTCAAGTTGTGGGGCCCGCCCTTATTAATAAATTAATTTTTTTAAGTATACTTTTATCACTCCACACATGCCCAATGAAATGCAAGTTGTGGGGCCCACCCTTATTATCTTATAAAAGAGAGAAAGATGTAGTCAAGCTGTGGGGCCCACTCTTATTATATATCTATATATATATTTTAAAATATACTTTTTTCACTCCACACATGACCAATGAAATGCAAGTTGTGTGGGCCACCCTCATTATATAATAAAGCTATATCTATACCCTTATAAAAGAGATAAAGATGTAGTCAAGTCGTGGGGCCCACCCTTATTATATATCCATATCTATATCTATATCCTTATATAAATCTATATTTACATCTATATCTATCTATACACTTATATAAAAGAGAGGAAAGTATAGTACTTTTTCATTACACACATGCCCAATCAAATGCAAGATGTGGGCCCCACTTAGTATTATAATATATATGATGTGGGCCCCACTCAGTATTATACTAGATATATATAGTATCTATATCTATACCCTTATATAAAAAGAGGAAAGTGTATTACTTTTTCACTACACACATGTCCAATCAAATGCAAGATGTGGGCCTCACTTAATATTATAATAGATATGATGTGGGCCCCACTTAGTATTACTATATATTTATAGATAAAGATGGATAAAGATGGGGACATAATGAAAATTTCCCAATTTGTCTAAAATAGACTTTCGGTCAGGCTTGGATTTAGAAGGGTTTTGAGGATCCGAATCAAGATGAGCTAGAAGACTAAAGTTTAGAAATTCAAAATATCTACCCAACGGTACCATAATGTCAAAATTTTAAGATTACGAAAAAGCACCCTAAATTCTCTGAAAAATTGCTAATTACCCCCCTACTATACCCAAATGAACCCGGATCTAGACCAAACTTGGCATACACGATCCTAATAATTTTTTTAATCCCTTCTATTGAGTAGCTGCTGATATTTTAAGCGTAATAAAATTTCATTTTAATAGATTCTAATAAATCGAGTAATTTCTTTTCGGTTTCTTTGTTTTTATTTTTTTTAAGGTGGTGGAGAAGAAAAAAGGAAAATGTAGATAAGATTTGAATCTATCTCAAATAAATATCTCAAATGTTTTTTTTTCCCTCTTCTTTTTTCAATTTTCTTTTAACATTCTTCTTATCTGGAACTACAAAATATTCCCAAAATAGATCGGTACCCTTATATAAAAGAGAGGAAAGTGTAGTATTTTTTCACTACACACATGCTCAATCAAATGCAAGATGTGGGCCCCACTTAGTATTATAATAGATATATATATACTATATATCTATATCTATATCTATACCCTTATATAAAAGAGAGAAAAGTGTATTACTTTTTTACTACACACATGCCCACTCAAATGCAAGATGAGGGCCCCACTTAATATTATAATAGAAATGATGTGGGCCCCACTTAGTATTATAATAGATACATACATAGTATATATATATATTTATAGATAAAGATGGATAAAGATGGGGACATAATGGAAATTTTCTAATTTGTCTAAAATAGACTTTCGGTCAGGCTTGGATTTAGAAGGGTTTTGAGGATCCGGATCAAGATTAGCTAGAAGACTAAAGTTTAGAAATTAAAATACCTACCCAACGGTACCATAATGTCAAAATCTTAAGATTACGAAAAAGCACCCTAAATTCTCTGACAAATTGCTAATTACCCCCCTACTATACCCAAATGAACCCGGATCTAGACCAAACTTGGCATACATGATCCTAATAATTTTTTTAATCTCTTCTATTGAGTAGATGCTGATATTTTAAATGTAATAAAATCTCATTTTAATAGATTCTAATAAATCGAGTAATTTATGTTCGGTTTCTTTATTTTTGTTCTTTTTAAGGTGGTGGAGAAAAAAAAAAGGAAAATGTAGATAAGATTTGAATCTATCTTCTTTTTTCAATTTTCTTTTAACATTCTTCTTATTCGGAACTACAAAATTTTCCCAAAATAGATCGATACCCATATATAAAAGAGAGGAAAGTGTAGTATTTTTTCACTACACACATGCTCAATCAAATGCAAGATGTGGGCCCCATTTAATATTATAATAGATATATATATATATAGTATATATCTATATCTATATCTATACCCTTATACAAAAGAGAGGAAAGTGTATTACTTTTTTACTACACACATGCCCACTCAAATGCGAGATGAGGGCCCCACTTAGTATTATAATAGAAATGATGTGGGCCCCACTTAGTATTATAATAGATATATATAGTATATATATATTTATAGATAAAGATGGGGACATAATTGAAAATTTCCAATTTATCTAAAATAGACTTTCGGTCGGGCTTGGATTTAGAGGGGTATTGAGGATCCGGATCAAGTTGAGCTAGAAGACTAAAGTTTAGGAATTAAAAATATCTACGCAACGGTACCATAATGTCAAAAATCTAAAATTACAAAAAAGCACCCTAAATTCTCTTGAAAATTGCTAATTACCCCCCTACTATATCCAAATGAACCCAGGATCTAGACCAAACTTGGCATACACGTCCTAATAATTTTTTTAATCTCTTTTATTGAGTAGATGCTGATATTCTAAACGTAATAAAAAAAATTAATACATTCCAATAAATTGATCAGTAATTTTTTTTAGGTTTCTTTCTTTTTTTTAAGGTGTGGAGAAAAGAAAAGAAAAATGTGGATAACATTTGAATCTATCTCAAATGTTGTTGTTTTTTCCCTCTTCTTTTTTCAATTTTCTTTTAACATTCTTCTTATTCAAATACTACAAGATTTTCCCAAAATATACTTTGGGTCAGGCTTGGATTTAGAGGGGTTTTGAGGATTCGGATCAAGATGAGCTAGAAGACTAAAGTTTAGGAATTAAAAATATCTACCCAACGGTCCCATAATATCAAAAATCTAAAATTATGAAAAAGCCCCCTAAATTCTCTGAAAAATTGCTAACTACCCCATACTATACCTAAATGAACCAGGATCTAGACCAGACTTGGCACACACGATCCTAATAATTTTTTTAATCTCTTCGATTGAGTAGATGCTGATATTTTAAACGTAATAAAATTTCAATTTAATACATTCCAATAAATAGAGTAATTTTCTTTTTGTTTCTTTGTTTTGTTTTATTTTTAAAGGTGGTGGAGAAAAGAAAAAAAATGTGGATAAGATTGGAATCTATCTCAAATGTTGTTTTTTTCCTCTTCTTTTTTCAATTTTCTTTTAACATTCTTCTTATTCAGATACTACAAAAATCTCAATGCAGGGGATTTTGTGGGTATGAGGTTTTTCCTCTGTGAGTAATTGTGTAAGGAAGAATACGGCATTTTAACAGATTCTTCATTGACTCTTAGCTTCTTTTAGAATGGAGGGAGTTTTATATATGTAAGTGAGTAGTGTTTACTGAAATTATTATCGTTTGATTGTGTCTTCTTCTTCAATTTTTTTTAATGTTGCATTAAAATCTTCATTCTAAAAAAAATGATTGCAACCAGAGTTAAGAAAATGATGATGAAGAGTTGGTTTTTTCTTTCTCATTCTTGTTTAGGCCAAAGTTAGGCCCATTGGTAGCCTTCGTGCTCTGATAATTTTAATTATATGTCTATTTTATTTCTTGAATCTTAACTGCAGGCTTCCAAATTGTGCATGCCTTATGGTAGAACTTTGTATTTAGTTCTCACTCTATGTTTGGAATATGAATTTGTGCATATCATTTAAATGTAAAATTGATACTCTTTTGTTATGTGAGATAAGAAAATGAAAAACTCAAATAGAAAGTCTCTTGGTTAAGAAAAGCAAAATAGACAATAACTAAAAGGACGATGCTATGAGGCATGGAAAAGCTTTCCATTATTTATCAGAATCTGTTTTTCAAGTACTTTGTTTGCATTATTGCTTTATGTTTAGTTTTTTCTTTTTCTTTTTTAGAAAAAAGCAGCAACTGACAAAATATCATAAATAAGAAAGTGAAATGTATAAACTTCATTTTATGTCCACCCTGTTTTTTTCTTTCTTTTAATGAAAGTTACCATGAAAAAAATTTTAAATATGCTTTTCCCTTTTGCGTCATGTGTTTGTGTTTTTTTTTAGTTAATAAAACATCAGGTTGTTAATTTGACTACACTTTTGACTGGACTCCAACTTTAGCAGGTCAAGTCTACTAGGAAACTGATAAGTCGACCTGACAGGTTAAATAAAGTAAATTTAATTTTATTTGGACACATTCATGATAAAATATCTAGAAGTATGTAATTTATAGCCTCAAAAAGTTATATAAATTTCCTATCGATTGTTTTTTGAGATCTCATTTTTATCACTATATCATTGTTTTATTATTTTCAAATGTATAAGAAAAAAGTGGTGTCAGCTGTATTTGGACATTGCACGGGCCTTGCAATTTACAATCACACTATTTTATGTTGAGATTTAATTTTTAAATGTATTGAAGCTTCCACTGAATTTTTTATGAATTTTATTTTTTTAAAATTTTCATAATAAAACTGTGTGTTTGGACTAGTATATACTATCTGACCAATGACCTCCCCGAAGATGGGGCTGCACCATGTTGCTGTTCAGCTCAAGGAGATAGTAAGAACTACCAATCAGGTGGGACACAGCATCCAAGACAAATCAATGGCTAGAAGAAATAATGGCTGAAAAGGTGCACATTCAGTGGTGATGAAACAGAATTCATTAGTTTAGACAAGGCTTTGATGATGATGGCGGTCATGATGATGATGATCTCATCAGGTGCCCACATCTAATGCATGCATCACTGAAATTTTATCTTGGCACCCAGAATCTAAGAAGTACTGAATTTTGATGACCTGTCTGTGAATGATCTCGCTCTTGGAAGTTTTGCATGGACTGCAGTCCATTTTTCTTTAATCCTTACAGTTACACGGTCCCAAAGTGTTGGACTGACTCCCCTGTGCATTTACAGCAGGGCTTCCTGGCTGCTATTTATAATAGAAGCCAGTTTGTGGTCAAAATAGATTAAGCCGGGTGGATAGTTTTTTTTTTTTTTTAGCTTTTTTGCTTTAAGGGTAATTTGTATAGAAGACCAAAAATAAAATAATTACATAGGCTCAAAGAGCAACCAGTGCTGAACCTATAGTAGATGAATAAAAAAGAGTAAACAAGATTGATTAGGAATTGGAGAAGAGACTATTAATTAAACAATTCTGTTTGGAACTTCTTGAATTCCAAAAAAAAGAAAGATGCGTAAGTTTATATATATATATATATATTGGCTAATTCATGGGTTGGACAAAACTCTGGGTCTTTTGAGTTGTTATTCTTTATTTAGAGAAGGACTCTAAAAATAGAAGATTGGAAGGACTCTGAGAAGAAAGTCTGAAAGAATTAGAAGAAGAAGGATGGAAGGTCCGCTCGAGCGGACATGAGGCAGAGTCCTACGAAAAATTAGAAACCTGTTCTAATTGTGCCCAAACTGTTTGTTTTAATCTTAAGCAAGTTAGGCAACCTCAAGCACGTTGCAAGGGCTATTTAAAGGACTCAAGAGCTATTCTAAAGTTACACCTCACCTCTCAAGGTTCTGAGTTAAATATTTTAATTGAGAGAATTATTCTCTAGAGATTTATTTATTAAGAAGTTGTGCAGCTAAGTTCTCTAGAGACAGTTTCTTCTGCATCATTTGTAGAAGATTGTCTTCTTACGTAGAAGATTTGAGGAGTCAAGCGCTGGATTGAGTCTATTACAATATTCAACGGTGTGAAGTCGTTGAAGAGTGAGCGACACAAGGTAATTTCAGTCTTTAGGTAGGGAATATCTGAGGAGGAAATCTGAGTTTTTTATAATTGTGAGATTCATAGTGCTTGAATATTGATCTAATTCGGATCCGTGGTTTTTCACTTGGTTAGGGTTTTCCACGCTAAATTTTGGTGTCCTTGTGGTGTGTGCGTGTGATTTTATTTTCGCTGCGTAGATTATTAGTTTTTGCACACTATTGGGCTGATTTATTGAGTGGACCAATCTAGAGATCACGAACCCCAAAACTTTCAATTGGTATAAGAGTGGGTTGCGTTAATTTGCTGTGTTTGATCTAAAGAGATTTCTAGAATGGTACTTAATCAATTCTTGGCAAGACCTTCTATGTCTAATGATGATAATGAAGATGAGGTGTCAGATCAAGAGTAAGATTGAGAGGAAAAATATTACTCCACGTTTAATGATTGTGTGAGGATGACCAAGTATGATAAGAAGGTCACAATCAATTTAAAAGTTGCTCAAGAAGAAGATTTTGCATTAAAGAATGATATAGAGCAAGCAATTGAAAAGATTCGTCTCTTGGAAAGTCAGAAAAAATGCATGGCTGAAAACTTGACCGTTGAGAGTCAAAAACTTGAAAAGGCCGAACAAGATATTGAGAATATGAAGACGGAGTTGCGGACTATTAAATTTGAAAAAGAAGATTTGTAAGGAAGACTGAAGATCACTCTATCAGGAAGAATGAAGATCACTCTATCTGAGTTATAATTCAAACAAGTTTAGCTAAAGAAGATGAACAATGGTTCGAAAACTCTTACAAATATCTTGTGCAATCAGAAGTCTCATTTTAACAGAAACAATCTCGATTTTGATCATGGTGCATCCACTTCGAGTACTAAAAGTAAAATAATTTTTATTTGAAGTGTTGCACATACTACTCCACATACTGCATATGTTTATAATGTGATGAGTAGTACCAAGAAAAAGAATGTGTCAAGCTCTGCACACACATCCACTTGTCATCATTGTGGATTAAAATGACACATTCGTCCCCATTGCAAGAAGCTGAATCGTCTACCAAAGACCAAGCAATGGCGAGAGAATTTCTCTCCACCCAAGATGTCTCAAATTTGGGTAAGAATGTCTGATTTGTCTAAGGAGTTTGCTCACACTATGCTAAAAGATCAAACTACACAAGTGTGGGTGGCTACATATAAAAAGCCCAGGTCAATGAGATCAAACTCCCACCCCCAGCGTTGCTACGAAGATACATTCTGGGGGAGTTGCAATTGAGGGGGAGCTATTGAATCTAATTGACAAGAAAGCTGCAGTTTGTTATCTTTAGCTTTGTTAGTTATGGACAAAAAGGGGGAGAAAGATGACAGATCAAGGGGGAGATCGAGAAGTTCAGATGGAGTCAGAAAAAATGCTAGTCTAAGAACAGATGGAGTCAAAGACAATGCTAGTCTACTTGTGTAGATTGCCATTTTTTTAAAAAAATTCAATGTAATTTGGGTTTAATTTTGGGTAGATCAATTTGTATTGTCCTATGGAGTTTTGTCCATGAATTGCCAAAGGGGGAGATTGTAAGTTTTTTTTTTTTTTTTTTTTTTTGTATTGGCTAATTCATGGGTTGGACAAAACTCTGGGTCTTTTAAGTTGTTATTCTTTATTTAGAAAATGACTGTAAAGATAGAAGATTGGAAGGACTCTGAGAAGAAAGTATGAAAGAATTAGAAGAAGAAGGATGGAAGGTCCGCATGAGCGAATATGTGGCAGAGTCCTACGAAAAATCAGAAATATGTTCTAATTGTGTCCAAACTGTTTGTTTTAATCTTAATCAAGTTAGGCAACCTTAAGCATGTTCTAAGGGCTATTTAAAGGACTCAAGGGCTATTCTAAAGTTACACCTCACCGCTTAAAGTTCTGAGTTAGAGATTTTAATTGAAAGAATCTTTCTCTAGAGATTTATTAAGAAGTTGTGCCGCCAAGTTCTATTGAGCCAGTTTCTTCTGCATCCTTTATAGAAGATTGTCTTCTTACGTAGAAGATTTGAGGAGTCAAGCACTGGATTGAGTCTGTTGCAATCAATAGTGTGAAGTTGTTGAAGCGTGAAATGGCAGAAGGTGACTTCAGTCCTTAGGTAGGGGATATCTAGAGAGGAAATCTGAGTTTCTTGTAATTGCGAGATTCATAGTGCTTGATCATTGATCCAACTCAGATCTGTGGTTTTTCATCCGATTAGGGTTTTCCACGTCAAATTTTGGTGTCCTTATGGTGTGTGCTTATGATTTTATTTCATTATTTTTTGCACACTATTGGGTTGATTTATTGAGTGGACCAATCTAGAGATTGCGGACCCCCAAAACTTTCAAGATGGACCTCAGCAGGTTGTAGCGAAAAGGTTTTGAGATTTTTTTTCAAAGAGAAGAGGAGAGCATCTTGCAATTGAAGCTAAATTTCTCTGAGAGGGACCTTGACCTCCTCAAAAGTGGCTTCATTTATGGCCTTCCAAACGGCATAGATTACATAGATGAAAACTACTGCCATATACCTAGTACCAGCCGTGTCATTTCCTCTGGATAAGGATTGCCAGATTGATGAAGCAAAGACAGTGAAAGAAGGTAAATACTTGCATACTAAAATAACCAAAGCTAGAGATTGAGCTTGCTTCGAGGAGAAAAATAGGTGAGGTACTGAGTCTTCCGCTTGACAACATACGCTGCATGCATCTTGATGCTAGAGAAAACCTTAAACCCTTCAAGTGGGATTTGAGTTGGAGTTTTCTGAAGCATCAAACGCCACTCGAAGTAGATAATACTGGGAAAAGAGATTCAATTCTAAATCAGACTAGACTAGTCCAGTTTGCAAGTTCTGTACCTAATGATGTTCCATATTGCTTTCAAGGAGAGTTCCCATCTGGAGACCTTGTTAGGATATTTCACGTGTTGGCTAATATATGGGTTGGGCAAAACTCTGGGTCCGTTGTAAGGTCCGTGACCTTATTGGGTCAATTGGGCCCAAAACCCGGCCAGTTGACCCATTTATTATTAATTATTTTATTTAATTATATTTTAGATATTTAAGTGGGTTTAGATCATGAGCAAGTTTCTTTTAGCATTAGAATAGTGTCTACGAAATTTCGTGCGATTTCGAGTTCGTTTGTTCATAACAGTGGGGTAGTTTGCAATTTAGGAAAAATTGGGAGTTTTCTGAAATATTCCAAAAGCCGTGATTTTAGGTTCGTTGGAAAGATTTCGTCGCGCTAATCATTTTTATCTCTTGATTCGTCGCGATCCGACAATCAAAAACCCTTCAAGTGGTCAATTCTTCACTGGACCCACCAAATGGGCAACTTAGTCTTTTCCCCTTTATCTTATTCTTAAACGAGGTTAGCCCTAATTCTTTCATTCATTCTTTGTAACGAAAGCAATTCCAGCAGCCCTTTATTCTTCCTCTTCTCTTCTCAAGCCCAGGACTCTAGCCCGGAGAGATCAACTTCGCGATCCGAACCGCTAGATTTCATCCTTTCGATCCCCTCTTTCTTCTGGTACCAAATTTGTAATATTTCCCCAAACTTCATCTTTTCAATCTTATTCCTTTCAGATTAGAAGTAGCCTTTTCTTGATCTTTTTCTTTTCTTTCTTCTCTCTTGCATTCTAGGTTGTGTTGGTTGGGTTAGATTCTGAATCTTGTAGTTGTAAGGCTTCTCTTCGAGTTTTACCCAATTTCTATCATCTTCTTGGTTGAGGCAAGTAGATTTGCATTGTACTTTTAAGCATGAATGTTTGTTTCCAATTGATTGGTTATGTTTCTTGTTAGATTTCCCCTAATTCCAAGCATGTTTTGATATTGATTTGGGGATTCATATGCTAGGTTAGGTTTTTGGGGATTTGGGTTGGTAATTTGTAAATTGGTAATACCTGATTTGTTTCAAATTGTTAGAATGATGAATTATATTTAAAAATGATGGGAATAAATTGTTGGGAGAGCAAGAGGCTTAATCTCGTGCAGGTTATGGTGTTGTGAAGTCCAGTAGAAGAAACATGGTGATTTCGGACGTATGGGGAGAGGTTTTCTCGCCTCGGCGTCCGAACGCCAGCAGGCAGAAGCGCAGGGTGCCCATACAACTTTCGGGCGTCCGGACGCCTGGAACCCCGTAGGGATTAAAATGACCCTTTTGGAATGTCCATAACTTTTAATTCGCCCGTTGAATTTCTACGTATAAATACCGTTGGAAAGACCTTGAGTTGTAAAATCTAATGGTTCTTGTTTCATCACGATCGGAGGTCGGAAAGTGATGTAAATGCTTGGATTAATGATCCTATTCAATTTTATTAATGAAAAATACACTGTTAACCTATGATTGGGCCCTAGATGTTGGAACCCATGAACCTACTCTCACTTGACCATTAATGGGGATTAAAATCAAAACACGTGGCTTGGTGTGAATTCGATGGGTTGTCCAGGTATTCGTGTATTACATAAGGTATAACCGAATGCATATGGAACTGAACCAATAGATGTTTAACATGATTGTACACCAAGGAATTTTCTTTGAAGCATCGTTGATCCAACTTCCATACATACTCTATTAGGACATGTGGGGTACATGAATGACATCATTTCCCCAGGATTGGATTGTAACATCTCCTTGACTTTTGACTTGTATCCGTTGTTTATATTCCTTGTACACTCTCTTGGCATAAAATACTTAATTAACTATGAAACATAAATCCTTGTTGGATTAAGGACTTGGACCTGACTTAGAGTGTACCTTAGGAACCTGTGACTTGTATGGATAAACATAACTGCCTAACAATGAAAGGGATTATCATGTGGATCACTTGTCTTGTATTGTCTTGAATGAGATAATCCATAAGATCATTCTTGTACATTAAACTAGCCAGACTTGCTTGTCTTGTTTTTCGTGTGTCAACACCACTACGTTATTTAGCATATCATGGCCATCTGCAGTTTGGGGTATTTATTGACGGGCCGGTTACTTGGTCGTAAGGATGGGCAGTCGGCGTTGGACGGCGTCCATGGCGTAGAATAGTTGGGAGCGGGCTTGGACCGTGCTGCTATTCCCGGGACCGGGAGCTAGGATCCCACTGGAGCCGACTTTGGTATCAGTAGTCTTGTCTAGATTGAACTGGTACCCCGGGAGGTGGCTTGGACATCCTCGGAGTCTCCCTCTTGTTTCTTGTATTGCATTGCATGGATAGTGGTTATTGTTAGATGATTGCTAGGATTCCATTTACTATTCCTGTTGATTATTTTTCTTGCTTTATGCCTAGCGTCGCTTTCCTTGTATTCACATTATTATTACTTGTCATTATTCTATATTTAATGCATGTCATATTTAATATGCTTTGCTTATCTATTGCTCAACATGTCGTTGACTCTGTTCCTTGGTGTGCAGACACCTCAGGTGGTTACTACTACTATGAGGAGCAGGCCAGTGAGGAGATCCTAGAGGATCTCCAACCAGTAAAGGAGGAACAAGAGTGGCGTACCGATGACGTAGAGTAGCGTCATCACATCCGGCATGAGAGAGATACATATGGGATCTACTAGATTTTATTTATTCTCTTTATCTCTCGTTGAACCTTTAACTATATTAACTTCAGTTTCTTTATTGGGTTGGCCAATGTAATAATTACCTTAACTCCTTGGTTAGTTTTGTTCATATCTTTCTTGCAACTTTAATATTTAATGACAATTATTATTCATTGCTTGATATTCCATATGCCTCGAGTTGTATGAACTCTATATTATTGTACTACATGAGGCTTAAAATATTATATCCTCACAGTGGACTATACGATCCGTGGGCTTAAAGGATAATTTTTAATTAGTCTTAAATTTCACTCTCCAGATCCGGTTTATTCTTTAATCGGGTTCGGGGGACGTGACATCCATTGAGTTGTAATTTGTATTTTTTTAGAATGGACTGTGATTGTGTCACCGGAAGACCGGGAGCGAAGATTGAAATGTTTTGCAACAAGAATTTTTTTTTTCCAGAACACAGTCTCATTATAACAAGGTTTTTGCTCGCTAGAGCGAACATGATGGAGTCTGGGACAAAACGTAGGGTCGTTATAGCGAGCCTGAAAAAGTAGCCTAGTGCGTTCAAACTTTTATTTCGAGTCTGTTTGATATTCTGATTGGATTAAAACTAGAAACCACTTGCACGAATTAAGGGCTATTTAAATGGTGTTTCTCTCAACCCTAAGTAAGACAATAAGTTGCTCTCTCGTTCTGAGGTGAGAAAACCCTAAAAGAGATTCATTGTTCTCTAATGCCATTGTTGAGAGTTTTGTTGCTAAAAATTTGTTCTAAAAGGTTTGTTGCTTCTACTCTCTTGTAGAAGATTTAATCATCTTAATTCTGAAGGTGTTGCTGGGTCAAGTACGGGGAGCGGTGCATGGTGGGAATGTCGTTGCAATAGGAGAAGTTGTGTAAGAGCAACTACAGTCATTAGGTCGACATAATAACTGGAAACGAGAGCTATAAGTATATCTTGTAATCACTCAATAGTGTTTGATTTCAAATCGTAGTTTTTCTCCCTAGATAGGGTTTCCACATAAAATATTGTGTCTGCCTTCTTGTGGTGTATGATTGGTAGATTGATTTGCTAGTTTGCTTTGATTTGTTCCGCTACATTGATTATTGGACTATCAACCATTCTAGTAGTTAAAAAGAGGCACTTTCAAACTCTATCCACCTTAGAGTATCACGGCGAGTTTGGTTTGGAGTGAGGTTTGAGGTGGCTAATAAGAGCTGGTTCAAATGGGAAAATTGGGAGGGAAGGACCACGAGTCAAATTGAAAAAGGAAGACAGACGTTGATCTTCAAGAAATATAGATGGGGAAATCTGACAGAAAATGGCTTATCTTGGCTCCAGGAATCATGTCAAATGTTGATTTCTTGGGCCAGAATCTTGGCCATTCCCAAAGCTCCAGGTGCTGCCTTGATGGACGTAGAAGGCAAGGCGACGAATCTTCTTCCAAATGCAAGAGCCATAGATGGACTTAGGGGGTGGATAGATCTTAAATCTCTCTTTTATTCCTATGGTCTTAGATTCAATTTGTGTAACGAGAGAATTTTGTGCTCTCTGCTGATTTTGCGTTTATACAGAAGAGGGGAATCCTAACATTTCTACTCCCCAAGAAATCAAAATACTCTATATCTATGAAAGTCAAATCACTTTTTCCTTTTCTACAAATAAATAAATAAATGCATCTAAACAATATATCAATAAATTACACAAAAATCCAGAATAGTTTTCCTCTTTATAGCGCAATCCTCTTGTTGCATGAATGTGTCCTAAAACTCTAGAGGATCTTGATTCAAAGGGCCAACTCAATGAGCCCAATTGTGAAAAAAGGAAAAAAAAACTGAAGGCACAAAATAAATGCACCTTGCATGGATTTTTGCCAAATTTAATCTAATAAAAATTGGGGCTCACCTTCAAATTTATTACTAATAAAGAAGTGAAAAAAAAATATTTAAAAAACGAAGATATTTTCACGGTGATCAATCTAACGGTGGGTCGATACGTATTGGATCAGAATTTGACAAGTATCCATACAAGAGGTCGGAATTAGTTTTGAGCAACTTACTTTTTGTATCATAGGCCAGGCCGAGGAGTCCCATGAATTACCCGTGAATCTGAGCTTCCAAGGATCCAGAGTCGCCAGTGCAAATGGGATATCTGTGGGCGCACACAACGATAATTTTTGAATGTGGACTGTGTCCGGCCCACCTACCGTGTAGACTAGGTTTCACTTCTGGGCCACAAATCTACACTGGTGCCCTGATGATAATGAGGGATTTTTTTTTTTTTTTTTCACACATGGCACACATTACATTTCAGTCCACTGGAAGGTGATGGATCAGGGATGAGCCTAAAAAGGGCCCAATCAGATGATTGTAAGCCACTTGTCCAAAGAAACTAAAAATATCAACGTGCTAAGTTTGGAGAAGATCTCAACATTAGTAATTACTTTGATTCAGATCAAAATCTAGTTTCTTTGTTTGTTTTTTTCTTGGCATATATAGTGGCCAAGGGGGACTACCTAATCTACCTGCTCATTTCATTGATTCCCAGAGGCCCTTGAATCAACCGTATGGCAGCTGGGCAGCTCTCAATCCTTTAATCTTTCACTTCTTACAGACTTAATAGAAGGAGTCCACAAACTCATGCTATGAATCGCTCAAAAATACTCCTCTTTTTTCAGCTAGGGCATATTTGTGCTGCCAATTTTTTTCATAAAAATTGCAGAAAGCATGAATGTTTTCTGCAGTAAAAAAAAGTTTCACGTTTGGTCAGCTGTTTTTCCTGAAAAATCGGAACTAAATCTTTCGTGATTCAACAGAAAGGCATTTCTCATGAGAAGGGGTCGAAATAGGGTTGTAAACAGGTCGGTTCCGGTCCGGGTCCATGGTGGACTCGGAACCGAAACCGTTAAGGAGAAGGTGGGACCGGATCTGGATCCGGAACTGTTTCGGAACCGGTTTCTTGGCTCCGGAACCAGAACCAGAACCATATATGGGACGGGTCTGGATCCGGGTCCGGGTCCGGGTCCGGGTCTAGGTAGAGAATGATATTAAAAAAACATGGTTTTTAGGAGACATTTTTGAAAATTGAGATAATTTGTCGAGTCTCGAGTCCACGGGTATGAACCAAGGTGGAACCGGAACCGGACCCGGACCCATTTACTTATCGTAGCCTAAATAGGGACACAGACCGGTTTTTAACGGGTCGAAACCTTCGGGTAATCGAAGAATCGGGTACCCATTTACATCCTTAGGGTCGAAATGAATTTTCTAGAATAAAAGGGAAAAGGCTTTTCCACTTAATCATTTTCTGTATCCCCAACATAACGTGCCTTTGTATGTCCAAGTATGCAGTTTGGTGGGCACGGTGATATATTTTTATGGGGCATTCGGCGACAGGTCCCTCAACATTACACTTTGGCCTTAGATCCACAAAAAAAAAAGTCATAGAAACCAAGGTCCCTCTCACACTTATTCACACCTAAAATGTCTAATTTACCCTTTCTTCAAATCATAATCAATTCCATGATTGGTGGGATATCCGATTAATAATGGCCAACTAAACAGTTAATTGCCTACGATTAATGGAATCCCAGATTTTTCAAATAAATTCTAAAAAACACACAATAAATTTCAAAATAACGAAAATAAATTTTAAAAAAATGAAATAATTTCGAAAAATTCAAATAAATTAAAAAAAATAATATATAATCAAATACGCAAAATAATTTAAAAAGATGCAAATAAGTTTCAAAATATCCAAATAAATTTTAGAAAATATAAATAAATCTCAAAAGACTTAAATAAATCTCAAAAGATGTAAAGAAAATTTCAAAAAATGCAAATAATTTTAAAATAAAGAAAATAAAATTTAAAAAATATAATAATTTAAAAAAAAAACAATAAATTTGAAAATACACAAATAAATTTCAAAAGACTCAAATAAATTTAAAAAGCGCATATAGATTTCAAAAAAGTAAATAAATTTGCGAAAAAAACTCAAATAAATTTTGAAAAAACTCAGATAATTTTACCAAAAACATAAAGAAATATGACGGAAAACAGATAAATTTGAACAACACTCAGATAAAATTGACAAAAACTCGGATAAATTTGAATAAAACTCAGATAAATTTCCAAAAACTCAGATAAATTTTTAAAAAAATTAGATAAATTTAACCAAAAATACAAAGAAATATGACAGAAAACAGATAAATTTGAACAACACTCAGATAAATTTGACAAAAGCACAAAAAAATATGATAGAAACAGATAAATTTGAACAAAACTCAGATAAATTAAACAAAACTCGAAATGACCGAATGAGGAAGAAACAAAAAATTGGACATATTTCATGGATGGCATCAAGCCACATTGTCTACCAACCTTTGTTCAGCTTATTTTCTCCTACTTTTCATCTCAGTTTTCATCATGGCAACTTCATCTTCTATCCCAAACACTTCCACTTGTCTCAATCAAATTGGATCGAACCACAAACTATGTTCTGTGGTCGGCACAATTTCTTCCGGTCTTGAAAGCAACAGCTGGCTTGGCTATGTCAATGGAAGAGAGCCCTTACCCTAATCAGTTTTTTGTTGATGAAATGGGATCTCATCTGTCCGGTGAATCCCAAGATATCTCTCATGGAAAGCACAAGACCAGCTACTACTTAGCTAGCTAGCTGGATTCAATGCGGCTTAACTCTTAAGTGTTTTTTCCACCATGCGAATCTTTCTACATCAAGAGACGTGATGACATCTCTAGAGAAAAGATATGCTTTACAATCCCTGACGTGGATCATGCAACTAAGAATCAATTACAAACAACCAAGCGAGGCAATTGGTCTATCAGTGATTATGTAGACAAGTTAACCACCATGGCTGACAATCTTTATTTTGCCAGCAAACCAGTAAATAATGATGCTGCTCTTTATGGAGTTGCAGTGGCTGGTTTAATTGGAGAAAATTTGTCATTAGCGACCCTCCTCTCCTCCCCCTTAAACTGCTCCGCACCAGCATCTGCCATGCCTAAATCAACCAGACGGCTGAGGCAAAGCCATGTCAGCGGACGGGGATCTGCTTTGCTTTCCGTGTTGGCAGATCGTCAACTTCGTATTCGGTGCGGGTTTCGGGTACAGGGTGTAACGGGTATCGGAGCTTTGTGAATCTGGACCCGTCGCTGCCGGTGGGGAAGTGGCCGGAGGTGGGGGTGGAGATACAGTGGGCCTCGCCGAGGGAGCCTATGTGTCGGGTACAGGCGGATCGTTAGGCGGGTCCGAAAGCGACATGCACGGCGGATCCGATGGAGGATGGGGTTTCGGAGGTGCTTCTAACAATTCCGGGTTGTGGTTGGGATCCGATAGCCGGGACGTGGCTGCTGAAAGTGAGTTTGATTGAGTTTTTGAAAAGGGATTTTGTAGGAAAACCAAATTTGTTGCCCAAGCACAAACGAGGAAGAATATAAATTTGGAAATTTTAAATTTCAAAATTTCATGCCTAAAAACGGTTGAAAGGGCAATTAGTCCTCTAAAAAATGAGATCATGTGGATGCAGGGACCTAAGGCGAGGGAGAAAAAGTCTAGTTTGAAGTGGACCATAAGCCTTAAAAAGTTTTTCCTTAGGACTGGAGGCTGGAAACATTGACTTATAGGGACCTTTCGCTAATTTTGCATATTTTTATTTATTTCTTTTAATGTCGGATTATTACAATTTGATCAGCATTGAAAATCATGGCATAACAATCTATATATGTTGACGTTCAGTCTAACTTCATCCATTAAGAATTTTATGATTAAAAAATTTACATCTACCTTATGTCAAAATTATATGGTAAATAATTAAAAAACTAAAAAACTTAAGAAATTATTTAGAATGATACAAAGATAAGATGTGTTTTAATTGCTCAATAGAAGAATGTTTAGAGAGCTACCCTTCAAACTTTTTAAATAAGAACCGCATAAATTTCTGAATTTAGCTTGCTGCATTCTTTCTCAAAGGTTTACTAAAAAAATCAAGGGAAAATGGTAGAAATGTATGGTTAATTTCATATGAGGCCTAGCTAGTAAGTGGTTTGGTTGAACTGATCATTAATAATTGCATTTGGTATTTGAATTCGTGCAAATTCATGGGATTCGGTGGCTAGAGGGTGGGTTGTGTTTGTGTGGTCCATTTTAAATGAGTCATAAGGTGGGCCGCAGGACCAGTTCTCTCTCTCTCTCTCTCTCTCTATATATATATATATAGATAGATAGATAGATGGGAGGAGGTCCTGCAAGGACCGTCCTTACGGTATACGGTGCGGACCGCCTATTGGGGCCCACCGTGAGACCCCACTGGTCATGGGACAAGAGGGACTGAAAGATCCAAGTGGGGCCAACTTATATATTAAATTTGAAGTCAATCTAATACCTCTAACCCCTTCATCCATGGTCCACAAGTTTAATAGCTTTATATCAAAGAAGAAAAATTGACCCTCATCCAACGGTCTAGTTCATCCGAATCCACGGAAATTCATGGGATTCAGTGCGTGTAAGGGGGTTATGAATGAGTGGTCACTTTGGGATGGGTCTTAGGGGGCGTTCCGAACAGTGCGGACCCTAAGGATGGTCCTTACAGGACCGCCTCCTAGATTGATATAGAGAGAGAGAAGAGAGAGAAATTCTCAAAAGAGAGCTGCTAAATCCACACTGATTTTTTCTTTCTCCCATACTGCACTTTTTTATGACCAATATATCCTAATGTTAAATACCTAAAGGATATTTATCAAAAAGTCTCCCCCTCCCCCAACTTCTTTTTGCACTCACCCCACTTCATCCCCACCGCCCCTACCCCCACCCCCGCCCCCTGCCACCACCGCCCCTCCGGCAACACCGCCAGAGAGGGAGAAGAGAGAGAGAGAGAGAGAGAGAGAGAGAGGAGAGAGGTGAAGAGAAAGTGGGAGAGGGAGAGCAGGGGCGTAAGCGGGCAAGGAGAGGGAGAGAAATAGGAAAAGAAGGGAGAGGGAGGGAGGACGGCGGCAAGCAGAGGCGGGTGGGAGAAGGGTGTAGAGAGAAGTTGAAAGAGTATATGTTAGGGTAGTTTAGGAAAAATTGGGTGTGTAGAGAGTAATTTTGTTAGATTCTTAACTTAACTGGCAGGTGTAGATAGAAACAATGTGGAGAAAGAAAAAATCAGTGTGGGTTTAGTAGCCCACTTCTCAAAAACTCTCCCTTTTGCCCCTCAATGTTTTTTAGGGCATGGAGCCCACCTTGAGTCCATCCAATCATTTAATATATACTACTCCCATGAATTGGGATAAAGCTCAAATTTGACACTCCTCCAACTTTTATTCATCGTTAGATTGAAGTCAGAAGTGATGCCTCTAAAACCATTAAACTTTGGGACCATGGATCAAGGGCTAGGATAATGTGATGGAGTTGTAAATCTCTATATAGGTAGATCTCATCTAGATTATTTCATGCAGCAGCAATCCGTAATTGTCACACACCAGAATGGACCCAATTATGTCGGGCACCTTTTTTTAAAACTCCCTGAGAGTTTTCTAGCACTCCGCATGTATGTGTATATTGCAATTTTGTGGGCCTCATATTGGTAATTCAAGTTGGTTATCTTTAGTGTTGGTCTACTAAACTCTAAGATGTTTCGGTTCATATAATAGATTTTCATTGAAAAATGTACAAGAATTCTGACCTATAGATATGATTTTCTACACTATTGTAGGCTTCAAACTCATGATTCAAATCGTTCAATACTCTCATATAAATGATAACCATCATGGCGTTTAGCTTTAATAAATCTTTTTGTAGATGAAGTGAAAGACACAAACACATTTAAACCCATAATTGGATTTGATCATTTACTCATGTGAAAATGGTGCTTCCATACAAACATGAAAATGTGTTTCGCACATGTAACATTTTCATTTGAAGAAGTTACATATGAACCCCTTTACATATATAAAACCTATTATAATATCTCATTCATAAAAGACAAACGAACTCTTAACCTTTTCATAGAACAAATTTAAGTAAAAAAGAAGTAACCTTTTCATAGAACAAATTTAAGTAAAAAAGAAGAAGTTGAAGGTAGGGGTGTTCATGGGCCTGGTTGGGCTGCGCTAAGGCATATCCAAGCCGGATTTGACTTTAGAAACAGAGGCCTGCATCCGATCCAACTTCGACACAAGTCGTAAATATCAGGCCGAAGCCCGCCCACTAGTCAATCTTGCTGCAAGGCCAAACAAGGTTTTTTCTTTTTCTCAATAGTATGGGCTATTCTAATAATTGTTTCGACAAATTATCACTAAATTACAAGTACTCATTATTCGGGGGGGGGGGGGGGGGGAATCAGTGCCCTAGTTGAAGGTAGTTGAAGGTCTGTTTGAGAGAGAAGATTTAAATATTTTTCTTGTATAAAAAATAACGAATGTCCGCAAGTCCTTGTTATAGATTCTACCATTGATGTTTTTTTAAATGGCAATTTTCAAGCAGCATTTAAAATTCTAAAATTTAGAGCATTTCAGAGGCTATTTTTGGCCATTTCAGAGGCTGTTTCAAAGGCTATTTCTGCCCATTTTATTATAAATAGCTTTTGAAATTACAATCATCAAATGAAACTCACAGCAACTCAAATTCTACAATAAGTTTTTCTCTTCAATCGGACCCTAAGCAACTTTCTGAAGAGAAACATAATAACAAAAAGATTTCAAACATAAATGGAAAAAGATTCCTCAAATGTGATTAGAGAATTATGATTTCTTTCCATTGGGCCTCCCAAAATATATTTTTTTAAACACTTGGCCCCCAAGGAAAATTTCCTGGTTCCGCCAATGCAACTCCTCCCTTTCAAAGCATAGAAAGTAAGATCTTTGAAGCTAGTATTTCCCTATTTCGTGGAAACAAAGGATCCGAGACTCCACCTGTTCAGTTTTCTCTTTCTTTAGCAGGCAGCCTTAAGAGATATTTTGGAAGGTTACTACCAATATGGAGCTTTTCAACGAAGCCTAGGCTCCATCTTCCCGACATGCTTCCATTTAACAAAAAGTACAGGATCTTCATGTGATCCTTTTCAGCATTCCACTTTTGATGGTATATTGCACCATTCTTTTGAGGAATAGAGGAATATCTTCAATAGCTTCTAAACCAACTATTCTGAAAGAAAATGGTATCCAACTCCATTACTCACTATGCCAACACACTACAGATCTGTATGCCAATCATGGTACCCCATTAGATTAGATAAATAGTTCCTGTACAAGATATTTAAGGAGAAGATATTTTATACCCCCTAGTGCACAGTGTTACCGACCTACTTTGCTGTTTAAACCGGTCATTTACAGAGTGGGTATGTTAGGTTTCAATGTTGGCATAATTCATGGGTTTGGATAAAATTTGGGATTGCTCAATGTACTTTTTCTTTTTAATAGAATGGACTGCAGTTTTCACCAAGTACATGAAGATTTTCCAGCCAAAGTTCGAGCGTCCCCTGTTTCAATTTGAACTTCCCTTCAGCGAGAAGTTCCAAGCCAATTAGCAGCGAAGCCCAAAGTTCGAACGTACCTCACTTGTGCTCGAACAGATTTCCCAGGCCAAAAAGTAGCCAGCTTGAAAGTTCGAACGAGCATTTCATCAAAGTTCAAATGGTCCTGCATTCCAAGCCAAGAAACAGAGGCGTCCAAAGTTCAAACGGACTGCAGCTGCGTTCAAATGAGTTTTGCAAGCCAAAATCCCTCAGCCTCCAAAGTTCGATCGTTTGACACGTGATTTCAAACAGACATTATGCTAAAGTGTGTTAAGTGATTCCTCGAAGAGTTAGAATGGGCCTTTAATAAAAGTTCGAACGTGTGGAATCAAATTCTATTTCAGGCAAATCCTAGTGTCCTCACTATATAAGGGTTCTTATGTTTTGCCCTAATTCAGCCTTTTAGAGCTTCTACACTCTCTCCAACTTTTCAAAGGCAGGTTCTATCTTTTTTAGAGAGATTTTCATCTCTAGAGAAATCATTTGATCGTGAACTTGAGATTTCTTCTCTAGAGGACATATCGTCCTTCCTTCTCTTCTCACCCATCTCGAAGTGGCTTCAAGGTTAAATACGGAGGATCAAGCACGGGTGAAGATGAACGGCAAGTAGTCGGCTTGAGAGGTTGCAGTCTTTAGGTTGAGATACAACTGGGGAAGGGTTGTAAGTACTCTTATAATCTTCAATTTAATCGTACTTGATTGGATTTCCTGGAGAGGCTTCCATGTCCCGTGGTTTTTTTCAGAGTTCGGAGTTTTCCACGTAAATCTTGTATCTCGTGTGGTTGATTGTTTGATTTTATTATGGTGGTTTGGATTGATTGAATGACATCTTAGAGATCTAATTTAATTAGGACCTTATGCCCTAATTTGGAAGGGGTTTAAAAACCTCCGGGTATGACTCGGAAGACACATTTGTAAACTCAAACAGGCATTATCAGGTCTTGAGACTTTGGTTATAGGAATAGGATTGATTAAGTGGCGGCAGAATGGCAATGGGTCGGGTTTAAACTGGGACTCACCTTTACCCTCTCCTAATTATAGGAGACCTGTCCCCACCATATTTCTCTTTTACTAATTATAGGTGGAAAGAGTTCCACCAACACAAGTGACAGTGGGCAGTGATGTACTACTAAAACTTACAAGCTTAACTACTAAAGAGACTGTACGCTTGACTGAGATTTTTTTTTTTTCGCTGAAGGTCTTTTTTGTATTATAGGAAGAAAATAATACAAGGCACAAAGGCCCCAAAAGCCAAACAGGCTGCTGTATAAAACATCAAAACAGAAAAAAGAGCAGCAGTACAAAACAGAGCATGATACTAAAACTTAACTTCAGTGACCAACAATGCCCCGGTTGTGCAGGATAGGGTTCAGTTGGTGTCTTTGGTTTTTGTCTAGGAGGCAGGTAACCATGTCCGAGAGACACTCTTTTTTTCTTTTTTTTTTTCTTTATATATGTTGCTGGCTTCCGGACTAAGCAATTCGGAGGAACGGATAGACTGAAGAGCCAAGATCGGAAGCTTGAAATCCACTAAAGATATCTTGAATTCGCTCCAAGAAAAAGACCTTCAACCTTCTTGGAGGGATGATTTTGTTCTACTAATTTCTAGAATATCATATAGTGGAGATGAGGTGGAAGAATATTAGAGCTGCTGTTTTTCTTCCTATATCATCTCTCCCATGGGGAATGGCCATCCAAATGGACCCTTAGATGAGAATTTAATACACAAGAATTCATAGTCAGATGGGCTCCAATAAAAATTGTCAAACGGGCTCCATTAAAGATTATTAAGCATGAAGAATGAAGGAAATAAGATGGAGATTGTAGGTGCAAAAAATAACGACCCACAAGGATGGGGGGTGCCTTAGAGGACTTACCCAAGTGAGATTAGGGACACCGATGCCTGCGCCTGGAGCCTGAGAAAAGGAAGGAGAAATGCAGGTCAGAGGACCCTGGCCTGGGCGGCGCAGGGCTCTCCGATGCCTAAGTTAGTATATGAACTAAGCAGAGGGAGGAGATTTTTGGGGAAGAAGATGATACCAGAGTGGTAATGGCGTCCCCCTTTCCTTTGGAGCTGTAGCCGTGTTTATATAGAGGAAGAGGAGGCAAAGGGGTAGTTGGCTGTCTTGTCGTAGCCCATTTTGTCAGGTACTAGGGAGGCGCGGTCTCATCGTAGCCTGTCTGGTCCCGTCGTAGCCTGTCTTGTCCCGTTAGGCCATATCCTGGCGCATTGGGAGCTGTGGACGGCGATCTGTCAGGAGATACGGGCTGTCCCCCTTGTCTTGTCGCACGAGCCATAGCGTGCTTGAGCGTCCATGGGAGGACAGCTGTCAGTGCTCACTACTTTCATCGATATGAGGCGCTTGGCCGGGATGGAGTGTCGAGCCGGGTGAGACCTGGCGGAGGGGCCATGGCACTGTTGCCGAAGTGGAAGGGCCTGGTACTGTCGCCGAGCTGGGCAGCCGAAGTGGGGATGCTTTGGCCGGAGTGGATCCTGCCGAGGTGAGGGGAGGAGCATAGGAAACGTGGAGCACGAGACCACACTTGCCGGGATGGGCTTGCTGATGCGGGGGTCCGGGATGGAGCACCTTGTCCAGGATTCTCTTGGGATTTTCCCCACACAAAGCCCCCCAGCTTCTGAGCTCATTAGACTCCTCATTGAGGTCGGAAGCTAAGTACCATGGAGGACAACACTTGTGCCTTGGAGCTGCTCATAGTCTTGAGATGACTGGCTGGCAATGGACCGGAGCTGGAGGTTGGCATCACTGTGAAGCTGTAACAAGATGCCTCTGTCGAGCTGGAGAGTGCATTGTTGCTGAAAGCCAAGAGAGATGGCTCATTTGTTTAGTATCTTGCTACTGCTGCTGAGGAGGAAGCGAGCTGAGCGGGGCAAGCTGAGAAGGAGGCGAGCTATAGACTGGGTGCTGCTGCTAAACCGGAGACTGGCACTGCTGCCGAGCCGGAGGAAGGATTTCCTGCCGTACTGGAGGCTGGCGCTGCTGTGGAGCTGCGAACTGGCGTGAGGCCGAAACCGGAGACTGGCACTGCTGCCGAGCCGGAGGAAGGATTTCCTGCCGTACTGGAGGCTGGCGCTGCTGTGGAGCTGCGAACTGGCGTGAGGCCGAAACCGGAGACTGGCACTGCTGCCGAGCCGGAGGAAGGATTTCCTGCCGTACTGGAGGCTGGCGCTGCTGTGGAGCTGCGAACTGGTATGAGGCAGAGGTGGAACCAGAGTAACTGCCAACCTGGAATCCGGCACTGATGCCGAGCTGAGGACTGTCATGAGGACGAGGAGGTGATACGGAACGGTCTCTACGGCAGTCTTGTCGAGCTGCCATTGGCCGAAGCGGCCAGCTTTTGGCCGAGACGAACTGCCTTGCGACAGTGGATCCAGAATCCCGCTGGTTGCGGAGCTGAGCATGAGTTCGGCAACGGTCTTTGAGGGGTGTATGAACCCGGATTTCAGGAATCTGACCTTGGCCGAAATGGCTGACCTTGGCCGAACTGCCTTGCGCCGAGGTGTGAGGGGTCTATGAACCCGGACTTTAGGAAACGGCTGAGTGTAGGAACTCCAGGCCATTTCCAGGGCGTATGTACCCGAAGTGTGTCCAAGACACGGGGGCTTTAGGAAAGGCTGAGTGTAGGAACTCCAGGCCATTTCCAGGGCGTAGAGCCTTGATTGTGTTCAAAACACGGGGCTTTAGGAAAGGCTGAGTGTAAGAACTCCAGGCCATTTCCAGGGCGTAGAGCCTTGTAGATGGGTGAAGACCCTGAGTTTAGGAATTGGCCGAGTGTCCGAACTCGAGGCCTTTTCCAGGGCTGTTAACCCTTGGAGATGGGTGAAGACCCTGAGTTTAGGAATTGGCCGAGTGTCCGAACTCGAGGCCTTTTCCAGGGCTGTTAACCCTTGGAGATGGGTGAAGACCCTGAGTTTAGGAATTGGCCGAGTGTCCGAACTCGAGGCCTTTTCCAGGGCTATTAACCCTTGGAGATGGGTGAAGACCCTGAGTTTAGGAATTGGCCGAGTGTCCGAACTCGAGGCCTTTTCCAGGGCTGTTAACCCTTGGAGGTGGGTGAAGACCCTGAGTTTAGGAATTGGCCGAGTGTCCGAACTCGAGGCCTTTTCCAGGGCTGTTAACCCTTGGAGGTGGGTGAAGACCCTGAGTTTAGGAATTGGCCGAGTGTCCGAACTCGAGGCCTTTTCCAGGGCTGTTAACCCTTGTGACTTGTCTTTCTGGCACTTGCCGAGGTGGAGAAGCCTGGGTGTACGAACCCGAGGGCAGTCTCGATGGCACTGGCCGAGACCAACATGAGGCCAAACCTGTGAAGCGCGTAGCTAGCACGAGGGCGATACCAGCATGAGGTCGTCAGATGCGGTCGAAACCATCATGAGGCCGAAACCAGCGTGAGGTGGAAACCAGCACGTGGACGGACCAGCATGAGGTCGTCAGATGCGGTCGAGACCATCATGAGGCCGAAACCAGCGTGAGGTGGAAACCAGCACGTGGACGGACCAGCATGAGGTCGTCAGATGCGGTCGAGACCATCATGAGGCCGAAACCAGCGTGAGGTGGAAACCAGCACGTGGACGGACCAGCATGAGGTTGTCAGATGCGGTCGAAACCATCATGAGGCCGAAACCAGCGTGAGGTGGAAACCAGCACGTGGACGGACCAGCATGAGGTCGTCAGATGCGGTCGAGACCATCATGAGGCCGAAACCAGCGTGAGGTGGAAACCAGCACGTGGACGGACCAGCATGAGGTCGGAAGCTAAGTGACAAAAAGTTCCGTCTAGCTGCCCCCGAGTTGGAAGAGATTCCTGCAGAGCTGGGGGCTGCTAGCGAGCTGGAGATATCCGCTGAGCTGGAGACGTCCGCCGCGCTGGGAGCATCTGCCGAGCTGGAAGCGATATGATCGCTGTCGCGGAGGTTGAACTGCTCCTGGGCCCGGTTGCTTCTGCTCTTCAGGGCGCGTCTTTCGGGGGGTAGAGTCGAGGTCGAATCCTTAGAGGATGAACCCGACCGAGTATCCTGCTGTTGGTCGCCTGCTTGGCCAGATCTTGCTCCTGACCTTTCTCGGCGGGGGACCGTCGGCAGCTGTGTCGACAATGCAATAGGTTCCTTTCCCTTTCTGACTCTTCGAGGCATGGTGTTTGGAAAGATTTGGAGAAGGTTGGGAAGGCTGGGATATTGCTTCCCCACAGACGGCGCCAATTGTAGGTGCAAAAAATAACGACCCACAAGGATGGGGGGTGCCTTAGAGGACTTACCCAAGTGAGATTAGGGACACCGATGCCTGCGCCTGGAGCCTGAGAAAAGGAAGGAGAAATGCAGGTCAGAGGACCCTGGCCTGGGCGGCGCAGGGCTCTCCGATGCCTAAGTTAGTATATGAACTAAGCAGAGGGAGGAGATTTTTGGGGAAGAAGATGATACCAGAGTGGTAATGGCGTCCCCCTTTCCTTTGGAGCTGTAGCCGTGTTTATATAGAGGAAGAGGAGGCAAAGGGGTAGTTGGCTGTCTTGTCGTAGCCCATTTTGTCAGGTACTAGGGAGGCGCGGTCTCATCGTAGCCTGTCTGGTCCCGTTAGGCCATATCCTGGCGCCTTGGGAGCTGTGGACGGCGATCTGTCAGGAGATACGGGCTGTCCCCCTTGTCTTGTCGCACGGGCCATAGCGTGCTTGAGCGTCCATGGGAGGACAGCTGTCAGTGCTCACTACTTTCATCGATATGAGGCGCTTGGCCGGGATGGAGTGTCGAGCCGGGTGAGACCTGGCGGAGGGGCCATGGCACTGTTGCCGAAGTGGAAGGGCCTGGTACTGTCGCCGAGCTGGGCAGCCGAAGTGGGATGCTTTGGCCGGAGTGGATCCTGCCGAGGTGAGGGGAGGAGCATAGGAAACGTGGAGCACGAGACCACACTTGCCGGGATGGGCTTGCTGATGCGGGGGTCCGGGATGGAGCACCTTGTCCAGGATTCTCTTGGGATTTTCCCCACACAGAGATGTAGATACAACCTTCACTTTACAAGGATTTAAAACACTAGGGTAGTGGCTGGGTGTTGGTATCTTATCTCCCATTCATTCATTTTTGGCAGAGATAATGTGATGGTATTTTGCAATAATCGCCTTTGTTTCTTCAATTTTAAATATTTTAGGAATGGACGTCTTAGAATTCTTATATATTCAATTATATAAAATATATAGGCCCAAAGATAACAAGAATTCTTTTTTTTATATATATATTTTTTAAAATAAAACTAAAGTGTATGAAACTCCAGCCAACTCAGTTGGCATAGGACCATGGTTTTCTTCCGAATGTTGATTATTCGAAACTGTGCTACCTCACTGAGACCACAGGGGATTTAACCGGCTTCCCCTGAGCCGGAGGGATTAGTCCGGTCCAAAGGGTTTGGACACCCTCCGTTTTAAAAAAAAAAAAAAAAAACTCCAATCTGCACTTGTCATGGAGCAGGGTTAGTATCACAGGCCTTAAATTTGTTATATGTTAGGGGCCAAACAGCTAGTTGGGTTTTAGGGCCAAACACCAGATTTTCATGTTGGTTTTAGAGGCGGACCCAGGATTTTCAAGTAAATTTCAAAAGTGGATGCAGAATTTTCAAATGAATTTTGGAATAAGCGGAACCAGCTGGTCTGATGGCGTGACCAACCTAGAGCTTATATGTAAGTCCACCCATGTCCATGTCCATGTCTGTGACTATCCAAAGTTGGCGAATAAAAACAGTGGGTCATGTATGTCCCACCATTGATGATCCATAGCAACAGCAAGCAATTGCATATCTGCTTGCTCACAACAACTGAATATTTCTCTAATGGAGTCTCACTAAAGATGGACGGGTGAACCCCAATTTTTTAATCGATTGGACTATTCTAACCAACCGAGATTAGGTAGAACCTGCCCTTCTTCCAAACTGCTTTGCAAGTTAGTTCAAAAGAGATTTAGCTTTTTGAAGGATAGGTCCCACTATTGCTTCTGATAATGACATACCCCTAGTGGAGGCTCCAATTCTCCCCAACATTCTAAAATTCCATTGACTGACTGATTCATCCTACTTGCTACCCAATCCAACAAAATATCAGGACAGATACTATCACATATTTATTATAATGGGACAACCCACAAAAGGTCCTCACCTTCTCAACTGTTCATCTGTATCATGTGTAGACTAATTGGGACCATTGGTCCAAGATTAAAGTTTCACCCTCATCTGACTATTATATATCCTTTTTTATATATTACAGTGGAAGGTTTTCAATTCAATTTTAATCTATTTATGTCAATTTCGCCTTTTAATTAATGATATTATATATTTCAGTGGAAGGCTTTTGATTCAATTTTGAGTGATTATTCTTAATCTTGACTTTTAATTAAGGTTACAATAGGTTGGCCACTTTAGTCTGGCCATTGTATAACAGCAAGTAAACATCTGGATTAAACAAATAAGATCATAAATTCCATAGTGGGGCCCACTTTTCGGATTTGGCATTGGGATTATATGTTGCTTGCCAACTACAACTATATCTAAATCTAATACCCAAACTTAAACCCTAATTATATAGAATTGAACCTCATTTAAGATTCTTACCTAAATGACACTAACAAAATCCATAACCCCACTGAGACCACAAAGGCCAAAACCACCCAGCGATAGATGCACGCAATTTAAAACTAATACTATGATGTTTTCCACTAAAAGAAGAACAGGAACAGACAAGCATTACAATATACAGACTTGCAGAAACCACTTAGATTATAACAACAAACCAAACCACTAGGGAATTTCTAACCAGCAAAAAAGATAGCAGTAGGAAAGCTTACGTCCATTTGACATCCGATTGACATCACCAAATTCACCATGACAAGTACCACAAAAGAAAACAAAGATGGGACTCTTACCCTCAAACATCCAACATAAAAGAGAGAGTTTGTGCGACAAGAGAATTCCAACATAAAAAAAAGAGTTTGTGCGACAAGAGAATTCCGTGGTAATTACGAAAAAAATTGTCTTTATTTTTTCTATAACTTACTTTTTTTTGTCACTTGGTGCTGCCCATTTTTTCTCATGAAGGAATTATACAATTGAATACTTTATTGGAAAGGATTTCGATTTCCTATTGAAGGAGTGAGAGAATTCTACTCATTCATGGAAACAAAAATATGTGAAGCACTAAATTCTCTCATTGTATAAACACACACAAAAGAAGTTAGTGATAGCAACTATCCCACTGAGAATCTAAAAAAACGATGACCCAAATAAAAGACTTGGAACTAATCCATATAAATATTTACTTATGTAATTCACTTGATCTACTTAAATGTAGGGTTTCTTTAGCAAAGAGCGACCTCTCATGGCTGTGTGGGCAATGGCAGACCTGGGGTTTTCATTTGGGTGGGGCTAAATTTTTGCTTAACTTTGCTCGACCTTTTCCACATTAACAATACCAAAAGAGAAAATGTATTTCATTTAAATAGATACAAACTTTTTTCCATGCTCAAACCTCCTGCACAATCAAAGGGTCTTCCCACCCTCTCCTAAGTAATCATCAATTTATCATCATCAAAACAGCCGAAGATAACATTTCTTTTAATCCTAGGTATTTGGATATCCTAAAATGGTTATTTGGGTGAGCACCCAATTACCCAGTTTGGATTTTCAAAGGGGTTCTATTTGGATCTAAAGAATATGGTTGTCTGCACTTACCTTAGCTCTAAAAAAAAAAAAAAAAAAAAAAATTCCTAAAGTTGGTTGTGGGTTCATGGCAAAGAAGAAAAATTGCCAGTTAAATGTAACTCAAGTTATCTAAACATATGAACCATAAGGCTTGATTTATGTATGAGTTGAAGATTAAAGTATGTGCAATGGTGATTTGGTCATCTTCGGACCTATAGATATTCTTTGATTTGGTGATTTAGGGCTTAGGGTTTGGATTAGGATTTGGCGATTTAGGGTTTCAAACTATGATTTGAAGATTAAGGATTCAGATTCATGTATAGAGTAATTAGGATTATACTAGATCTAAGCAGGGATGCAGATTGTTTTATTTAGAATTATTTGGTGAGAGAATGAGAGTAATCACGAGAGGACCGGTGACGATAAGCTCAATCGGTGCGAAGAGGATATCGGACTCTTAGCCGAAAGAAGATGTCGAGAGAGAACGGCACAAAAGGATCTGGTACTCTTGGCGGGAAGACGTCAAAAGAGAATAGGAGTGTTTTCAATAAGGTTTTGTGATGTGGGGCGATAACAAGGTTTAGTCATGGGGCGATTGTTTATTAGATATATGTGGGACACATCCAGGCCCATTCAAATCTAAAGCATTTTTAAAATTGAACTGGGGCTACCGCCCCAAGTAAATCATATGTAATGTTGCCCCTGTGTGTGGGAGTTTAAAAGCTAAGCCCCATGTAGGATCCACTTGGATGCATATCAATTATGAAGGGATAATATAATAGAAAGGTTTCATTTTGAATATGAATTTGGGCATAAAAATCATCTCAATCAAATCCTTTCAACTATTGATTAAAATGCCTTAAAGTTAACGGTTTCTTTAGTTATATTTTTTACGAAATCCAATTCAACAGGAATTATAATATGGATTAGTGCCAAATTAGAGTAAGTGACAATTCAAGATAGGTTAGTGAGTGTGAGGGTGCTGGGCCAAAGCCAAGTGGGTCCCATGTGTTGATAAAAAATTTACCTCTCACAAAAGCAGAGAGAGACACCTCACAGCTGTAAACCATGTAAATGTCATACACAATATCAGCACTAGATACTTAGGCTCTCTTGCATGAAACTAGTAGATAGATCAAGACCCAAATTTTATTTGGGTCCATGTAGACCTGAATTAAAATGGGTCCAATTATTAGACCCATATCCCAATTTTCTAAATTTAGTCCTCCAGGTCAGAGCCTCAGAGGGGACCATCTTGGAAGAAGCCAGAAAATGCTATGAATGAGCTTGGCCTGGCCCATGCGCCCATCTCCCACTAACCGACCTGTGCATGCCTGTTGACAAACTGCCCCTCCTTTTTCACTCTTCAACACACATCTGCCTTCATACAGAGGATTTGCTTTCTACCCTCATAAAAAGTGTTACCTCTCATCTGTGAAACCTTATATGACTTCAAATCTCCTCTGCTTCTTTCAAACCCCTCACTACATTTTTCTTCTCCAATAAACGCTTCACTTGCCAACAACAAACGGCTCTCCCTCTCCTTCCTTACTTTCCTTTATTAAACCCATAAACTCTTCTTTGCAATTCTAGTCTCTTTTCCCTTCATCAAGAGTCTTTTTCCTCTCTCTCAAGTGCAATGGGCAATTGCCTTGTCCTTCTAAGACCCCACACTAGTTCATGGGTCGATTTCTCAAGTCATAGGAAGGTCCTAAAAGTTGTGAAGAGTGATGGAAAGATTCTAGAATACCGGGTTTCAATCTTTGTAAAGGATCTTCTACTGAATTTTGATGGTTATGGTGTTGGTGTATCACAGAGCGCGACGCAGCATCTCCCTCCAAATTACGAGCTGAGGGTTGGCCATGTTTATTATCTACTTCCAACTGATGTTTCTGTTTCTTCTGCTGAAGAGAGCTCTCCTAAGAACAGAGCAGGTTCTGCAGATGGAGCTAAAGGATTAAGGTGATTATCACAAAGCAACAGCTTGAAGAGCTGTTGTCGAAGAAGATGACGGTGGAGGACGTGCTCGCTAGCGTTCGAATAGAAGCAGTGGATAGTGGGTCTTGCACGGCGAGCTGGAGGCCAAAGCTAGAGACCATACCAGAAGGGAATGAATAGCATGTAAGGTGGAAGGACTATTTCTTCACCATCTAACCATGAACTTGTTACCCCTCTGCAGGGATCTGTAAGAGAATAGAAAGACACGAATTTGAAATTCTATAGACATCTACAACTAATCTTTTGAATCATATGCTGTGTGAATTGTTTGTGTCATGAAACCAATACAGACATAAATAATTTATCTCTGTGCACAGCAAAACAGAGGCATCTCGCCTGAAACCTCTCAAAGGAGGAGGTAGTAACCTTGGTCGCAGTCCATCAATTCCCATGCAGGTTGGCAACTTGTAATTAGAGACTTAACTTGATCAGAAACTTTGATGGAGCAGGTCTATTTTATTAGCTTTTAGATTTATTGGATTTGGAGTTTGAGTTTGACAAGTTCAATGAAATAATTCGCCTGTGTCCGTATTGTTAATCCATCGCTTGGGATCTCATTTAAAATCTAAACCACTCAAAATAACTATTGTTGCATTTATCTACTGCAGGAATGAAAGTTGGAGTCGTCATCACAATGATCATGTGTAAAAGACCTAATTGAAAGAAAAATTGAACTAGTTATTAATCTTGGGATGGGGCCAACTCTAGATTGGAGTTAGTTATGGACTGACCAATGTTAGTGGTGCTTTTATGCAGGTTTGATTTCTTAGGTGTGCCCCGTAATGAATTAATAGCACTTACCCTGGAAAAACCTTAATGAGAACAATTTATGAATCAACCTGCAAATTGTTCAAATTGAACTCTTTGGAAGGCATAATTAGCTAGCTAGCTAGTGGGGGAGGTCTAGTCTTGTATTAGAGCAAGATAGTCCCCAATTTGGCTAATTAAATTCTGTTGATGCCCAACTATATCTGGCTTCATCAAGCAATCTCTTATTGCACCTATTAATAGGATGGAAACTAAATGAGAAGATCACCATCTCCCGAAAGCAACAAATTTCAGAATTTTCATTAGTACGATAAGAGAAAAACTTCTTTAATTGGCGAATAAAATTGATGAACTCTATTGAGTTTCGTTTGCAATGTCACTGTATATAAGCAAAATAGACTCCTAAACTGAACTTTGCATTAGAATACATATGAATAATGAATTGAATATATGAGTTAAAAACGAATTTAAGATTAAAGGTGAATTCCCAAACATGAACATCAAATAATATTTCAAATCACGAAAAGATGTTATTTGATGCTCCTTTGGAAAATTCACCTTTGATCTTCATTTTCAACCACCCTATGTATTTAATTTCTATGTGTTTTAATGCAAACAACCAGGGCCTAAAGACAGTGAGGATGCTTTAGTACACTTCAAATTTGACATGTTTCCAAATGTTTCCAAATGATGAGGTGTTGTTTTTCAAACATGCCATCCTTCCCCGCCCAAACCCACCTACATTCTCCGACTGGTCAACAGCCCTACCTAACTTTTACGACCACTTCTACTGCTGCTCAGCCTCTACCTGCTCTCCTTCCCCAACCCCCTCTGCTTACCTCCATTGCACAGCCTATCCTTGCTTCACATCCCCACCAACTCCATTCCCTCTCTTCCCATCCTCTCCAACAAGATTCCTCCATTGCTAAGCCACTGCCTCAACCTAACATCCCCACGTCCACCGAACTGTCTCTACTTTCTTCCCCACACCTTCCCTCCCAACCCTTCTCTTTACAGCCTCATAATTTTCCCCCTTTACCTGCTCAGCAGCCACCTCTGGCTTCCGCAACCTCTGTAGCTGACCCCTCTCTTTCAGCCCCCCTTTCCACTACCTGTCCAGTAGCCACCCCCTTCACCTGTCCTGCAGCCACTTCCTGTCCAGCAGCCACCCCTATTACCTGTCCATTACTTGTCCAGCCACACCCTTTACCTATCTAGTGGCCACCCCCAATTCCTGTCCAGCAGCCAACCCCAATTCCTGTCCAGCACCCACCCCCAATTCCTGTCCTGCAGCCACCCCTAGTCTCTTCTGCTTCCCCAACCTCTGCAGTTGAACACCCTCTCTCAGCCCCCCTCTCCAATGCCTGTCAAAGCTGGCCTAAGCCCCAGCAATACGCCTCAGTTACCAAACCTCCCCTTCCTTTTACTCAAACCTTTGCTAACCTCTTCTCTATGCCTCATCCCCCTCCCCTTTCCTCTGTGCCTCATCCCCCTCCCCTTTCCTGTAACCCAGCCCTCTTTCCCGCACATTCGTGGATCAATGGTAAGCCAACCCTCACAATCCCTCAATCCATGCTTACCTCTAGCAAAGAATCATTTTCCTTCTCAATCATAGGCAGATTTGTTGGTAGGCATCCCTCTATTGAATGGATGGAAGCAAAAGTAAAGCAATGGCCCCTATCTAGACCCTGTATGGTTTCCCTCACTAGCAAAGGCCACTTCTTATTTCGCTTCAACTCTCTAGAAGACAAGGCAGCCATTCTTAGTCTCTCACCCCTTCCCATTGACAAGAAAAAGCCTTCTTCTTACCTTGGTCTCCTGGGCAAGATGAATCAGCTTGGCCTTCAATAGCACCTGTTTGGATCAAACTGTTTGGACTTCCTTACCATTGTTAGAGTCAAAACATCATCCTCTCTCTAGCCAACTCAATCGGCCAACCAATAAAGCTTGATAATATCACTATGGCCCAAAGAATCCTCACCTTTGCTAGTGTCTTGGTCAACATTGATCTCTCTAAACCCAAGCCTTCTTCCATTCTGGTGAATCTTCAAGGGGAAGGTGAGCTGGAAGTCTCAATGGAATATGAGCAATGCCCCTGCTCCCTTTGCCTCTATCCAGGTCACAGTCAGAAAGCCTGCCCACTCTCTGGCCAATTCCCAGCAACCAAGCCCTCTTCTCCAACTCTAGCTTCCTCCAAATCCAACCCTCTGATCCATACCCCACTTGACTTAGACTTACTCACACCCTCCCCCCTTCCTATCCCTTCTCCAATTCTGTCAGATTCTATGGCTCTTGCTACAGGCAGCCCTGGGTTGCTTCCAAATCCTCAACCTATGCCTCCTCCTCCTCCTTTAGATTTGAACCCCATCCCATCTCATCATCCTCCTCCTCCTTCTTCTCTTACTGTTCCTACTCTTATTCCCCCCTCTAATCCTGTAGTCCTTCTACCCTCCTCCTTTCACCCTCCTCCCACCTCCAGTAGCCAGGCCTTTCTTGCCTCCAATCAAAAGCCATTCCCTTCCTCCCTCTCTGACCCTCCTATTGACATCTCCAATCCTTTCTCCATTCTTGATCAATGCTCCTTTCTAGATCCAGCCCTCAACCCCTCTACCTATAGCCGCAATCTCCAAGCTTTCTCAGAAGATAATTCTTCCTCAGAGCTACCCCTTGGTTTTGAGTTTCCCCCTGTACCTCCTACACTCCCTCCTCATGTCCCAATCTCTCTCCCTGACTTAACTCAAACCCCAGTTGTACCCTATTCCCTTTGTTCAAGTTCAACAGAGCTAACTCCTTCTTTTAATCTCCCCTCCACCTCTCCCTTGGCAACCTCAACTGATAATCTCCCTCTTACTATCACTATCATCAAGAAAAAAGGGAAGGGAAGGAATCATATTTCCCCAGCCCCCCCTTCTGGCCCAATCACTAGGAGGTCTAGAGGCAAGAAAACCTCCTCAATTTCCTCCAAATGTTAAAAGTTCTCTATTGGAATTGTAGGGGCATTGCTAATCGCCCCACTCAACGTGCCTTGGCCAACATGATCCTCAAACACTCTCCTGACCTCATCTTCATCTCTGAACCCATGACTCCTTTCATCCCTTCTATCTCCCTAAGCTGGAACAAGCTAGGATTTGAGACCTTCCACTCAAATGCCCTTTCTTCATCATCCTCAGTCCCTAATCTTTGGTGCTTCTCTAGATCCTCTCACCACCTCTCCGCCTCTGTTAAAGACTTCTCCTCTCAACACTTTTCTATGATTTTCCATAACCCTTCCTATGGCCTAAACACTATTATAACTGGTGTTTATGGCTCCACCAGCCCCTCCCTTACGAAGGACCTCTGGGCAGTCCTCATTGATTCCTCCCTAACCACCATGCCTTGGTGTGTCATTGGGGACTTCAATGCCACCCTTTCCCACGCTGACAGGCTCAGCATTAGCCACCCTACTCCCTCCTCCCTCAAAGCTTTCCAATCTGCTGTGATGCAAGCTGGCCTCCATGACATCCACTTTGCTGGTAATAGGTTCACTTGGTCCAACAACAGGCAAGGCTCCTCTTATGTGGCTGCCAGGCTTGATAGAGCCTTCGTTAACTCCAATTGGATGAGCCATTTTCGTGACCCCATTGTCCACCACCTTCTCAGAATCTCCTGTGACCACAGCCCAATCTTCTTAGCTCATCATCTCCAAGCCCCTCCCTCTAATCCTCCTTTTAAATTTGAAGACAAATGGTTGCTCCATCCTTCTTTCCTAGAGACAGTCAAATCTAGTTGGGACACCCCTATAGTTGGAGATCCGCAATTCACTCTTGCCCAAAAACTCAAGGCCCTAAAACTCTCCCTCAGACTTTGGAGTAAGTCCACTTATGGAAATCTTATCCATAACATCCATGCTGCTGAAGAAAATGTTTTGCAATGTCAACTCCTTCTTGATTCTGCTCCTTCAGACCAATCTAGAGAAGCCCTCGAATCTGCTAAGTCTGACCTCCATAATGCCCTCCTCGCTCAAGAAATTCACTGGAAACAAAGATCTAGGATCAAATGGCTCAAAGAGGGGGACCAAAATACCAAGTTTTTTCATCAATCAGCTAAGGCTAGGAGCTCCTTTAACTCCATCCACCATATCTCAGTCAATGACACTGTCACTGAAGACCAAGCAACCATCCAAGCCCATGCAGTGGACTTTTTCTCAAACCTTTTCAAGCCTCATGACAGTCAACCCAGCCCCTCCCTTTTCCACATCAATAGCCCAAGGTTTCTGCCTCTGATAATTCCTTCCTCACTTCCATCCCCTCCTCAGAAGAAATCAAAGCAGCAGTCTTCTCCCTAAAAAAGAACAACTCCCCTGGTCCTGATGGCTTCAATGGGGCTTTCTTCACTGCAACTTGGAGCATCACTGGCCAAACAGTCTGCTCAGCAGTGCAGCACGTCTTTCTTACTAAGAAGATCCACAGAGCTTCCAATACTTACTTCCTAACCCTTATCCCCAAGTCTAAATCTCCTACTACCTTTGTTGACTTCAGACCCATCAGCCTTCTTAACTTCACCTATAAAATCCTTTCCAAGATCCTCTCCACTAGGCTCTGCAAAATCATTCCAAACCTGATCTCTCCTACTCAGGCTGCTTTTATCAACGGCAGAAATATTCAGCACCACTCTGCTCTAGCCTTTGAACTCTACCAGAAATTGAACTGCAAATCAACAAAGGTTCCTTTTGTCTCAAACTTGATATATATAAAGCTTTTGACAAGCTAAACTGGTCCTTCCTCTCTCGGTCCTCCAATTCTTTCAATTCTCTGATGATTGGATATCTCTGATTAAAGATTGTGTCTGCACTTCCAGAGGCTCTGTTCTCATTAACAGAATCCCCCAAGGTTTCTTTAGCTCTTTCTGTGGCCTCAGACAGGGTGACCCCCTTTCCCTTTACCTCTTCATTCTAGCTGAAGAAATTTTGAGCCTTCACCTCCATAATCTCCAAACTCAAGGCTTAATTACCCCTCTCTCAAATGTCCCTTCTACCCCCTGCCACTTACTCTATGCAGACGACATCCTCATCTTCATGAAAGGGGCTGCCTCGAGTGTCCTAATCCTTCAAGACCACTTGGAGATTTATCAGTATGCTGCAGGTCAATTTTTCAACCTTCAAAAGAGCCAATTACACTTAGGCAACTGTGGTACGAGAAGAAAAAGAAGGATCAGTTCTACTCTAGGAATTCAAGAAGCTTCAACTGCTCTAAAATACCTGGGCTCTCCGATCTGCTTCTGGTCTCCTAAAAGGCGCCATTTTCTTCCCCTGCTGGGTGCAATACATTCCAAACTCTCAGCTTGGAAAGCCAACTCTCTATCTTTTGCGGGACGTTTAATCTTGATTAAACATGTTATTTCCAGCTTGCCTCTACACCTTGCTACCTTCCTCCCCCTGCCTATCTCAATTAGCAAAGATATTGAGAAACTAATGAGACTCTTCCTCTGGTCAGGTAATGCCACCCACTGAAAGATGCACCATGTCAGCTGGGCTATGGTGACCCTTCCAAAGGCAGAAGGTGGCTTGGGTATCAGACGAATCTTGAATGTTAACACTGCTTCCTTCATCAAATTAGGCTGGCAAGCAACCACCTCCAATTCCCTTTGGTCCGGTTGGTTCAAAAATCGCTATTTCAAATTCAGACCTATATGGAGCCCTGACAACACCAATTATAGATCATGCATTTAGAGGAAAATTCGCCGCTCTGCCCCCCTCATCCACCAAGGTAGCTACTGGATTTTTTGGTAATGGTCAGAGCATCAATGCTTGGCATGATTCATGGCATTCTGGCGATCCCATATCCACTCTCTTTCCCCTTCAGCATTTCCCCAGGGATCAACGGTTATCTTCTCTGTACCAATCAGGATCTTGGGTAATCCTTGACTCTATGCCCACTAACATTGCCAGTTAATCATTTCCCATCTCTCAGACCTCTCCCCCAACCATGCTGTCAAAGACTCTCTCTGCTGGAAAGACTCCCCTGCTGGCAACATTACCTTGCGATCTGCTTAGCAATTAATCAGGCACAGAGTAGAGCCTCTTCACTGGCCCAATTTGGTCTGGAACCACATCTCTTCGCACAGAGTTAACTGCTTTGGATGGCGCTTGATGCTCAACAAAACCCCTTCTGAGATTAGGTTGAAACGCCTCGGCTTCTCTCTTGCTTCCAGATGCAGCATCTGCCATGCTGCTGAAGACTCGGTGGAGCATCTCTTCTTCTCTTGTGTCCTGGCAAAATCAATCTGGCCTTGGTTTCTGCATGCAGCTGATCTCCACCCTCCTCTTAACCTCTCTTCTTCTGCTCTTTGGGTGATCCTCTCTCAAGGCAATGACTCCAACGGATACAAATTCATGGCAGCCATCTTCATCACCGTCCTTTTCTACCTGTGGAAGGCTAGAACCGAAGCAGTCTTTGATGACCGAAGACCCTCAATCCATACCACCTAAGCAAACATCTTTGTAGCGATCTCCTTCTCCCCGAAGCAGATTTCGAAGCCCTTTGTTAGTACTCAGCTCAATGCTCTTTTTGCCGCCTTGCGTATTGACATCAGAACATGATTCGCCTGCTTCTTCTTCATCCATTCTGGCGTTGCTGTCACTAGTTTCAGCGTTCTGATCCGAATCCCCTCCCCCTTCTTTTCTTTCCATTCCCTTTGTCTTCTCTCTGTTTTGTTTTTTTCTGTTTTCTTTGGGTTCCTCTTTGGTTCCTTGTAATTCTTTTTTCTCCCTCCCCCTCTTCTTAATACAAATTACCCTTACAGCAAAAAAAAAAAAAAAATGTTTCCAAATGATGCAAATAATGCAGGACTGTATGGTAACTTAAATTATTAATAAGAAAAACCCAACACTTACTGAAAATAACATGTTTGACTCAGAACTGAAATCTGACCAGTTTGTTTTTCAAGCTGAAGTACTTCTCAAGTTGACCAGTTTGTTTTTCAAGCTGAAGTACTTCTCAAGTTCTTTTAGACAGTATATCATGATAGTGATTCAAACTGAATTGTACCGCTCGATATGCAAAGGTTTTGAGCACGACTGATTCATTGATTCAGCTTGTAAAAAAAAATGTATTGAAACTTATGTAGTTATGTTCACCACCTTATATTATATATGTTGTTATTTATTTGCTTCTTAAACGCCTTAAAATAAATTAAATATGAAGATAAATAAATTATTTTCATCTTTCTATATTCTCTCAATCACATTCTTTTCATTTAGAAACAAAAAGAACAAAGCAAAAAAAAATATATCAGTCACGAGCGGAAAATCACCTTATACTTGGGCACGTTTGGTAACCATCCCCAGAGAGGATTCCTCGTAGCTTTTCTGTGATCCTGTGAAAAATCCATGTTGGTAAAGTAAGGAAGACCTTGAACCGTTCGGTAGTTTAGGGGTCAACGTCTTTTTTAAGTTTTTGGTTTTCTAGGCCCCACAATTAAGATCTGAACCAATAATCTTGTTTAAAAAGGCCAAAATGTCTGAAAATTAAAGTATTAGCGGTTGATTCTTCACGGATTCTGAGTTATTTGTAAAACCGTCCATACCAGGATTTTAATTTCTGGACTTCCATTTGAACGATCTGAACTGTTAAAACTCTTCAGAAAGCCCAAGACGGCTATTAGGTCAAATTTGGCAGCGTAATTCTTCATAGATCATGAGAAAGTGTCTAAACATTTCTGACCGTTGATCTCCCATAGTGCAAAAATGGGATTATATAGCAGTAAGTTTTTTTTTTTTATATTTTGTGGGCCCAAAACCATGATCCAAGCCGTTCATCATATCCAAAAGACGAAACACGGCTAGGGGCTCAAATTTCAGCCGTTGATCCATCATGAATTTTGAGATATTTGTAAAAAGTTACAGATCCTAGAAAATATTTTTTAAGAAAAATTTATCAGCCCCATTTGCAAGATCTGAACCGTTCACATTCTCGAGAGAGTCAAGAATTGTAATGGTGTAAATTTCAGCCCTTGATCTTACATGGACTATAAGAGATTTGCAAAAACTCTATAACCGTTGGATCACATATAATGCAAATGGTAGGACTCTTCTCAGTTTGCCAAACTTGGAATTGTCCCAAGAGATCCTCTTTGAGGATGGGCTGTTTCTAGCTAATTAAAGGAATCCTCTAGATAGAAGACTCGTCCCAGGGGCTGGCTCAGTTGTAAGGCTGTCAAGGTAAGCTCCTACTCTGCCCTCCTATATGTGGGCTGGGCCTAGGTCGAGCCAAGGCCCTTAGAGCCCTCGGCGAGCCTACAATACCTGAGTCCTTACCCTACCCTCAAGGGCTAGCAGGGCCGGGTCAGGACTAAAAGAAATGAAATGATATTGGTGTTACTTATATATATATATATATATGCTAATTTATTAAACGGGATTGATAATAACCATCAAATGTATAAAGTCGGGGGTGTAGCAAGGATGGGAAAATGTGGCCCTTTTTTTTATATATAAAAAGGCTTAAGTAAAAACTTTTTTTTTTCCTTCTTTTTTTTTTTTTAAAAGAATGGTCTTTATTCATAAAGTATGAAAGTAAATAGTATTACTTTTATACAAAACCAGAAGCATCAAACCTGGAACTATAAGACTACAAAAATACTCCCTAGCCGGGGTATTGATTGATGCATCCGATTGGTGGTGGTGGTGTGTGCAGGGGCGGACCCAGGCTTTGATGACCTGGGGCGACCGCCCCATGATTTTAAATTCTTCATTGATTTAAATGGGCCCCCCATACATATTTGTCTAAACACTACACAATCACCCCATGTCCAAAGCACATATGTTTAAATGGTAAATAATCGCCCCACCTAAATAAAAATTCTGGGTCCGCCTATGGGTGTGTGCTTGCTGGTGTAATCTGATAATATCCTTCTAGTCATTCGTTCTTACAAGAGAGTGAAGGTGGATGATCAAATGTACTTATTTGAAAGTATACGTACCCATAGTGCTCAGATTTGTTATAAAAAAAGAAAAGAAAAAGAAACTATGACTGAGAAAGGCTTTGGATTGAATTTTTGAGACCATAGATATCTAGTCCCACAAAAGCTTGTGGGCTGGTAATTCGTAGGAGATTTGCCAGCCCATAAGATTGTAACTTGGAATGCCTCTTGCATGGCAATTTTACATTGATGAACCCACTAATTGAATCAAGATTTTGGGTGGGGAGTGCGAAAGCATTGAACCCTTCATTAATATAATATTAATTTTATATATTAATAGAGAACGGGCCGGGCTGAGTCAAGCCTTAGCTCAGCCCACAAGGTTGCGAGCGTTTCAAAATTAGGCCTACCCTGCCCTCAGGCTTTTGGGTAAAAAATAAAGCCCTCGCTATGCGGGCTTTTGTGGGCCGGGCCGGGCCGGGCCAACCCCCCTCATCAAAGGGCCGGATTAACGCCCTTCTCAGTTGGTTAGCAACGTTCGGTAACTCACCCAGCTGCCTAGGGTTTTTAAATCCTCGGGTTTCTTGCCGTTTCCCCACTTGTGTGGTTCCTTTCCTCCATGTGTGGGCTTCCTTTTTGCATGTGCAGGGGCTCTCTTCATACATGTATTGGTACAACCATGGTTCCCAGCCCCCTTGACGGGGGTATAAAAAACAAATTTTAGTAGGATCTACGTTTAGAAGTAATTTTCTGTAAAATGAAAATGGTTAATCAACATCATTTACCAAAAAATAAAAAAAAATCAAATCAAATGTAATGAGCACATCAATCTTTTGATGCTCCCTCACACACCTTTGATGTATTCAGGGTTTTAAAAAAAAAAATTTGGATGTTACGTTTTATATGAAATTTCATCATATTCTCTTACCAAGATGACCCCAAATTCCAAATTACAATGATCAGAATGCAACTAGTCAAGTCTGGCCACTTGAGCTCTGGCTTATTTTCTGGGCCTCAAAAAGTTGAGGTTGCTGGAAATCGGGTCTTAGTCCGTCCCTTTGGATAAGTACCAGAACCTGTTGCTTCTAATTAAGTCGGTCTTGTTCGCACCATATATATTATTGGGCCACTACATGAGCTTAGGCAAAGGCTCAGCCCAATCAATCCAGACTAATAAATTCTGGGACAATTTTTGCTGGGCTCTATGTAATAGATTGGGCAAGCAGACTGGACCTGGGCCTGTACATGATTTTTGAAAACTCAGTCAAGACTTGTCCTAGTATCTTTCAGAGCTGGCCAAGCCCTGCTTAGGCGTTTTCGTATGATGATCTTAATATAAAATTAAATAGTTAGATAATCAATAATCATCTATTTATTAGAGAACTAATTAAGGAGTTCCTAATGTATTCTTTGTCGAATGTGAGATCTTCTGACCAGTAAAGTGGTATTTGTCTCTAATTTTACATGGAGTCATGGACCCATAGCCAATATTAATCAAAGGGGGGATCACAGTTAGTAGTCTCTTGTAGCAGTTTCCATGGGCTGGTCAAGCCATGCAAAGGCTATCCAAGCCCAGCCCAGTTAACTAATTATCTAACTTCATATCTAGGCTCGGATCCGGTCCAGGAGTCTACAAGTTCCTTGGATTTGGTAAGTGTATCAATGCTCCCATTTCCCAAGACTAGTTCGGACCAGTTGGTCAAGGGGCAGATAACTTGTATAAGCTGTAATCAAATAAGGTACCTCTCCTCAGATACTTCTTCACTCATGTACCCCTCAAGAAAATATTTTTGGCTAGCCCTTTTGACTGGTCCAACCCGATTTAATTAGACCTACTACATCCTGCATCTTTGCTCAATCAAAACTACTCACCCTTAATAAAATTGTGTGATCGTAGTAATTCGTAAGGTCAACTGTTGAACAGTTTCAATTAGCCTTGTTTTCTTAAATCACCCACCTGACCATCCTGGAAATGGGTGTTGTCATTTGGATCCAGTCTCATTCAAGGAGTTCCATGTGTGTCGGTGATTTGGATATATCATATAGTTGGCCCCACTTTGTTGGTGAGTGACGCATGAACGTGAATATTTTCTATATATCTATCTATGTAATCAAAGTTTCAAGATAGACAATTTTAATGATTTTTTGTTGGATAGCTAACAACAATCAATCAATCCTTTTCTAAATAATTAGTCCTAAGACTGCAAAAACATGATGGAAGTTTGTAGGTATTATAGCCACAATTGCCATTACAAGGAAACTAAGTAGCTTACTCCCATGTCACCTGTCGACACTACCAGCTGTTTGTGTCCATCTAACTATCAAAAGTCCGTACATAACACATTCCAGTGATTTGCCACATAATTGTCAAATTCGTCTTCATTCCCCAAAAGATGGAAACACCACACCAACTGCATACATTGTCCTTCGATTATTAGTTTATTTGCTAGGACAAGTTCACCAACCACTCCGGCCAATACTCTCCTATAAGAAGACACGAAACAAGCAACAATGCAACACACCATACGAACATTCATAAGTATGAAGGTCCCAAAATTGATGGCAGTTTCAAGTAACACCAAAAATATCATGTCAGCCATCAGAGGATGGGTTGATGGAATAACATGCGACAGCCATGATTTTTTAAATTGGGTCTAACTCGGTTGGGCATTGAACCAACTAAAAAAAAAATTATAACCGAGGGCGGACTAATCCCTACGGACTCAAATGAAGTCTGGTAAATTTCCTGTGGTTCAAGTGTGATAGTGCAGTTTCGAGCCGTCAACCTCCAAAAATAAACCAACTCAAATTTAAATCAAGTTTATAGGTAATGCAAACATGTTGACTTAAACTACACTACTATTTTAAATTCCCTTACACGAGTGCAACTCAGGTTGAGAGGGTTTAAATTGGGTTTGGACTGGAACACAATTTCATGTTCGATTAATTTGGCAACTCGATTTGCTTTTCCGATTATATATGAGCTCGATTTGGGTTCCCTGCGGTCTTTCTCTCACTTGGTCAGATAAGAGGAAAGGGTTTGCTCATATTAATGAAAGCTTTGATAAAGCCGTGATGAACATTGAATGTCAAAATATTTATCCTGAAGCCACCCTAGGAACAGCTGGCGGGCCTGATCACTCTCCACTTTTGCTATTCACACACCAGGGCCGGCTTGAGCATAACGCAACAAAAGCCGTAAAAGTCTACACAGCCCGGGATTTGTGCCCAGGCTGTGGCACGGCTGGTCAATGTCAAAATATTTTTCCTGAAGCCACCCTAGGAACAGCAGGCGGGCCTGATCACTCTCCACTTTTGCTATTCACACACCAGGGCCGGCTTGAGCATAACGCAACAAAAGCCGTAAAAGTCTACACAGCCCGGGATTTGTGCCCGGGCTGTGGCACGGCTGAGATCCCAGCCGTGCACTGATCCAAGTGAATGACTGGGATCTCAATCGTGCCACAACCCGGGCACAAATCCCGGGCTGTGTAGCACGGCTCATAAAAGCCCTTGCTTTAGGCCCCCAATGTTCTCAACTTCCAAAAAAAAAAAAAAAGCAATAAAGTTAGCTTGTTTCTCCCAAAATGGAAGGCCTCATATAACAAATCTCAAAAAGTAAGGTCCCATTTTAAATCGTTGACATGTCAAAAGGCCTCATAACAAATCCCAAAAAACAAGGCCCCATTTTAAACTTTGACATTTCAAAAAGCCTCATAACAAATCCCAAAAATTAAGGCCCCATTTTAAAAGGTTCACATTCCAAAAGAATTAAAATTTTTACATTCCAAAATATGAGAAAAGTTGTAGACCGTTCAACATCCCAAAAAAATCCAACCAACTACTCCTTCATGGCTTCACACGGTTTATACCTCTTTACATTCCAAAAGCATGAGAAAAGTTGGAACCATTAAAAACATAAAAAAGAAAACCTTGCAGTTACAACAAGTAATGAATTCATTTTGAGTTCTAAAATTCTTCCTCTTTATAGATTTTTTTCTGCATCTGCTTGCAATCCAAAGAGAATAATCTCCTCTGTGTTCTTATTGAATCCCTTCAATTCATGAGGTTCTTTTTTTCTCCAGACTCTATTCTCCTTCTATCACTGCAACTTAGACTCCAAAAGGAACTTGTTTTGTTCTGATTGAAGCCAAAAGGTATGCATTTTATATATTATTTTTTTCCCTCTTCTTTTTGTTCTTATGTGATACTTATTTTTATAATATATGTTAATCATGGCTCACTAACACAAATATAATCTGTTTTTTTTTTTAGGTTCTATTAGGGGTGGAAGTACGGTTTTCGGTTCGATTTTAGACCGAAACCGAAAAAAACCGAAAATCGAAATGTCAAAATATTACAAACCGAACCGGACTGAATAAGATATAAAACCAAACCGAACCGAAAATAATTAAACGGTTTGGTTTTCGGTTTTTCGGTTTAAACCGAATTTTTCAATTAAATGTTTGGTTTTTCGATTTTTTCCTTTCCCATTTGGTCTTTTACTCTTTTACTCTTTAGATTATAGTCTATTAGTCTATGTAAATTACAGTAATAGTCTGTCTAATACTGACATATATATATATTTAATTTAAAACATGAAATATAGTTTGGTTTTTCGGTTTAAACCGAAATTATTTTCTAAAAACCGAAACCGAACCAAAAACCGAACTTGTCAAAAACTCAAAACCGAAACCGAACCGAAAACCGATAAATCGAGCCGAACTTAATTTTACAGTTCGGTTTACGGTCCAGAGTTCGGTTCGGTTCGGTTTCTTCCACCCCTAGGTTCTATAATCTTTGTGGCCAACACCGATAAATTGTTAAATCAGGTTCTATTGTTCTGTGCTTTTAGACTTTAAGTTCCAAGCTCGTACTCTTTGTTTATTATAGTTAGTGTTTATTTTATTTGTAAATATTGTTAGTTATAATTTATAAATAATAAAAATGTCTACTAGAAAATACGAATCCGGGTACTCAAAACTTAAAAAAATAATAGTTGATTTAATTCGATCTCAAAAAGGAGCTCTTGATAAATTTGTTACAAGCTAGCAATAAGCAAAGTATAACAATAAATGAAAAGGAAATTGATCTAAATGAGTTAGAAGATAATAAAATAGTCAAACAAAAAGATATCAATGAAGATATTCATAATGATTGTCAAATTCTTAATGAAGAACATGAGAATATAAATGAAACAACTCATCATATTCCTACAAATATTTATGATCCAAGTCAATGGACAAATATTGATACAAAACTAAGAGATTTATTAGTAGAAAAGGGCCCAATTAGAGATAATGATCTAGATTTTCCCAAAGATGAATTCTCTAGACATTTTTCTGCTACATATTATATTCAAAAATTACCAAATGTGGAGAAGCATGATAAAAAAATGGCTAGTGTATTCAAAAGAATTGGATAGAGTATTTTATTTTTGTTGTAAGTTGTTTAATTCAGATTGTAATACAAGTAAACTAACTAATGAAGGAACTAAAGATTGGAGAAATCTTGGTGTTAAGCTTAAGAGTCATGAAACAACTAATGAGCATATTACTAACATGAATGCTTGGAATGATTTAGAAATAAGATTGTCAAAAAATAAAACAATTGATAAAAATATCCAAGAACAAATTAACAAAGAGAAAGATCATTGGAAAAAAATATTATTAAGAATTATTGCAGTCGTAAAGAATCTTGGTAAAAATAATTTGGCATTTTGAGGAACAAATGAAAAGATATATCAAGAAAGTAATGAAATTTTTTTAAGTTTAATTAAAATGATTGTAGAATTTGATCCGGTAATGCAAGAACATATTTGACGTATTCAACATGATGAAATTCATAATCATTACCTTGGACATAATATACAAAATAAATTGATAAATTTAATAGCAAATGAAATTAGAAGTAAAATTATTAAAAGAGTTAAAGAAGCAAAATATTTTTCAGTTATACTCGATTGCACTCCGGATGCTAGTCATCAAGAGCAAATGTCTCTCGTATTACGATGTGTAGATATTTCATCATGTCCAATAAAAATAGAAGAATATTTTTTAGAATTTCTAAAAGTAGATGATACCACTGGAAAAGACCTTTTTAATGCAATTATAGATGCAATAAGAAATCTTATACTTGATATTAATGATGTACGAGGACAGGGATTTGATAATGGATTTAATATAAAAGGAAAACATCAAGGGGTACAAAAAAGACTCCTAGATATAAATCCTAGAGCATTTTACACACCATGTGTGGTTGCATAATCTAAATCTAGTACTTTGCGTATGGCTAACTCTTGTCATGAAGCTATACTATTTTTTTGGAGTTGTACAACGTATATATTTATTATTTTCTTCTTCTACAAAATGCTAGAGGATTTTACAAAATAATGTACCCGGTTTAACTCTTAAGCCATTGTTACAAACACGTTGGGAAAGTCGTATTGAAAGTGTTAAAGCAATAAGATACCAAGCTCCACAAATAAGAGATGCATTGTTGCAATTAGTAAAGAATAGTGAAGATCCTAAAACTAAAAGTGAAGCTAACTGTTTAGCAACATATGAGATTGAGAACTTTGAATTTTTATTGGGCATGACAATTTGGTATGATACATTATTTATTGTTAATTCAGTTAGTAAAAATTTATAATAAAAAGATATGCATATTAATATTGCTATAGATCAATTAAAAGGTCTTATTTCTTTTTTTGAAAAATATAGAGAAAATGGATTTACATCTACTATGATTACATCTAGAGAAATTGCGGCTAAAATGGAAATAGAACATATATTTCGTGAAAAACATATAATTCGTAGAAAGAAGCAGTTTGCTGAGAATGTCAATGACGAGACAATACAATCTGTTGAAGAATCATTTAGAATTGATTATTTTATATACTTAGTAGATCGAGCTGTTTCTTTAATTCAGAGTAGGTTTGAACAGTTTAAAATATATGAAAACATATTTGGCTTTCTATTTAGTTTTAAAATTTTAAAATCAATAGACAATGATAGTTTGAAAAACAACTATCATAATCTCGAATGTTATTTGAAACATGACAACTTTTCTGATATTGATGGTTTAGATTTATTTTCAGAATTAAAAGTTTTAAAAGAGATTTTTACAAACAGAAGAAAACACTCCAATTGACATACTTAATTATATAAAAAGACTAGATTATTTTCCAAATGCATATATTGCTTACAGAATATTATTGACAATATCTGTAACTGTTGTTTCTACAGAAAGAAGTTTTTCAAAATTAAAATTAATAAAATCCTACCTACGATCAACAATGTCACAAGAAAGATTAAGTGGATTAGCCATAATATCAATTGAAAAGGATAGGTTAGCAAAATTTGAATATAAAAACTTAATTAGTGATTTTGTATCACAAAAAGTGAGAAAAATAGATTTTAAATAAAATATTTAGAATAATATTACAAAATAGAAAAAGGCCTCATTTAAGATTTTCGCTTTAGGCCTCAAGTTGTCTCAAGCCGGCCCTATCACACACCCTAGGAACCCAGACTACAATGGCTATTCGGGTTTCATAATATGTGGTTAAGAGAAGAGGACTGTGAGAATTTGATCAAATGTAGTTGGCAAAGAGCAAATGGGGTGAATGGAAATATATATAAGTAAGGCTCCCCTAAGCTCAAGTTTAGGATAAGGTAAACTCAAGTGTGTGGTGGGACCCACTTGGAGACCCACATGGGGATGGGGGTGGGGGGATTTCAAGGACTCCCTAGGATCTTCCTCCCTCCAAAAAATCAGACCCAACCGTAATTTCTATCATCTCCATATGGGCCCAAGAGTTTAGTGGTCAACAATCCATTCAGATTGATATATAGTCAATCCAACGGTCCAGTAAATTCGGATCTGACCGAAAGTTGGTGGACACGTGCAATTTAGGAGGGTTATGTATTTGGTCTATTTGTGAGCCCCACAAGAACGAGCTAACGAGATTTTATCCTAAGCTTGAGCTTAGAAGAGCCTTGCTCTATATATATATATATATATATATATATATATGGGTGATATTCAAGTGAGGAATTCTCTCACCAAGATGGTGAGAGACACTCCCATTTTGGGAAGTGTCAAGTACAAAAAAGGGAGTGTCAAGTACATAGAAATACTCCCTGCCCTTGAAAAGTACATTTTGTACTTGGAAATTTCCAAAAAGGAAAGTGTCCCTCACCCTATGGTGATGGAAAGATGCATATGAATGTTCCCCATATATATATAAGGCCCTATCTTTCTTGAGTAGAGACCTGAGGAAATGGAACAAAGAGAAAATAGGAAAAGTGGAGGGAGTCATCAAATCCACTAGAGCTGAATTTGAATCGATTTTGGAACTAAGCACTAAACTAAATGAATATTTAGCCAAAGAGAGGGTCTTTGGAGTTTGGAGACAGAAATCTAGAAAGCTATGGCTTAATGAAGGTAATAGAAATACAATTTCTTTCCTCTATAGTACTATAAATAGGAGAGGAAACAAAATCTACAAAATAAAAAATAATGTTGGGGTTTGGCAATTAACATTTAGGATGATGACATAGGGGCTGCATTTTGAAATCACCTAAAAGCCATCACGAAATCTGTGGGTCTCAGAGATTTGGGATTGGTTAAAGATCTTATAAGTCTGATCATCTCTCTTGATCAAAACAACAAACTAGGGGTGTAAAAGAAAACCAGAAAACCATCTAATCGAACCGAACCGAACCGCGGTTAATAACCGTGTTTTACTGTTCAATTATGGTTACAATTATTAAAATCGGAAAACCGCACTTCACGGTTCGGTTACGGTTTTCAATATTGACTCACGGTTATTAACCGAACCGTAAAATACGGTTCGGTTAACCGGCACACAGTTAACCATACCGTTATACTAAGAATAATTAAAAAAAAAAAAAAAGGGCCTAACAAAAGCCAAGTCACCGGTATTAATGACTTTAGCCTATAAGTCTATGCAATGTTGTGTATAAACTTAGCTCTAAAGTGATTGCTAACACTCAAAAATGTTCTTTATCATTAGCCCCTCCCAAAGTTCTATTTTTAGAAGGAAGTCTGATTTGTGACAACTATATTGATGCCCACAAAGTGATTCACTCCTTTAAATCCAATAAGAAAAGTAAAACTATGGGCCTTATGCTTGATATGGCCAAAGCATACAGAATGGGATTTTTTTACTAGAGATTCTCTATGCTTCTGGCTTCAAAAATAAATTTATCCATCTTATTAAGGAATGCATTCCTCTGTTTCCTACTTTATTCTATTGAATGGGTACCCCTTTGGAAGTTTCTTCACATCTAAAGGGTAAGACAAGGAGACTCCCTCTCCCCTTACTTGTTCATATTAATTGGGGGGATGAAGTTGTCTCGGTTGCTAATTAAAGCTAAAGAGATGGGAGCCAATCAAGCGATTAGAGTATCTAGATATGCCCCCTAGTATTTCACACCTCTTTTTTTGCGGATAATAGATTTGTTTTTTGCAATGCTAGTCTCAAAGAAGCTAGGGAAGTTAAAAAGTTGTCGGAAGATTATTGTGACATCTTAGGCCAACTTATTAATTTTCTCAAATCCCCATTTTAGTTTACCAAGGGGGCATGAAAAAAATATGTAATTGTATTGCTATGATACTTTATATGAAAGTCATGGATAAGAATGAAAAAAAAAATATCTAGGCAATCCTTTATCCATTAGAAAAATAAGATTATGAGCTTTGAAGCTCACTAATAAAACTAAAAATAGAATAAGCTCATGGAAAACCCCCTTACTATCTCAAGTTGATAGAAACCCCTTAAACAAGTCTGTGGCCTCTGCAATTCCTTTCTATATAACATGATAGTCCTCTGTCTCCCAAATAAAACTGCAAACATTATTAATAAAACACTAAGAGCTTTTTGATGGGGTGAGGTTGAGGGGAAAAGAAAATCTCATACCATTAAATAGGCTAAATTATGTAGGCCTATCTATGAGGGGGGCTTAGGAGTAACAGACGCTGAAAATAATAATCTAGCCCTCTTACCCAAAATATGCTAGAGATGTATAAGTACTGAGGAGCGGAGTAATGAGGACCTCCGCTGCTCAAAAGTTCTAAGCGTTGAATATTGTCCCAAAAGTAACTTCTGGGAAGCAAAATTAAAAAAAAAAACAAAAACAACAACTTATGGTTTTCGAAAGATTTTGTTGAGGGGGTTGATTTTATAAATGAAAAGGTAGGATGGATAACTGGAAATGAAAATAATATATTTTTTTGGAATTATATTGCAAAAAATTGTTTGAGGAGGTCTTTTTCTTCTATTTTTAACCCAAATCTCAAAGTCAAAAATCTATGGAATGCAAATAATATATGGGATTCTAATTCTCTCAAAGATTTTTTTAACAACCCATAGCAAAACTTATACTAGTTTGGCCCTTTTCAAAAAAATGGACAACTTACTACTAAATCAACTTATAGATTAATTTTTATTTGAAAGTAGTGTGACCGGACTGCCTTGGGGCCCACACCAGATCGAGCCTGGCGGTGTGTCGCAGACGAACTCCTAATAAGTCTTGATCTACTAGAACTCTTAATTGGCTGTAAAGTTTGCGTCAAGATCAGACCCCAGTTTGGCAGAATCTCTACGCCGGTCAAGAGATGTGGAATTCCAGGAGGGGTAGAGGTCGTATTAGTCGTGACTCCTACTGATTATTCTATATAAGAGAGATGAGAACCCTTGGTTGATCATATAACAGATCTGAGAATATTCTCAACAAGTTCGCAGGATCTATTTCACACCGAAACACACAAAGGTTCTCAGCAAGTTCGGTTCTAACAACCGTCTAGGACCAGCAATGCTTTCAATTTGCAGCATAGATGATTCTAATCTCATTGAGATGGAAAATTCAAAAGCTTTACAAAAACTTCCACTTCCTAAAAGGGTTCTAATGTTTGGCTGGAAATGCCTCAAAAATGTTGTTCCAGTGAGAGATATTGTTAAATCTAAGATTAACTCTATTGGTAATAATTGTCCTATTTGTAAAAAGGTGGAGGACTCAGTTGGACATGCTCTTATGTTGTGTGATTTTACTAAAGAGAGCTAGCTCGACTCGCAATGGGGCCTTTGTCCTAATTCTATTCACAATATGGACTTAAAGAAATGGTGGAAGTACTCAAGTGAGCAAGGCCACCTGACTTCTTCTCTTGGGGATGCTCACTCAAGAATGTGGATCCTATACATGTGATGGACTATTTGGGAAGGTAGGAATGACTAATTTATTAATAGAGGTCAATCATTATATCCCTCAAAGATTATTAGTTTAGGCAAAAAGATGCTTAAGGATCCCACCTGTCATAATAGGGATCCTACCTTAAGAAAAGATAGGAGTCATACTATGATCCCTTCTGTGATCTCAATCAAAGAAGATATTATAGTCTTCTCAGATGTTGCTTATAAGGCTAAGGAGCAGTTTTCTTCCTTTGGATTCGTGATGATATTAAATGGCATTATTGTAGATGTAGATGCAGGTGCTATCCAAGGGCCTAAATTCATCTTTTCTAAGGAGGTCAAAGTGAGGATCTTTAGTCGCGTTCGAGAAGGTATGGAAGAATGGTTTTGTTAGCGCTCATCTCTTATTGGATGGTAAGGAAGTGGCGCAAGCGTTAAAAAGAGACTTTGATTAATCCATAAATCAAATTACTTGAGACATTAAATCTCTGGCTTCTTTGTTTTGTTTTGTAAACTTGGATTATATCCCCAAAGCCCTAAATGGGCAGGTTCATAGACTCACTAAGCTTTGCTTCTCTGCAAGGCATGATGTAGGTTGGGAAAGAGCTTCAACTATATATCATTTTTGGCCGGGGGGCTAAGTTGTTTCTTTCTTATTCTCTCACCGGCGTATTTTTTTATTTTGATGAAATTTCTATTTTACAAAAAAAAAAAGGTATAGAGATTGAAAGCCTGAGATGCCTTAGTCATGAGAGGCACCACTTCTCACTTGACTTGCTAGGGATTGACCCCCTAACACTGCAAAAGTATTTCTCAAGTGTACTAGGGTGCATGGAGTACGATGTGGAGGCATACTTGGGGGCGCGAGGATGACGGTAGCACACCCAATCAAAGCAAGCAGTGCCGTGCATGGAGGACCCAATGGATTGGCCCTAGGCTGAAAGATTATATTAAGTTTAGGATTAGGATAGTTTATTATTCTCTCCCATATAAGGCAATAAATATTGTTCATAAAATGTAGTGTATATACCATGTCTCGACTCAAATCTCATGTAAGTTCCAATATATGTAACTGTGCTCAACCCGAACCCAAAGAAACTCAACCAAATTTCACTCCTGCCTGGGTTGGTCACTGCACGTTCACATTTTACCCAATATAGTTATACCTCTAGTTTTAGAACATATTGTATTAGCCAAAAGCTAGAATTATAGTATCAGCTGATGTATCAATATATGAACAACTGAGTTAATTTGTCTCTGCATTTTTTAACTATATTTAGTAAAAACTCAAAAAACAAAACAACAATGAAAAAAGCCCCTGATTTTTAATTGATTTGAGAGTGGTTTAAATATAATTAAATAGCGAAAGAGAATATAAAAGTGATGAGAATGACGTTTGAGAATGACGTTTCGATATATATATTTCAAATATCTTTGTACCGATAAAAATATATATTAATTTCTAATCTTGAACTGCATATGAAAAAAATCATTATTGGTCATGACCAAAAACCTTCATGTACGTATTTGATGATACAAGTTTGTTTCAATCAATTTCGAAAACATGATGACAACCATCTTCGCAACGAAGTAGGACGCAGAGAAAATGGACTTCCATCTAACCATAGTCTTCCATGTTATTATAATCTTGAATAATTGAAGCAAAATGATTATATTCTACTGACCTCATGGGAGTTATCATGTATTCAGCTTAATGACCACTTGTGTGATGGTTTTTGTCTGAATCTTCTCCATCATTCCCTACAATAAAGTTCCTGCAACTTCTATAAAATATGATAAATGGTATGTTTGGCCGGTGAATAAAAATTGAAAAGGGCTATGAAGATTCACCATCTAATAAAAGTCAAAGTTAAATCTATTGTTCTTTGACTTATTCAATCCAAAGCCTATTATGCTCTTTGACTTATTCAATCCAAAGCCTATTATGCACCACTGGTATTTCCACGGCTAGCCCTAATTTATGTTGTGATCTTGAATTGGTTGTGATCTATTTGACAAGGCTAGGCTCTTACTTTCATATATTTTTTTTTCTCACTAAAATCTGCAGTAGTAGGAGTATGTTAATCCTAGTGTACTTAATTATAGATATCAATCGAGCCATTTAGTTAGGAGTGTTTAAGGGCTGGCCCAATCCGGGCCCACTCCATTTTGGGCTGAGTTTAGGCCGCAAGTTTTAGTACTTGAGTGTGCCTCAGTCTAAAATTTGGGCCCATTTAGTATTTGTGCTGGGCTTCGATTAAGTGATGGAGAACCCAAAAGCCGACTCAGCCCGTTTGAATAAGTAGTCATCATCGTTTAGTGATTGATTTTCCTGAACAAGGGATAGAAAGCCCGGCACAACACAACCTGGTTTACTAAATGGGAGGGATAGGGCCTGACATGTTTCAGGCGGGTTGGGCTTCAACAAGACACTAAACAGGATGTGTCAAGCTTGGGCCCATATGGGCCTATGTTTCAAAAGTCGGGCCTAACCTAAATATGCCATAGCAGGACCTGACCATGCCTATGAACACTCTTACCCTTTAGGTTAATTAAAAATGATATTTGTCATTTGTCCAATATATATATATATATATAGCCTTCAGGGCCCATTTGTTTACAATGAATTGAATCCCTATAAATTCAATGCTAATGGTTTCGAAAAAAGAAAAAACAATAACTAAAGATGTGAGTTAAGGATATAAAGTGAAGATATAGATAGGACCCTTACTTTCCTAGAATTTAATTTTCTATGGTGATGGCTTTGTGTTAATTTTCCATCTCAACTCAATACATATTCCATCAAAAAAAATTATGTGATGGCCATTTATGAATCCTTCTTATTACTTATTCAATTTTAAGCACTTCTAGGAATGTATTTATTAGAATTCCTAATAATTCAACTTAACACAAACAAACACACTGAGGGAACATTTGTAAGACGAGAGGATTCTACAATAAAAGAGCAAATTATTCTAAGTTTTTATGCAACTCATTCTTTTGTCATTTGACACATGATCATTTCTTTAGTGTAAAATAAAAAAAAAGATTTTCTAAATTATTTTTCTCAATAAAGAGGATTTCAATGTACAAATACATAGAATGTTATCTTCTTGTTGCATAAACAACTCGTTGATATCTCATCTAAGTACATGACACTGCCACTAAAGTGGCAACCAAATGAAAGATGCCTATTAATTACTAAGACAGCTCTCACTGTATAATTCCCCTCTTACGAAGAATCTAACCATCTAATTCCTCTATGTATCAATCATCCAGACTCTTTCCAAAAGGCATGGACCAGCCATCGCCGAGTGTTAAAGCTTACTAAGGATGTGATATGTGTGCTTTGGCGAATGAAAAGTAGCCATGTCCATGTCAAGAAGGATAAACAAGAAATTTTTTATAAAGTAAGGGACCTTTTGGTGACTTGATTTCTTGTCTTCTGGCACCACAAATTCAACCTGGGGTCTACTTACTTTCCAGTTTCCATGTTTCAGTTGCCAAAATGGTATATATCCATAGAAAGAGATAGAAACTAATAAAAAGGGTTACCTTTAAGTTAAATCCCACTTTTGATTCTATTTAGCAATGAATCACTCATTGTTCATTGATAGATTGGATTGGAACATGATTGATAAAAATTACACAAAAAGAAAAAAATTCCTTTGATGTGCTAAGTAAGCCAAGAACTCCATTAATGCTTTGAAGGGTGATATTAGGATTACCTAGAACCGGTGATATTTGGATTACCTAGAACCTGATCATACTCCTTCGATTTTGCATTGCTTCTATGATTGACACGCATTCTTGTGAGCCGTTTGGGGTGTGCTTTTAAGACCTTAACCTAAATTATTTTATAGTATGTATGTCAAGAAAACAACATAACCTTCAAGGCTCACGCCACATCGAATACACCCAAATAATGAAAGTTATTTCATACTATTGTATAAAATTGATAGGCACAGGGAAGAGATTACATTCAATAAGTGTTATTTTCTAGTTAAAAAGCATGGGGTAAGAGATTCTCCAACTTCCTTAGAAACATAGCTTACACTCATTGTTTGGGAATGTTTTTTTTTTTTAAACGAAGGGTGTCCCAACCCTTTTGGCTGGACTAATCCGTACGGGACCAGGGGAGCCGGGTAAATCCCTTGTGGCCCCAATGCTGGGAGCAAATTGTGGTACAAGGCCAACTGAGCTACCCCTCGTGATATGAAAATGCAGATAGGAAGCTTTCAATTTATCTGGTGGAGAATCGATCTTTTGGGCTTGGAATTGTCTATAATGAGGTTATTGTTGATGCAGATGTCATCAAAGTGCCATGAGTCCTTTTTCCCAACAAAGTTGAAGCAAGAGCGATCCTTTTGCTGTAGATGCAGCTAAAAGATGGGGTTTGTCAAAAATCCTCTACCACTCTAATGCTCTTCAAGTTTTTTTTTTTATTTGGATAAAAAAGACAATTGGTTATAAGAAGATAAAAGTAATAACAGACAGAGGACACGAAAATTCCTTAAATGTTTTTTACTTGTTATTATAATATAAGATAAGTCACGAAAAGCTAAATGGGGTTTTAGCTCTTCGTAGGTGAGTAAAAAGGTGGGGAACACATGTGCAATTTTAATTTTGTAACATGGATTGCTAGAATATATATACTAATTAGTACTACCCTAATAGAAAGGTTCATAATGTTGCGTTTATGTCTTGCATTCTTGGTTAGCCGAATTGGTTCATTGGGTTGACCAATGATCAGGTTTAGGGTTAAGGGTATTTTGGTAATTGTACATCATTCTCTTTAGGTTGGAAATGGTTTATTGGGGGCCAAGAAAGTGTAAATTATATATATGATGTAATTTATAACCCTAGACTCTGTAAGAGAGTGAGAGAGGTGAGAGCTCTCTTTTCCGTGGGTGTCTGCTTGTTTTTCTTATGGCTGGAGTTATGCGGATCCAAGCCGAGGTGAACATTGTTGGATTTATGTCTTGTATTCCGAGTTAACCAGATTATTTCAATTGGTTCACCAATGAACAAGTTCAGAGTTAAGAGTATTTTAGTAATTGTACAAGGGCTTTCTTGAGGGCTAAGAAATTAGAGATTATATATATAAGCAGAAGTCTAACTGCACCGATGGGGAGCCCGGGCTGTGGCCCGGCTCCCCATGGGTGCCGTTGGATCCTGGGCGCACCTGGGATCCAACGGCACCCATGGGGAGCCGGGCCACAGCCCGGGCTCCCCATCGGTGCAAGTAGCACAGCTCTATATATAATGTGATCTATAACCTTGGACTCTGTGAGAGTAAGAGAGATGAGAGCTCTCTCTCCCTTGGGTGTAGGTGATTGCACAACTATATTGTGGCTAATCAAGGAAACTCGAGTTTGTTTCCCGTGAACTTAGACAATCTTACAGAACCATGCACATAAACCTCCATGTGTAATATTATCTCTACTTGTGTGGCTTGATTTAATTATCGATTGCAATTATTCACGCTTGGGTATACACATACACAACAAATGGTGTCAGATACACACTAACTGATATCAGAGCAACAACACTTAAAACCATTTTAATTAATATTATTGTAAACTTCAAACTTAGTTACTATTGGGATAATTTCTTCCGCAGGAGAATATGTTCCATACAAAAAAAAGAGCACATAAATTATCTTAAGTCTGGATTCTGTACCCACGAGTCTTATTTGTGGGGCCCACTGTTCCCAAGAAATACCAAAAGGGTCCATAGAATACTCACGGACAAATTAAGATACCGTTCGATTCAAAAAATTCTGCTGTCCCACTAAATTGATTTAATAAAATCAACAGTCAGGATAGTTTTTTCACATCCATAGGATCATATTCTCATCAATAGACTCTTCTTTCGACATGTTAGACCAATGGCCCCATATACATGCTATGTGTCCTCTATTTCAAAACGCCCAGAGAATCTTTCTTTTGAGCATCCAATAAAGATTAAGATCAAACGACTAAACACTTGTTTAGCATTCAAATTGGGAATTGGTCATTTGAAACATTCATCACAACTCTTGTCCTTTCTTGGGCTTGTAAGGATGACAGGTCCCATTCCTCCACGTTTGAGAATCCTTTGTCTGCTATTGGAATAAGAGCTTACTTTCCAAAATGTAAAAAACTCATGTTCTTCTTGCTTCTTCTTTTTTTTCTTGTAAAAACTCCTTGTCCTTGTTTAATTTGAAGGTAACAAGAGAGCATAACTTATTTATTAAAGAGGACCCATCAAAGAGCTAAAGATAAAGTAAGACGTCTGTCATCTTTATTCAAATCAAATTCCATTCTGATTAGACTGTCATTTCGTGTTTGTCAAATAGATTTATCTTTCCAAGCCATATATTATAATTATGTGTATAATGCATACATGTGTCACTGTGTCTGGAGATGTTACCCATAGAAGCTTATTTTAATTAGAATGTTAGAGCTTTTGAAGCAAGATATAACCTTGTCAGAATATAGTTGGGCCCACACGTTCCTGAATAATTCAGGTTTTATTAATTTAACCTTACTACATCTTGATTCTTGACTAATGCAAAGGCTTTTTTAAAGTGGAATCTAGTGGGCCTAGTGCCCTCTGATGGATGGTCGGGTGGTACTATTCCTACCCTACAAAGAAAGAAAGAAAGAGGGTCTAACAATGGCACGTGAAATGAAATGGAATAGAAGAAGGAAGTCAAAAAGGAAAAAGATGTTGCCAAAAGAAAAAGACCATGGAACAATGAAAGAAAAAAGTGGATATTCTCAAAATTTTAGTAGTTTAAATGTCATTTTTTAGTATGTGACATTGTCTTCCTTCCATTTCCTATGCTTATAGAGCTACTACTAGAATGACTAGACTTCCACTTCCTAAAAACAACTATTTTTGTTCTCATCATTGAAAATGAAATCCATGCCATGAGGCACCATGATTTTTACCCTACTATATGAATGGAATATTCCAAAGCTCTAAAAAGGTTATTTTCTCTGTTCCCTTTGATTTTTCTCTATTTCCTTTGTTCTTCGCTATTATTCCATTTATTTTTCACTATTCCTCTTATTTCTCTCGTGCCAAGATGGATTAGAAACTAATTATATGATATCCATATATATATGGTTTAAAAGTTAGAAAGCTATTATATGACATCCTTAATTTATCTCTCATATAATTTTCATTGTGATGTTATACTGCAACCATCATTACTTTATTAACGTGATACATAACATGAAATCCAATCAAGCTTTGTCGGCAACAATAGCCTATTTACTATTGAGGGCAATTACTCACCCCAAGAGTAATATCATTTAATTATATGTGATAACAGAAGATAACCTTGTAAGTTCTTTCACAAGAAGGCTTTGTAAGGTAAAAAGTGAAAGAAACAATTAGAAGCTCAGTGGCAGAACTAGAAATTTAAAAATACAGCATTCTTGCGGAGGCCAATGTAAAAGAATAGAAAACTTCCTTTATATTGAAGGATTTTCGAGTCCCCCAACCATCTGTGTGCACCATCCCACTAATTCTGCTCAGATTAGATGGATGTGTTTAAGAACCATTGATCATCATCCACGAAAGATCAATCTGATTACCAGAGGTCCTGCAATCTAAGCTCAATGGGGAAAAGATGGCTATTGAGATAGTGCCGAGCAATAATGATAAAAGAACACTTGTTTCTCTGCACTCAAGTATATTTTGTGTTTGTTTTAAATTGTTATTAATAGATATCACCTCACACAGATACTACCCTACCCATAAATTGTTTTAAATTGTTAATTTGCTTCTGAGTCTTTATTGGGTCAGAGAATTCAATGGAGTGGTTCATTTGACTCGCATCTCAATTCGTTTAATTTGCAGTCCAAGTACAATAAGTTTGATGAACTAGTTCGTTGTCAATCATGTTATTGTGATCGGCTCTACATTTAGAGAAGGATAGAGGAAGAAGAAGAAGAGGAAATTCTCATTTCATTTCATCACATACATGAGCTGAGATCTCTATATATATACAATTGTGCAGGAAGTCTAGTTACAAATTAATAACTAATCAATGACTAAACTAAGCTTAGAACAACCCAGTTTGTTACAACTGTCAACTACTCAACTTGTCTTGCATTTGTCTGTCTGGTACAATTGAATGAGAAATACATTCTGCTCAGGAGTATGGGGACAAGAAATCTAATGAATAATGCCACTTTGTCCAAACAAAAGTTTAAATTGGGTATTCACAAAATTGCCGCCTCTATCAGACCTAAAGAATTTGATTTTACTACTCAACATATTCTCAACTTGCAGTTTAAAAAAAAAAAAAAAAACGAAGACTAAGTAAACACCAGACTTTCAATGTAATGAAAAAACCAAGTATATTTTAAAAAATCATCAATGAATATCACATTGTACTTGAAACCACATGTAGAATACAAAGGAGAAGGCCCACAAACATCACTATGTATGAGTTCAAGGGGTTTATTAGTGATAGAATGAGAATTAGGAAAAGATATTTTACTGATTTTGGCCAATTAACAGTACTTGCAAAATGGTATTGAAGTAGTGCCACTAAATGGAAGACATGTAAGAATCTTGTGAAAAGCAAAACCAGTTGGATGGCCCAAACGTTGGTGCCATGTGCCAACAATAGTCCTAAAAATGCAGTTGAAGTGTTGACAGATAAAGGTGATGCGGACGTTGACAATGGGAATGGATACAGTCCATTCTTACTCAATCCTCGGAAATGAATCTTCCATGTTGACCAATCCTGTATAGAGAAGCCATCAAAATCAAAGATAATGAGATAATAGTTATCTTTGGAGAATTGGTTTACTGATAGGAGGTTGGAAGAAATATCAAGGACATGTAATATGTTATTTAGTTTGAAGGAATTAATGGGTGAGGAATGAACAAATGATGAGCCAGTGCATATAAGACCTTGACCATTACCAATTGGTGACTTGCTCATTTCCTTGATTGCCTGAATGCACAAACAAATTATGCAAATAATTAGTAATATGATTAGTGACTCCTGAATCTGCATGCCAATTCTGTTCGGTGGGAAGATTGAATGAGGTAGCCATTGCTGTAAGTTGCATGGGGGATGCTTGTCCTGGAAGGAGTAATCCACACGATGGTAGCAACCGAGAGTCAGATGTCCGGTTCAATTGCAGATCTGGCAAAAGGGCTTAGGATATGCAAACTGATTATTGGAGGTGTTTTGTGAGTTGCCATGGCCTCGGCCATTATTTCTACCACCCTTACCACGGCCTTGACCATGAGAGCCACAACCAAGGCCAGAACGAGCATTGCCGAATAAAGAGGTGCTGCCAAACGAAGAAGCTGAGGATCCCTTGTTATCATCTTCTTTAAGTGCTAACAAGACAGTGGAGTTGAAATCTAACACTGATTGTTCAACAGGCTCTAAACTGAGTTCTTCACAGAGCAATAAAACATGCAATCTTTAATAGTAATAGGAGTAGATCTCGTTCGAATTGATGTCTTGAAAGGGCCATACTCAAGAGGAAAGTCATTGATGTCTTGAAAGGGCCATACTCAAGAGGAAAGTCATTTAATGTATAAATGATAAGATCTTCAGTATCAATTGGACATAAAACAGTTGCCAAACTATCTGATATGTGTTTGATCTTTTGAATGTAATGTGAGACTAAGGAGGATCCTTTTTTGATCGTCTGAAGCTGTATTTTCAGCTGGATAATGTGCGAGCGAGATAAGGATGCAAATCGCTTCTCTAAGTCCAGCCAGACATCTCTTGATGTTCTCAACCCCACAACGTGAGCAAGAACACTATCAGAGAGGATTGCATTGATCTAACACATGACATTTTTATCATGTTGAATCCATAAAGAATATTGAGGATTGATCTCCATAGTGGTCTTTCCTTCTGAATCAAGCAAGAACTTAGATGGAGAAAAACAGATGAGCCATCAACAAATCCCTCTAGATTGTTCGCTCGAAGAACATACATAAATCCAGATTTCCACAAGAAGTAGTTGTGGTTCTCAAGCTTGATAGAGATCAAGCTTCCGATATTTGAGATAAAAAAGGTGAAGCAAAGCTAGAAGAAGACACAATTGATGAAAAGGTGGCCAATGAGATGAGAATTCCTCAAAAAATGAGAAATTTGAAGAACTAGCAGAACAGACCAAGATCTGCAGCAATTTGAATAAGAGGAATTCGATCTAAAAGAGATTCACAAGTGATCTGACGCAGTTGATGAACTGAAGATTGCAGGCGAACTGAAGATTCAATCTTTTACAAAGCACAAATCAAATAGGAGCTTGATCTGCGATTGAGCTTGATTGAATGACAAATTAACACAATCTGCTCCTGATCTGTCAAAGAAGAGAACCAAATCTGGAAGAAGCTTGAAGGAGAAGCTTAATCGCAAGGACGATTCTTGCGAACGATCTGGAAGATCTTCCGATTTGCAGACGAAGCTTGGAGACGAAGCTTTGCAGTGGAAGAGACTAGAGGAACAAACCTGGATGGCATTTGTCAATTATTCAGCTCTGATACCATGTGATCAGCTCTACATTAAGAGAAAGAAAGAGAAAGACAGAGGAAGAAGAAGAAGAAGAGGAAATTCTCATTTCATTTCATCAGATAAGGTTACAGGAGCTGAGATCTCTATATATACAATTCTGCAGGAAGATTTGTTACAAATGAATAACTAATAACTGACTAAACTAAGCTTAGAATAAACCCAGTTTGTTATAACTGTCAACTACTTAGCATGTCTTGCATTTGTCTGTCTCGTACAACTTAATGAGAAACGGTTTTGCCAACAACTATAAGTCCATCACTAAGGCCTACATCTAAAAAGAAAATCATATAAGATTATATTTTTTATTTATTTAGAGATATGTGTATGTAGGATCATATAATTTTTTATAGAAACTACATTTTCATAAATCAACCATATTACATTAATGAAAGTATCCAAAATTTGTAGGAGATTGAATAAATAAAATAGAATAATTTATCTTATAAAAATTAACTCCGGCCTGTAAAATTATATATAGTTCAAAATCATTCCAATTAAAATTCAAACTCATGTCCTACCTCTCTAACATATTATTTGGTTTGTATGCGTTAAAATGGGGAAATAAATCTACCTTTTCAAATTCCTTTTTTTTTTTTTTTTGCCCGTCAACCCAAATGGAGTGTGTTTGTTACTTTGTTAGGAACTTGTGTCACTTTATTAGGAACTTGGTCTCACAAGGAAAAAGAACAAGAATTGTAAAGGATTTTATAAAGACTCCTTATTTATGAAATATTATAGCATTTTGCACCAAGACCTCATTTAACTCATTTTATGGTGTGCAAGGTGACAATTGTGCGGTCTTTTATTCTTTATTTTTTTTCTTTATCTTTTTTTTTTTTTTTTGCTAAAGGATAATTATATTAAAGAAAAAAAGGGAGGTGGGGGAGGCTGAACAGCCTCCAAAAGGGGAGCCAAGAAGAGGCCACAATACAGGAGAAGAAAAAAAATAGAAAAACACCAAAACAAAAGGCCAAAAACTAAAAAATATATCAGACCTCTAACCGAGGAGTAGTAGAGGGAAACTTACATACAGCCTGAAGAGGCCTATCAGAAAAAAGCTTGTCAATACGATTGAGAGAGGAGGAGAGGAGCTCTGTCAGGTAGAACTTGGCCTTCATCTGAGAGGGTCTAAAATTCCTATAGGTGTGATCATTCCTACTTTTCCAAATTACAAAAATAGTGGTGAAAAAAATTGAGGAGGCACCTTTCCGAGCAAGCTTATCACTGTTATGGGAGATGTCAAACCGAATTTTGGAGGGGGATAAGATAGTTACTGGGCTTACACCTGCTGCAAGGAGGATCCAGGTCTAGAGAGAGATTGCAAAATGGCAGTGGAAGAAGAGGTGTGAGACTGACTCCAAGTTGTTGGCACATAGGCAGCACCTAGAGCAAGGTAAAAGCCAATGGATTAAGCCCAGTCTTGGGTGGGAGTTTCGCAGTGCATCAACCGCCAAGCGAAGATGGAGATTCGGGGCAGCATGATGGAGTTCCAAACTTTAGGGGCCCATGCAACTGGGCCTCTTCTAGATCTGATCAGATCCCAAGCTTCCATGAAAAAGAGATCTTTTCAAGGATGGATAGACCAAACTATGTAGTCTTTTGAGGCCGGATCAAGGGAGATGTTGCTGAGAGCTTGGCTGAGGAGTTCTGCTGCACCAAAAGGTATGTCTAGGGGGATTACGCATTGAGCTCCATCCCATAGAGTGTGGAGATTTTGGTTGAGAAAGAAAGAGAATGAGGGGAAAAGAAGGGCTATGTGTTAAGGTCAACGTCCACCCTCGCTCCTGGGCGGTCATAATTATGGTCGAGCCCTCGCCCTCACCATAAAACTATTGTTGTGCCGTTTCCTATTACCAATTGGTTTTAGGATAAGTGGTAGCTCAATGGGGTGTAAGATCCTATAAGTGGTATCAGCCTGGTAGGTCGGGTGTTCAAGTCACGGGACATGCGTTTTGAGAATTCGCAGCAAGAGTCACGAAGGGTGTGCCGTTGAGGGAGGGATTGTTGAGTTCAATGTCCACCCTCGCTCCTGAGCGGTAATAATTGTGGTCGAGCCCTCGCCCTCACCGTAAAACTATTGTTGCGTCGTTTTCTATCACCAATTAATTTTGGGATAAGTGGTAGCTCAATGGGATGTAAAATCTTACACTATACTAACCTCATCAGCCCGGTTATCAGCCCAGATGTCCACCTTCTTTCCATTTCCAATTTTCCAGGAGGAGCAGAAGAAGAGGTTGTGACTGAATTTTCAGATTTTACGCCAGATACAAGACCCAGATTTAAGAGTATAGGGGACTCCAAATAACAGAGTTTGGAGAGTATCTTGTGGGCATCCTTATTTTACGCCATATACAAGACCCAGATTTAGGAGTGTAGGGACTCCAAATAGCAGAGTTTGGAGAGTATCTTTTGGACATCCGAGCCCCCACAGGGAAGTAGAGGATGAAATTGACCAGCCCATTGTGAGGAAGGAGAACACATTCTGCTCATGGATGCTCCTAATGCCTAGACCACCCATAGGCAAGCTATTGCTGGAATTCACTTTGTTTTCTCAACATAAAATCAATATATAGTTGCTAGTTGCGTGAGTGGTAAAACTTTGTGAGACTATTTACTTGCCTAGGGACTTATTCATGGACAAGTGCGTGAGATGGGATGCCCTTACCACCATGTTGTCCCAAGTTTCTCAAATAAATATAATTTTGGTGGTTTTTCTCACCAATGCTTGGCTGCTTCTTCTTCTTCTTAAACTAATGCACGGTTTCACAAGTTTTCTCTATAATTGGGTTTTAGTGTGGCATGTGGCTCTTTTTTTTTTCCTCCTTTTTCTTAAACCAATGCATCTTTCTTTCTTTCCTTTTCTCTTGGAATCATTTTTTTTATTTGCTTTTGGTTCTTTTAGAACAATGTAGATAGGGTGAGTACAAACTAGGATACTACGGATTGATTGCCTTTGGGTCATCCTTGACGATTGAGATGCCATCTTCCACTAAACAATCAATGGTTTGGCGTACGACTCTTTTTAAAGAAACATTATCAAACATCCTCAAGCATCATCAATGTTGCAGTTTCTAACTTTGATGTTGTGCACTATTCGTCGCTTACTCCTTGTTGGTTACTTTTGCTTCATATTATTTGAGGCTAACTGAAAGTCAAAATATAGTTTTCATCCAAAATTGACTGCTTATGGTAATTTCCTATTCTTATTCTTTGAGGGATTTTGGAATTTGTTTAAATCTGAGTTTTCTTGAGAAACCCTAAAAGATAATTTAGAGATTGGTTTGAGGGTTTTTATGTAATAAGACTTTTTTACTTTTTTTTAGTTTTTTTTTTTTCAATAAAAGTTAGGATTCCTGAGTTATATACAAGTCATTGTTACATTGCTATTTAGATCATATAAAATTCAATTTTCTCTGGGTTTTCCTTACTTTTTCTTTTTATGGATTCACGACCTTGTTGTTAGGCCGGTGACAGTGATCTTCTTTCTTAATCCTTTCTCACTTTCCTTTACAGCATTTGTAGTTTCTCATTATTAATTTATATTATGAAAATAGAGCGTCCTCCCACATCTCCATATCCCCATGATAAAAACATGTTTTCTTTTATGTTTCCTCTACGTCACCATAAAGAATTTTAAAGTCGCTACATTTTCATAAAATCACCATATTTTTCATATGAGAAAAGCCTCTGAATTTGTAGAAGCTAATAATGATACGATTACTCAAATTCAGCCTCTAAAAACACAAATCAACTTAAAATCCAGACCTAAAATCTGTAACTAATCTAATTTAAGAGATATCATCTCTAACACTAATTAGGGCTCATACCTATGACTCCCAACCTTTTTTGAAGGAAGTGTTGATGTCCCTTTGATACTTGTGCTAGGAAGGTAGGATATACAAAGTTCTTTATTATCAAAGATATCTGTAGAGCAGTAACCCATGGGCTTTAAAAATATTTACTTGTAGCACACAAAGTTCTAAGTGACCGGTCCAAATTCAATTATCATCAAGTATGTAGATGCAGATAAAAAATATATGGCAGATGGGCAGCTCCTCCATGCCCAAAAAGCCTCCACCACAGTCTAGGTCATGTATCCCCACTTTGTTTGGCTTATTTGTTATAGGTGATATATTGGCCAACACATCATGAGTCAAAGGAACACATTCTTAAATCATGGACATCATAATACACTTGGGAAATTCTCAAATAGGATATTAATTATAACTCCATATAGACTTTTGCAACCCAAGTGATGCTTAGACGAAATTCTCAAATAGGATATTAATTATAACTCCATATAGACTTTTGCAACCCAAGTGATGCTTAGACATAAAATCAAACATATTCAAAGACTAATGCTTTCAATTTTCAAGCAAAGCAGACGATCAAGTTTTGAACTTTTTCAAGTTTTCAACAAATGTAGGAAAAATACAGAATTAGGGTTTCAATTTTTTTATTTTGTTTTTCTTAACTGATGGAGGCAATGTAGCCTCCGGCAAATGGCTCTTTATTGTCCTAACCACCTGATCTCTGTATTAAGTTTACGGTACCATAAATTCTCACTTTCTTTTCCTTTTTTGCTCTTTTTCAAAGAATATCCTCATTTTATGCAGCATTGAAGCATTATTAAGAGGATTCACAAATGTATTGAGTGCAAGAGCCTTGCAAAGGCCGGTGCTGATGCTCCCTATATTTTTTTAATGACCTAGGTTATCTCTTGCCACCTCAGTCTTCAGACATTTGGCCACCGGCCAAAGGGTTATTTGATTCTGATGAGCGAGGATTATTCCCTAGGGGTATATACATGTCCGCACACATAGTACCCAAATAACATAAGGGGTAGAGCCGAACTCAAGACCAGCAAACCCAATACTCGAATGAACTGAGCTACCACCTCCTTACATAGAGCAAGTGACTTGCAAAGAAGGGTCCAACAGGGGAATTTACTAGCTAGTCAAGCATGATAAAAGTATCACTTATTAGTTTGGAGACATGAACAATCTTATCTCTATACTTATCATTTTATTCCATTGACTTGTATGTACATACACTTTTAGACTTGTGTTTTTAGATGCTTCATCTTCTAATTGAGACATAGTTCTGTCAAACAATTTTTTTTTTTTTTTGGTAAATAACAATTTATTGTTAATTGTTGGTGAAATAAGAATTAGGAAACCAATTCCTCTCAGGATCATTGTAAATCCAAAGGCGTGTATTGACATGATCAACAGGATTCTGGGTGATTTTTCTTGAAATGCCCACCTCCTCTTAGACCACCTACATGCAAGACATTCAGGACAATGCTGAAAAGGTTACATGGATTAATGCGTAAAATCAAGCCGATTAAATGATTTTAGCCCTTGTAGCTAGGTTTTAAATTTTCCATTCATCATGTGACCTTTTATTATTATTATTATTGTTATTATTTTTGTAGAAATGTGAACTTAGTATGATAAAATCGTACTATGTGTCTAATTTTAGGATGAATGCATTCGAGAAGGATTAGTGTAAATGAAGGGATTATATATAATAATAGGTTGGCCACAGTGTGTCAAAAAGGTCGGGTTCTAGAGGATTTGCCTCAACCAAATTTAACCTCCAAGTCAATGACACCCACTAGTTAGTTCAAATAAAGTGGGGGTGCACTATAATTGGCTGCAATTGATTATGGGACAAGCCTCATTGTGTCTCTTCCTCTCTCATTCCTTTGTTTTTATTTCCTCTCTCATTGCTGAAATGGGATCAACCTTCCAATATCCAAAACACTGAAATTAGTGCCCTCCTCTGTGTTGCTGTCAATGTCATCTCAAATCTCACTACAACAGTAGGGTCCAGCATTGAATTATTAATATGATGAACTCTTGCCTACAAATGACCAATCTAAGGTGGGCCTCACTCTATAGGAGTGGAATTTAGACCCTTCAAATGCATGGATTGGTGGTGTATATATTTAAGCATTTTAAGTCCAAGAGAAAGGACTCAATTGTCATCTTAAACAATAAAGGAGATATACTGTAACAGAGTGTTGTGCCAAACACTCTAGTCATTGCAGTACTTCAGTAAACATTTTTAGGGTTTGGCCCACCTAAAGCATATCCATACCTAAATTGGGAAATTAGTGTTATATCATTGAAGAGATCTTATCACTATTTCTGTAAATGTCCACAAAAACATTGTTTTGGGTGAAAAAAAACAACTTAACATGTAACATAATTAGGGCTGTCAATAGGTAAGTGTTCAAGCGAGGTCCACATGGGCCTTTATCCGGGCCAAATGAATTTAGGTCTAACTCATGCTCCTGAAAGTGGAATTAAGTCCCCTCCACATAATTTGTTGTCGGAGGCACTTTTTTCTTTTGCATATAGTTTAGTGACTGATTTACCTAATCAAGTGATTAGAAAGCCGGGCCCGGCTGATGGGCAGTCTTCAGCCTGACACGTGTAAGGCGGGCCAGTCAATTAACACCCGAGTCAGGCTTGGGCCACACATACGGGCTTGTATTTCTAAAAGAGGGCCAGGCTGATGCACATGCCAGATTTGCATCGGCCTGGCCCGGCCTGACCCATGAATTGTAACCATCTGTATAAAGGCTTCATAGTTCCAGGGGCTTCGTGTATTGGGTCGGTTTGTTTGCATTTAGATTACATAGGAATTGAATACATAGGTATTCAGGTCAAATGAGCTCCACTAAGGACTTTCAAAGAGGCAATGGGAAAAATATATGAGGTGAGGAGGGAATGAAGTAAGGAGGAAATGTAGATGGCACCTTGACATTCCTAGATACTGAAATACTAGCGTGATGATTTGGAATTCATTTTCTACCTTCTCTTGATTCAATCTCCGTTAAAAGGGGAGGTTATTTGATTAGCATTTATGGATTGTCTTTCATTTTTAAGCACTTATTATGAAATGGATTATCTTAATTCCTATGCATTCAAATGCAAACAAGCCGACCCTGATATAATATTGTTCACAACCATTAAAATTTTGACGCCCTCGGACATTCATATTATTAAATTTCAAGGCCCTTGAAGATATATGGTCACAATCATTAAATCATACCCATTTGGGAAATCATACTCATTTGGGTTCCCACCCTGATGCCAAGAGGGACCTTTCAAGTCCACCACACCACCCATAACTTCCATCATCAGCAGTGGAAATTAATGAAAATTGGCCTAACCAGTAACCAAGCCATCTTCTTCTGAGATGAAGGAAACTTTACCTTGGCTAACCATTTGCAGTGCTTCAGTGGCCCCCTGTCGGCAGAACCTACCTTAGTGTCATGTGGTCCACATGAGTTATGAGGTAACATGGCAGCTGTCGATTGATGCTATAAGCAGGCAATAAAAATATGGTTAGAGATGGAATGATGAAAAGAGAAAAATGAAAGAGTAGTGTCAAGAGATATCATGACACATTTGATAAAATATGTATTTAGGTTGAAGAAGTTCGGATAAAATGTTTGATGGGTTTTCAAAAGGGTAATCTGTCAATCAATGTGGAAAGGGCATCATAACGAATTATAAGATGCAGAGGAAATGGTGGAGACACTTTCTATCTTCATCTGCTACAAATAACGAGGCATCATAGCAAATCATAAGCACTGGAAAATGTCCTCCATCTTTTAAACTTATTTTTCTGCATTTCTCTTTTGGGCTCCTTGTTTGAATATTCCAAATTGTTGACCAAGTTCTCATAATTTAATATCTTACAGGTAGTTAAGTATCATTTACAAAATCTTTTAATACATTTATACATATTATTGAAATAAATATATTATAAAATAAATTACATATGTAAATGATGCGAAAATAGTGTTATTAAACAAACGTTGTAAAAAAAAAATGCATGTGTAAACGTTACATACTTAAAATTTGAATATTCATCAACAATGAATTGATCGACTTGCCTTTGGTTGGTAAAAAAAATATACTTGGTCTAATAATCAAGAGAGTTTAGCTATGAGCAGGATAGATCGTTTCCTAATCTCGAAGTAATGGGACAAGCATTTTGGTAATTCTGTTCAACTAGCTCTCCCGAGACAAATATTAGAACATTGTCCAATCAAGTTGTTCCCAAATAAACTTAATTGGGGTCCGATACCTTTTAGGTTTCTAAATGTTGGCTCATGCGCAAGGACTTTATGGCAAAAGCGTCAGAATGGTGGTCTCAGTTGACAGTTCATGGATTTGCAGGTTTCAAGCTTTCTAAAAAACTCCATATGCTTAAAGTAAAGATAAAGGAGTGGAATAGAGAGGTTTTCGGTAAATTAGATTCCAATAGAAATGCTATTACCGAAGAGTTGGAGGCTTGGGACAAAATAAAAGAAATTCATCCTTTGATTGACATAAAAAAAAAAAAGGGCAAGAGGAGAAGTTGTTAGAAAGTTATGGGAGGTTAACCATATGGAGGAAATTAATTGGAGGCAAAAATCTAGAGTTTTGTGGCTTAAGGAGGGTGACAGAAATACAAAATTCTTTCACAGGATGGCAAATGCTCGTAAAAAAATAAACTACATTGGCAAGATTAGGAGAGGAGAAAGGGACGTCCATAGCTCGGAGGAAGTGAAAGAGGGGATTTTCGAGTTTTTTTAATCTCTTTACTCTAACGAAGATTTTCACAGGCCCACTTTGGAAAGTCTCCATTTTCCTTCTTTATCTTTGGACATGAAGCAGTTGTTGAAAAGGGAATTTGAAGAGGAAGAAATTACAAAAGCATTGAATGATTGTGCAGGAGATAAAGCACCCGGCCCAGATGGTTTTAATTTTGCTTTCATCAAGGTTGGTTGGAGTTTCTTCATAAGGATTTTTATAACATGCTTTCATAATTTCATAGAAGAGGTCGTCTTCACAAAGAGATTAATGCCACTTTCTTAATGTTAATCCCAAAAGTTCCGAATCCAAGTGATTTGAAGGACTTTAGGCCCATTAGTTTGGTGGGTTGTGTCCATAAGCTTTTGGCAAAGGTTCTAGCTAACAGATTGAAAGTGGTTCTTTCTCTAATAATAAGTCCTATGTAGGGGGCTTTTGTTAAAGAAAGGCAAAATCTTGATGGTATTCTTATTGCAAACGAGCTTATTGATTCAAGGAAGCGGTCACACAAGGAAGGTGTTATCTTTAAAATTGACTTCGAAAAGGCCTATGATCACGTAAATTGGAAGTTCTTGGACCATATGATGGCCAGATTTGGGTTCGGTGAGAAATGGAGGGGATGGATAAATGAGTGTATTTCTTCTTGCTCCTTCTCAGTCTTAGTTAATGGCTCGCCTTCTCGTTTGTTTAAAGCTTCGAGAGACCTAAGACAAGGAGACCCATTATCACCTTTTTTGTTTACGATGGTTGTTGAAGCTTTGAGTGCTCTCTTATTGAAAGCCAAAGACATTGAGATAATTGGGGGTTTTAAAGTGGGGAGAGATGGAGAAGCCGTTACTCATCTACAGTTTGCAGATGATACTATTCTTTTCAGCTCTTTTAATTGGGATGAGATTGTGTTAATTAAAAGAATTTTGAGATGTTTTGAATGGGTTTGAAAGTTAATCTTCATAAAGGCATCTTAGTGGGGGTGAATTGTTCTGAAGAGGTCTTAAGGCCTTTAGCTATCAAACTGATTTGCAAGGTTGGTCATTTGCTGATCCATTATCTTGGGTTACCTATTGGAGCTAATCCAAGATCAAAAGCAATATGGGACCCTGCTATAGAATTAGTTGAAAAGAAGTTAAGTAGGTGGAAAATGTGCTACTTATCTTTAGGGGGGAGGATAACTCTCATCAAAGCTTCCTTGTCAAATATTTCAGTTTATTACATGTCGTTATTCAAAATGCCAACATCAGTGAGAAATAGATTGGATCGTGTCAGAAGAAACTTTCTTTGGGAAAGTAAAGGCGAGAAAAAGAAGATTCATCTTATGAAATGGAGCGAAGTGGTCAAACCTAAATCTTGTGGAGGTTTAGGCATTGGGGATCTGGAGCTTAAAAATTGGGCTTTGCTAGCTATGTGGTGGTGGAGGTTGGGAGTAGAAAAAGATGCTTTTTGGAAAAAGATTATCGTTTCCAAGTATGGTGAGGATGAGTGAGGGTCGGTCCCTAAATGTGTCCCTAAGTATAGGCTGTCAAGTTTATGGAGGGTCATTTCTTGTTTCGGGGAGGTGTCAAATGTTAGGGGGGAAGTCTTCAAAAAGAGTGTAGGCTTTAGAGTTGGGGAGGGAAAGAATGTTCATTTTTGGTATGATGATTGGGTTGGGATAGGGAAGTTTTGGTCTATTTTTCCTAGATTGTTTAGAGTTGTATATAATAAACAGCCATTTGTCAAAGATTGTTATTTTTGGGTTGGTTTGAAAGTGTCATGGTTTGTGTCTTTTAGGAGAGGGTTGCGCCAATTTGAGGTTTCGGAGTATGAGTCATTGTTAAGCATTCTTGCTAATGTCTTTATTTGCAGGGGTGAGGAAGATATTCGCATTTGAAAGCCATGTCCTTCGGGGAGTTTCTCTGTGGGATCTTTTTATGGTGTTTCTTCCATAGTCTTGGGAAGTCATTCTCATCTATCTCAAGTGTGGTGTGGTTTGGCCCCACCAAGGGTTGAGGTCTTCCTTTAGTTGGCAGTTGCAGGAAAGATTTCAACGGTGGACAATCTAAGAAAAAGAAGGATAATGTCTGAAGTCATTTCAGATACTTGTGTCTTATGTGGTAAGGAAGAAGAATCTATCACTCACTTGTTATTGCATTGTGAGTTTGCCTATTGCATTTGGTAATCTTTTTTCAAAAAATGTGAAATTTCATGGTGTTTGCCAAGGGCTTTGAGCGATTTGATGGAGGCTTGGAAGTTGGGTCCTTTTAAAGGGGTGGGATTAATCCTATGGAGGTTGATTCCTTTCTCTATTCTTTGGTCGATTTAGATGGAAATAAACAATAGAATCTTCAATGGCAAGTCAAAGGACATGGAGGATATTGTTTTTATGATTGTCCTCAAAATAGCTAAATGGGCAAGTATCAAAAAAGAGTTAAAGCACTTGACATTGGATAACATCTTAAGTAATTGGGAAGCTTGTTTGGGAAGCAGATGTGTTAAGAAGAAACATTTAGTCACTTGGTCTCCCCCTTCTCCTAATGTTCTTAAATTTAATGTTGATGATGCGGCAATAGGAAAACCAGGACCTGCAGGTATAGGTGGCATCTTGAGGAACTACAAGGGAGAGTTATTGTTTATGTTCTCAAAGTATATAGGTATCAAAGATTCTAATGAAGCGAAAGTGTTAGATATATTGGAAGCTTTAAGGATTTGTGTCTCTAATAATTTTCATAGCATAGTGGTGGAAAGCGATTCCTTAAATGCGATTTCTTGGATGACTTGTTTGGAGAAGGGTCCATGGAAATTTCACTTTCTTTTTCATGAAATCAAGACTTGGTCATCATCTTTGAATGTTGAGTTTCATCATGTGCATCGGTCGGGGAATGGCATGGCGGATGCTTTGGCTAAGATGGGGGTAGAAAGAGAGGTACATTTGCTTGCTCCTTTGTAATTTGTTGTTTTGTATTAGTATTTAGCTCTAATACCTTCGCATGTTTTTTCTTTTCATCTTCTTTATTGTACCTTTCTTAAGTCTTTAATATATTTTACCGTTACCGATATAAAAAAAATAAATCATTTACATATGTAAATTGTATTTACATATCTCATGTATAAAAGACAAACGACCCCTTAAGTATGCGATGTTACATATGCAAGTATTACAAATGTGAAACACATTGCCTTATTTGTCATAATCATTATTTTCACATGAGTAAATGAGCATACTCGACATTTTTAGATTTATTTTTATTATGGGCGTGCTTCATATATAAATTTCTCAAAATCCATGAAGAATTAAGATATGAAGCTTTACGTCTTAAAGTTTACCACTAATACAAGAATACTGAAAAACTCGGATCATGAATTGGAGGCCAACAAAAGCCCAAAAAATTAGATTTATAGGTTGAGACTTTTTCAAGAATTGCTCAAAGTCTACGAAGCATTAAGATAATCAGCATCAAGATCGATCTTAGAGTTTATTACCTCAATAAACAAATTAAACGGTTTGGACTAAAACTAAGGGGCACATAAGAATTAAAAAAAAAAAGAAGTATTTGATGGGCTCACAAGTGAAACAATCACCTTGTAACACTTTCAAAGCGTCCAAAAGATTTTGAATATTCGCCAAACCTTTATCCCTAGTTTCAATTTTCGAAAACAAGATCGCTAGCGCGTTAGAGCCTTTTCTCTTTACTAGAATCGATCCAAGAATTCATGTATGGAGAGAATGTTGGAATTCTCCCAAAGCTGTCCCTTGAGGTGGAATTTCAAAACCCTCCTCTTAGGCGTGCATTTAAAATTCAAGCAGAAGTGAAAAGAGAATTGAATTGTAGGAATTTCAAAAGGTAATTTGAGACTTTTAACGAGGCTGAGATTTGGAACTCTGGTAAAAAAAATATGAAATTTCAAATGTCAAGAAAAAAGCTATCACGTCATTTAAAAAAAAAAAAAAAACCAATATGCCAAATACTTGTAATAAGTTTTAGCAAAAGTACTTGTGGTGTGGAGCTTTTTGGATATGATGTGATGTGGTTTATCCCTGACATCTGCAAACAATATGTTTCCTCACAAGCATCTTAAAAGCCCAGCCACTCAAATGGTCTCACGTTCCATCGCAGAATTTTAAAACCCAACCCCTTTATTTTTTTTGTGGAATTTCAGGACGTTCAAGTAGGAAGGAGCATCCATAAATCCCACTATTTCCGGAAATTCATTAATTCCACAAACAATAATTCTCTGAATTATAGCAAAAAATTAGCCCTTCGATCTGTTTCTTTTATAGAATTACTAATAAGAATTAGAGGTGTTGGGGTTTTTTTGGACATGATGTGATCGTTTATCTCCTAGCATTTGTAAATATTATATTTCTTCAAAAGAACTAAAAAATCCAGCCACCTAAAAGGTCTCAAATACCCTGCTAGAATTTTGAGATTCCAGCTCCTTTACTTTTTTTTTGAAATTCTTGAACGCTTAAGTATAAAAGAGCATCCAAAAATTCCATTATGTTTGAAAATTTAAAAATTCCCCAAATGAAGATTCTCTGAATTATAGCAAAGAATATTGAAAAGCAAAGCTTCGAACCTTTTATAAACTCTTGCAAAGAGAATAGACGCATTAAGCAGTATGACAAAGCCAAAAATACAGAGTCATTGACAGATACCCAAAAGGCAGCATCCTTATAAATAAAAACCACATCTTCCCTTTCCATTTCAATCCATCTCCATCACCCTTCTTAAGAAAATATGAATTGTTCAATTCTAATTTTCAATGATAAGAATTGACATGAAGCAGGAACAACCACACATCTAGTCGAATGTTTCACTAATTTACATGATATATTTTTTCCCCTGAAATATTTACATCTATTAATCTATTTAACTACTTTTTCCCAAAAAAACTATATTCATTTTTAAAATTTTAAATATTTACTTTTATTTTAGAAGAATTTGGATGGTTTGAGTGAAGGGAAGAAAGGATCCCCTTGCCACATAAATTATTGGTCAGGTTTGGGTTGGGTCACTCCAAGATGAAACTAATACTCTCAATGGAGATATCTCCCCTGCTTGATTAACATGAGACAAAATTCACATTTATTAGTAAAAGTGAGTCCGAAAGGCTTGTACGTAGCTTTGAGTCTTTCTTTTTAGATAATGATGGACTAATAAGTTATAATGTTAGTATAAAAAGTAGGGACATAGCTAGATCACCTTCTGAATTATAGACAGTATTGATATAAGATAAAATCAAGAGTAGATGGTTCAATTGAACGGTTTAAACCAAGGCTCGTTGCTAAGGGGTACGCACAGGTTGAAGGACTAGATTTTGAAGAAACCTTTAGTCCGGTAATTAAACCAACCACAAGATAGGAGGCAAGTAAAGATAGATCTTTTGATAAATGGGAGAATAATATTTTCTTCTTAATACTTTCTCTCCTCTTTGATTTGTTATTTATAATATTTAGAAGTATAAGGAAAAAGGCAATACACAGTACTCATTGCTGTAAAAACATGTGGACTGATTTGTCCAAACCGTGTGTCATTGTTGCAAGCCATGTGGATTGATGTGGTTTGATGAGCATGGCTGATTTGATGATTTGCTTTCCATATTTGTTGAATCTCTTGGCTGGATGTGTCTTGGACAAATTGTCTGTGTAATCTTCTTTCCATATAGTGCAGATATGCATGGATTGCTTTTGAGAGAATCTTGGATTACCAGGTCCATTAGATTCTTGCAAATCCCGGAAGATTGTGAGTCGATCACCTTAGAAGAGTTCTTGTATTGACTGACTCTATCAATTGAATCATTGGGTTTGGCCATATATTGGAATATTGGTGTCTAAACTGGAGAGACCAAGCATAAGATGGTTATTAATCAGGCATATGGCTTATATACATATCGGCATATTGAAAGTGTGAAATTGTACCATTCTAATAATAAGATTTTATTTGTGATTTCATTTATACACGTTCCTCCAATAAACTTCAGAAATTTTACAAAGGTATGCATATCTCTTTCAATTGGATTTCGTTAATATGTGTAGATAGTGCTTTTATAATATTGGAATATATGTTTTACTTTTCTTTTCCTTCACGGGCCTCTCACACTAGTAATAACAAGATTACAAGGATTCAAAGGCAGGATAGTATGATAACGATTGAAAACAACGCAAAAACAAAAAAAACTTGTAAAAGCTGGATTTTCTGAATGAGTATAACCTTTCCATAATGGGCTATTGTTGGTATGTGCCACCAGATGCCTGATATTCCATAATCATTTATATATGAAATCGGACACGATGGTCCATGAAAGCCACACTTTACCATTAAAAGGTTATCAATTGCTGTGTGACTGTGAAGTGTAAATGGACCTTGCATCGCTCAATTGCTGTGTGACTGTGAAGTGTAAATGGACCTTGCATCACTCAATCTCCCAACGGAAAGATCAGTGAATGTAACCTATTGAGGAGTAGGCTCCACTCGAGGGAGATTATTGATAAGTATTTTTATTATCTCTACTAACGCCTCGAGGTTTTGTTAGTAATGGCTAGGGTTGTAAATGGGTACCCGATTCTCCGATTACCCGAAGGTTCCGATCCGTTAGGATCCGGGTCTGGGTCCTTATTTTGGTCCCGATTAGAAAATGGTTCCGGTTCCGGATCCTTTTTTGGAACCGATACCTAAACGGTTCCGGTTCCGGATCCACAGTGGCTCAGACCCGTGGACCCGAGACCCGACCCAATATATACTAACATAAGGTAACTTTATTATGTGAGAACATAACCCTTTTTACTTTTCTACTTTTCTACATTAGAGTTTTCTATTTTTCTACATCTCATTGCCTGTTTGGATGTGATTTCTGAATTTTTGGTTAAAAGTGTCTGTTATTGATAGACAAAATGTCACATTAGTGTTTGTAGGTACGTGATCCAATTGAAATGTTGAAAAAAGCATAATTTTTTTAAAGAAAAATACAGGTATAAGTCTAGACCCGGAACCGGAACCAGACCCGCCTCATAAACGGTTCTGGTTCCCATTATTCTTAACGGTTCCGGTTCCGGTTCCCCTTCTTAGAAAACGGTTCCGGTTCTGGTTCCACCATGGACCCGGACCGGAACCGACCCGTTTACAACCCTAGTAATGGCTAGTTGAAGAAATTTAAGATGGTATCAGAGCCAACCGATCATGAGTTCGAATACCAAGAGGAATGACTCTGCGCAAAAAAAAATACGTCGCCAATAATGCGCCGGCCGGATTCCACCTGAGGGGGAGTACTATTGAGTGGGCTCCACCCGAGGGAGAATATTGAGAAGTATTTCCGCTGTCTCTACTAACGCCTGTAGATTTTGGTCGTAATGGCTTGCCGAAGAAATTTAAGAGAACCAATATCACATTGTTTTTTTTTTTTTTTCAATTGCTGATATGGAGCCCGGTATCTTAATACCCTTTTTGTTCTGATAGAAACTATCATGTGCGGCCATCAAGACTGCACTTACAATAGACAATCATCTTGTGTGACCTCTATGGGATCAGCCTTTCTTGATCAAAGATGATCACAGTACACAAACCCTTTTGCATATAAACTGGCCCTTATTACACATCGATCAATGTCAAGCATATACCGTCAGATTGATCATCATGTGGAAAAAATTTTACAAAATGTTTGCATATACATTCCATTTGTTGTCGTTGTCGGCTTCTTTGCCCTTATCATCTATCTTCACACATCTCCAGTACATAAATGAAATAAAAATATCTAACCTCCTTTAATTGGTCCACTTCTCATTTCTCAAGGCCTTTTGTATATGCTATGAAAATTAAAAAGAACACTTTTTTTTTATGTTAGGTGCAATTTGGTGTGCTGCAAGTTATTGTAAAAGTAAAAAAACCTAGGCAAAGCTTTAATCTAATTTTGCCGGGCATTGAAATTCTCATTTTCAAAGAGAGGAGTCGCAACAAATATTTCAGCCTCTCTTGAAAAAAGGTGATGTGGCATGTACAAAGTCACATTTCACAAACATGTTATTAATTCAACCTTAAAAACTATAGGGCAAAGTTGTGTAACACGATTCTGTATCCCGTCCTTAAGAGTTTATTCTATGTTTTTTTGGTTCACGGGATTTCAATTCAATTTTCTTATATGGTTTTAAAAGGCCTTACGTGAGGTTATAGTCAGGCCGCATTTATATATATGTAGGATTAGGATTTGGGCGTGTTCAATGTGGGACTTATTTACCACTGCATATCCGGTCCTGAACAGTTTGGGCACCCTCATTTTTTTGGCAGATGTACGTTCGTCAGACCCAACGCCCTTCTACAAAGGGCCACAGGTATGACATATATAAGGTCAGGGGAGGACCCAAGAAACTATACTTGGGGCCAATACGTAAAAATCCAATTTTTTTTTTTTTTTTTTTTTTTGGGGGGGGGGGGGTGGGGGGCATGGGGGGCGGCGGCATATGGCATATGTAAAACCCTAGTGCATAACTTGTCACATTGAACTCATTCATGATGTTCATCTCTTCACATCCCCCACTTATGGTGGAATCCACCAAGCCCCTTGTACTTGAAGATGAGTTTTAATTGGTAGTTTAGTAAGGAGTGAAATAGTTCCTACAATAATCCAATTCACTAAATCTTCAGTCCATCTACATGTGAAAATTTAGGACTTCATTTTGTCAAATTCTCCATGGTATATATATATATATATATATATGGTGATCCTCTTAAGAATAACCATTGGCTATGTATAAGGACTCAATCTATGGTTGATCTGAGTAGATTTCATTTTTAGTAATTTCTCAAAACTAGGAAACCTAATGAGATTATGAGTAGTTGTATAAATTAACTAGAAATTTCCCGTGCCTGAAGGCACGACGCACCATCGGACCTGGATATGCCTCAGACCGACCGAACTTAGGTTCCATGCGACAATAAAGCAAGTCCAACCATAAAATGGATTCCACAAAAAAAAAAATCCAATTGATTGCCAAATGATATAATTCCATTCATTCATGAAATCTTTCACCCAATTTGCTCATCTCATCTTCTTATCTTGGTCCCATCTCATCATCAATGAAGTAGTGCTTTTTTTTTAATGAATGGCAATAGCTGTAAATAACTCAAACTTGCTGACCATTTTTGCTTTTGATGGGGATGGCAAAAACTTGTAATTTTATCCAACTTTTAGCCCATTTTCTTTTAAATGAAAAAGGGATGGCAATACCTGTAAATAACTCTAACTTGTTGTCTCCTTTTGCATTCCCCTCTTAAATCGAAGGGTCCAAAATATCCCTTGGATTTATATACATAGATCCAAGGGCTTAAAATATCTCAGGATTCAAAACCTGAGCTGCCATATTATATAGACTAGAAATTTCAAATGAATTCCACAAAAAAAATCCAATTAATTGCCAAATGATATAATTCCATTCATTAATTTATTCTTAACAAAACTGAATAATGAAATCTTTCACCCAATTTGCTCATCTCATCTTCTTATCTTGGTCTCATCTCATTATCAATGAAGTAGTGCTTTTTTTTTTTTTAAATGAAGAAGGGATGGCAATACCTGTAAATAACTCAAACTTGCTGACCCTTTTTGCTTTTGATGGGGATGGCAAAAACTTGTAAATTTCTCCAACTCTTAGCCCCTTTTAAATGAAAAAGGGATGGCAATACTTGTAAATAACTCTAACTTGTTGCTCCCTTTTGCATTCTCCTCTTAAATCCAAGGTCCAAAATATCCCTTGGAATTATGTACATAGATCCAAGGGTCCAAAATGTCCTAGGATTCAAAGTCTGCTCTCCCATATTATATAGATATTCAAACTAACTTTAATACTCGTAATATATTTCAAATCTAATCTGATCTAGACATCTAATATTGCAAATAGGAAAGAACTTTTGGTTTTCCTTTTCTTCCTTTACTTCCTTTCACCTTCAGGGGCTTCAGTAAAGAACGGTATCAATGAAGGGAAAAGAATTAGCACAACACTTCAGTTGCACAAAAGGTGGATGAGGGACGTGACTTGGGTACCCAATCTAACCGCTGCACAGGTACCAGGATGAGATGATGCTGAAGCAGGGCTGAACAAAGGAGAGCATGGGTCGGACTGGGGAAAGGCTTCCGGGCTATGCTTGGTCTGGTGCTTCTGCAATGTTCCATGTACTGGCCAACAAAAGGGGTCCCCCCCCCCCCCCCCCCCCCCCCCCCGCTCTCTCTCTCTCTCTCTCTCAAGACAGAATAGAAAAGTAGAAGCAGAGTGTAGTAATAAGGCTTACAAGCCTAGCAAGATGGTGAGAGTAGCAAAAAATACCTGTGATGGGGTGGCAGGTAGCATCGAGCAGCTGTGGAGTAAGAAACAGCCGCAAGCCTAATCGCAGCGGAATGCAGTTGTGAGGAGCGGGCCCGAACATTGGCTTATGGATTTCAAGGGGAGACTGAAGGAGAAGAAAACAATAACAAGAAGAGAGGAGAGATTACAAGAATGGGACGGCTACTTGAGGCTCTAATAGTGATATTATGTTAAAATTTTGTAGGATACTATACCCTATTGAAATTATCATTTATCCCAAAATTAAGTGGTGATGGAAAACAGCATAACAATAGTTTAACGATGAAGGCAATGGCTTGACCGAAATTATAACTGCTCATGAGCGAAGGGTGGACGTTAACCTCAACAAAATTAATACCATTAAATCCAATAATGCCAATATGGAGGGGAGCAGTGTTTTTTTTTTTTTTTTTAATCCATTCATTTCATTTTGTGGTCATAAATCATGCAAATTATAATGTCTAAAGTTGTAGAGGATCACTATTTTTTTAACAATTGCTTCAAAAAGCCAAGCCAAAATTTTGTGGGCAGTGACCAAAACCTGTACATCCGATCAATTGCTAATTCAACATGTTCGTTATTCAGAAAAAACATGTTTATCACTGGACACGCACATCACCATCTAGTCAGTCCACGTGGCATAAATTTTTCACATTTATACTGAGTGATTCAGATGGAAAGATACCATTGATACCCGAATGTTCAACCGATTCATCACCAAAACACCGGATATGACATTCCTTTTCGGAATAAGGACTCCAAATGTAAAGTATTGCTTCTAAGGACAGAATTATAGTGCGGCTTTGCTGCAATCTAGTATGGTGCAGCCCCTATCATTAAATGCATGGCCAATACCACTTTTGAAACATCCAAATCCAGAACCCAAGCTTTGGGGATGCATACATGTCCGAATTCGAGCATCCAAATTTGAATACAGCCACACGTCTCCACCCAAGGTCTCTTTTAAGCATTGATCAGCCCCTGCATTCAATTAATTCACATACAAGGATTCATATTTTAATACATAGACCTTATTTCGAATCTGGATACAACGATGGATTCTACCAGCATGATCTAAAACCAGAGTCTTGGATGTTTGTAGAACACCTAGAAAACCTTAATGTGTGCCCACCTTTTTTTTTTTTTTTAAGTCCAAGCACCAAAATTAAAATCAAATATTTCATATATGAGCGTGTTTGGCAATTAACTAGTTATGTTAAGGTGAAAGGAATCCAGACAAGAAATGACAAGGAGTCATATCAAAAATATACAATTTCAAAATTTCCTTCATCTTTAAAAAAAAAAGTCAAAAAAGTAACTTTCTTTCTCCAATAAAAGACAAAAAAAACTCCACCTTTCTATATAAAAAGTATAAAAAAATTTCATATCAAACAATTAAAAATAAAATATCAGCATAACCTCTTATATTTTATTCTCTCTTGATTTGATATTTTATCTCATTTTACTTCAATTCACCGTACTTCCAAACGCGTATGAGTCACTTACTATTTTCAGTGGTCCTGATTTATAAGGAGGTGCGGCCCACTATTTGATTGTTAGCTAGAGTCCAAACAGGCAAGAGTCACTATTTTCAGTGGTCCTAGTTAAGGAGGTGTGGCCCACTGTTTGATTTTTAGAGTTCCACCTATTTTTGGCGTTAAAACCATGACCTAGTGCACCCAGTCGGTCAATACAACGACCTCCAAAATCATGATTCCTTTCGTTATTGAGAACATCTATTATTATTGCTTCCTCCATTTATTCTTCTCACTCTCGCATCACTGTGCCTACCCACCAAGAGTCTGTCTTTACGTAGTCGTAGTCCCTGGGCCTCGTCCCCACTGACGACTAAACTATGGTCCCTTTACGAGACACGTACACAACACAAGCGACAGATATCACATACCTTTCTAGGCGTTTTGTCTAAGATACAAATGTGATAGATATGACATCCCACTCTAAAGTCGTAATGTCACTCAATTAAGGCCAAATAAGAGCTTTGATACCCTATTCAAAAGGGCTTTAAAATCAAACCGAGCCGACCGAACAGGTGGTTCGGATCGATTTTATGTGGATCGGTTCGACCAATGGTTTGAAAATTATAAAAATCACCTTACATCGATTGATTATCGGTTTGAACTCATGGTTATCCGTCTAAACCGAACCGACCGTATGTTTTAACTTGAGTATTGAGTTTTGACTATTTTAGCATTAGGAGAAGCGCTTATATGTTCTATTTGCATGTTAGATATTTGATGAAAGTTCTACAAGAGGTGTACCTTATTGGGTTTGGGTTTTTAGCAGCACTGTCCATAGGTTTGATCTGACCTAAGAGAAAGTGAACTATGAAGATGCCCATCTCAATTATTTCAAGATTGGGGCTACATTCCACTCGAACTCATTTTGTTGGCAAAAACAAATAATAATAATAAATTAGTTCGTTTTGTGTTGAATCCATTGGTCTGCATCAATCAATGTAGTCCAGGCTTTATATAGAGAAATATGTACGTACCTGAATATTTTTTTGGTGTATTTTACCAGAAGATTTAAACTGCTTCAGCTCATTAGCCTAAAAAGTTGGTCAATACATGGCCTAATACATTCAATCACGCGACCGGGTGATGGGTAGAAAGAGTTCATCCATCGTTTGATGTATGCTTCTTTGGTTGAAACGAATTATGAAATATATTTTACTGTTCATTATAGCTTCTCCTCATTCCATTTGATGGACCAAGTTTGAACTGTAGTTTTTTTGTAAAAAAAAAATAAAATAAAATAAAAAACCAAAAAAACCGTAACCGAACCGAACCGACCCGAATACCTGGGCAGTTCGGTTCAGTTTGAGAAATAGAACCGATAGTTTTGGTTTGATTGATGATTTTCCCTCTAAAATGATTTGAATCGGCTATGTGCACCCCTACTACCCAAGTAATTAATTGAAGCTAATCTAAAAAAGTATTATTGTTAAGAATAGAAGAACCACACCACCCAAGATCCCAATTCTACTCTGACAGCAGTAGTTAATAAATAACAGACATGGTGATCATGATAAAGATAATGCATGATAATGCCACCCCAGCTTAAATACCATTATTTCATTTAGATATCCCCTACATCTATGCTCAAATACAATAATCACAGTCTGACTTTAGGATGTTCTGCCATGTTAGATAGAGGCCCTTGACACATGGCATAATGGGTCCGGTACCAAAGATGAGGATCTTGTAAAGCCCCACAGATCAACGTCGTTGGAGGATCGAAGGTGCATCGAGGGAAGGTCATGATCTTGGATGGAGAAAAAGGACGGCTCCGATTGGCCATTGAGGTGGGACGCGACGAGGCGGTCCAGGGCGGCCCAGTCACTGACGTGTTCAGGTTGGTGAACCGGGTTCTGGTCTGGATCGTCGTTGGAGATGACATAGGTTGTCTGATCACTGGAATTCACTTGAGTGGAGGGAGTGGGGGGCTCTCAAGAGGTGGTAGTTGCATGAACCTTTCATGAACGCCATTTGCAAAGGTGGGCTCGGTCGGTCCAACGAGTCTGCTGTTGCTGCCATTGCTGAGCTCGTTCTGCTTCTTGCAAGCCCTGCCCATGTACTGAAGGATCTGGTCCAAGGCTCCATCCCTGCTAGAGTGGAGCATTTGGGTGTCTTCTTCTCCAGTCATTGACAAGCTGTGAGGGGTTTGTAGTATCTTGTGAAGGTTTTTCTTCTTGAAAACCCTACAAACCACCCACCCCTCTTCTTGGGATGTCTCTCCTGCCAAACTAGATACCTGTATTGTATAACAATTATGATCTCCAACAGCATCAACAAAGAAGGCTATCACAAAATATATTAAAAAAAAAAAAATACTTGGGACATAATAATGTAATATATGAAGGTGTGACACTTACATTGGATTGGGGGTTATTGTCAGTGATCTCATCTAGTCTATACTCATGCATGATCCAATCAGACTTCTGGCCATGGGGTGCTCTACCCTTGTAAAAGACTAGAGTTTTCCTCATTCCAATACGTTTGGAGTTGCTGTAGATAACCTTATCTCGACCGGTGGCTTTCCAGAATCCGGCTGCGGTGGCACGGTTGGTTCGGGTTCCGGTCGGGTACTTCTTGTCTTTGTGGCTAAAGAAGTACCAGTCATTTTGTGGGGTGGATCCGATTTTACATCTCTCTGCAAAATTCAATAAACATAAGAATTTGTACCAGGAGGAAGTTGTTATGCATGTAGAACTATAATTAAGTACGAAGATTAATGGTTTATGGAGTTATTACCTTGGATATCCCATGGTTCGAGTTTATTGAGATCGATTTCGCGGATCACATCCAAGTCAATCTTCTCATATGCCACCTTCTTTCTCAAGTAGTATTGTAGGAGCTCCTCCTCCGTTGGATGAAACCGAAATCCAGGCGGAACGCGAGACTGACCGTTCAATGCCATGGCCATATTTCTTCAACTCTAAGGGGTGAGAAACAACCTCAAATCTCCAATTAGAAACTGTAAATAATGGCAACCCAGATTGATAATCTAAAGCATTGAGCTTTCAGAATAATCCCTTCAATCAATTATATGAAAGCATCAGAGAGAAAGAGAAAGAGAAGAATAGAAGACAGGTGGGCGTGGGGCAAAGACAGGGTCGAGGTGATATATTTATATATGTGTGACATGAAAGATAAAAGACAAGGGAAAAGTTTCTGTTTCAATTCATGGTCGTGGTGTACTTTATAGTGGCGTTAGATATATACTACAGTAGGCTTCGAGAAGAGCCACCCACCACATTTTAGAGAGAGAGAGAGAGAGAGAGAGAGAGAGAGATGGGAAGATGGTCCAAAGCCAAAAGAGGAGTGGTGAGTGAGGCATTCAAGAGTATGTGTTTATGGGAGGCAAGATCTCAGCAAGACTGGAATTTGAAATCTCGTGAAAAAAACACCTCCCAAACTTTCTATCTAAAAGGGAATCACTTGAGGTCATGAACTTTTTTCCCTATAGTTTTTTCTCTTGTGTAACCACCGCAACAACAAGAGGCCATGAGATGATGGAGTCGGAGGCATTGCGCTTTCATTGTCCCCGTCGGCAGATATTACATCATGAATAAGAAGAGAAAATTTCTTCTTTCTTTTGGTAAGAAAGCATTGATTAATTTATTATCAAGAGATCAAGTGCAGAAGCTTTTCTTTAACCCATGATATTCTGACGATAGGTACTAAGAACAATGAGTACAGTATGCGGATCGACCTGAGAATCCTGGGATGGAAAAGGGCCGAGTTTGGTTTGGGTCCATAGTGTTAGTGGAACCCCAGCCCAATTTGGAAATTGGGGCCATAACATGACTTGGGTCCAGCTCATAGAACAGTACTTTACCCATAATTAGCCTAAGGGCATGTTTGGATAAATGATGAGTGGAGTGAAATGAAGTGGATTTCACATGTGAAGTGGAGTGAAAAGAAGTAGGTTGAAATTAAAGTAGAGTAGTTCACTTCACTCCATTTGGATGCTTATTTTGAAGTTAAGGTTTGGAGTAGAATTCACTTTTATTCTATGAAATAGAAGTATTTAGAGTTGAAGTGAAATGGAGTACATGTGGCTCACAACATTACTTCATCTATTGGGCCAAACTCATCCAAACGGGGTAAAGTTGAAATTTTAGACTGTTAGGACCCATTTAACTTCACTCTACTCTATTTTTTGCCTATCCAAACAGGCCCTAAAGGCTAGCTCAAACTTAGATTCGGGCCCAAACGAATAAAGGTCTATTGCGGGCCTAATGTATATATGGTTTTATTTTTATTTTTTCGTAGAAGTTTGTGTATCGTTAAAATATACTTAATTAATGGGATACATGTTTTCATATGAAACATGTCTGTGGATTAGTTTCGGATATGAAATCCATGCACCCAGTCCAAACCTCTGAGATTTTCAATCTGGGGTTATCTGAAAAACTTGTTTATTGGTGATAATTAACTTTCATGATTACAAAAGAGACAGCTATGACCTATGTAAATGTTAAAATCATTCATTCACTGGTGGGAATAAGAGCCGGTCATTGGCTTATCAGACGCTCCTTTTCTTGATTTTGATGAAATGGGCCACCAATGTCAGGGAAACAAGGGAATGCTGGTTGGGCAGGTAAAATTAATCCTTGGATGGCAAAAGTTGTGGTAGCATGGGAAATGTGTTGAACTGTTGGGGGATTCCTTCTGGTGGGACCCGTTTGTTATCCCCCATCCGACATTGATTAGGATGGGCACGGTTGATGTGAATTTGATTTTTCGTGAAATGAAAAGATATTCTTTTTCTTCTTCTTTTTTCTCTCCCTTTCTCAATTCTCACGGTAGCATTACACAGCAGCAGGACCATATTCAAAATATTTTCAGTTAGGCTCCTTTTCCGTCTGAAGCTAATCATATTCGTTTCTCCTCTAAATTCCAATCTTAATCATGGTTTTGGCCGACAATTGACAGGTTAACTACTTCCTTTACCTACAGGAGACTTCAGGAGACACCTCTCTGTCTGTCTCTCTCTCTCTCTTGAGAAAGAGAGAGAGAGAGAGAGATTCTGTTATGTTTGGTGGCTGTTCATGCCATCTGGGGTGAACTATTTATCTATCATCACCGTCCATTTATTCATCTCTCATTAGTTTCATTGTATATATATATATGGTGGCTGCATGACGTCTTACGTCACGTGAGAGCATCTTCTGCTTTGGAAATGGTGGCAATGAACTCATGTTTGTGAGGCAAAAGTTCATACAAAACTTTTTATTTTGCTTGTGAAACCCTAATTACACTAAGCAGAAAATGGTTCTTTATAAAAAGAGTTTCTAACAACCAACCCTAATAGAAATTTATTTCTGAAGGAATTAATGTAGAAAACTTAGTCCATATTTTGTGATTTTTCGTAAAGAATAATGGCCGCACCAAATATGAATTTTACTATGATTGGAATTTGATTGCTATAATATCATTACTATTTCTATGAAATACCAGTTGCACAAATGTCCCCTTAAAGTCTCCTACTCACACAAAATTCTTCAAGTTCCAACAAGCTCCTTAGTGGGGCCTACTTAGCAATTAATTAATAGAAGATTACTGAAGTGTAGGAGGTAACCAAATAGAATGAAGGGCAGCATCACTTTAATCATGTTTAAAATACCCGAAGAAAGTATACTAAAAGGTTGGTTTGGTTTAAAAACACAAACAAACAAAGAAAAATGAAAAAAAAAAAAGTTTGATAAGTGGACCCTACTAAGACGCCTCATAAAATCTCCATTCATACCTATTCCAGTGTGAGGGAAACCTCTACGAAGTCCTGGGTGTCATACGATCCATATATATATATATATATATTCTCTCCCATTCATACCTATTTCAGTGAATTGAGCTTTATTTGACACTTATCTGCCTATTATCAACCAATTGACCCATAAAAGCAAGAGACATAAACCACACTTTTCTCATCCCTATTCTTATCTTACATAATTGGCATTCATTTAAGTAAGCCCCGTGCAATCTTAAATTGTTAAAAAAAATAGTAATAATAAAATAAAAAAGTAAACAGAAACCAGGCTGCTGAAGCATTCCCTGCATTACACTGAAACCTGTCCAAATATCAATATCAAGTAGATGCAATGAGTGATGATGAATTGATTGTATGAGAACAGAGTCAATTAGACTCTTTATTCTCTTTCAATAATATTGTTAATTCTTATATTCCTAGTCAGTGTACACTGATACATGTTTTGGACGTGGTTGGTAGTTTGCATGGGAAGTAAACTCGTAGACCCATGTAGGGTGACAACTGACAACAGCTACCTCTTGTTCGTTTCATATGGGCGGCTGTGGCCCATCTATTTTTTGATTCCTCTCTAGTGTATATATATATATATATATATATATTTTGGTGGTTTTCTCTATAATAAAGGAGATTCTAGAAGAATTTTATATGGGTATGTATGGGAAGGGTCCACATCCGGACCTATTTGTGGTCTTTTGTACTCGACCCTGAATCCTTATAGACCCAAGTGGACTTGGTATGAAAGCAAACTCTATGCTAATGTAAATTTAGTCATCCTAATTTTGTCTTTATTAAAGATATTAAGTTTAACTTGACATATTATTAATATATTATGCATTCAGTATACAATATTCTCACCTACTTTTGTCTCAATCTGATGTGACCCGGTAATTGACTTTGGATCCTTGAGGTAGCTAAGTAATTGGGGGTTTAGAAAGTGGGCTTGTACAATGAAATCTGGACATTGTGCCTTTTGAGGCTTTTTTTATTTTAACTATGTTTTTATGCATGATTAATTATGGTGGGGGCATGTTTCAATTGGGATGATATGTATTAGGGGTACTGATGGAGTGGACCAGCCCAAGTCAGGTCTGCATTGGGATTGAATTGGGCTAATTCTTTGGCCTGTAGGCCTCAACATGGATTAGATCTCAGATCTAATTGTTAGATGGTCAAAGCCTGTGCCTATATGAGGTTAAGGGTCCAACAGGCCCAACATAATTAATAGAGGGTGTTAATTGGAGCCTTGCTTTCAAGCTCGTTACATTAAATAGGCAAAGCTTGGATATGCCCCAGACCAGCCCAACCCACCCATAACACCCCTAAAATGTATCCACAGTATAAGACTGTAAAGTTTATTTTAAGAGGCATGGATTCTAGCTAGGAGCGCTCTATTAAGTGAATGTCAAGCCGGTGAAAAGGATAATGGTTGTGTAAAGGTGATGTATACATTTTGGTAAGAATATTCAACAATGACTATCAAATAACTTCCCTTCAGCTGAAGTTGAACCAAAGGAAGATAGGAAATAAATGCCCAACCATCACTCTACTAATTCAAATACCAGTAAAATCAAGGTCCCATCCATATACCTACGTATATTTTTCACTCCTCATCTTACATCCTGAATTCACCACTCACCTTCTTAGTGGAGCTCATTTGACCATGAAATTCCACCACAATGAGTTTCTATGAATTCTAAGCAAACAAATTAACTGGCTCAAACTGTATTATAAAGCCGACATTTTGCTCTTCTGAGACATCCACACAGAACCCCTAATGGCGAGAGTTACACTGACTCACATGTTTCACAAGAGCTTTACACAGCTTAGAATATTGGGTTAAGATTTCACTCAGAGCTAAAACCAAGGGAACGTACATTAATGATATTGAGTGATTGAGTTTAGATTTATAAGGGTGGGCCACATGGCCACAATCATTGATTTGGTAGGATGCTATGAGGATCTGGACACACTACTTTCTGCCCCAACCTTATCACTTGCTTTCTGAGTGCAGACTTCTACACCGCCATCCATACCGTTGAATGTGAAGAAGATACAGCACTCGAACGGTTCACAGAGAAATCAAAAGAAAAGGCATAGGGTCTCTTTTGAATTTTGATACAATATTCCATTTCTTTCTCTTTCCTTCCTTCCTTCCTTCCTTCTTCTGTGGTGTATGTTTGTTTGTATGCCCCATCAATAGCGGGCCCATCGTTTGACTGCCCTGGATCACCAACCAACATGGGCTCCACATATATTGAGATTTGACATGTGCAATTCATGGACCAGTTATATCCACTGAAAAAATAATAGGAAGCCTTTAGAAGATTCTTTTTTAGGTTTGTTGTTATAAAAGCATAGATTTGCTCTCACAGAATTCATTAAAAGTCTCTTTGAAGCACATGGACAATTCTTTTTCACCTAACAGTGTAAAATTAGTTCTAAAATTTTTCACTTTGCATGTGAAAAAACTGTCACACTAAACTACGAAAAAAGCCACATTTGCAAAATATCAAAACATTTTTGCCACATCACAGATGTGTCCTTAATTACTATTTTACTTTTTGATTAAAGTAGATTACTAGTTAAGTTAAAAAGAAAGAAGGCAAGCATTGAAGATCGCATAAAGATTAGTAAAAGTCAAATAATATGAAATGCTTGATTATAAATTCAAATATAACCAATACCCTAAAAAAAGTATGGTTTATACATTGGTTCATATTGTCAAAAGTCCACCAACAAGTCCATGTCAATATTCATACCCCTTTCAAGTTCATCCATATTGGTTAATTACTTATGTTTTGTTTTACTTTATTAGTATTCATTAATTTGCAAAGTATATAGCTGTTTTCAAGTCTAGATGGGACTGGTAGCATCAACTTAAAAAACCTTAAACCTACTTTGGGTACGAGATCTGAGACCAAATTAGGTGTTGCTCATCTGAGTATATTCAAATGTATATAAAGCCACAAAGTTAGTTTGTTAAGCATAAAAATCAGGTTTAGGCAATATGATTCAAGCTCTGAAGACTTAAGCTCTTTCACAATCTATTTTAGCATTTAATTGTTGTGGGTCTGGATCTGGATCCGCGCAAGTTGGGTCCAAATCCTCAATGGATCCTGATCTAGATCCAGATCCAGATCTAATGGATATAAAACCTGCTGCAACTAGAGCTCCATAAATTGCACAGCAGGATAAAACTATAATGGATCCGAACCCAAGATCTAGGTTTATGATCCGGATTCGGATATGACATAGAACCTATATGTTATACCCGGATCCAACAACAATATATAAGAAAAAAAAAAGATGCAGAAGGAGTAAATATAATTGGATAAAAGAGCTTCATAAAAAAAAAAAAAAATCAGTTAAACCAGTGGGGCTATTATATGGTAAATGATTAGAGCTAAGTAAATCTTCAAATATTAATATTACTCAAGCTATAGTTTCCCTTGAAACTTATATATATTTATATATGTGGATGTAATTATCTTAGATCTAGATGCTTGGGTTGGAACATACAAGAACTAGGATTTGGATCCGAATATTTCGGGTCCTATTATATGCTTGGATAGATAACAGGGTTTTAATTTCTCGATCTTGAATCTAAAAATAAATTCCATATCCACTTTATCTGGCTTGGATAATCGAATAACTATTTGCAACCCTATATATGGATTCCCATATTTCATTCTTATATTATTCAGGATCTGAACCTATTATGGTTGATCCTATTGTGATTAATTTGTATTAAAGATAATTTTGGCGGCCATTCCCTTCATAGGCCGGGCATGGCCCTTAGCTGGTTGAATCTACATCAAAAGCTTGGTACATACCATGCTTGCTGTAAGGTCAAAAAGTATGTCCGGCCTCCAAAAGCCTGTCATGGCCAAAATTGGTAGATTTGGCGGTTGGGAGCATGGTGGACGGTGGAAGCCTGGTATGATCTGGACTCTAAGTCTATCTTAGAGTTTCAAAAAACTCTTTATTCTAAGTGGATTTTTATTGAGTGTCTTAAACATAAATTTGGGGCTATATCTTGGATGTTTCTCACAACACAAAGAGATAGAGATCATCTCTCAAGTTCTGAATTAGATATTTAATTGAACTGAGAAAAATCTTCTCTAGAGATTTTTTTGAAGATTTGTGCTAGCAAGTACTCTAAAGAGTCAAGTTCTTCAGGTAACTTCAGTTTTTTGTAATTGCGAGATTCATAGTATTTGATTTGATCTAGTTCAGATCCGTGGTTTTTCACCCGGTTAGGGTTTTCCACGTTAAATCTGGTGTCTTTATAGTGTATGCTTGTGATTTTATTTCCGCTGCGTAGATTATTATTTTTGCAATCTATTAGACTGATTTATTGAATAAACCAATCTAGAGATCTCATGTTCTAAACCTTCACTTGCCACCTAATTCAGACCCATCCGAAGCATGATGTTCGGATTGCAAATGGAGTTGATAGGGAATCACCCACATTGCCACCTGATACTGATCAAGCATCCATAACAAAAACAAGAAAAGACAGGACTCATCTTTCTCTTTTCCACCGAATCCATCATCCTGATATGCATGATCGATCCCATCTTGATAGGCGGCGGCGGAACCAGAAAGACTTCCATGGAGGGCCCACTAAGTGGAAAAGAATTTCTTGACTGGGGCCATGAAAAAAAAAGAAAAAAACATAGGGTTGTTTTTGAGATGTCATGGCCATCCTGCACCCTGTATTGCCGCCCCTGATGATAGGTCGTCGAACACATTCCATTGCTGTATCATCCTTGGGATTTCTTTCATTCACGTGGCCAAAAATTAAAAATTCAGGAATAGAATAATGAGTACTGAAGGCTCAAAGTCACAGAGAAAATATTCTACCCCTGCACCATTTTGAGGTTCATGCGTTTCCTCTTTTTTTTTTCTGATAATGGAGGGTGGACGTCCCAGCCCTATGGGTCAGATTAATCCCTACGGGTCAGGGGAGCCGAGTAAATCCCCTGCTCCTATTCCCTTAAACTAATGTTTTGGTTTTTTATGTGATATTTTATATTTTTCATGTTATTTCGAAGAATTTCTTATACAACCCCTAAGATCTCTAAGATTTGTAACAAGTCTTATGTGGTTTTAGTATTTATAAATAAGGCCTTACATTTTTCATTTTAATACCCTCCATGTTTCCAAAATCAATAGCCTCCAACCACCGTAACTTTTTAGAATAAAATAACACTTTTGTTTATCTCCTTTATGTCTATATGCATAATTTCAAAACCTTGGATTTATTTTTCTCTAGAGCTTGTAACATTAACAGTTACAATTAGGAGAGAATAACTCTACATAAATCTATTTCTCTCAAATCGGGGCCCATTTCATTAAATCCAAATCGATCATAATGATAATCAACACATGTACTTATAATTAATTATAATTGGTCCAATGCATGCACGACCCACCGTTGGATTGGTGGAGATTCTCCAAATACATGATCAGGCATCATGTGCATGAGAGAGTTATTAAGAAATAGGCCATAGGGACTTAAGGATAAAATAATTGTACTTTTGTAAAAAAATAATATACTCATTTTTATTTAATGGATGTAACGGTTATGTTAATAGTTCAACACAAACCTTTTCTCATTAGAAATATTAATATTGGGGACAATGCAGGTATTAAAATGAAAAAGCAACGGCCTATTTACTAATACTAAAACCACATGAGCCTATTTACAAATCTTAACAATCCTTAGGAGGGTATATACAAAAAACTATATTTTGAAAATACGGTGATGTATTATTTCAAGTAAATAATGCAATATTTTCAAAATATCTCCTATGGTGGTGACTTTTTTCTTCTTCTTTTTTGGTACCCTAGCCAATCGGGTTAGGACCCAATTAGATAGCCCTGCACACATGCGGGAAGAAGAAGCCAACATCATAGGGAGAGAAGCCTGCACATATGGAAAGAGTGGCATATCAAGGGATTAATCCCCGAGTCAAGCATGAGATAAGGGCCAACCAATTGGGCAACCCCTTATCCTCCTATGGTGGTGACTTGTAAAAGAGATTGTATAATAATTAAGGATGGCCATTTACCTCAGTTAACTTTCTAATGGGGAATTATTGGTCTGAAACAGATTAATTAAGGAAAGGGTTAGATCTTGATTATCTGACATATATTAATCCTCGATGTATCACAATATAAATTTTTGGTTTTGGTAGAAGTATGTCACAGTATAACTTCCACATGTTGGACTTGGGCCACCATTGAGCCCACAGGCCACCCTTCCAAATGGTACGTAAAGGAATCTTACTATCTTAGCACCACCTTCAAAACGTTTTCCTACTTTTCCCCACCATCCCTCCCTCAAATTTCTGTCATGAGGTAGGACCCACTTGTTACAGCCAGACCCACCTCATTAAGAGAGATCTCTCATTTCCTTCATTTTCCCAGTTATCATCCAAGCCGTTGGATCAAGGCCTAAGCCATACAGGGCCGGCCCCGACGTTTAGGGGGCCCAAGGCGACCTTTAAAAAATGGGGCCTTATACAATTATTTAAAAAAAAATTTTAATTCATTATAATTTTCTAACAAAAAATTGATATTTTTTATTACAAAAAAGTGCTGCATCCAGATAACTTTAGGACTGCCTACGTACCGAGGGAGGCTATATTTAATCCCAAGGATAATGCACAATGTAGTTCTCTAAAACTACCTACCCTGGCCAAAAGCCTACAATTCACACACCAACATTCTCTTCCCAAAAACAAGGCTAATAAACCTAGAAAAAATAAAAAATAAAAAAGTATTACTGAAAACAAGATCTTCTCGCATTTTTAGATGCAAAGTCACTAATCAAACTTGTATAATCAAGTTTTTCTACCATATTTTTTTCAATTGATATCATAACTAACCCATTCAACCTTTCTTGTGACATAGTCGACCGAAGGTAATTTTTTTATGAACTTCAACTTTGAAAAGCTTCTTTCTCCAGAGGCAACAGTAACCGATATGGTCAACAAAATTTTATAAGCTATCCATGCATTTGGAAAAGTACCATCCATTCTTTTTAAATAATTTAGCACATCAATTGCTTTCTTGGTTTCTTTTGGCAAGTATTCTTTCAAAAGTTTCAACTCCAAATAAAATCTCTCCCATCAATATCATAAAGGCTGTCATGTTTCAGTTTATCTTCAAGGGTGTCACAATGTGAAAGGGAGGAATCGATGTAACATATTTGGAAAAAAATTGATTTAAAAAATATACAAATGACATTCTAAATTTCATATAACTAATTCTAATTTAGAAACAAAAGGACACCAAAAAAATTTATAAAAATAAATTTAGTTAATGAAACCAAAACAAAAAAAATTTAATCAAACTGTAAAAGAAAGGAATCGATGCAGAAAAGAAAACTGAAAATTATGATATCAGATTTGCGATTTACAAATAACTATTTTTAAGTTTAAAAAAGGAACAAAAAAAATTTACTTTACCAGAGAGGAGAACCGGCGCAGCAACACATCACACACCATTCCAAAAGAAAAGCCCTAGAGACTTCTTTTTTGATGCTCACGAGAAATGAGGAAAGCTGAAAAGTTTGGTGGTCTTATCTTTTGGTGGTGGGCCCATGTTTGCCTTTTAAAGTCTTATCTTATGGTGGTATGGTGGTGGGCCTTAAGTTTGGCTTTTTAAATAATGGTTATTTTAAATAAGGTGGGCTTTAAATTTAGGCCTTTTAATTTATTTATTGGGCTAAATATTTACACACATGTGTTATTAATTTGGGCCTTTCAATTTACATATTAGACTAAATATTTACACACACACATATATATATACAAATACATAAAATATTATGGGGCCCTAAAAATTTTGTAATTATTGTTGGCCCAAGGCGGCGGCCTCTCCCGCCTGCCCCTTGGGCCGGCCCTAAAGCCATATATTACATGTCCTTAATTTTCAAGTTAGCATCCAAGATGTAGGAGAAATACACAAGCAATAGTTTAGAACTATGTGGCCAGACAAGAGTCTGGATTTTCTGTTTCAATGAAATAGGAAAATATTAATCCTGTCTATCCCCGAGCGCCATCTATATAAAATAGGGATAGGCCGAAACAGTATTTCCCTATTTGGGATCTAACTCGAGAACTCAGTATGGGCATTAGAACAAATGGCAAACATCCGTACCTATAGCTTTGTGTTTTACTGAGAAAAACCATCATCATATAGAACATTCAATGACTCGTTTGGTGATAATCTTCTCATCTCTAAGTTGCTGTTTCAGTATGAAGACAATATAGATTATAGAGACACCCATATTCTGGCAAGATTAATCATTATAAGTGATGTTAGTGTGGTTGGGAGAGCAAGTTCAGACAGCTCGGACTTAGAAGGAAGACATACTTTTCTTTCCTTCTTTTCTTTTGCCATTTAAATATAGTTGAGAGTCCAAGTGAGGTGCATGACTGCGCCTATCAGAATGAACCATTCAACCTGAAGAAATAAGATTTGCTAAAAAGGACAAGACACAAACCTAATTCCAAGTTCCAATAACTGGCGTTATCTCCCACAGTGGAACTTTCACTTGGAAACAAATTTGAGGAAGCTAGAAAGAATAGACACTTTTTTTAAAACTTTCCTTTTACTTTTTTCTTGAGGGGGATATTGGCTGCATCTGATAACAGTAGATTTCACTGGTCAACACAGAATCAGTCCAACTCTAGGATTTTGTGCAGAGTTTGTGTCAAAAAAAAAAAGTTTTGAAAAGCTGGTGTCAGCATAAAAAAAAAAAAAAATGAAACCAGAATAATTAAAGAGGGAACAGCTTGGGAATGAAAGATGTGGACAAGGCAGAAGGACATCACTTTAGAGTACTACTAATTTGGAGGCATTCAGTATCCTGCTATTACAAGTTAGTTCGTGGTAGCCTATCTCTATGCTACAACGTCTCTGACAATGCTGCATCAATCTTGTTTGCATCATGCCTAGGAAGATGAAACATGAAGGAGACGGGAGTCCTATGGAGGTACGAGACTTCTTAAGAGTAACTCTGGGTTGATTAGATTTCACGCTTAATAGCCTGTTTGTTTGGAAGAATTATGAACATTTATATAGGAAAGAATTATCAGAATTTTAAATGCTGCGTCTGAAGTAGAATTTTAAATGCACAATCCTCTTCTAGCATTTGGAATATTGAAATTCAGAAAAATCACAAGGCTAAAATGCATTTTTATATGGTTTGAAATTTTAAATTCTTGCAACAAACATAGTATTTGAATTTCTCATAAGATGTCACATCATATTATAAATTTCCAACAAGTTTAATTTCTCATTAGAAGAACCAAACAGGCCTAGATAATTTTCTTTTTCTTTTGGTAAAGAGAATTTTATTAAATAAAATAAGAAAGCACAAGCAAAACAAGAGTAAAAAAAAAAAATGGCAATGGACAATTAATCTAATCTAATGTTTTGACGAAAGCACGCATCTATCCCAACCTAGAATTGACGCTGATTCCAATTTGATACAATGTTACATGCAACTACCCCTTTGAATTTGATAACAAGTGCAATTAAATAAAGTGATCGGTAGTGTTAATTAATATGAAATCAAACATACAAGAAATTATATAATAAAAACTTGGGTCGTTTGTGGTAATGAATAATCGAAGACTTTTTTTTCTGCATTTTTACTTTGTTTAAGGACTCCGAGTTGGATTAGGTCGAATAACATGTCCTTTCCATGTAATTGATGTGTAAAGTGAAAGCATTATCCTGTGATTTTCAAACTGTTTTCTAACGACTTTGTGATCCTCATCTTCAATCAAGAACAACGGATACGACAATGGCAAGTTCAGGAGTCTTTCTACCAAAATAAAAAGTTCAGGAATCTTTAGCAACGAAGACAATGAATTTGACAAAGGACAAATAACTACTGTGATTGGACAAGTACAATGAAAATAAAAACAACATAAAACAATGTATCTGGTTTACCATACTGAAAGGAGATGATATATTACAAGTTAGAGATAAAGATCCTAACAGAAGAAGAAAAAAAAAATGAACACCATGCAGTTTAAGGTGTTCTTGTCACAAAGGGGACTCAAATTCACACACTTTGCCTCACTCACTCACGCCCCTGCCAATTGAGCTACACTTTGTTGTTCTTTGAAAGTATGATAGAAATTTTAGGGAGAAAAAAAAAAAGATGTCTTATTGGTACTAGGCCATATTGTACAGGATCCAACGCAACTTTAATTTGGGCGAGACCGAGTTAACTCAATGTCAACTGGAATTTGAAACTATTCTCCCAGCAAGTCCCAGCAATCTAAAATAAGAAAGCCCTAAGAGCTCAAAAAGTCTACTCCGCTTGTAATCTATGGTCTCCTTGTACTAGAAGGGAATATGTGCCACAACGAGTTAGATGCTCATCCAAAACTCTCTATCAAGAGTTTGATTCTAACCCAAACTCCCCTAGGGTGACTGATTAAGACTTTAGATAGATTCACTTTGGTGCTTACCAATTACTTAAGTTTCCTGGGTTATGTGGCAAGCAGGCCACACAATTGCCAATACCCTAGAAGGAAAAGTAAAAGGAAAAAGAACTGCCTATGAACATTAGTTCAAGTTATCTATAATTAAATTAACTCATTATAGTTTCTCCTTGCACAGAAAATTAAGTAAAAGTGTACGTGAAACCATAGAAGGATGTATGAAGGGCTTCACTCTTTTACAAAGAATAAATTTTTTTGGTCCTTTGCAAAGAATTATCATCTAAAACGACTAAAGTTCCAAGTTTGCGACAATTATAGTTATTTGGAAATTACTGTCTTGGGAAAATATTGAGATATATTTAAATGTGGATTTTTCTCGAAATATCATAGGCTTTAGATAATTAAAAAATATAAAACATGAAAATAAATACAAATACTATAAAATCTCATCTCTACAGATTTTCCCAAGCTTTTTTATTTTTTATTTTGATATTTCAATTTTTATCGCGATGCTTTATCATTTTTGGCGATTCTAATGAAAAACATAACAACATTATAAAAATATACTGATTTTAGAAAACTAGCAAGATATCATCATATTGATCATGTTTTTAAAATATTGCATTATTTTTTTAAGAATTATTGTCAGCGAAAGACACCTCTAAACAACTGCATATATCCATGAAAGCTCAGCGTAGCTTTCACCTCTTCATAACGAGAAATCTTCAAAATAAAAAAACACACGCAGCCACTCAAGAGAATTTGAACAATTTAATATATGCAAGGGTACGCAGCCACTCAAGAGAAATTGATAAAATGGAATCAAAAGTCAGCATGGAGTGAAATATTAAGGCATACTCTAATGAAGAAAAAAAAAAAAACAAAGAATCAATTATAATGAATTTCTTTTTCTTTTTCTTGCTCTTGTACAACTCACACACTCTATCAAAGTCCCTGACTATTAACGCTACAGTCTGAGATTGAATCCTGGTTATTTCTAAAAAAAGCGAGGGAGGTGCTCCCCAATTATCTGAGCTTGCTTGAGTGTCCATTCATTGGCACAAGGTGTTGGCTTTTTTGACAGGTAGAACATGTTTATAGGGTCTCCTTTTTTAGTCCCCATGCCCCATGGGAGCCCGCAAGGGCTATTAGCTCAGTGGTAGAGAGTGCCCCTGATAATTACGTCGTTGTGCCTTTGTGGTGAGGGCTCTCTCAGCCACATGAACAGTTCAATGGACTCATAACAGCCTGACTTGTGGATGTGGATCATCCAAGATTAAGCCCAACCAAAAACCCAAACTTGATATTAATTTGGCCCGGTTGGGCTAATGCAAGTACGCGTGACCCAACCCAAATTGCACCCTTAGAGACAAATTGCATGCCCTTTCTTCTAATAACAACTCAAGTTATTACTATTCCTGTGACAACACAGTATATAATCTCACACTGCATTTTCCTTTTTTTTTTTTTTTTCTTTTTAATTCTTTAATGTTCATAGTCCAGATCCTCAGCAGACAAGGTGGTAGAGGTATAATTCACTTGATAGTAATAAATCTTGCAAAGGGTGTTCTTAGTGATCCATAACATGAAATAATGCACTTCTGTATTGACAATAAAATACATCACACATGACATCTAGGCTGGCCTAGTGGGTCCTGCCATATGAAATGGGGTCGATAGATTGGCTCACTATGATATATAGACTGCTAGCCAATCTCATCAAGAGCAATGATTTCAAATCATTCAATTGGTTTCATAATTTTCTTCATTCCTATTTCATTCTCTTTGATTAGATAGATAGATATATAAATATCTATAGCAGTGACTTCCCAAGATCGATGGCATATTGGTTATGTCCTCACTGATAAATATGTTAACAGGGAATGGGTCACAGACTCACAGGTGATAATTACACTAAGTCAATGTATGGTAACTATCCATTGAACTTCTCATCCCAAGATCCGGACTCATATGGGTCCATATAATATTCTCCTTGTGGGAGACGTACGATATTCCCATCTTAGCTTTGGCCCACTAGTGGGGCCCCTCTTGGATTCCTTCCTTACACCATGAAATGGTCTTTCTCATATTGCATGTCCCACTTCAACATTTACCATGGAGAACGACAGAAATGCCCAGAATGATTAAAGATTAAAGACACAACCACATCTTTTAGTGGAAAGAAAAAAAAAAAACACGGTTTTTCGCTCAATCAATGCATCAAAGCATGTGCCCAATTAGGGTCTTAATTGGTCGGTTGGGATGTCTAACATTGGGGATCCAACTCCGGCCCCCACATGTTCAAACTCAAGGATCAAAGATCCTGTGCAAACCACAGTCTAGGATAGTAGGTTTGTGGACCAACATAGGACTCATTTATTGCCTTTTAGATCTTTACTTTGCCTGGATCCAAGCCCATGTGAGTTTGCTTCACCAATGCATGGGCGCCCATTGGCTCACCTATCCCAAGATCAATGGAACAGAACAGAACAGAACTAAAACCTGCCAACTTAACCAACTTATCCGGTTTTGAAAACATATGGGGATGATGGGCCAACAGATTCAAATAGACACAGTTCAAAGTGGGCCATCTCGGCCCACTGAATTCCCTTAATATTTATAGAATTTAGACACATTGGCATTTGGTAAAAATCTTGTCTTCTTTTCTCTTCAAACGAGAGAATATATTCCCTTACCTTTTTGGTAAAAATATTCCCATTTTACTGAAGAGACAAGCTTTTTTACAGTTTAAGGCTTTAATTCAATTCCTTTTGGATTTTTAGCTTCAATGCCTTTTGGATGTCTAGCTTCAGCATTAAGCTTCATTGACTGTTATAGATAGTCATGTCAATGGGCCCATTACCTAGAGCAGCCCAAAAAGATCTGGGTATGGACCCTTCTGAGGCATAATTGATACTCAGGTCTTGTCCAGGTCCGCAATTCAGTGCCAGTTAATAATTGTGTCCATGTGTGACATTACACATGAAAAACGATATATTAAATTCTAGAAAGGCCAGATTCTCTCTTAAACCAAATATCATTATCTGGTATATTTTATGGGCCTTGTTTAGGGGATAGTATGGGAGCCTTTCGTTTTTGTGGAACGATCTAACTTGTGGGGTCAGTCACCTTAGAAGCCTGATAATCATTGGATTCTGGGTTTCAAAGAGGTCTTTCTATGATCTATTTGTCTGGGCAAAAAAAAAAAAAAAACGAAAACGATTCCAATTAAAGGAGGTGATGTTTTGGGGGCCTTAATCTATCCAAATCCTGATTATTGGACATCAGGATTTCATGCAATATTAGAATCTTGCTCGTCAGAATAATGATTATGATTAGTTAATATCTCAATCTGGGAGGTTTATCCACTTTAGGACTATTAGATGAGTGGGCTGGATCAGCCTATGTGCCCAGATAAAATGGATCCCAATTCTTCAAATATTCAATATGGAGCCTGTCATTAGCATTTTCTCAACTTTCCCTGCTTGTCTTTTCGCTAGTGGTACGAAATTCTCCTCGGCGAAGATGCTTTCAAGTGGTTGCCATGTAAGGAAAAAAGGACCTTTTGGTTACATGTAATGGAAGGCTGACCATAGTCCACAGCATGTGGCAATGTCATAATAAATTAGTTCAGTCTACTTTGTATACATTCAAATCGAGTCCCCAATTATGAGTGAAAGGAGGGAACTCCGCAGTGGGACCTACCTATTGAAATAGGTATATAGGTATAGGATGTCCCCAATTTTACTCTAATTTTAGTTGACTCTCAACAACATTGACCATTGATGAAGAATCGCGATTGGCATGATCTTATGCATTTTTTTTTAGTCATATGTTTCGATCATGTTATTCATCATATGACCAGTCTTATGATTGGGCGAGCTGCTGTTGGATTAAAATTTTGGGACATCACAAATATGATGAGATAGTTAATTGTGAGCGGCCCAGATTTCCAATTAGTGTATCTGACTCTGGTGAATTCTCTAAAGTCAAAGACTCAGAAGATCTGTACTCATTCAAATCGTTCTCAGGCCTGCGAATCACTCAACAGTAAAAACAAATAAAATTACATTGATGTCATACATTAATCATATTTTCCTAATTGAAACAAAATTTTCATATAGTGGAAACCATTTAAATGCTCTCATTCCATGCTTTTGTCAATCAAAGGTTGCTATCACTTTATTTAGAGAAGAAGCAACAAGTAAACAGGGTGGAGACAACTTGAACTATTGGAATGTTGTGAAGTTTTTTTTTTTTACCCAGGTTAGGGTCTGAGAACCAAGCCCTCTGGCAAGGGAGTAGACCTCAGGTGAGGTGGTACGGCCCTCATCACGACTCTTACCACTAGGGTAAGAGGCAGTTCTTTGAAATGTTGTGTAAAGGTTAGGTGTATATATAGATTTGATTCGACTTTTAATTGGTCATACCATGTTGTCAACCTTATGTAATCAATTCCAACATAAATATACACCTAAAGATGCTGGGAGAATGCCAACCAGCCCATGAAATAGGTTGGTCATAAGCACGATGGATATGACCTGATCATAAAGCCATGGCTACTTCAATTGTGAATCTCAACACAGAATGGCTGTTATGTGAATGTGGCATTTGAGCAAGAACCAGACTTGAGGATGGACGATCACTGCATATCATACATGTCTAGGGTCATCATAGCCCAGGTCGAAGCATAAAAGCACCATCATGACAGCCCGATTCGGTTTGGCCCAGGAAGCTACCAGGTCATTTTAATTCAGAGAAGGCCAAGTCTTGAGAATATATATGATTAAAAGAAATTCTTGAATTGCAACTTTTCCAATACTAATCTTGAATTTTGACTATGCCTAGGCCACACCAAGGAGTTTACCAAGTTTCGACCAAGTCCACCAAGTCCTGACTGAGTTGAACTAAGACTGGCTAAAACTCAAAAAGTTTCTCATTATCGCAGAGCAATTCGCCTGGATGAGTCTAACAGAGTCTAACCAAGTTTTAGAACTATGGATCAATAGCTTGGCCGAGCCCTGACTGTCCTTTTGTTCAGCCTAACAAACACATCACAATCAGGAACACATGTCATTAACTGAATCAGGCCTAGGCAAGAATGGGGCATTTCTGTCAACTATAGGGGCCAAGTCCCAGCCTTTTTACTATAAAATTGAAACATTGCACATTCAAAACATGATCCAACCTATCATACCAGCCCAGGTAAGACAAGACACACTAAGGATATAGCAGGTACATGAGTCTTACTCAAAAAAAGGTGAAGTATCAGACACATGTTGCCTACTTTTTAAGTATCAAGGTATTCTACTATCCAAACAGTGCCCTTTTAAACCCCCCCCCCACCCCCCCCCCCCCCCCCCCCCCCCCCCCTGGCTCACCACAGTGGCTGCAATCTTATCAACCATCCAGATCAAGGGGCACAAGACCCTAATATAGGTATGTATCTTCATCAGAATGAATCAAAAACCAGTCAAGAAACATTCTATATAATCCAAATACATATTACAGTAGTTAATAAAACTCACTCAGAAGAGCATCACGCAACCTGGGCTAGTTCCAGAGAGTTTCCGGCAGCATCAGTCAGACTTACTGGAACTTGATTCAGGTGAACTCTGTCAAATCAAAGCAAATCTCATTTGAACTATACATATTACAGTCATCACATCCAGCACTGCGGACCTCAGCTGTAAGATCTATCAATACATGCGGGGCAAAAATAAATAAATAAACCTCAGAAACACAATTTGCTCAACCCATGAAATCCCAAAATATAATGATTACATTGCAAGTTATGACCCGCAACACTACAAAAGAGGTGAGAATGTGATTTTAAATTGGTAACAGTATCACTAAATATGAACTCATGAATGCTTTCGATCCATAAAAATGTTTAAATTCTTCGTATTTCGTTGGGGAAGGGCACCAACCACTGTGCTCGTGCCAGCATATTCCAAAGCCACTGCCCTCAAATAAGACGAGCAAGAGGTTTTCGATTTCCTGACCAGCTTTACACGAATACAATCAACAATGGAGATCACCACAGAAAGAAACGAATCAAGTAGCCCCGACAACACGGACATGGAATGGGGGCCCGCGACAGAAAATTGGCTCATCAGGTGAATCTGCCTTTGCACGGGCCCTGAGGATGTCATTGGCATCATCGATGACACCAGCACCCAGTAATGTGTATTCACCAGGTACAAGAAAATACAACGAAAAGGAATGTGTACTCTCCTGAAGTGGAGGAACTTCAAATTGGATCCCACTCAAAACACCTAAAGCATGAATTAGACGAACAAATTAATAGGACCAAGAGTGTGAGCAAAAACAGAAATTCAATCACATAACAGCAACAACAAGAATGCGAATTTCATTTTATCATGGATGACAAAGCTGATGCCGATTCAATCCATCATGGGTTTTCCAGAAAATAGAAAATAGATACATCCTAGAAAGAAAAGGAAATCAACTAAATCCATATACTACTTAAAAAAATGAGGTCCTGGATACGCATTGATCTACAGGAACACCATCAACATTTACATATGCAAATTCAATGGAAACAAGACTTCTGATTAGTCTGCCTGGATTACCACCTCACGGAGAAGAAATTTACAGATAAACAGTACTTTCACAGGCATCATCTAATTATCATAGGGGCTCGTAAAAATAACAGTATACAATAAGGCTTTGACGCTCCAAATATCAGCAGTGAAAACATACAAAAATATTGGTGCATCAATTCAACAGTAAAAGTCAATGAGAATCAAAAGGGCTTATTCAAAGGGAAGGAGCGAGAGAGGAAGTATGTGTTTTTTTTTTTTTTTTTTGTTCTATTCTTTTCTTTTTCTTTTTCTTTTTTTTTTTTCCTTACTAGCTACAATGGGACGGTGGATAATGATTGGATCATTGTCAAATTGGGAGTGGCAAGTGGCAACTAACAGTAGGATAGGTGTGTGAGGGAATGATATCGATTATAGGTGTCCCTTGTTCAAAATAGGATTGGTATAAGAAAGTTAGGGTTGACACCAGTTTTTGTTTCAGTGTGCACATGTGGAATTGTGGATATGGCTATGACCACCTGATCCCCTGCTAGGGTTGGTCAAATTTGGTATAAGAAAATTAGGGTTGATGCCAGTTTTTGTTTCAGGTAAAAGATTCTGTTGTTGTTTGTAGTAGTTGTTCTTATACTTATTATTTGAACGTATTAATTAGGTAGTATATTCTCTTGGTTCTGTCGGTGGATAATATGTGCTTCAAGTCTTCAACAGACTGTACAGTTGCTGGTGGGACTCAACAACTTCTAGAAGAGTAGTTGATTTGATAGTCATATCAAGAATAGAAATAGAACATCAAACTAATTTAATTGAATACAACAGAATAAAAATTAAACCAAAACAGAGAAAAGTCAGAAAACCATATCACTTCTTTACGAAGCCAACAAACATGGAGTAAGTAGAAAATACCAGCCCATAGGACAGTAGCTTTATTGCCCTCGATGCAATTTTCCCCAGCTACATCTCTGCAAGTGACACTGAGGGTCATCCGAATCATATCTTTAGTGTTATTGCGAACAAGAACTTCTATGGGAGTCATTTCATGTGCCAATACAGAACCTTTATGACTCATGCTTCTGCCATTGATCTGAATATTCGATTCATCCAAGGAATCATTTACAAATTTGATCCCATCCCTAGCAAGCCTAAAACCAAAGGTTAATGGGTCTGGCAGTAGTATGTCCATGACTGAAGTCTGCAAAGCTGCTTGAATTGCATCCCTGATATTCAGTTCTCCAGAGCTGCTCCGTCCAGATTGCCATCTTACCTTTATTCTCGAGATCAAATTTTTGATGGATGCATTCAATTCAGCCTTGGTATTCTTTTCAGCAGCACCCGAACTTTTTCCACCAAAAGCATCATCTATCTGTGCATCCTTAAAAAAAAAAGAGCCATCAAGGATAGGCAGCTTAAAATGCTCTAAGGGAATCAGTACCCTTGCTGAGTAATCCCTGTCTATTCTGGTCTTTGGATAGCCAAAGTCAGCAGCATCACGGTCAACAAATGTCGAGGAGCTATGCTCAGTCTTTGAGCTTTCCAATTGAACAGACACATTTATCTCGAAAACTACATCGGTGGGATTAGACAGCTCGAGTTCAAGGAGACGGAGTCCCCAACTTCCACGATACGGGTCAATCTTCACCAAGCTTTCAGTCTTACTTTCACCGGAAGAAATGCCATTAGCATTGCTTTCATCAACATGAACCGGTTTTGGAAGGGTTTCGCTGATGTGTGCAGGAATTTCCATAGATAGCAGACGGGCCTTCACAAAGGATAGACCTTGCAAAACACAGACATGCAATGGAACAACCAAGCGCCTACCCGGGGGCATAGAAGACTCATCTGTCTGAATCCCTCCAGGTTGCACCACCGGCCCTGTCAAGAAGACCACAGAGATATTATACAAATGGAATCAAAGAATAACTAGCACAATTACCCGTGCTTAGCATGGTTACATCCATACATTTCAAATTTAATATCCATACAATTAAACATTGCAAATTAATGTATACTTATAGGAAAAAATATATGAAATTTTAATAAATGATTATTACAAAATTAATAATTATAATATGGAGAGTTTTGATTTATGAATATGAATGAAATTAACATGACAATAAAATTCCATTTTTCATTATGAACCTCTATTTCATTAATGCCATAATTTAGCATGAAATTACCATTCCATCTAACAAACACTTAAAATTTTATTTTTTTAAAAAAATTATAGAAAAAGCAAAAGGAGAGAAAGACTATGAAAGTAACTATTTTTGCTAACCGATTAAGAAGGGCAGTATGAAAGAGACTAGGAGAAGTGGGTTAGAAAGGCAATAGGAGAATAGGGAGAGAAGGAGTTGTTGCATAATAAGGAAAACAAGAAAAGTGGTAATAGACATTAGTGCTTCATGTTAAAAGTTAAGTAGTGCGATATAGGTGAAATGGTTTGAGTTAGTGGGGACACTGTCAGTCAAAATTACAAAGTTATGGTCAGAATTCAATCCCAAAACCCTTCTATTTAATTTATTATAATTCCGTTTGCTAATGGAATTCACTGCAAAGCTATAAAACAGAGATGTGACCATGGCACGGTAAAGATCCCACTATAAAATCAGTAGTTGTCAAATGGACAATTAAGAAAATGGCTAGCCGTCTCAAAATAACAAGTGTGTAATGGTCTATAAAGAAGACAAAAATAAGGAAATATTTATTGCTAGAGGTATACAAGCAATGGAGACCAAAATAATGCAAATAGGATCGTGGTTTTAAAAACTGGCTAAGTTTTTTTTACTACCGAGTTCGAGTCCCCTATAAAGAAGACAAAAATAAGGAAATATTTATTGCTAGAGGTATACAAGCAATGGAGACCAAAATAATGCAAATAGGATCGTGGTTTTAAAAACTGGCTAAGTTTTTTACTACCGAGTTCGAGTCCCCCCAAAAATCACCTAGCCAGCTGAGTCCTCTGGTTTTGGGGCCCTAAATGAATTTATTTCCTTTTTTTTCATGTGGGAACCTATTATGGAAAATTTTCCATTTTAATAATCCAGGTACCCTAGACTATAACAACTTATATCAAAAAATGAAACACAACAGATCTTAAAAATTCTAGATTCATACGACAATATTTTCTACTCCGACTCTTTTTTTATCCATTTTCTTTGAAAGGTTATTGGGCCTAGGGTGAGAATTGGTCCAACTCAGCCAAGTCACATGGGATTCACTGAGTTGACACAACTCAACAGTGACCTAGTTACACCCTGAGTACATTTTTAAAACCTTGATATGGAGAGACATCTACCTGCATAATGAATGATCAACAAGGGGCTGCTTCCTTCCTTGGATACCCTCCCCATGCTTGATGCGATACTCCTGCTAGCAGCATTATCAGAATCTGCCAAGGTAAGCTGCCAAGCTTTCATAGTCACCGGAAGCACCACTTCTGCACCAGGTTTCAATGGAAGGGCTGACTTTAATGTCTCAGAAGCGACTGAAATAACAGAATCCTGATTCTTTCCTGACAGAGAAATATGGGCCTGCTCAACAGGAACAGTCCCAGCATTTGCCAAACGTATCGACACATCACGAATTTCACCTTCATACAAAATGGCAGCACCATCACCTCCAACAACACGCGACACTAACAGAGGCAGAGGGGGTACAACAGTAATATTTGGAACAGAAACATTTCTATACTTTGGTGAGCCACAGCATCTGAAAGGATCAGACAGGACAAGACCTTGTGCTGCTCCAAGGAGCAAATTGTCAACATCCCTGAAAAGGTGTTCAGTAATAACACCGAAACAATGAACTGTGCATCCAGGAATTGTCACTGTGCCCACTGAAGTTGGAATCCCAGATAATGAGATCACCTTTGATGAATTAGGAGGTAAGCTCGCACTTACAGGAAATGGATCAAAGTTCCTGGAATGAATGGACAGATATATACTATCAACAACTAAGTCAAAGCCACAAGGATTTGCCAATTCCACCAACACTTGAACTGGTTCCCCAACAATCCATATCAGCTCCTGTTTATTTCCATCATTCGTATCTCCTTTGCTGAATGGTGTATAAATGAAAGGTCCTGTAGGAGCAGAACCCATCCACCACTCCTCTTTCCCTGGACTGCGTTTTACAATATCCATTTGTGGAGGATGTATAGGAAAGGAATGCAACCTGCAAGAAAACAGATCGGTAAGGTTATGCAATAAGATTCACCACGTACTTCAAGAGAGAAATCATCCTTTCCAGTAAACCAACAACTTCATAAAGGAAAGACAGTACACTATATAATCAAGAACTTCTATCAACAGAAGCAATCATGGGTTTCACATTAAAAAAAATCTAAGAAATGATAGACTTATTTGGTTCAACAGTGGGTGAGGATTGTATCATGATTATGCCATTCAGGCATATTAACTTTTGATGTTTTGGTACACAACTTTTAATGTTTGGCATAAAAGACAGTCCTCTTTACTTTTAATGTTTGGCACACAACTTTTGATGGCTGGATATCACAATAACAATACATCGCAAGTAGGGCATCTTGCACTAATAATAGAGAGATCTATTTTGTGATTCTATCTAGTAGAAAGAATCTCAAATCTATTATGAGATTCTATCTATTGCAAACTGAATTTAGATTTAAGATTCATGTCACTATGAATGGGCTGGTTTAAAGCATCTAACAGGTTAGATTAGATGATAAATGTGGATGATTTTAGGGACAGAATTGTGTGGTCACTTGAAAATTTTCAAATCTAGTTTTTTGGGGGCTGGTTTCAGTTGTTTAAATTCAGATCTAATTTCTGCATGGGTTCTAAGGGTGTGTTTTGAGTTTAACTGATGGGGTGACGGGATTTGAGACTGGGTATTAGGGATTTGGATGCGGATGGAAATCTCTGGATTGGGAATGAGCAGTTTTTTGGACTGATTTGACTTAAAATTCAAATATAAAATGGAGAGAGAGAGAGAGAGAGAGAGAGAGACTGCTGTAGTAAGCCCACCATAATTCTCTTTAAATGGGCAGGGCCCACAGTGGTTACATTAAAGTGTGAGGCTCCTATAATCATTAAATCATTAAGTAGGTCGGAACCAAACTAACATCAGTTAAGCATAGGACCACCATGATATCTTCTTCTTCTTCTTCTTCTTCTTCTTTTTTTTTTTTTTTCATTAAATGGTGCATGCCATCACCATTCTAGTGTTGGATTTGCAAGGTGCACCATAATTCCATTCTCGGACAGGTGGAGTCTATCATGATTAGACAATTTGAATGTGAGTTGTACACCATTATTGCATAATTAGGGTGGTCCTACATGATTCATGGATTGTGGGCCAATGTGAGGAGAGAAACATTCCTTTTCCTTTTTTTTCTTTTATGGTTAAACGAGGGAAATGGTGCATGTGACCATGTTGTGAAACTATAGCCAGGGTAAAATTTCCATTTTTGTGCTTTCCAATTTTGGCAAGCAGCAGATGTCAAAGGAGAAAGGAGTCAAGGACTTGATCATAAATATTTTCCCGGTCAAGCGACTGTTTCAGAAATAACAAGACTTTCCAAAATATGATGTCCTCTTGCAAACATGTCTCAATTTTAAGTAAAAGTCAATGGTCATTCGGGCCTTATCGCATAAGAAGTTCAGTGGATATTCTCATTCTGATCAAAACGAGTTGGACAGGCATATGCTTGTATGTATTTATTGAACAAGATTTGTAGTGTTTTCCGTAAGTGCCATTATATGGACAATAAATATCATGCATCATCCTTAATTATATTACTGATGTATTATAGATTAACCGAAAACAACCAATAGATATATAAACAAAGAATTGAGAGACATACAAAGTTCATAATTTATGGTCTAAAAATTACATTCAAATTGATTTCGGAACCAAAAGAAACTTTAATATACAGTAGAAACACCAATAGTCCATGCAAGTTCCCTAAGAGCATATTTAGTCTCAGCTCTTCCAAGTCGCTAGATGAAACTTACTTCTAGTTTGGACAGGGAATTATGGGTACTTAATACTTATGCATCTCATCTCATGGTTCTAAAAATTGGTGCGCTGGCCACCAAGTCAAACCCACCCCCCTACCCCCACCACCCAGGTCACCTAGTTGGCCGAATATAATTTCTGGGCCCTAAATGCACTTATTTCCTATTTTTTTATATTGGGAAAAGCTGTGGGAGGCAATTAGGGACATTTTATAGTGATTCTAAAATATCAAAACCAGTTCTTTTAAGTTTTAAGATAAAGCATTTAAAGATGATGGTATATAAATGTGGGTGCCTATAACAACTTAATAAATGAAAGATGATGTATTAAAATTCTAGATTCATAGAACAAAATTTTCCTTTTTTGTGGATTTTTTGAGCTAGTTTTTCATTTTTTAAAGGGTATTTAGGTTGGGCCAAGGAAGTAATTTGGTCCAATTTGGCCGATTCAACTCGACTGGAGATTGGCCCAGTCACCCCCGAGAATGAAAATAAAAATTGGTCCCACCTTGTCAGTAGACACACTTTTTACAACTCTGACAGGTAGAAAAGGGTATAAATAAATTTATTTCTCAAAAGATAACAACAAAATACAACTCAAAACTGAAGCAACGTATAAAAGACTTGCGCAAAGAACATCTATTTTTAGCCAAAAAAAATAGCTAATCCAATCAATTCATAACATAAATGAGACGAGAAAGTTTAATTGAATGTAAACTAGGAAAGAAAGAATCCGAAATCGAGAACATTTAGGGACAACATCAACAGATGATAAATTAAGAAAGACTCATTTGAGATAATTTGGACATGTGCAACGCAGGCCAATAATGGCACCAGTGAAGAAAAGTTTATCAGAACTGGTTGATGCTCCCTCAAGGAAAAGGAGTAGGCTGGAATAGACTAGAATGATGAAACAGCATTCATGTGGCAAGCCAACATAGTTGGAACAATGCTTTGATGATGATAAATCCGATCACTGACTAAATGGTCTGATTATACTTATTGACATAAGGAACTAAGAAACTCAATGTCCTCAATAAAACCACATTATTGCAAAGGGAAAAGGGCACCAGAAAAAGGCCTACTGCTTGGAGGAAATAGAATCACCCTCAATAGACAATAATTATTTTCCTAATATTGGAACTATGAAGCTCACTATAACCTACCAACGAGCATTCACCACTGCCTCATTAGCATCACCAACAGCCACTGGACATAAGAAATTTCGAATGACAACAGCATGGCTTCCTAAAACTTATAGAAGGCAGTCTTCTAAACCATAATTCAATTTTTCTAGTTTTGACATAAAGATGGTTTTTTTGGGGTACTAGAAATGTATAATGCTACTATCTAAGACGGAGAATCTTGTGTCTTGTCATCTCTCTCCTAAACAGTAACTCATGAATTAATTCAACTTGACAGAATCCATCTCAAATTCTACCAACAAAATTCCTATAATGAGGAATATAGGACGTATCGATACCATTAAAAGTGTGTGAAAACCCATGTACATACAGGCACTGGCCCATTTTACTTGTACCCAAATCCAATCTGTCCAAATGTGTTGTGAAAGGTTTGCCCCAGGATCACTCCTGCATATGTCCTATCTAATACATAACATGCAAAATAAGGGCCATCTTATGCTTTCTGATAAGCTTCCTCACCGCCAATCACTTCTTCAGTCAGCCCAAGCACTTATTCCAAGATACTATAATCATAATAATGGAATAAGAAACACCCCCACCAACCTGATTAAGCTTCTGCATTAGCCTCCTCGTTGCCATACTCATCAGCAGCAACCACAGGCGGAATGGATATGGACTTAGCTTTCTTAGCCTACAATTCTAGAAAGCTGGAAAATCCACACTCACTGGCATCAAAAGATAACCCCAAAAGCTTCCAAGGCCTCCTCCCTAACAATACTCAGAGCCTTGTATCCCTCACTGGAACTAGTCATTGCCCCAGCTTGCACATTTGCTAAAGAAGTCGGAGCCTGCATAGATTCTGCCAACATCTGAAGCCCGTTGCTACCATCTGCAGCACCAGGACCTGCGCTCGAGTCACTCTCTCTTATGCCAGAGCTGCTCCCTTCCACTATAGATAGACTACAAGCTTACTACCTCTATGTCTAAGAAGCACGGACACGGACACGGGACACGAACACGACACGACACGGACACGCCGACACGGCATTTCTCAAAAAAGTAGGACACGGACACGTTAGGGGACACGTTAATAATTAATAATAATAATATATCTAATCATATACTAAAAGATACTATCATTTTAACTTTGTAATCAATTTAGAAATCAAATAAGTTATGACCTTTTACAAACAGCCCCCTTTTCTTTTCATTTTTTACTCTAATTTTATTATTTTAACTTTGTAATCAATTAGCAATCAAATAAGTTATAACCTTTTACAAACAGCCCCCTTTTCTTTTCATTTTTAACTCTAATTTTATTATTTTAACTTTGTAATCAATTTAGCAAACAAATAAGTTATGACCTTTTACAAACAACCCCCTTTTCTTTTCATTTTTTACTCTAATTTTATTATTTTAACTTTGTAATCAATTTAGCAATCAAATAAGTTATGACCTTTTGCAATCAGCCCCCTTTTTTTTTCATTTTTTACTCTAATTTTATTATTTTAACTTTGTAATCAATTTAGCAAACAAATAAGTTATGACCTTTTACAAACAACCCCCTTTTCTTTTAATTTTTTACTCTAATTTTATTATTTTTTTCAATTAAAAGAGGCCAACGTGTCCCCAGCGTGTCCCTAGCGTGTCCGAAATATTAAAAATAAAAAAAATAATCAGGACACTCTTTTGGGCGTGTCCGACACGTGTCGGAGCATGTCCGGAGAGTGTCCGTGTCCGACACGTGTCGGACACCGACACTCTGGTCCCGGAGAAGTGTCCGTGCTTCCTAGCTCTATGTTAAAGAAGGGGGGAACAACATGCTTTCCCCAAGAAAGCGCTATACCAATAGCCCCAGAACAACTGTTGAGACAGGATGGCATCCGCCCCTTTGAAGCTAGATGGGAAAACGAAAGAGAAAAAAACATTGTCGAAGAAACTGGGACCCACTCCGGATGAATAGATGATCCTGGATCACCCGGCTGATGAGAGGACACAAAATCCTTACTCAAACCCAACCTCTTGGCCAATGAAATTGACTCCAAGTGGAGACACTCTCAAGAATCAACTTTCGAAGCCCGACCCTTACAGACACCAATAGTTGGGTAGGCTGCCTACTACTCACAAGAAAAGGTCCCCTCAACCTCCATGTCAGCTGGCCTTTAGTTTCTCAAAGGAACCCTGATGCTAGCACTGATGCAAAGCGGGGTACCAGATGCGGAGCGGGCAAACATGGAGAGACTAGAGGTGGAAGGTGGAGGGTGTAGGTCAAGCCTTCGCCTGAAAATTGGCCTCACGCCAAACTCCCCATCGCAGGCGAGGAAAAAGAGAGAACTTGGGACACCCCAAATTCACCCGATAAAAATTTCATGAATCATTAACTGAGCCAAAAGGCTTTACAATGCTTGTATAGGAAAATGAGAACCTAGAAATAATCCAGACCATCCAACACTTCGATGGCCGTTATTAAAACATCTGAATTTAAATAAACTAAAAGACATAGACCATTAAAATTACCCTAAACAATATAAAATAAATATAAGCTAATGCCCTGGTAGGTGGGTTGGGCCCAATGAACTGGTCGAGATGGCCCATGGGTGGGTCGACCCATGGGGACCATTGGTCTGTCCTGAATCAAGCACTCACCTCCTTTCTTCCACGTTGCAGATCAGAGGGAGCATCATCTCATCTCTTTAATCACGCTCGTATCGCAAACTACAAGCCAAGAGTGGAAATCTTCTGCCTCTCCCCCTCGCCCACCCTCTGCACCTCATCCCCAAGACCAAAAAAACTTACTAGCACTATTCTCGGAAGAAGCCCCGTCTCGCACTGCCACATTGACCTTAGCAACAAAGGGATGAGTTGCTGACTATCCCTCCATGCCACAACAACAAAGCAAAAGGACCCACCTCCACCAGCGCCAACTATGCCGTCACTCGAAGAGTCTGAGAGCTCCAGCTGACCAGCACTCCCTTATCTTTCCCCTCCATAATGACTATCCCTCCCTCTCTAAAATCCTCACCAAGTGTCTTCGTATCATCCCTAACCAATCACTAAGGAGCTTTCCCCACAAAAGGACTAGACTCCTCCGGTTTCACAGTGACTGAATAGCAAAGGCCAAAAACTTCCAACCAAACCACCTTGTTATTGGAGTGAAAGGAGGATAACTGCAAACAAATCCTCCCGTATTCCAGATTCAACCTCTCCAGTGTCTCCTTCGCTACACCAACCACTTTCATCAACCTATTCCCAATTTTCTCAAAGACCTTCACATTCAAGCCATGCAGAGAGATCCCATAACCGCACAACCAAACCTTCATCAACACACTAGTAGGACCAGGAACCCATCTCTCCAGAGAGATGAACAGTTTCTGAAGTTCAAAATCTAGATTTTCCATCATAGGTAGCACCTCTTCCAAATAGGGAACAGATAATATACTCTATTCTCACCCAATCTGGCGACTAACACATCTCAAATTCCATACCACTCACAGATACCTGGCATAGAAGGTATTGCTCCTTCCCACCTAACAATCACCACCAAATATTGAATAACCAGAGAGTGTTGCTCTCAATCACAAACCTGCGAGTACGGATGTCATCCTCCAGAGCAGATGTAACCCATTTAATCACATCACAATAACTTCCCCTTGCTTCTTTCCTATCTCACCACCGCTAACTGATTAAGGAGCCAGCTTGTTAACTGTTGAGTCAAAGTAATCCTGAATAGAAGCAGAGAACTCTACCCCGATAGCACTTGCCCTTTCCCAAGAAAACACCAAACACCAAACCTAGATACTGGTTTATCCCTCGCTTCCATTGATATATTGGCTCATCCAAGGATCAAAATAGTGGTTGACGCAAGCGTAGCAGGCGGTGGCCAAAACACTAAATAGCAATCGCAGCAAATCTTGTTTTTTTTTGTAAGGGTGGGGATAACTTTGGGAAAGGCTATTAGTGAAAAGAAATAGGGAAAACAGTGTTTTAAGTTAAAACTGGTTGGCTCAGCTAGGTTTCATACCGTAGTGGCGATATTTTCAATTTAGTGTAGCGGTCATGCATAGCGGCCGATGTTTTGTTCCATGGGCGCAACCAAATCTTGCTAGGTTCACAAGGTCTCTACTCTCTACCACACACACACACACAAAAACACCATCACCGAAACAACATAAATAGCCAAAACTTTCTCCATGTATCTCATGAAACCAAAGCAAGACCCTTTTCTCCTCCTAGAAGCCAGCATGAAAGCATCCATAACCCTTTCAACCACTCTACCTTGGTCGATTTTGTCAGGTTGTCCACGAAAACCGACTCCTAGTCTTCCTATGCCACCACCCTCCTCTCTCTCCCCCTTGTTCCTCTACACATGAATCCAAGCTCTGTTTCTAGACATTCTTTTAAGCAAAAGATCAACCAAAAGGTTTTAGCTCAGAGGGAAAGGGTCAGTTTTGGCTCTAACAAAAAGGATGAAGAAAAGAAGATCAACTCACGAATTTGTTAACCCATAGCACAATCCATCAAGGATTTGGCTCTGATACCAATCTGTCGCAGCCAGATTGATGGAAAGATACCCACAAGCGTAGTTAAGCGTGTTAGTGCCATAGTCAAATTTGCACTTCCCTAGCTTGTCAATTTCGTATCTAAGTCCAAGACTGTCCAAAAGATTAAAGTTTTGGAAGGCCAATGCTTCATCGAGATGTACCCCGATTTGTGCCAACCTATTCGGTAATATGGACCCTCGGCAGACCAAAAAAAAGGCCCCTTAGCCCAAGTAGTAAAATGAATAGAATTCAAATGGCTTAATTAAACAATTTGCTTAGTTTTCAAGCATTACGGTGAGCCGTAAGCAAGGTTCGAAAACCCGGACTCGAGACCTGACTCTCCCAGGACCGAGTCCGAGTCGACTGGGGCGGGACATGGCCGAGTTCAATTCAGTGCTGAAAAAAGACAAAACAAGAAGAAGAAGGGGCGTACTATCAGGGCCAGCCGAGCAGCAGCAGGCAGCACCGTACACAGCCGGCAGCAGGCAGGCAAACCACTCCCTTTTTATCTTTTTTTAATCAATAATGCAAGCCGAGTCCAAGTCGACTAAGACCTGACTTGGTCAAAGCCGAGTCAGAATTGACTCGGACTCGAGCAATTTTTGAAACCATACCCGTAAGTAATAGGACCACGACTAGCCGTAAGGGCCCAGGAAGCTCAACGTAGATGTATTTTGGTAAGATTTTCCAAAGAGCCATTTGTGGGCCAATTTGCTCTATGGTGAGGCTACGGCTAGCCGTAGGTCATTCAACGGCAAGTCGTAAGGCTAGCTGTAGAACAAACTGTCCAGTTTGGCTATTTAGTCAAACTAGCCGTTGGGCAGTTATGGCTAGCTGTCAAGGATCAAAATAGCGGTTGCGGCGAGCGTAGCGGCCAATGGCCAAAATGCTACATAGCGGGCGATACGTAGCGGTTGTGGCAAAACATAGCAGCGTGAATTTTTTACGTGATTAAAAAAAAAAAAGAAACACACAAATCTTATGTAAAATCCAATCCTGTGTTGTTTTAGTAATTTGGAGCCATATAAATGTAGAGACAAGTTAGGAAAGGTTATTAAGGAGAAGAAATGGGAAAAACAACGTTTTAAATTTAAATTGCTTGGCTCTACTATATTTTAAACCGTAGCATAATAGCATAGCGGCCTCAACCATTACGGCCAATAGCAGCCGCTATTTTGAATTATGCTAGCTGTAGCCAGTTCACGACTAACCGTAGACTAGCCGTTGAGAGACATTCTATATATAATCGAGCTCATTTCAATGGCCGGAAGCAATGTGATGTTGAGAGCCCTCCTAAAACACGAACCAATTCCCAGTTAAACACATTTTAGAAACCTCAAAATCCTTTTTCCACTCACTCTACAAGGTTTTGATAGTTAAATCTATGAGCATTCAAAGCTCAAAAGAGAGTGATTAGTGGAACTAGGATCTAGTGTTTTGAACTAGGATCTAGTGTTTTGAAGATTAATTGCTCCCCATAGGCAAAACCTCCTTAGACCTTCAAGAGCTTGAGCATTCAAAGCTCATCGAAGAGTGTCTGTGGAAAGATCCATTTCTAGGAATTGGACTAAACCTATAGGTATATCTTAGTCACCCTAGAGCTAGAACTCCTTCCTCACTTGATTGAGAACAACTGGAGCATCGTCGTCACCAAGGAGAGCTAAGCAAGGAATCAAAGCTTAAGAACACGCACCAAGTTAGACTTCTCAACAAAGAGGCAAGCGTTCTTATTTTTATTTTTACCCTTACATCATTGCAAAGTGGATTAGACCTATGTGATCGAACAATTATAAAAAATAGTGTGGTGAGTAGACCTTCGTGATTGAACCACCATATCAAAAAAAATTTGTTCGTGGAGTAACCTTACAGATCCAACCACCATATCAAAAAATCTAGGTGTACGAGTCTTGTGAGGTGCACCTATTAAAAACCTCGCATGGTGAAATCCAAGAGACCATTTGGGTGTGGTGCTCATGGGAGTAGATATAGGTTTAGGACCGAACCACGATAAATCGTTGTGTGCCTTTATCTCTCTATGCTTCACCTAATTTCCATACATGCTAGTCAGTCACATACTCACATCTTTATTGATTTGGCATGTAATTCACATGTGCTAGAATACATTGAATAAATTGGCACATGATTAAGTGTTTAGCACATATCATTTGTATAGCACTTCACATTTGATCACTTGATTGCCTTCTTTCAAAGTTATACATCGTTGTTCCATTTATGTAAGCCACCCCCCACCACACACACACACACACACACACACTCTCTCAAAGTTATACATCGTTGTTCAATTTATGTGAGTTTTGTATTTGAGTTTATTTGGAATAACATCGCCCCCGCCCAGGCCCACCCCCACCCGGCCGGGACTTTGCATTGGAATAGCCTGCAGCCTTGCACTTCTTTGTACACAAGTTATTCTAGCATTCTACCCAAGAAGAAATGTCCGAATTTTATCGATGAAGGGATCTTAGAATACATGTGAGATCCTCAAATGGGCCTCTTAGAAATCCATTAAGTAATTTCCTTATTGTAAATTGATTTTCTTTCCTTAAACAAAGAAATCATTGAATTTACACTAATAAAATCGATAAACCGAGTCTGACGGAGATAATTAAAGAAGATAATTATCATAATAGATATATCAAAGGGCACATTGATTTATTGCCTTTTTGGGCCCTGTTGACTACTGCACACAGCTGGACTGAGCCTGTTAGGCAAACCATGAGTCCTGGGATGCATCCATGCTGCAAACTATTTGTTTTCACACAAGATACAACAATAATGCATGATACTTCCTTTTTTTAATGGTAATAATGCATGATACTTCTTCCGAACAGCAAGTACTCAGATCAGAAGTACATGTTATGAGATGGTTCATAAAAATAAAAAATGTATGAATAACCTTATGAATGGAAGGGCAGGATCAGCACAACGAGTTCCTGAAGGAAGTCGCTCTGCCGAGTTTGCAAGCGCACTGGCAAGACCACTTTGCCCAGCGGGCGTAATAAGCGGGTAGTAAGATCTAAGTAGACGAGCAGCAGCACTCCATGCAGCAAGAGGATCACCGGCACGAACAGAAGAGAGCAGGATCTCTCTCAGAACAACCATTTGTAAGGTGCTCCATTGAGACTCAAACAATTTGACTACCGACTGGTGATGCACTTTCCCACCATCAGCATGACTTGATCCAAGTTCCTTTAAGAAAGACAAATGGAAGCACATGATAATTAGTTCCAGCTGTATAAACATACACTCCAAAAAACAACAACAACAACAATAATATTAATAATAAAACTTAAAACCTTCACTGGGCAGCTTCTTATCTGCTAAGAGGAAAACACTGCACTACTAAAGGTGGGAGCTTACTGAGGCTTAATGTAATATGTCAATTACTGCAGCATCCTCTTTGTGGGACCCACTTGGCAGAGACATTATAGGGTGGGATAGGTAGCTCTCGTCATGGATAAGGTTCGGCTAAAAACCTTTCTAAATCATCTTTTTTGGATGATGGTGGCTACCGATTTTAAGCGCCCGAAGGATTTGATAGTGTAAACATATGGCAATTCAATCCAAAACTGAACATCAATATGGTTAGGATCAACTTGGGGCTGGTGCCACGACATGAAGGAAACTTTGAAGGGCTGGATTGACCATAGTTGGACCCTGCAAAATAACTGCAGGTGTGGTTGGATGTTACTGTACCATTGCATTCCAATAATCATTGCCAAAATGAATCCTACATCTTTTCTGAAAGGTAACGTCACTCAAATACACAATCTTGTGCTTGCAAGTTGCAACAATGATTGCACTCCAACCATCCAACTGCCTCATCCACAAAAAGGATCCAATGTTAAAAAATTAAGTCTTTTAACAAATAAGTCTCCGACCATTCACTCAGCACAAAATAAAAAATTTACTCCCAGTGTTCTGACCAAAATCACCCGCTCAACAAAACTAATGAATAACCTAATGTGTTGTAAAAATTTATAGTTACAGCCAACCACCCTTGCATGATTTTTTTATTAGTCCATCCTTGAATGGAATGAAAGTTACAGGAGGGACATGATAATCATACAGACTGATTCCTATTACACTTCTCTTTCCCCAAGGAAGAGTTATGAAACTGCATTTTTAAAGAGAGATCCTGTGATTAACCTCTATTCTCTCCCCGTGCAATGTTTGTATGGCCAAAAACAGTCAACAAGAACTTAAAAATGAGAAATGGTGATAACATGCTAATCGTCTCATTTGAACTAATGGTGCCATGGCAACCAAGAGATCATACAGTAATATAAGATACAGTAGGAGTAGGAAAAGAAGAATAAGAAGAGAACACAATCACAAGATTGGCTGGCTATAAGTCGCCTTTGACACCATATAAGAACCAATGCTTCACCTTACAATAAAGGAAAGTAAATGTGCTAATAGAAGCAATTAATTAATTTACAGAGATGAAACTCACATTGGGAAAAGACTGTAACTTTGAGCTGGTTCCTCTACTTTGAACGCGGTATGCCTTTGTGGTCATTGCCAACACTTGCAATGCACTCACAGCAGTGCCATAACTATCTTGTTGCAAATACAGTTGAGCAACTTCCCTAGAAAAAAAGGCAGCTTTGCGCTGATAACCAAGAGTCCCAAATAAACGAGCTATTTCTACAAATAATATTAGGCGGTCACTGGCATCAATCAATGACTTGGCACCATCAGCAGCACCCATTAACAGCTCCACTACCTCCTTAGCCAGTTCCCGTCTGATAACAATACAGATGAAACATAAAAACTTTTATGAATGTTTGCTACCGTAAATTCAAGTTTCTCAAACAATAGAACAAATAAGAAGATTGAACAGACTCTTCTTGAGTCCATAGTCTGCGTAACAGATGATGATGATGTCAAGGACGATGATGATAAACAACAAACGAAATTGAGAGAGAGAGAGAGAGAGAGAGACCGATTAATCCTCAATATATCTACATAAACAGGAATGGAAACAGTTACAAAAACAAAAAGTAAGGATAAAGAAAAAATTGCAGCCCAGTTTCCGGGAGTACATCCCCTATGTGAATAACATGATTGACACAGATAAAACTCATAAAATTATCACCTTAGTAGTCTATCCTGCAGTAATTATTAAATAATGTTCCACTCATGGTAAGAAAGACCATGCATAGAAGAACCCAGAAGGTGAGATAAGCATGACAGAATGCAGAGGAAGTAGAGGATTCCATCAAATTGAACTTTTCATTTTGACATGACTGCCAACATAGACAATAATTACAAATTCAGTACTCTAATAGCCAAAGGGATATGTGCAGCAAAGGTCATGATCAGTCTCCTAAATACTGACAGATGGGAGTATTGCAAATTTGCAAGTCCAAAGGCCTGTGCAGAGTCAACAATGTTAAGACAATGGAGTTGGAGTGAAAAGTATACCACCACATAAGCAACGTACTCTTAACAGGCGGGAGAGCGAGTACTGGCAATTAGGTTTACCAAGAGTAAGTGATGCAGTCCTAGGGTTAGGATGCAAGTGCTAGGGCACAATTAGGGTTCCCAGGGAACAATCACACGAGGAAGAAACAGTCTTCAACGATAAATCTTCTCTTAATTCAATTCTCTCTATCTGAGATTACCAATCTCTACAATGTCATATTTATAAGAAAAGAAACTTAAGGCCTAAGAAAACAACCAAACTAGGAAACCAAATAATAATTAGAAACTAATCCTAATTATACTCTTACTAAAATAAAACTAATTAAAATTAGAATTTCATGGGTCCCACATGTGGCCCACGAGTCTTGTTGCAATAATATGGTATTGCTACTGCATCATTCTCCCCAGGTTGGAAAAGAGTTCGACCTCGAACTCGGCTCTTCTTCTTGATGTTACTTCGGTAGATAGTGTGCACGTGAAGCGCATCCTTGGTGAGACGAGAACTTGACCCTTGCTTCGGTGGTGTCGGCTTCATAGGACGGAGTGTGACTTGCTTTTCACCATGTATGAATGTGTATGTGTTGACGCGCATGCCATTAGTTCCATTCTTGTCATACATCCACGGACGACCCAATAAGATATCACAACTATCCATGGGTACCACATTACACCAAACTGTATCTGTATAATCTGTACCAATGGAAAAGGTAACTGGACATGCATATCGGACTTGCACTTCATCACCTGTCATTAACCATCTAGCAAAATAAGGACGATGATGCTTCCGAACTTTCAGCTGTAAGCGATCCACAAAAGCTTGGGATATAAGATTCTGACAACTGCCTCCATCAATGACTACCGTGCATTCCTGACCATTGACTGTTCCTTTGGAGCGGAAAATATTTTCTCGCAACCACTTTGTCGCAGTAGTTGATGGAGCATCGGTAATGACCATGAGAGATTCACCGTCAACTGCAGTGTAAATCTCTAATTCTTTTGTCTCAGCTGCAACCTCTGTTTCTTTAGGATCATCTGGGACATCCTTCTCGTCACTTTCATTTTCAATCAAGTGGATACGTTTGGGACATTCCCTTGCACGATGCCCTTGTTGATGACAATTAAAGCATGTGATCCTATTTTGACCTTCGGGCTTGGTGAATTCTTTCTCCGATGAAGCACTCGGTTTAGAACCTGGAAATGAAGAATTCTTCTGCATAACCCACTTAGAGGCATTAAGTTTTCTGGCTTGATGATGTGCAATTTCTTCAGCTTTGATAGCATGTTGAACAATCTCATCAACATTCTCAAAATGCTTGAATGTGAGAATATCTTGTATGTCAAGTGTTAGCCCATTAAAGTATCTGTCAACTAATATATCATCATCTTCATTCAAACCACAACGAGCTTGCATGGTCATAAACTCCTCAGAATATTCAACAACTGTCTTAGATCCTTGTTTCAAGTATTGAAAACGTGAACGCAGATCTCTGGAGTAATTGACAGGCAAGAATTTTTGCTTTAACAAATTTTTCATCTCAGCCCACGTGTCAACAGGGTCAATTTGCTGGTATCTCCGCTTCTTTTGCAACTCGGCCCACCATATCGCAGCATAATTGCGAAATCGAGTTGCTACCAGTGTAATCTTATGACCATCCGTCATTGGTTTATGTGCAAAAATATTTTCAACGCACACTAACCAATCCAAGAATTCATCTGGGTTCAATTTCCCATCATATTCGGGAATCACAAGTTTAATACCCAAATCACGATCAACGTTGACTACATGTGGATCTCGTTGATTTCGATGAGGTCCTCCATCATCACGATGATTATCATCACGCCGATTAGTTTCCAAATTGGTTAATCGGGTTTCAATCCTTTCCAGAGTCGCTTGCATTTGAACTTGCATTTGAACCATCGTTGCAGATATCTGATTAACAGTTACCGACAATTGTGCAACGGTTCCCCTCAAATCATCATCATTGTGAGAGGAAGACTCCGCGTCAATCAGTTTCTTAGGAGGCATTTTTGTGTAATGTAAATTGAAAATTTCTGACTAACCTGATGTGTAGATCTGACTTCCAAGATCACGTTGGTGAAAACGGATCGAAAATCGGACGTTGGATGAGTCTGATACCTCGAAAAGAAGACCCGACCGTCGAGTTAAAATTTATGCAACTGAGAATAGGCCGTTCTGCACTCGGGTCAAACTGGGTCAACTTAACCTGAACCTGACCTGAAGGGAGACCCACAGATGTTCCTAGAGGCTTGGCCTCGTTCGCTGTGCAAAGAGAGGACGTAGAAAAAGGAGGAACCCCTTTCTCAGTTTTTCTTGCTGGTGTGCTTGGACGCAGATGAAGAGAAGGCGTTGGAGCTGAAGCTGGCGCTAGCGGCTGGAGTCGCGGCAGAGTGCGACGACGGCAGAGATGCAGAAGAAAGGGCGGGACTGCTCCGATGAGTCGCCGAGGAAGACGGAGGTGATGACCGGCGACCCACGACCAGCGACGAGGATGCGCTTGCTGCTGGACGATCGTGGTGCAAGGTACACACTTCTTTCCCAAGGACGACTCTCTATTCTCTGTTATTCTTAGTTCTTTCTGCACTTTCTTTCTCTCCCTCTCTTTCTCTTGTTTTTATTTCTTTTTTGTCTGGGTTGGGGTTCCGGGATTCGGCAGAAGGGTTCTGCGTTGGAGAGGGGCAGGAGGTTTTGGATGCTGGTGTGGCAGGGTTTCGACGCAGAGGCACTGATTCGCTGAAGGTGGCTAGTTTGCTGATTGGGGCGGGTCGTCTGGGATTGGGTTTGGTCGAACGAAGGTGGAGGTTGGGAAGTGGGCTGGGCGTTTCCGAGATAGGGAAGTGGGACGGCCGAGGGTTGCAGGGAGGGGGGCGAAGGTTGCAAAGGGTTTTCTCTTTTTTTTTTTTTTGTATTTATTCGGTGGTTGGGATAAGGCCGAAGAAGGGGAAGAGTGCAGGGAAGATGGTTCCGATGGTTTGGGTTTGGAGATTCTGCGGTTTTTGGGCTGGGTTGGTGATTTCGGTGGAATGGCAGATTTGGGCTTCGGCAGGGTTATGGCCGGGATCTGCGGGAGGGGTTACGATGGATCTGGGTAGTGGGTGGGTTCGACAGGGAGTAGTATGGGTTACGGGAGTTGGATTGGCGAGATGGGTAAGGTGTCTGGGACGTTGGTTTTCGGATTGCAGGGGGATTTGGAAGAAAGGATAGGGGTAATCACGCCAACGATGGGGATCGTTGGGCTCTGATACCAATTGATGCAGTCCTAGGGTTAGGATGCAAGTGCTAGGGCACAATTAGGGTTCCCAGGGAACAATCACACGAGGAAGAAACAGTCTTCAACGATAAATCTTCTCTTAATTCAATTCTCTCTATCTGAGATTACCAATCTCTACAATGTCATATTTATAAGAAAAGAAACTTAAGGCCTAAGAAAACAACCAAACTAGGAAACCAAATAATAATTAGAAACTAATCCTAATTATACTCTTACTAAAATAAAACTAATTAAAATTAGAATTTCATGGGTCCGACATGTGGCCCACGAGTCTTGTTGCAATAATATGGTATTGCTACTGCATCAGTAAGGATGTCAACAAGCCAAGCCAACTTGGCTAAACTCAATGAAGCCCGAGCTTTTATTGTCTCATTAACCAAGCTCAAGCTAGGGCTGATTCAGCTCAGCTTGGGTCGAGCTCGGCTTGTTAAAAAGGCTTGACTAGGCTTGATCCAACTTGGCTTGCTAAGAGGCTCAGTCTAGCTTGACATGTGTAGATTTTAATTATATGTTTAATATAGAATATGAACTTTTTGGTGAATATAGCATAATTTTATCAATCTGAATTAAACTAACTTATAGCCTTTTATTTTAAATTCTAAACCTACAGAGATGAAACTAAGTTAACTTTAGGCCCTTTCTCATTCATGCATAGGCCTTTTTTATTCCTTTTTTGCTTGTAATTTTCTTAACCAAGAGTGGACTCCATATTGTTGTGTTTCGATGGTGCATATATATGGTGCCAAGGATATATGAAAATGTTTGAGTTGAGTTTGACTCAAGCTCAAACTTAATATGCATTGTTAAACTGAGCTCAAATATACATTCTTAAACCAACTCAAGCACTGGTTTGTTGAGCTTGATTTCTAATCAAGCCTGAGCTGGAGCTCGAGCTCGAGTGTGTACTATGAAGCCTTGCTCATATTAATTCAAGCCAAGCTTAAACCGTTCCAAGATAGAGTTGGCTTGAGCTCAAGGTGTCTCATTTAAGGTTCAAGCCAAGCTCAAGCTTGGTAAACTCAGCTTGGCTCGGCTTGCTTACACCCCTAAGCTAGAGCATTCAACACACTTCCTTCACAATTCAGGACATTAACGGGTTGCAGCATAGATCATATTAGACCATGTTTCAGTTTTTTATAGATCGTGAGCCAATATCATTTAGAGGCCTTTCATGGACCTTCCTATTAGTACTAGTAACTAGGCAGTGGAGTCCATTCTTCGATGATCTGAAATGTTGATATTGTCACTCATATTAATGATAGAATTAGAAAAAAAGAATGCCAATAAAAGGGGGGAAATGGAAGAATACTAGCCCATTAGGTACATGTAAAGCTAAAAGAAAATAAATAATAATAAAAAGTCATCCATATATAGCAAAGTGACAAGGAAAAAGAAGTTAAAATATGGAATGATGGAAGAGAGGATACAAGGAAAATCTAAGAGAATTCATTTTTTTTCCATCTACCATTCCATGGTCCCACCTGTCTTTACCTAGGTATATTCACTTAAAGCTTAACATAAGGGGAGAGGGTACAAGTTTGAGTTTATTCAATAAGTGCAAAGAGCACAATCAAAGGGAGAATCATGGAACCTTTTCACCATGCAAGATTTTTTTTCTTTTTTTTTTTTTTTTTATAACCAAGGGTATCTCCCACCTAGCCCCGCCCAAGAGCCTTTGGCCCTGAGCCTGAGGGACACTCGATTCTAGACAACCAAGAACAAATCCATAGGGGCACATGTCAACCCTCCCATCCACATGTACCAGGTAAAACTATGGGAGGTGGCCAACGGAGGTAGGTGTCGAACACAAGACCTCTCCGCTTCCTGAGGCGCAGAGTCCTTGGCCAACCATGCAAGAAATTCATGGAGCACAAGTAACTTTCAAAAGGTAGACAATACAAGCAACCAAAAATATGTACAATGCATGACGTATACTTTTAATGATTATTTCAGAGCATACAGTACACAATTTAAGTGTTCTACAAAAAGTGTGAATCAAAAATAGCCAACTTATCTATAGTCCTACCGGCAAAGGAATCTAGCCAATTTCAGAGCAGCCTCAAGTTCAAAGCTCACCGTTGAAACTCTGCAACAAAGAACGAGGAAATGTTCAACTACATATAAAAATTTAAGAATTATTGGACTCGTGTTTTGTTTTCCTTCCTAACAATCAGTAATCAGCATCAATTGCTACTTTCCATCTGAAATAGTTAAACCATAAAAAATTTATTAAGATACAAAGAAAAGCATGCACGAGCTTTGCCACATACAATTGAAGAGAGAGATTAAGTTATATTGGGAAATATTGATGTAATAGTGCCAATTTGGTATTTTGTAAGAGATCATATGGACATACTCATAGAATAACTATTGCAGGGGCATTCTTGCAATTTTCTTAATTCTTATTATTTTAGAGTAAGGGGATTCGTATGCCCCAGCATTATTGAGCACAAGTCCCAACATTGGCTAGCAGCATCCTTCTCTCTGCTTCTCTTCTTCTTCTCACTTTCTTCTTCAAAAATTCCTAGCATATTTACCATCTTTCTTATAGCTCCAAATCTCTATTCTTCTTAATAAGATTGATTTTTTATGATGATTCTTAATTCGTTAAACCAAATTGGCTGCACATCTATGGTCTTGCACACACAGGTCTCTTTTTTTAATTGGCAACATGACTCATACCCACAACCTTGTGGTTGTGACATTGATCCCCTAACCATACTAAGGGAAATATACAAAAATACTAACCACTCTTAAGGAGAACAGGGCGCACAATAGGAAGATGTTCAATCCCAAGATTACCATTGGCACTTCAAATAGATTGAAAGACAATGCAAGCAATAATTTTTTGGTAGAAAGATAAGTGTGAATTATAGACAAAATACACTTAACCAACACCCATTTAGAACAGACAGGCAACATGATAAATTAAATGCTTGTGTCATATCCATCATCCAAGTCAACTAAGATAAAATGATAACATTAAGTCCAAAAGGTATCTACTGGAAGCAAAGCAAGTATCTTCAGTTTAATGTACAACAATAAAAATATTAGTTTAGACAAATCTACTATACTCCAAAAAAAGAGGAGTTTCACTAAGGAAGTGACACGTCCTTGAAGGGCAAAATCGTAATAATATAATTTCCCTTCTTCTCTCCCTCGTACATGAATTCGCTGAGTCCATTTCTATAAATCCATCAAGGGACCCATCTTTGAAATCGAAACCAGTCAAAATCTTCATAAACATTGTTCTACGGTCAAGGAAAATCGATCCCATTCAAAGTAATGCCCACTGTCGGATTGATCACATCTAATAAACATGACTAATATAAGGAGGAAAAAAAATAGACCAATCAAATGTTTCAAACATGTTCAATCTGATAGAATGCATAACTTTGATGTTTGAACGGAGTAAAACTTTCCTTGATAATAGAACAAGTTGGGATAGTGATTGCTTTGGGTCTCAAAGGTGCCCCGCTGATGGATTTATAGCAATGGGTTTAGAGAATCTATTAAGTTCTTCCCTCGAAGAATTTGAACTCTTTCAAATAATACAATTATAAATTTAATTTAAACAAAACAGAAGTCTCCTTACTATTAATAAAAAAGAATAGGAAATGGCACTTTAAAAGTTCATTACCCGAAAATCTGTCCTTAGTTATCTCTTCAGTGCCTCTAAACGTTAAAATAGGCCATACAACAGAGTGCCATCTTATGCTTATAAATATATTTCAAACATACTTTTTTTCTACTAAAAGCAGCATTAATCTATTATTTATTTATTATGGATAGTTACTGAAAGTCGCATTTATGCTCGTCCAGTTTGTTAAAAAGAAACTCACGCCCTTCCTCTTCCTCTTGCAGGCCCTAGGGTTAGGGCTTGCATGGAAGTGCCGAAGCACAATCTACACCGAAGCGCTTGTCCAAAGACACTTCAAAAGTCTCCACAAAGACGATAAATGAGAACGCACCTCAATGGGAAAATCCAACTTTAATTAATCAACTCCCTCAATAATTCTTCACTACAATGCCATATAAATAAGAAAGCAAACTTAATTCCTAAGAAAACCTAATCTAATAATATAAACTTCCTGAATAACAATCATTAAATAAAATTAAAAACTAATAACTATAATTAAAATCCTAAATCTATGTGGGCCCTTCACATGTGGCCATGAGGTCTATATTGCATCAACAACATACAATACTAGGTTCACAGTCCTATAGTTTCTCCATACAATTTCTTCCACACACATGCATAAAGTTCATTCTTAAAATATTCTATTCTACATATCCTCAACACTCCCTTTAGCATCTTTCTCCATCTACATATGTATATTTCTTAATATCAGTACTAATAATATCTTAGACTTGCCTTTACTAGAGCTTCTAATCTATTTGTACCCGTATGCATTGTTATTGATATCATGGGTTGAGGCTTTAGATTTCCAAAGCTGCTACTGATTACCTTTCAAGCACAAGATTGAAAACGTATATAGAAGTTCAGAGAATATGCAATTCTTAAATGGAAAAGTGCCTTTTCAAAGTAAACTGATGCCTATTCCAAAGTTTCATTTGCTCCTCTCTCTTTTTGCTTTTATAAGTCCTTATCAAAAAAAATAAAATACAAAATACAAAACATATAAAGCCAATGCATGTAGTAGCACTTTATCAGTTTTGTGATTACTAGAAGTGGATACATAACTAATGTTGTTGCACGCTTTTTTTTTTAATGAAATGTAGTTGCAAACATAAGAAAAACTGTAAACTGAAAAACCATAATAATAAATTTATTAAACACATTTTTACATTTGAATAATCTAATTTGTATTACCAATTGTAAAAAATAATTGGGTTTGGATAACAGATAAAGTAATGAACAGTCTTCTTGTTTTCAAGAATTACCGTTTCATTTTTTGGAATGAATTCTAGAATTACCTTTCATATTGGTTTTCATACCTTGTTCATTATTGATATTTTTTTTTTTCCTTCTAAACTACATTCTTTTCAATAATAGAGATAATTACATTTTCTTCTTGATACTGTAAAATTAGTATTGGATTTCCATTAGTTGGTTTTTATGGATCTTACCAAAAAAAAAAAAAACCACATTAGATGCACCATAGACCAAAAAGGTCAATTTAGTTTCCCTCACACCAAACCGGTCTTCCCGCCAAAAAAGCCTCTTTTTTTACCCATTTTTTCAAGGGACGATATTGACCCTTGTTTTGTATTGTAAGGGTCGATATCGGCCATCCGCGCCTAAAAACAAAAGTTTCCATCATCTTCCTCCACTCTTCCCCAAACCCAATCCAATGAGAAAGACAAAAATAAGGAGAAAAGGGCCATTAAGGAGGAAGAAGAGGAGAATCAGACAATCAAATCAATGAACCAACCAGTATGCCTTCAACCAAACTCTTCAGGGGTGGATCTTTGGTTTAGGGAGAGGGTCAATATCGACCCTGCGCACAAGAAAAAAATAGTTTTCCGTCATCTTCCTCCTCTCTTTCCCAAACCCAACCCAATTGATGTGCAAAGGGTCTTCCCTATTGGGTTGAGTTTGGGGAAGAGAGGAGGAACATGACAGGAAATTGATGTGTAAAGGGTCTTCCCCAAACCAACCCATCGTCTAATGGGACTCATCCAAACGACAGACCAGCATCTCCACATCTCAATTCGTTCATGAAGGGTGCAGTAGTTAGTGCACAGAGTTTGGGGTCACGTTTGGATGGTGTAAATGGTATGAAAACAGATAGTCAGATACTGCTAAGATATCGTTGGTAAGTTCAGAAGAGCGAAATGTGGGTAATGATGGACAAACTTCAACTCCAATGCGGTGGGAGACTTCTGAAACAAGTGCACTTAGTGAACAATTTCAGGGCCATAACCCAAGTGCTTCTATATCAAGTGCAGTCTCCAGTAATGATGATCTGCAAGGAACAGGGGATGCCAACGAGTCCTCGCGGGTGTCAAGGGATTCTCCCATTGGTTGGTTCATTGATCGGAGTGTTTGATTATTCTCTTCTTCCTCCGCAATGGCCTTTTCTCTTCATTTGGGAATTCCCCATTGAGTTGGGTTTGGGTTTGGGGGAGAGGGGAGGAAGATGATGGAAAGTGGAAACTGTGTTTTTCAAGCGCAGGGTCGATATCAACCCTCAAGAAAATGGGGGAAAAAGAAGATTTTATGGCAGGAAGACCGATTTGGTGTGAGGGAAACTAAATTGACCTTTTTGGTCTAGGGTGCATAAAAATGTGTTTTTTTTTTTTTTTTGTAAAATCCTCTTAATTTATATCTTTTTTTAAACTGTAAAAATCTTATTTCACCAAGAAAAGAAACACGAACAAAACAACTGAAACTTACAATAGAACCAAAACTGCAACAAAACTAAAATCAACTATACATCAAAAGAAACAAATAAGCCATTTAATTATGTCTTCATTGTTGTATTTTAACTTATTACAATTTAATAGGGGATGGATTGGATCCAAATCAGGCCCCTTACCAGACTTAAACCAAACTCAAATAATATTTTTATACCTAGACCAAGACCAGTCTCAAATGAAGTTGAATGAACGCAGAGCCAACTCCATGCATGACTAAAATCCCGAGTTTATTATTTATATAGAGCAATTTTAATCCAATATATTACTATTATATACATTAAACGCTCAGATACATAGGTATTTGGGTACAAAACCAACTGGACCCAGATCTGATTATTAACTAGGCCAGAACTAAGAACCCAAACCCTAACCTGATTGCCAATCAGGCCTAGAAAAGTATTCATACCTGGATTTTTTGTGCCAGGTCCTTTAGGTAATCGAGTAATCAGGATCCATTGATACCCTAAAGTTTAGGTCTTAAAACTACTTTTTAATTTACTAATAAGATTTTTTTTATAACTATAAATCTAAAATCTTATTCCGAAAAAAGAAAACAAAAGAGAACTCCTCAAGCAAAACTAAACAGAAACAAGAAAACTAAACATCAGAAGAGATTTGTAACCGAAGCACTCCTTCCCTTGCAAGGCCATCTGCCACATCATTAGCTCCCCCAATTAATATGAAGAAAAGAAGCTCCTAGTTGAGAAGAAAAATTCTGCACATCCTCCACCAAGTCCGCCAAAATCCAAGGATATGAGGACTTCCCAGATCCCCACTGTATTGCTGAAAAAGAATATCCTTCGATAATTGCATTATAACCTCCCAACTGACGTAGCTCCCAGCAACCAACCAATAAAGCAAACATTTCAGCTCCATTAGAATCTTAGCTGCAGGAAACTCCTATATAGGTGGCGCTCCCACCTCGGAACCTTGCTCCCGCGCTCCCATCCTAGGAACCTCACTCCCATTGAGAAAGGAACCCACTCCCAACTAAGATAGAAACTCTTAGGCATATAAATCCCAAAATAAACAAATATAGAAGATACCAAGTAAGAGAAAAAATTAAGTAATGATAAGACAATAGAAAAATATCAACTTAAATTTGCTCAATTACTTAATATAACCATAATATTACTTAGTCACTATGACAATCTTTGCAATAAATATGAATGACGCATAATAATGTTTACTTGTATTACATATTTTGATGTATTATTCCTAAACATTTCCCGTCCCGAAAGAGGAGCTCCTATAATCCACCAGCACCGATACCGCACCTGTCCCCCTTCGTGCAACTAAGATACAGAGAACAGCTAGAATCACATATAAAAATTATAAAATTTTTGATGTTTTGCAATTTAAGTGGTAGAATGATATTTTCTGTTTGACATTTAACTATATTAAAATATATATATATAAATACTCATAATTTTTCCTGAACGCTCCCGACGGCGCTCCCACACTTCTGTGATCATCCGCTCCCCCGCCCCCGCTCCCGCTTCGTGCTACTAAGATTAGAATCCAGACAATGCACGGGCCCTGAAAAAAAATTTACAATTTGCCCTGCAAAATCACAAATAACACACCAATGCCACCCATCTGAATATGCTGAAAATAACTACCGTCAAAGTTCAGCTTGAAACAGCCAATTGGAGGAGGTTTCCACAAACTTTGACGCCCAAAAATGAGACGCCAACACCCTCGGAAATGGGCTGTCCAAGACCGGTTCAGATCTTCTAATGAAACACCAACAAACTCAACCTTCTTAATTACCCATTCCGAGACAACCCATATAATAGACTTAATGATCTCATCTGAAGACCTGCATTTATTTTGAAAAACTCTGTTGTTCCTCTCAAGCGATAACTTCCAACAACCAGCATATAAAGATGACCGCCATAAAATACGCTGAAGAACAGATTTTCCTTCGAAAATCCACTGCTGAAATTTACTAATAAGATTTTATCAGCTCATTTAATAATTAAAATCATATGAATATACTATTGATTTTAATACTTTTTGAATTATTAAATTTTTAACTTGCCTTTTATATCTAATTCTACTTTTCCCATTGGTTCTCACTAATAGGATTATTTCTTTAAATTTCCTTCCTTTTTCCTTTTATCAAAATAAAAATTCATTCTCTTTTCTCCATTTTAAAGAATTCATAGAAACTAAATGTTACAATTTTATTTTTAAAATTTTAATTTAACACACGTCCCCTTTTATTCTCTCATGCATCACACAGGTTATTGGCTAGTGTACACTATAAAAGGATGCAACTGATAAATGAATCAACTAACAAAATTTGGAAATGCAGCCTAATAAAACAAAACTGCAGTGGCCAACTACCTCTGTGCATTATCTTGTATAAATGACCTTCTGTAAAGTTGGATGACACTATAATAACGGTACTTCACCTCCTCCTCCAAAATTGGATCTTTCTGGCCTTGGTGGTCTATCTGTTCACAATGAAGGAAATATACAGTAAAATCTTCAGAGAACTAGTTAATATTTCTATAATACATTCTGAATAACTGCTTGATGTGTAACAGAATCGAGAGCAGCTGAAGCAAGGAAAAAAAATCAAGACAGAACTTCTCTATGTAAATTAGCAGAGACGTGTGCAAAAAACATGTAGAAATTAGGGATACTTAAGGCACCAACACATTTCAACAGACGACGACACTGAAAAAGAAATTATATGAAATAATTTTTTTATAATTAAACATAAAATACAAGTAGATATATAGTAAAACTATAATTTTATTTTAGAAATGGAAAAGAACTATAAAATCCAAAACACAGCAAAGAAAACCATACAATTTGGATTGAATCTTATGATTGAATGTTTTTCCTAAGTATATTAATCTTTTACCCTTTTTTTCATTTGGAAACTTGCAATTTTATGTTTGAATACAATTTACACAATCTTGCGATTACTTATAGAAGAATGGCTCATGATTTTGTGAAAAAATTGTAACCAATAAAACAGAGTTTTGGATGTTCCTTTTTTTTTAAGTTTTTTGGGGCCTCTTGACATTTTTATAAGTTGTATTAAGCAATCATGAAAGGGTTTCTTTTCTTTGAGTTGAAAATTTAAGTTAAAAGTTGGAATATAGAGGCATTAGAAGTTAGAACTAAGAACCAACGAACTTCAATATGACATGGTAAAACGCACAAAAGCAGGAAGAAGATCTGATCATATCATATTTAATAGACTTTTAGATATAACATCAGTTTAGAAAGAACCCATTTTAGAACTTTATAAAATCCAACAATTGCACAATTTAAGACTTAGATTTACAAATTAGACACTCTTAGACATATATTATCCAATCTAATTTTAGAAACTCATAAAATATGTCCCTTCGCAAAATTGTTTATTTATATAAAGTACATAAATAAAGGTTTTTAACATAGACTTTGCAAGGATTTACATATGGCTTGCAAGCTTCAAAAAATAAGGTGCATTTATTATATAACTTTACAATTGAGAGACTTTCATCCAGGAAATTTTCTAGCTTCTGTTTTTTTTTAAAGCTAAAAGACATACATACCAGCAAGGCACAGACACTACCCTCCAAAGCCCCAGCATGCCAGAAAACATCCCCTGTCAACCTGGCAAGCTCTATTGCAGTAGAATAATGTGCATTGGCATCAACAGGAGAACCCGCCAACAAGCAATAATCCCCTATGGTCTTCTGTGCACGACCAAGCCTCCGTTTTTTGGCTTTGATCACCTACAGTCACATAAAACAAGAATGACTTAAGTTTTCAATCCAATTTGTAAGAGCTTCTCTATGATTATGGAGACCCTTGAATTCTTTTGAGTCAAAAATGCAAATGCTAAATCTTTTAAACACCTAAAGAATAGACCTCCTCTGAGCTGAGACTGGCTTGAGAATCTAAAGGTGTCTTCAGAATAGTCCCAGTAGACTCTGCACGAAGAACCCATTTTTCAAATTCCATCAACAATGAGGCAGCAATATCTTGCATCATGGTGAGCAGGTGGAACTCCTGAGTTTGCCGGTCAGCAGGAGGGAACAATATTATCTGGTTTCCCTTCCTTCCACCATCTTCTTGCTGTGTCATCAATCACAGAGAACAAGAAGCAATTAGACATATCTGAAACGTGATTGAAAAGAGAGAAACAAAGAAAAGAAAACGGTGCACACTCAAAAAAGGCTTACAGGATCAAGATTCAAGAGAAAGTGATAATTGCTGAAATCTAAATTCATTAATAAATTCTTTTAAGAATTTCCAAAAGGAGACAAGCCCCTCGCACAGTGGTAGGTGCCTATTGTAAAATTGAGGTTGTGGGTTCTAAGTCATGTTACCAAACAAATAATGAAAAAGGAGAAGTTCCAAAAGGAGAGGAGCAGAAGTGTTCATAACTGGTTAAACGTGCAAGAATGGTGTCATGGTACATACATCAATCAAGCTTTAAGAGAATCCTATTCATTTTCTGCAAATATCTAATGTAAGAAAAATATCATCAGACCTGTGACTTGAGGGTTGGAAATGTGTATAAGAACTCAGAAATGTATAGGAAAAGACTAAAAAACTGGTGAATATTTATTTGCAAAAATGTATAAGAACTCATAAATGTATAGGAAAAGACTGAAAAAACTGGTGCATATTTATTCTACATTCTTGCATCATGAATTCCACTTCATCCTTTTTTTTTATCCCAGCTAAGGGGGGCTGGGTCCCCTAGAGACTCACACTTAGGAGAAGAACCCGCAAATACGGGGAGAACTTGTACATGTGAGGAGAGACGAACTCACACATGCAAGGAAAGGGAAACTCGCATATGCAAGGAGAGGGGAGAGGGGAGAGGGGAGAGGGGAGAGGCCAGGGTTGAACCCTGGACCTCCCAGTGAGAACTGACATGTCTTACCACTCAGGTAACACACCGTTCTCGTATTCCACTTCATTGTAGCCCGTTAGTGAAGTTCAACCTACATACTATATCATATCATTGAAGCATTGTCCTATTTGACCTGGGGTCAGTATCTTGACTCCTACTTCTCTCTACTTATACCTGTTTAGGGCTGCATTATGTCACTTCACAATCTAGGATGAGACCCCTGACTTAAAGGACTGGAAATATGTCCAAAAACTCATAAATGTATAGGCAAAGACTGAAAAACATATGCATATGTACAGGAGGGCCAGTTTTACACTATGCCAGCCATCAACAGCAGGGTTTATAATCCAAAATAAGGCACAGATCATGGGCACATTGGACGGAAGCTTCTTGTGGCTTCCTTTTCCAGGATTATTGCAAGCAGGCTTTAGCTTCTCATGTGGTGCATCATGCCAAGGCTCCACTGAGGGTCCTTGCCTTTGGTTGGGTGGCTGTTGTTGGAGGTATCTTCACTTTGGATAACCTTCACTGGCATAAGCATTTTATTGTACACACGAGGATGCTGAATTAGTGGATCATTTGATGCCCAATTGTAGGGTTCTCGGGCTCTGTGGAATTATGTATTGCAGTGGTTTGGATGTAGGTGGGTGTTTCCTAGTACCATTCTTATTTTTTTTAAGGGTTAAATTGTGGAGCGAAGAGGGGTAGAACTATGTGAATGCCTCTTTTATGACTATTTTAGGGATTATTTGGAAAGAGCATAATGCGCGTTGCTTTAATGGGATATCACTCTTTGAAAATTCTTTGGCAGACAAAGTGAGATGTTATGTTGCCTCCTGGGTATCTCCTCTTCCTTAGGTTCATGACTTTTCATTAATCTAATCAGAAGGAAATGGAAGGAGGTGGTCTTCTCCTCTTCCCCTAGTCATAGTAGCACGGTTAGTTGATTTCCTCCCACAATTTTCAACATCAAGCTTATTGATGGTAGTGCAGCAGTGATGAAGTCCCTAGGGTTAGGACTTGCAAGGAAGTGCTGAAGCACAATACCGGAGCCAAAGCACGTGTTTGAAGACACTACACACGTCTCTGCAGAGACCAAAAACTAGGACGCACCTCCAAAAACGGATAAAACCTACAAATCTATTAGTCATCAACTCTCTGAATATTCCATGTCAACATTGTCCTATAAAAAAGAAAACAAATCTTATGGGCTAAGAAACCAAAACCAACTAGAAAATTAAGCAAACTAGAATCCTATCCTAATTACAACTCATTAAAATAAATCTAATAACTAATAACAATTAATTAAATAAAATAGGAAAATCCCTAAACTATCTTAGGCCCTAGACACATGGCATTTGAGGTCTATCCTGCATCATTCTCCACATCTTGGAAAGAACTCGACCTCGAGTTTGGTAAATGCCCGCCTGCGTCAAAGATCAATCGCACTAACTTCCTATTTATTGGATAATCTTCAGCTTATGTGTAAAACTTGGAAACTACAGTTGATCTCTTTCTCCAACTTGACATAAGTTTGACACATCGTTTCTTTTGACGTCCGGATTTTCTTTGGGTGCCCGATCAAGCGTTTTGGCACTGTGTGTGTAGAATTTGCCGAAACTGAGTGCAATCTTCAAGTTTCCATTGTTGATCCCCAAGCACAAAATCAATGTGGGGGACTTCAACAACTTGTTCTTTTTTCCTTGCTGCTAGCATCTCTTGATCATCATTGTTCATAGAAGGAAATTCAGGCTCCTTTTCTTCTTTTTGCTCATTCTTTGGTTTGGGTATCTCAATGTCAGTATGGATATCCTCTCTCAAAGTTTCCACGACATGGATCTTAATTATTTGAGGTGATTTTCCTTCTTGAGGTGTATCTTGTTGCAGACGAGTTTGTTTAAGCATTTGCTCAGTAGGAATTACTTCCCAATATGCCTCATGAACATTCTTACAGTCGTTCATTTTCTCCAATATATTCGGTCTTAAACCTCTGAGAAAACCAATCAAAACATGTTACTCGTCATCTTCTAATCCACAAATGTCTTGTAGCCTAGAAAATTGGTCAGAATATTCAATTACTGTCAAGTCTCCTGCCTCAAAATAAGAAATTGCTCAAAATAGTCCTCATTCTCATAATACCATTTCCATATTTAAATGCATATTTTACTCCTTGAAGTTCATTGTAGAATTTATTGAGATGCAATTTCATATTGACTTGGATGTAAGAATGAACCGACCTTTTCTATAGATCTATTCTTCACGAACACATAGGCGAAAACAAATCTGAAATCTAACTTCGGATGACTTTGATATAGCAAAAATAAGCTGTAGCACCCGATCTGGTCAACCCTACTTTGATTGTGCCATGGTGATTTCACTGATAGCGTCAGCCTATCAGGCTTCTCACGGTCGGACTGATAGACTTGGCTTTCCTGCAACTGAGCTTAACCCGGACTCGAACTAAACCCAGCCTGATTCAAGCTTGTCCGGCACATGTCAGAAAGAAGACACGGGCTACCTCTGTTTCTTCCTCACAGTCTGTGCGACAGAAAAGAAAAGGGGAGTGGGAAAGGGGTTTCGAGTCCTTTCTCTCCATGCTTCATCTTTGACGTAGGTGATTAAGACAACGACGAGGGTTCGACAGGGAGCAAGGTGTGGCACTAATGGTTTCAGGTCGGATTAGGGTTTATTGGACAAGGGGTCTAGGATTTGTTGTTCAGATTTGGGTTTGGAATGGGTGAGAGTTCGGTTCAACTAGGATAGGGTTGGGTTTAGGTGGGATTCCATTTCGGCTGCGATAGAGTGAGTGGTTGGGGGCATAGTTACCTAATTTGTTCCTAGAGGTGCCAAATCACGAACTATTCGAATCAAATAATTCGTGATTCGATTCGCTTGAATTTGGGATTCTCATAATAGTCGGTTCAATAGAGTTCATTACTGCTGCAGGCAGCAGGAAGGAGTGGGAAACGAGGATTCAACATATTCTTCTCAAAGCATGACATGATACACATGTTACCATCTAAAGGTTTAACAGCAATCATAGAGGATGGCCCAGTGGCCCCATCCAAATATAAAAAATTTGATGGATTTGCTGTCAGAAACATAATCATCTAGTGGGGGCTTACTAAATGGCCAACATCTAGTCAGAAACATATTCATGTAATTCTTTCCATTGAACGGCCAACATCTGATGACTCATATATTCTATCTATGGCCAATCCATCAAGCCTTATTTTTTATGTCAGGCCCATAGGGCCACTCCTCATGCCACATGTCTATCATCTTACTTAGGCAAGGCAAGTTTATGTTAAAAAAATGCAATATGGAGCAGTCTGGACTCTGGAGGTGGGATGTCTATGTATGCTAGCTAGGAAGTGATTTAACTGGATTTATATCACTTTTGAATTCAAATTCTCTCTGGATTTAGAGAGACTTAAGCTTACCTATTTTAATTCATTGCGTTTGTGCCTACATCTTGAATCCAAATTGCTCTAGTTTTCCAATTTAAGAGTGATCAAGCTAATGTTTTTTTTCTTTTTTCTTTTCTTTCCTTTTTTTTTTTTTTTTTTTTTTTTTGGTAAACAAAGCTAATGTTGTTCAACTCTAATTCAGGTGAAATGTCATATGAAGATAACACGTAGTAAGATGGTTACATCTGGTATTTAGGATTTCATATATGGCCCACACTAACTTTGTGACACAAAACTAGACATGTGGTCATGATGGAGTTTGTAGGGCCATATTGAGACATTGAGCCCCAAGTAGACAGGAGAGATTGAAAGGTTTCACTTCCATATGCAGGCCCACTGATCAAATGGGACATTTTTTTGTTTGAATTAGTGTTGTTTATTTTTTATAATTTTTCATGAAACATCATTTTTATCTAACTTTTGCAAAATCTAAGAAATTTTGTAAATCGAATTCTACTATCGCCACCTATCTTGAATTTTGTACTTGAATTAGTTCAACGAATTTCTCGAACTTGAACTGCGTATCAAGCGAATCAGAAAACGAACTAACTAAACCTACCCCATCGAATTTTTTAATTGGAGTGTATATCGAATTGCGAACTGCGAACTCCGGACTCGAACTCGAATTGATCGAATTGCGAATCAAGTAACTATGGTTGGGGCATGGTTTTGGCCGAAGGTTGACTTGTGTGTCCGAGATGGGATCGACAAAGATGGATTCGGCATGGTTGATTGGTAAGGGTTTTGGGGTTTTGGTAGACCGATGGGGTTTTGAGGTTTTGGTAGATCGGAATAGATTTGGAATGGGTTTCTAGAATAGAAGTAAGAGTGCAATTCAGTAATGGAATGGTGAGGGTGAGTTTTGGACTGGGAGGATGGATCGACAAGGGTAATGGGGAATGAATGGGGATAAAATGGAAGATTAAATTGTTAATGATTCTGGATCCATTGGGCCATAAAGCCCAACTCATTGGCTTGACTCATTGGCTTAGTCAAACTGTAATATATTGTACAGATATTTCATTCTATATTAGGACATAGATGACTAGACAATAACAAAATTGTAGCACTAAATTGTAGCCTTAAACAAGGTTTGTACATTATATATATGAAGATCAGTCGATCCTTGGGACATTATCCCATTACAGAATACATTGTCTGCAATACTTGTTCTTGTCAGTGCTTGTTCCTGACATGGTATCAGAGCCCCTGCTCTAGTGTTCTTCAAGATCCAAGTTTTTGTGGATCCTCCTGGTCATCTTCCAAAATCTGGAAGCCATTCAGAGACTTTTATCCAGCCTGATTATCTTTGATCATCACAGATCATCACAGATCCTTGCGTGGCCCACCTATGATCATCATCACCATCTTGGCGGAATCTACCCTTCATGGTCGGCAGAATATTCCCTTGTTTATGAAGATTTTTTCCATAATTTTTTATCACCAAAGGTAGGTCATCTGCTCGATTCTAGTGTTTGTCAATTTTATCCAACAGTTTCAATCTCAGCCGTCTAGATTCTCGGATCTTGATCTTTTTTGAGGGGTTCTTCTTCCATCAGTTGTGGATTTTAGATCTCCTATCATCCATCTCCTCTGATCTGTCCAAAGATCATCTGGTGGGGCCCATGTAATGCTCCTCTACCCTGACGGCCTGGACATTTTTCATCTTTTGGTGCACTTCTTCTTCCCTGACGACATAAGCTTCTGATTGTGTGTTTTTTATGGTTTGCTGCTGATTGTTCTGCTACTATTTACTGCTCTACTGCGTTTACTGCTATTTGTTTTGGGCATCTTCAATCAGTGCTTGTATACATATAATTTATGTGATTTCCATATTGATCAGAAGCTTGTGATTGGTTTTCTTCATCAGTCTGCTGCTTCATCTGACTGTTTGTTTCAAATGGAGAAATCTGAAATCCATTTAATCAAGTTTAATGGTACCAATTATCCATCTTGGGCTTTTCAATTTGAACTTTACCTAGAAGGTAAAGAATTATGGGGCCATATCTCTGGGACTGATCCCAAACCAACAGAGGATGAGAAGAAAATTGGGTCCTGGAACACAAAAGATGCTAAAATCAAAACTTGGATTCTTGGGTCCATGGAACCTCAGTTTTTCATGAATTTGAAACCATACAAAACTGCCAAAGATATGTGGAACTATCTGAAGAAAATATATCATCAGGGGAATTCTGCACGCCAGTATTATTTGGAATTTGAAATTGCAAACTATATGCAAGGCACTTCCTCAATTCAAGAATATTATTCTGGTTTCCAGAATTTATGGGCCGAATTAGATGAAATCAAATATGCAAATGTCTCTGCACAGGCTCTTCCAGAATTGCTAAATATACTCGCAACTAGTCATCGGGATCAATTTCTCATGAAATTAAGGTCTCAATATGAATCGGTCAGATCTAATCTCATGAGTAGGGTACCTTCTCCATCCCTAGATGAATGTCTAAATGAATTGCTGCGAGAGGAACAGAGACAATTGACCCAATCTGGTGTGCTACAACAGACTACTCATGGTGCCATTGATGTTGCCTATAATGTACCCACTCAATCATCGAACTCTCCAGTTCATGCTACTTATGCTTCCAAGGGAAAGCAACCAAGCAAGGATGTCAGTAAAGTGCAGTGCTACAAGTGTCATAATTTTGGCCATTATGCAAATCAGTGCAAGCAGCAGATCTGCAATTATTGCAAAGCATCTGGACATTCGATCAATGAATGCCGCAAGCGTCCTCAGAACAGAAATCCAAAAGTTTACCAGGCTGTCACTACTACTTCTGGTGCTATTGATTCTTCTTCCATTTCTTCTTCTGCCCCTGCTTCGGCTGCTCCAGTCACTCCTGATATGACCCAACAAATGATCCTTCAGGCTTTTTCCACTCTTGGTATATCTGGTAAAAATCACTCTCTCTCACATTGGTATTTTGACTCTGGTGCCTCCAATCATATGACGTCATCATCCCAGCACTTTTCCAAAATTAAACCATATGATGGAAAAATTCAGGTCCATGCTGCTAATGGTACAAACATACCAATTACTTCTGTTGGTGATATTTCTCATTCTTTACCCTTACATGATGTTTTTTGTTCGCCAAATCTTTCTACCAATTTAATCTCTGTAGGTCAATTGGTTGATGGTAACTGCAATATTTCTTTTTCCTCCTCTGGTTGTGTGGTGCACGATCAGGAGACGGGGAAGGTAATAGCGAAGGGGCCTAAGTGTGGGCGTTTGTTTCCTCTTCACATACCAACACCGAATCCAAATATGTCTTTGTTTACTTCAACAGTTGTTTCTAAGAATAATGTGCAGTTATGGCACAATAGATTAGGACATCCAAATTCCAAAGTATTGTTATCCTTGTTAAATTCTAGTCATATCAATAAAATGAAGTTTTTATCTTCAGATGTTGCTCTTGATTGCACCACTTGTAAGCTAGGGAAAAGTAAAATTTTGCCTTTTCCATTACATGTTTCTTCTACTACTAAATGTTTTGATTTAGTACATAGTGATGTTTGGGGTGTTGCACCAATTGTTTCTCATTCACAGTATAAGTATTTTGTGACTTTCATTGATGATTATAGTCGTTTTACATGGGTTTATTTTCTACATGCCAAATCTGAAGTCTTTGATGTGTTTAAAAAATTCTTGAATTCTGTTCAAAATCAATTTTCAACATGTATTAAGATTTTTCGTACAGACTCAGGGGGGGGGGGATATATGTCCGTAAAATTTCAAGAATTTTTACAAGACAAAGGGATTGTATCCCAACGGACTTGTCCCTACACCCCCCAATAAAATGGTGTTGCAGAACGGAAAAATCGTCATCTTCTAGATATGGTCAGGTGTTTGTTATAAGAATCCTCAGTTCCACCTAGATTTTGGCCAGAAGCATTAACCACTGCGACTCATAACATCAACCGTCTTCCTTCTCCAAAACTTCAAAACACCTCTCCCCATTTCCGTCTTTTCCAAACTGAACCACAATACACATATTTACACACTTTTGGTTGTGTTTGTTTTGTTCATCTTCCAACCCATGAACGTTCCAAGTTATCTGCACAATCTGCAAAATGTGCTTTTCTTGGTTATGCTTCTCATCAAAAAGGTTTTATTTGTTATGACACCACCTCCAAGCGTATTCGGATTTCTAGGAATGTTGTTTTCTTTGAACATCAATATTTTTTTCAGTCTTATCCTGATTCATCTCCAGGAATCACATTTTCTAAAGTACCATCCTTTGATGATGAATGTCTTCCTTCACCTCTGCGATTTCATCCGGACAAGGTGTATGTTCGTCGACGAGGAACAAATGCCACTCCTTTGCCTCTTCTACAAGAACCAGCCCTGGATCCTTCTCCAGCACCAGATCCACCTCCACTAGCTCTTCGTCATTCTTCTCGTATCTCTCGGCCTCCGGATCGATACGGTTTTTCTCATTCTTCATATTTAGCTACATTATCCTCTGTTTCAATTCCTAATTCTTATTCCCAAGCAGCAAAGCAGGAATGTTGGAGAAAGGTTATGGAAGAAGAACTTCATGCTCTCGAGCAGAACCAAACATGGGTGGTTGTTCCATGTCCAGTCTCGGTTAAACCTATCGGGAGAAAATGGGTTTATTCAATCAAATTGAAGGCAGATGGTACTTTGGATAGATACAGGGCAAGGCTTGTGGCACTAGGCAACAGACAGGAATATGGCATCGACTACGAAGAAACATTTGCGCCTGTGGCAAAGATGACCACAGTTCGCACCATTCTTGCCATAGCTGCATCCAAATCCTGGCCTCTTTTTCAATTTGATGTGAAAAACGCCTTTCTTCACGTTGATCTTAAAGAGGACATCTACATGCGACTGCCTCAAGGTTTTCCCAAACCATTAGAAGGACAAGTTGCTCATTTGAAACGGTCTTTGTATGGGCTAAAACAAGCACCAAGAGCATGGTTTGACAAATTCAAGGATGTGTTACTGAAGCTGCAATTTCAACAGAGTCCTTATGATCCATCATTATTTTTGCATCAGACATCAACAGGAATTACCATTCTTCTCGTTTATGTTGATGATATCATAATCACCGGCACAGATGCAGCCATGATTCATGATCTCCAAGTTTCTCTTCATCAATCTTTTCAAATGAAGGATCTGGGACCTCTGACATATTTTTTGGGTTTGGAAGTACATCAATCTGAGAAAGGGATGATTCTGCATCAACATAAGTATACTATGGATTTAATTGAATCAGCAGGCTTGTCAAAATCCACACCTGTGGATACTCCTCTGGAACTGAATCTTAAACTCCATAGTGATAGTGGTGATCCCCTTTCTGATCCGACATATTTTCGACAACTTGTCGGCAGTCTTATATATTTGACTACTACTCGGCCTGACATTAGTTATGCAGTAAACTTGATGAGTCAGTATATGACCAAGCCTCATCATCTCCATTTAACAGCTGTTCAACGCATTATCCGTTATCTCCTTGGCACTTCCCACAGAGGCTTGTTTTTTTCCTGTTGGCTCTCCAGTGACATTGACTGCCTACTCTGATGCTGATTGGGCAGGTTGCCCTGATACTCGTCGGTCCACAACGGGGTGGTGCATGTACTTAGGTGATGCCCTTATTTCATGGAAAGTGAAAAAGCAAGACAAAGTTTCCAAATCTTCAACTGAGGCAGAATACCGGGCTATGTCTGCTGCATGCTCAGAAATTCTATGGCTTCGTGGCCTTCTTGAGGAACTTGGATTCTCGCAAAAATCTCCCACCCCCCTCCATGCGGATAACACCAGTGCCATTCGGATTACAGAAAATCCAGTATTTCATGAAAAAACTAAACATATTGAGGTTGCTTGCCATTTTATCCGGGATGAATATCTACACAATATTATTTCTCTTCCGTTCATCTCCTCCAGCCTCCAAATTGCTGATATTTTTACAAAAGCACTTCCTCGACCACGACATAAGTTCTTGACCAACAAATTGATGCTCGTTGACTCATTGGCATCAATTTGAGGAGAGGGGGGGGGGGGGGGGGTTTAATGATTCTGGATCCATTGGGCCATAAAGCCCAACTCATTGGCTTGACTCATTGGCTTAGTCAAACTGTAATATATTGTACAGATATTTCATTCTATATTAGGACATAGATGACTAGACAATAACAAAATTGTAGCACTAAATTGTAGCCTTAAACAAGGTTTGTACATTATATATATGAAGATCAGTCGATCCTTGGGACATTATCCCATTACAGAATACATTGTCTGCAATACTTGTTCTTGTCAGTGCTTGTTCCTGACATAAATTACCTGATCAAAACTGATCACAGGATTGTTTTGCTTTAATACCAATTGATGTAGTCCCTAAGGTCAGGGCTTGTGAGGAAGTGCCAAAGCACAATACCGGTGCCTAAGCATGTGTCTGCAACCACTAGCCCACTACACACGTCTCCGGAGAGACCATAAACGAAGACACTCCTCCAAAAGGGATAAAACTCACAAATCTACTAATCATCAACTCTCTGAATATTCCATGTCTACAATGCCATATAAATAAGAAAACAAATCTTAGGGGCTAAGAAACCTAAATAAACTAGGAAACTAAGCAAACTAGAATCCTATCCTAATTACAACTCATTAAAATAAATCTAATAACTAATAACAATTAATTAAATAAAATAGGACAATCCCTAAACTATGTTGGTCCCTATTAGCTAGCATCGGAGGAGTTATTTGAGACTGTGATTTGGAACATATTTTGTCATTTAAGGAAGCGGTAATGGTGGCTATGAGAACTAGGCTTCACGAATCCTATCATAAGTGTTCAGAACATCATGATGAATGGTGATTCTTTATGTGTGATTCAATAGGCCTCTAGTAGATGCAAGCCTTCATTGAAATTAGCAGATGTGCATAAAAGATTTGAAACTTACCTAGACATCTTCGTGCCTCTTTCTATCATGTTAAGCACAATGCGAACTCCATGGCTGATACTTTTGCTAAGGAGGGGATTTCATGGCAGAGTTTGTTCATAAATCCTGAGAGAGAATTTTTTCCTTTTGATCTTCGTGTTTTTCCTGTTTCTTTTTGAGGTTTCCAGGTTTTCATTGTATCTGTTGACTGTTGTTTTACTAATCTACATTAGATACTGGTATTGTGTTTCTTTTCATTAGCAAAAGATATCATTTTAAAAAAAAATGTGCACATTTATTTCAATCATTTTCATCATGTATTCAATTTCAGTGTGGCCTGTTAGCAAAATTAAAACAACCATTATATATCATCAGATTCTCAAAGCCTTGTCCTATCTACCTTGGATCAGCTTCGTGAGTTCTACCTCTCTATTTTTAATTGTTTAGGGCTACATTCTGCCACTCCACAATGTAGCAAATCACCTCTGTCTACTTCTGATGCAGCCCGATCCCGATCCAAGGCCAGGACCCGCAGTCCCTGATGGACCCACCTGATGGGGTCCACATGATCTCTGATTTTGCAGAGATCCCTATCCGTAATTTAGACAGTCTCTAAATTAGTAATTTTGCTTAGTTTGCTTAGTAGAGTTCCTTTCTAATTTCTATGCTGATTAGGATTAGATATTTCCTTACTTTTAATATCTTGATTATTAAGAAACAATGCTACTCTATATACAGAGGAGCCCTATTGTAATGCTTATACTTTTCTTCAATCAATTCAATTAGGTGAGTTTCCCTATCAATGGGTTTGATGGTTATGAGTGCTGTTTTCTTTGGAATCCCCTCGATGGATTCGATCAACCCCATCTGAGGTGTTGATCTATCCGATCGATTATCCGGGGTTGCGCCAGCTTCCCTCCCAAGTCATTATTGTTCTTCCCCTTCTTGCTCCATGAAGTTGCAGCAGTTTAATCATTCATAAAGGATCTGTTTTTGGCCTACCATATGCATGACCAAATGATCTCAAACAACAATCCATGACTTCACTTCTACTGAAGCCAGTCACAGATATCCTCTTATGAACCCATTCCTCACCGTGGGTCATTATTAATGTTAAAGATCACCCAATATTGATATAAGGAGGAAATGTTAGACCAAAAAAAAAAAATGTATCCCTCAAATTCAAATGTGACTTTTGATTTCTGCATTAACCTAACGATTGTTTTGAAATATTCCAACCAATTGGGGCACATCATTTCTAACCTCTGGGCCCTAGCAGGACCCTATCATCCCTTATGATATGAATGTGGAGAAAATAAACAATCACACAATCTGACAATACCCAAATAACTTCAAAACATCTACCTCTGCCTGCCTTGCCAACCTCAGATAATTATCGATGCCTAAGAACGCCCAATGTCGTTGTAAGAAGGAAATGTCTAAAAAAAAAAAAATGCCCTCTGATTAAATTGTGATTTCTGATTTCTGCACTGTCCCAAACAATGAGCAAGAATTGGAAAGCACAAGTTTCTGCCAAAATATCCACCGAACCGGGGAACATCATTCCTAACCCATGGACAACAGCAGGACCCTATCACCTCTTCAGATATATAGAGAACACAAATGCCCACGAAATTCAATAATTCAAAATCATTAATAAATAAATAAATAATAACCCATTTCTGCCTTGTTCATCCCATATCATTATCAATGCTGAATAACAAAGAAATTCATCTAAGCAGAAAATATCAGAAAACAGTATCCCTCAACTTCAAATGTCATGTCAGATTTTTGTTACCACCCCAAACAAAGAGCAAGAATACATGGATGACCATACATCCCAACCTACCATGAATTGGGGCCCATCATTTCTTACATATAGACCTGCTGGACCCTATCATCAATCCTAAATAAACATTAGAAGAATACTGCGGTGTCCAAAACACTTCAAAAAGATAACCTAAGCCTTGCCCACCCCCGGTCATCATCAATCCTGATTCCTGAAGAATAGTTGACATTGGTACAAGGACGAAATGTCAGAAAAACGACGTCATGTTTATTTAAGATTTCTGCACCGCTCTACAAAGATCAAGAATCATCCTATACACTCAAAACAATCCAACTGACCCCGAATTGAAATTCTACCAAAACATTCCTACTAACCGTGAATTGGGGCACACCCAAAATCACAACTTTAAATCCCGGCATTCACTTTTTGCATCCCCAAAATTGATATCTGACCAATTACCCACCAAAATCAGTTCAATTCATCAGATAAAAAAATAAAAATAAATAAAAAAACGAGGGTATTACGCCACAAAATTGGAATTCAGCCAAAACATTTCGAACAACCGTGAATTGGGACATGCCAAAAACCACATCTTTAAAGTCCCGTCGTTCTCTCCGCGTCCCCAGATTCAAATTTGTTTAATTTCCAAACCAAAACAGTTCAATTCATGAAATTGAAAAAAAAGAAAAAGAAAAAAAAAGGGTTTTTTTTGCCATGAATTGGAATTCAGACAAAACATTCCAACCACCGGCGAATTGGGACGAGCGCAAAATCAAATCTTCAAAGTCCCAACCTTCTCTTTTTGCAAACCCCAGATTCAAATTCAAGCAATTTTCAACCAAAATCAATTCAATTCACGAGACTGAGAATAAAAGGGGGGGTCTTCCAAACCTGGGAGTCACTGGGTGAGAAGGCGAAGCAGCGCTTAACAAGCGCAGACGCATACCCCTTACAGGCCGCAGCGAACTGATCGGCGACGACGTCGAGGTCAGGAGAGGAGGGGCAGTGGCAGAGGCCAATGACGGCGAGGATCTTGCGGTTGGACTGAAAGTCCTCCCAGGGGCTGGGCGGTTCTCCGCCGACCATGAACTTGAAGCGGAGGCTTCCGGTATCCCACGGCTGGTTGGCAAAGGGGCTCTTTTGGTGCTCCGTGTAGAAGGAGCTGATCGCCGAGAGCTCGATCCTGCAGTGACGGACCAGCATTGATACGTACTCCCGCAGCTGCGATTGCGGGATGGGTCCGATCGGGAGGACACCGATCCGAATCATGCACCCGCTTTCCATGCTCACGTCCGGCTCCATTGCTGCAGGTTCGTGTCGTATCGTATCGGTTTTAACGCTTTTCAGAGGTCGGATCGTGGGGAGGAGAAAGAAGAAAAAAGAAGAAAAAGAGAGTGAGCGAGGGGTTTGGATTTGGATCTGAAACTGGAAGGTTGGATTTTTATTTCTCTCACACAGCTGCGATTTCAGAAAGGAAATGTTAGCACGAATTGCCTATGCACACGTGTGTATGTTGGTAACGACCATTGTCAGCTTAATCATTTCTACCAAGGTCTCGAGCCTAGTTGGGTTAAAATTATAGAAACTATCTTCTTACTTAAGTAATTAATAGAAAAATATCGTGTGAAGATGAAAAATCTATATATAATTTTCATGGGTCTATAAAAACCTTATGGCAAGGTACTTAGAAGATAACTTTTGTATGTTTTAAATAGAAGAAATGTTGCAAAATATTATGTTGAAATGATTAAAGATATGTATGAAGGAATGGTAGCCAGTGTGAGAATTATTATGGAAAGACGGGTGAGTTCACAATTACCAAATGTTTTGCATCATGGGTCGACCATAAGCCCTTATCTCTTTGAAATAATTATATATAGATGAGTTAATTGTTCATATTCAAGTGGAAGCCCCTTCGTGTATGTTATATGCCAATAATATAGTGTCTGTGGATGAATCAAGAAATGGAGTGAATGTAAATTTTGAAAGACATCGAAAGACTTTAAAATAAGTCGTACAACGACAGACAAGTCATCGCATCATATCTATAAATTTCCAATATCACAAATTCCGATAAAAATTTATGTGCAAGAAATAGACCCTGTGTGTAAACCCAACCTCGCTCTTAAAGAGAGCTGGACCTGATTAGGGGCCACCATCAAATCGATAACTTTTGAGTAAGTGATCATTTATACATTTTTGGTGAATTAATTAGTGTTCTTACACCTGATCAGGCCCACTCTTTCAAGGGTACATTTTGGACCAATCCTAAAAGATGGGGTGTCTGTAATTTTGAATGGTTTGGATTTAAAAATATGACTCTCATACAGTGCTTGACATGCTGACACCGTCTTACCATCTACCAGAAGAGAATTTCCTCTCTTAAAATCTCGGTGCTAGGACTTGTGGATCCCTTTCTTGCCAACAATTTGGATCAATGGTTTAGAATTTCCCAACGATCAAGAGGCAAACGCTTCTCAAACTCAAGCAGATCAAAGGGGGTAAAAGCAAAGAAAAGAGAAGAGAATCCTTATCATAAAAACCTAAAAATAACAGTAAAGGAATAAATTAAGAGTGTTAGAAGATGCTGCCAGAATCTCAAGATATCGCATACAGATTAAATGCGAAAATAACGATGATCAAAGATCATACCTGCGAGATCTCTCTGATTTGACCTCGGTAACACGGCAACTCGAAAATCCCAATATCTTCTACTGTATTCCTCTATGCTAGAATCCGGACCAAGGAGTGGGCCTCTTCTGCGAATCTCTCTGCTCTAAAAACGGATATTTCTCTTGTGTGTTTTACCTAGAGAGCAATAGCGCATATATATAGGCTAAAATAGGGACCCAAAGAAGTAAATAAGGAATAGGCTTCTTATGAAATCAGAAAACCCTAATTCGACCCAAATTAGAATCCTAGTTCCATAAATTACCATTCAGTCCACTAGAGAATTATAGTTGCACTCCTATCCTTATGCTCAAAATAATATTTCGAGCTTCTTGTTATTAAATGCTTATTAATCTTCCCACGTTAAGATTTCAGATATCTATCGATTAAATAATTACTAACAAAGAGAAGGTAGTTGGAAACAACAATCAAGATGGATTTTTTTTTTCATTTTTCAGAAAAGAAATGCTTAATTTGGATAGAACATGGCTAACTATAATAAGTAAAGAGGTTTTGGGGTTGGATTTTGACCATCAGTTACAATTTTAAATCTTTTCAGTTTTCTCTACAGTTATCTCATACAAACTACCTTTGAAACCATCACGCACCTCTCTTCCCACTTTTTCACTTTTAAAACTTCTGCATACCTTCCTTTCTATCCGTGACTCCATCATTCCCTTGTTTCTTCCATTCTTCTCATTCCTTCTTATTCCATCGGCTCTTACACCACGTAAAGAGGTACTTTCATGGTGACCTTTTCTTTATTTATTTTCTTTCTATGATTTATGGCTATTTTTTATAATACATAAATGCTGATCATACCTGTACTAAGCACGGTTATTATGCTACTGTACTCTTATAGGAATCATTCCAGTCACCCTAGTGAAGTATAGGTCTAAAGGAGGCAAGCCATTGTTGCTTAATCTGTCAAAAAGTATGGCAATTAAGAGATTTGTTTTAGGATATATGGCAAAGAATATTTTATTTTTCGGATAGTAGTGAAGAGTACATGTAAAAAAGAGGGATTTCTGGAAGGTATCCTACTATAACAGTTCTTTTCTTTTTCCATGCCACCCTTGTATTGCTAGGTCTTTGTGAAGGGTAAAAAGAAATTATATGGTCTAAGAGAGAGATGCATCCAGAACTCAAAAAGAACAAAAATCCCAGCTCATTATATGAGGCACAATTAATGCTGAAATACAGAGTCTGTTGTCTCAGCCCATACTTTTGGGCCATGGTGCATCTTCATGGTAGAAAACCAAGTGCATTACAAAGATTAAAGAAAGATTAAGCCCATGGATGGAGAAGAAGAAAGAGGACAAGTATAGGAAGTTAGTCTTTCTGCAATATAGTAAATCGACTTATCAAAGGAACATTCCACTGTGTGCAACCCATTTTCATGAAGGAAGATAATGGCTGACCCACAACCTTTAAATCTTATCAAAGCATGAAAAACTATTCTTTTTGCATCAAATTAGGATTTGTTTGGAAAATCTTATCTATTTGAAATAAAGTTGATTCAAAAGAATCTATTTGAAGTAGGGCTATTTCGATCAAACCCTTTTATAAATAGACTATTTGGTGTATTTTGACTAATTTAAAAACGAGGTTTTAACGGGAAAAACCCTCATAAATAGGGTATTATTGCAATTGGCCCTAGTAAAGAAGATCACACTGATTGGGCCCCAATTCATCGGTTCCCTTTTTTTTGTCTTTTAGCGCAATAGTCGATATCGACTATTACTGCGCATTTCGTATCCCCACCAACTCGCACCTTCTTTGTCTCCTTTTCCTCTTTTCCCCTTTCCATTTCCCTTTCGTTGTCGTTGTCGTCTTCTCTCTTCTCAACGGTGGTCCCAACAGTGGTCCCAGGGTATCAATCTTCCGGACTTTTCGTAACATTATCCTACAGGGTGACGCACATGGAGGTATGTTTCTGTTCGTCGTCGTATTTGTGCCCCAGGAGTATTTGTACCATAAATTTGCAGTGGGATTTATTGTGTTTTGATGGGTTTTGATCGCTTGGAAGGGAGCAACCTTGCAATCTCCTTCTAACTCTGTATTTTCAATAAAATGCAATCTCATTCACACGTTCTAGTTTGCCCATTTAGAAATGGCTGCACCGAAGTTGAGCGCTGCTATTTGTTCATTTTTTGTTGGGTTATATGGAATCATAGTACATTGGTTTTGAATTAAGATAACATCTCAATGGAATTTACCAACTGGATTCCAAATAACAAAGTAGAAGTAGCCCACTCTTTGATTTGAGGATGAAAATTTTCACTTGTAAAGCATAGGATCCATGCTTTCTATTTTCAGTGATTTTTTCCTCTTTAAAAATGTAGCAAGTGCAGTTGTCTAACCTAAAGAAAGTAATAATTTGACACAAACACAGTTGGGAACCACACATCACTTTTCCAAAAACATATACTGGATATATGTTTTTCCTCCTCATTTACTTGAAATCTAACTGCATTATCAATCAAACAAATATTTATATGTATCCATGATTGGATAGAAATGCTTGGCATGTTTTTCCTCCTCATTTGCTTGGCACGATTAGAGATGGAAAAAGACATCAGAAAAATGTTTTATACCTTACCAACCTAGTCTGTCTCACCAAACAAAATGAGGTGTTGATCGCTTATACCGTAACTACGCATACCAGTAGTACCAAACACTTCCAAATTTTATGAATAACTTAATGGACATCTGATTTGATTGCTTCGGATTTATATATCTATTCTGATACGACTTTTTAATATAAATGTTTTAAGTTTAGTTATAATTGGGGCCATATGTTTAAATGAAATTAAATTCGTCAAAATCATATAGTGAAATGGGTTATATTAAAACAATTTCATACAGGTAAGGGGTGAGGGTTATAAGGTGGATATGCCATAAAAAAGAAGATCATGTGATAGTCATTTGTGGATCTTCATCTTTATTATCCAATTTTAGATACTATCATATAAATGAATTTTTCTTAATAGACTTCGAATCAAATTAACTTTCACTGACTGACTAATTTTCAAAGATATGTTATCTTATAAAGAGGGTGAGACTAGTGGATTTTTTCTGTTCATTTCTCAACAATAGAATAGTCCAAGACATGGCATTTGTTTAATCAATGTGATTAGACTAGCAATTAGAGAGATCCAAATAGATCTGAATATGCTACGGATTTTGTAGATGTTTGACTTGATATTTTCCTAATAGTTCCAATCTGAATGGGGGTCTTCGAATAGACGTTGAATAACATCATTCAACAAGTGATTAGACATGCCATTTTGTATGTGATTTGTTGAGTAATTAGAGAGATATTATAATACCCTATAGTAGTCTATAAAACGACTTTTGGTCACCTAAAAATTTCATGAGAGGTTGGCATGTAACTGAGCAAATGTCGGCATTCATTAACCATGTCATGGGAAATCTTACGATTGAAATAATGTGAATGTAAAAGATGTCAGCAGTGCCTATTTGGCATTGAATTATCTAAAATTCATTATATTCCTAAAGTTTAATTTTCAAGTATAAAAAAAAGAAGTTGTTTAAAGGCATCTTACAAAACTTGATCTCCAATCCTTCAATCTTGACCACATGAGAGATACGGATGCCTTAAAAACTTAATAAATTCTTCACCAACTAAGAAAATGGGCATCAAACTATCATACAATTAAGGATCGGCTTGCTTCTGTTTTGGCCGATACTTTATCCAATGTTTGTGATATGAGACTTAGCTAAACTCCGGCTCAGGCCATTGGTAACTCTTCCTTACATATATATACTATTCTATTGTACACGTTTGTATTTGTGTGAATTCTTGGATTACATGTTCCATTTGCAATAAATCTTTTTGGGCCTTCTACACATAAGTGTTAAAAGTTCATTTCATCTATTTAATAAAAGTAACGGATGATTTATGAGGGAATTTGTTTGTAATCACCAACTTGGCATCATCGCGGATATTACGAATTTATAATGGTATTGGACTTGGTAATCCAAGCTGTAACTAAACATTGCCTATTTATATACATTTTCTGGCTTTGAATTGTTACTCATTAGGAAATTATGTTCCCATAACTGCACAAGTTGCTGCCCTGTGATGCATGGCCCATACTCCAAATAGTCAAAACTAATTTGATTGTCCACTATCCATATTAATTGGCCAATTATCACATTTGATATTTTGCAGGTTCATCAAGAAAACAGTAGCGATGGGTCCAATTTACTCCTCTTCCAGCAAACAAATCATATTTCAGAGGGAATTCGTCAAGGAGAGGCATATCGTAATTACAGATACGGTCTCTACTTATAACTTCAATATCTTATAATTTTTCTTAGGGTTGTATTGTCCATGGAATCTGTTCACTGGTTATTATTCTTACCAGGAATTCGGGCGCATGAGGTGTATCCCAACAAACCCCGATAAAGATGTATGGGTGCTTACAGACAATCAAAAGCGATACGTACGGCAAACGGGTCTACACCACTTGGCAGACATAGATCGTATGGTCATAGACCATGCCTTGATAACAGCTTTGATTGAGAGGTGGCGTCCAGAAACGAATTCATTCCATCTGCCAACCGGTGAAGCAACTATAACACTTGAAGATGTTGCTTATATCTATAGATTGCCAGTCGATGGCCCGATCATAACCGGACGAACTTTTCGGGTAGATATGTAGAGCCAGTTTGTCAAGAGTTGCTTGGGATCACGCCACAGAAGAAGCAAGACTATGTTGGCATAATGATAAAGTTCAAGTGGCTTGAGGACAACTTTAGCCCTGCTGCCTTGGCGGATGAGGGTAAGAAGAAACAAAAAGATGATGAGATTAGAGCCACCCGGGCATATCTTTTTTTTTTTGGTGTCCGGTCAAATATTCACACAGACTTCCTGTGCGAGGGGGCCTGCTTATCTGCTTGAGTTGTTTAGGGAATTCACGCCTTACGCATGGGCCCCCGCATGTCTTGCAAACCTTTATAGAATGTTGGCAAAGGGCAACTTGGTGGGGGCGAGGAGAAGAAAGAGGATGCAGGAAAGAAGAAAGAGGATGAAGGTAAGAAGAAAGGTTCGCAGGAGGAAGACAATAAGTCCTGCAGAACACCAACGGGGCCTTTGCAGCTTATACAGGTGATTAATTTAAACTGACATTGCAAAATGTTGCATAATTTAAAACCTAACTAATGCCTATGTCTTAATATTTTCCATCGCATATATGGGCTTATTCTCGGATGACTATTGGACGGTGTCCTCTGCCAGATAAATCTTGGAAGAAAGACATAAAATTCCCACTTTTCAAGACATGGCATCGGAGGCTTGGGGAACACCCATACACATCATCGATCCGTGAAGTAAGACACCAGCTAAACACCTTATCGGCTGATGGGGTAAATATATTAGTGTTTTCATAACATAATTGTACATAATTATTCCTTTCATTCCTCATTACATTTGCCTAATGTCTTCTTTTTAAATTGTATGCAGTTCACTTGGCAACCGTATAATAACTACAGCAAGAAATTCCGATTGAGTGTGCCCAAAGGGGATCGGGATCTTTTTTCTTCTTCGACCGTGCTCGTGTGGTACTGGATTGTTGAGCGGCATAACACTTGGCGAGTCATGAAGCAATTTGGACTGAAGCAACTAGTCCCCCCCTTCAATATGCCATACGTGAGAGTAGAACGTATAGAGAGGATTGTAATTGACGACAGCTTGCATATGGACGAAGAGATAGCAGCATTGTGGGCTGCTAGAAGGCAACTCGGATTACGCGGAGAGGAGTGCACTCAGTCTATACATTCAGAAGAATACTTCGTCTGGTATGTTGCCAACACACTCCAGCACATAGGGAGGGTTGGGCAAAGTGATGTTAATGAGGCTGAAGTACATGCGCATCCTACCTACACGTGTGTCCCACAAAAATGTGTAAGTATTGAATGTAAAGGAATTGATGTTTTTCCTTTTTATATGAAAGTAATATTGCTTGTTTTTTGCATGACATAAATTCCTATACATGAATCCAGGTTGAACAACTTGTTGCACGTTTGGAGCGGTCATGTGATCGGTCTGACAGGAGGAAGAAGGGCTTATTAAGTTTGGCGGACTCGATCCGGAAAAAATTAAAGACGATCAAGGCAGTATTCGGGACGAAATTCGAAAATTTCAACATGGAAGATAGCAACAGCTCAGTGTCCGATGAGGATGTAGAGAAGGTAATCTGCCGATAACTTTTCTATATTTTACTGAAATGTAATCTGACTTTATCTGTACTATTTACTTTCAGACAAAAACTGAAACCCTTCATAATGGTTCATCTCAAAGGGTTTCCCCTCAGAGGGCTCCCAATACTGATGCTGGTCCATCTTGTACTGTTCCTGATCAGAATGTTCAAGACACCGATGCTGCTCCATTCCAGATTGATCCCCCTCAGATGTCTGCCGATGCACCTGCCCCTCCTTCCTATAATATTCCTTCTCATGCGAGATTAAAGAAACCAGCTCTTAAAAGTCCAAAAGCGAAAACTTACATGAGAAAGGGAAAAAAATGTCGTGACAACATTCAAAGCGAGGGTCATCCATCATACGTACCACCATTTGAAGAGGTGCTCGAGACACCGCCACTAGCCAGGGTATTGTTTGACACTCCGGTGTCAGTTCATAGTGATTCCACAATAGTTGCTGCCGCCCCGATGGCTAGTGTCATGTCGTTGATTTGGAGAATCAAGCGCCTGCCCCGTATGCGTAAAGTCCCAGTAAAGTTCTCTGACTACTCTCATTCTATGGTGCATTCGGGTTATGTATTAAATGAACATGAACAATTTCTGGTGCAGGGTTTCAAGGAATATTATAGTACAAAGTAAGTATGGAAGTTCATTTCACTGTGTTTCAAACTGTACCCAATACTCATGTCCTATCCTTGTCAAAGCTACTTATTAATACAATATCTGTCATGTAGGGAATCTGAACTAGCCAGCATTTGTACCATGGTCTCCAGCTGCGATTTAAAGAATACACTTGATGAGGGAACTTGGCTGGACACTAATCTTATGTACTATTACTTTGAGATCCTGAGAGCAAGGTGTCCAACCGCTTTCATCGCGGACCCCAGTATATTTGTAAGTCTAGGTTGAACTATCCTTCACATTGAATTTTATTAACACCGCGATTACGCATTGTCCTTTATAATAAAAATGTTCATTGATTTGGTGGTAAAACTCAATGCAGAGTTGGTGGCAGGAGGGTTCTGTTACCAGTGCTGAAGCTACATTCGGCAAGCAAGGTCATAGAGTATGGGAAGCCCGGGAGGCACAAACACTAGTGTTTGTGCTCCACTACAGAAACCATTTCATGTTGGTGGCAGGCTACGTTGATGAAAGAAGGTGGGAGTTCTACAACAGTTTGCCTGGTGATCGTTTGTCACAGAGTAAAGCTGAGCAGTTTGTAAGTATTATTTATGTTTGTAAGTAAGGTTTATGATCCTAAAAAACATTCATCAGATGAGTTGTCGGCATCACGTATGATAATCCCCCCATTTGGATATTATTGCAGATCGGGTGGTTGAATTCTATGTACATGCATTTTGGCTGGACGGATCCATTTTTAGGGCCTGTACTGATCAAGGAAGACATTCCTCACCAAGACAATGGTAATGACTGCGGAGTATTCATTATTGCATATGCGGAGCATTGTGTTCATTGCCGTCCAATCTCATTTAAATAGTCTGACATTCCTTACTTCCGTAGCAAAATTGTGATTGAAATATTCAAGAGAAGTTGGAAGGTGAATGCTAGCTAATAGGCTGAATCTTCCGAACTTGTTGAACTTGCTGGGTTGATCATATTGTTTGGCTGGTTAAGAATAGTTTTGTAAAAGGTCTTGGACAGTAGATGGAGATGTTGACTGAGGAGCAGTGAATCCTTTTGTGAACTTGTACCTTTTACATTTGTAAAAACTTTTGTGTCAATATTTAATGCCAAAGTTTTTTACATTTTAATGGTTCACGTGGATGTCCCCTTTTAGATGTGGAATTATTTAATGCAAATGAATGCATGCATTTTGATGACAATGGTGTATTTTTTAGGTGTCCTCTTATTGGAAGTAAATATGTGAGAAAACATATAACAAACAGTCGATATCGACTATTTAACTGAAATAATGAAATTACAGTGGTAGTCGATATTGACTATTTCACTGAAACAATGAAATTACAGTAACAGTCGATATTGACTATTTAACTGAAGTAATGAAGGAGTTATATTTAACAAGGATGTTGTTGCCCCTGGCAAAATGAGGAAGAAGATTGTAAACCCAAGCATTATTTTTCTTGACTGCCCTCTTGAATGTAAGAAAAGAGAAAATCAGAAGAATGCGGAGTTGGTTAAAGAGGACTGGTATGACTTTCCCTGTTACCCATGATGTTATTTATTTATTTTTAGCATGTTATTTTACTATGGAGACCATGTATGCCTTGTTTTGCGCTTGGGGTTTCTTAGGTAGGGAGTCTATATGCATTGGCTTTTTTTAAGGAGTGGCATTTATCGTTTTAGCTTGGGAGATTGGTGATTATGGTCATCAGTCGAGTCTACCTACACTTTCATTCTAGGACGGTTTGGTTTTTAAAAAGATGCTAACCCATTTTCAAATTTGATGTACAATAATAGTCGATATCGACTATTTAACTGAAACATATAAATTACAGTAATAGTCGATATCGACTATTTAACTGAAACATGGAAATTACAGTAATAGTCGATATCGACTATTTAACTGAAACATGGAAATTACAGTGATAGTCGATATCGACTATTTAACTGAAACATGAAAATTACAGTGATAGTCGATATCGACTATTTAACTGAAACATGAAAATTACAGTAATAGTCGCTATCGACTATTTAACTGTAACATAGAAATTACAGTAATAGTCGATATCGAATATAATGACATTCGATATTGACTATATTTCTTATCAGTATCTCACATTTTATACCTATTTAGGAGATGTCATTAATAAATGTACTAGTTGCAAAGTAAGATATCAACAACTGAACCACAATGCAAGAAACATTATATATATTAGCATCACCACAAAAAGTTTACAAAAAATATTTTCTTAAAATAACATCTTATATGATATCCCAAAAATATTACAACCCATCCCACAAGATGTACAAGGTCCGAACAGCATTGTCTAACCAACCCTATGTTGTTCAGTAGACTGTACACCATCGATAGAGGCTGCATATTCAATCCACAATCTCACCCTCCCAAAAAATGCTTTAGTATACTATTAAACGTTCCAGATGGCTGTATCTATCAAGACATCCAAACTACATATTGACAAGTCTTCTTGCATCACCCCTCCAAAAAAATGCTTCAGTAGGCTATATACACTATCCAGATGGTTGTATCTATGAAGACATCCATACAACACATTAACAAGTCATCTTGCATCCCCCTTACAAAAAATGCATCAGTAGGGCTGTACACTTCGAAGATGGCTGCATCTAGCAAGACACCCACAACACATATTAACAATTCATTTTACATCCCCATTCAAGGGACAAAAAAAGATGGCTGCTGTACACTATCCAGATGGCTGCTGCTACCAAGACATTCATACCACAAAAAAACCCACCAAACATAATTACTTCCAAAAAAGGCCATTCACAAAATATGCATCAGTTTGCATGTCATTATCTTCAAGTCTGCGCAGGAGGATTGCGACAACTTTGCCGGTTATGACCCCTCTCCTTACAGTTACCACAAGTGACTACGCTCCTTTGGCGGCCGCGATCCTCGGTCCGAATCCTATTCTTCTTTGGCCGCCCTAGTTGCCTAGAAGCTCGTGGTGGTAAAACTCGTACATCAGATGTGTGCTTCCACTGTTTATTATCACGGGTAGCATGCAACACTTCACTATATGTTGTACGGTAGACACTTGATAGGTACCAGTGTTCACAGAATTCATATGGATCATAGTTTCTAATTCTCATTGAGGCCAATGCATGAGCACAAGGGATCCCGAGGATATCCCACTTTCGACACATGCAAGTCTTGCGTTCAAGATCTGCGTTCAAGATCAACGACGTCCACGTACTCTGCAGATTGTACCTGAAACTCAATCAAACCAGCAACACGAACATGCAGTCGCCGAGCTTCTTCCGTTTCTCTTTCTAAAACTGTCTCCGCATACGGTGTTAGACGACTTGTCAATGCTTGCGATTCAAGATGGCGCTTCTGATAGAACTCCACTATCTTGGCCCGTATTTCCTCGACTTATCTTGTAATAGGCAGGACTCTTGTATCCTTTAAGATGGCATTTGTGCATTCTGCTGCGTTACTAGTGAGCATTTCATACCGACGTCCATCTACATATGCATCAGCCCATCGTTGCCTTCCGATTGCATCAATGTAAGTGAATGCCTCTTGGTTGACTGCCCGTATATCACTCATATATGCATCATACTCAAATGGCCTATTCGCTTTGGCGGCACGCCAAAATTTCATAACAATCGCCGCATCGCTGAAAGCCACCCTAATATTCTCTGCAATGTGACGGCAACAATAACAATGCGTTGCGGAGGGTATGGTATTCAAGAGCGCCGGAATAAGACCTTTTCGGCGGTCTGACACAATAGTCAAATTATTAGGCTCACCAATCGCTTTATGAAGATTTGCCAGGAACCACTCCCAACTATCGCGTCGCTCGGCTTCCGCGAAGGCAATTTATGATTGGCATCATGTGTAACAGCAATGAGCAAAACACCGAGATACTTCCCTCGGAGATGTGTCCCATCTATCGCAATCATTGGTCTGCAAGCATTAATGAAAGACCTTAGACAAACTCTGAATGCCCAAAAAAATCTTCTAAAACGGTCATCGGACGTGGTATCTATATTTGTTACTGTCCCTGTATTGGTCCTGTGCAATTCAATACAATAACTAGGAAGCATTTGAAAGGATTCCTCGTAAGATCCTCGCACTGCACGCAGGGCAATATCCTTTGCTACATGTGCTTTCCTGTAGTAATAGTTGTTCCAAATTCCATTTGGTAGTCGTTCATAATCTCTTTTGGTTTCAGATTGGGATTTTGTCTGACTCTGTCCATGATGAACTTCACAATTAGCAATGTTGACGCTTGTTTGTGTGCCGTCCCCATCATTGGCTTCGAGCATCTATGGATTGGATTATACGTACGTACTTTGAGTTGTGGCCCTGATTCCACGATAGAGGCATGAATGCGCCATGGGCAACTTTGATCTTTATAGCATGCTGTCACTTTGTAACCGTTGGTCCTCAAGTGCTTTAGATTAAATTTTTCATAAATTGCAAACTTAGCCAGAGTATTTCGAAATGTGTCACGATTTGGAAATTCACGGCCAATCCACATTTCCCGGGCTGAGTTGTTTCCAACATCTGTATTCAATTGTTCAGGTACCATGTTGTCGATGAAATTAACACCTGAATGTTCACTTGAAGGACATGTAGTTTTGTTTGGATTAGCCCCGACGATGTTGCTTCTGTCCGAGCCCACCACAATCACTGGAATTTGGCATGTGAAATTATTCTCACCAAAATCATTATCAACACCATACTTAGCCCCATCCTCTGTATTTTCAACACATGCATTGTTGACTGGGTTAGTCTTGGCAACTCCTCCTATGTTAGAGCTCATCACAATCACTGGAACTTGTCCTCCTAAATTATTTTCATCAAACTGATTCACATCACCATACTCTGCCCCATCCTCTGTATTATCAAAACATGCATTGTTATATGGATTATCCCTGGCAACATTCCCTATGTCCGCGCCCATCACAACCACTGGTATTTGTCCGGTGAAATTATTATCATCAGAATGATTCTTATCGCCATAGTCTGCCCCATCCTCGATATTATCAACATCAATCTCTTGACCGAAATCATGCAGTGGACTTGTAATGTTTTGGATAGTTGAAAAATGCATGTCATTATCTTCTTCGAGATCGACTGTAGGAAGCTTTGAAACGGCTGTCATATCGTTCACTTCTTTTCCTTTGCAATTTGACATGACCATGTTCCTCGATTTTACATGAAAAGATCGATGCTTGTCATTCCTCTGAAACCTACATAGCATCAACAATATAACAAAATACAAGTTAGGGAATGAGATTAATAATTGATAAGTGTTTAATTTAGAATACAACATGTTAACATACCTAGATTGTTCTCCTCCTCTACACTGTCCACTGTTTGAATTGTTAGAAACATATAAGTATATCCCATTTGTATCCCGACCCGATACTTTCATGATTCTATTTACATCATTATCATCTTCAATGCTAGCCAGTGAAAATACACGTCCATTGTGATGAAGATATTGTATGCTTAAACTTTCAGTCGATGAGTCCCAATTGGATGCTTCAACTGCCTCAGCAACCAATGACCCATATGTCATGTTGGTTGATAAATACCTCATCTTCTGCTTTCCTCCATTATAGACGGGACGCATCATATCAAATTCAAAGTTTCCATCGCAGTGGAATATGATTAGGATGTCGCAGTCAGACATGCTGTTTACAAAATAAAAAATTAGTAGATAATAGTAATAGAAACAAAAGATAAATATGTATGCATAAGCAATGCCCATGGTGAAAGGGCAAGTATATGTTTAAAGTAAATCCATTGTGATATTCCAAGGAAAATACTTATTATACATGTTAAACAATCCCATACAGATTTTATGTACATTTTAAGCCCTACACCAAAAAAAAAAAAGGAATATGCAAAACAAATGAGATAATGTAACTGTAGGAGCATTTCCATCTTTTATAACAATTTCATGGGACAAGGTCCATGTGTCGTTAAAATTTATAGATCTTGTAAAATGAAATAGTGGAAACAGAATTAAAATGGGGCATGACTGTTGTGTTTTAGTTTAGGCTAAATAATATAGTTAAGAACAAAAGTGAAGTTTGTATTGTCAAATGCAAGCACATTTCCTCTTTAGGAGAATAACTCCACTGTTCATAACTCTGAATGCACTTAGGTGCCATTTTCTGGGTCAGTAAAAAAATGCACATTTAAAAACCCTAAACCCAGACACGTAAATGAAAATAAAATTAAAATACAAATAGTGGTTTTTTAGGGGCAGATATCCACTATTCGCAACTCTTCAAGTACTTGTATCGCATCTTCTAGGACAGATCAAGGTCGTTGATTAGTTGTCTAGGGCTGGTAAAATATAAAAGACAGAATACAATTCAACAAGCCAAGATTTGGGAAACTGTCAAACTAATAATAAAGATTCATGTATGTACCTACCTCTTAAGGAAGTGCACCTGGATCAAATAAAGAGCTGCAGTTGATTTTCGTCGCCAGGTAGTGATGCAGGGACCAGACGAAATGAATATGTAAAGGGGAAAAGAAGGTGCGTGTGATTCCGAGTATTAAGTGTATTTACTGTGGATAGTTGATATCGACTATTGCGCTAAAAGACAAAAAAAGAAAAGAAAAACGTGTATTCAGGGTCCAATCGGTGTAATCTTTCTTACTGGGGCCAATTACAATAATACCCTGTTTATGAGGGTTTTTTGCGTTAAATTCCCTTTAAAAAAAGGAACAAACCTATCATAATATAAAACCCATATGAGAAAAACTGTCATATAATAAAAAGCAGTACAAACAAACGTCATAAGGCAAGAGTGGTATATGAAAACTAACCATATTATAAAGGTTATATGAGTAAACTTATAAAAAGCTCTAAAGATGGATGATTTCTTAGACATTAGTTTCTATTTAAAAAAGTTACCTTTTGATTATTTTTTTAAAGGCAAAAGTACTTGAGACTAATTGAATTAGACATCCATGCAAACTTGAAATAATAATCTAAAGCACTCGAACATCTAATTAAATTAATTTTAAGTATAAAAAACATAAATAATAGATTTTCCAAATCCCACCTTAGTAAGCCCTAAACAACAGAGATGACAAAAACAACAACAACAATAGAAATATCAACCACAAAATTAATAATTTTATTGCATTTTCCAACTAACCATTGCCTACCTAGAAAAACAATCCTCAAACTTTCCCAAATCAGGACTTGGGCGGTGTGGGATATGGGACTTCCTAACACTCTCCTTCACGTGCAGGCCCAACAGATTTTATGGATGAGTCTGCCACATGAGCTACACAAGAGCGATGGGATCGGAACCCGCTTTGATACCATGTATCAATCCAGAAACTTAAGCTAATGGGTGGAAGGTCGAAACAGGCATATGAAGCCCTGCGCAACTCAAGCTTTGGGCGATGTGGGGTGTGAGACTTCCCAACAAGAACCCTAAGGTGATGTTAATCCGAATACTTTTCCAAGAAAGTAATGTAAAATAAAATGTCAAATAAGAGGGAATGGTAATGGTTGTGTAAATTAAGGAGAAGTATACTTTCTAAGTAAACTTTATTTGTAGGAAATGGTAATGGTTGTGTAAATTAAGGAGAATTATACTTTCTAAGTAAACTATATGTGTGTTTGTTTACGTGGAGTAAAATCATTTCAAATGTGATAAGAAGTAAATGACGGAAAAAGTAAACATTACACATTTTTTTATGGGGTAAAGATTTTTGGCAGCTAAGACATTACAGACCAACCAAATTAGTTTAAAAAATCGATGGTTGGGATTTCTTTTCCACACTTTTTACTTTAGCTCTTCAAAAATAAATATTGCCTAAGAGCTTGTTTGTGTTACGCTGGTAATCTATTCTCAAACTAAAACTCATGAAAAATTTAGTTCTAATCCTCTCCCCCGTGAACAAATGAAATCAGAAAAACTAGTTCTCTTTTCACATAGAAGAGCAGCTCACTAAACATTTATAAATTGGAAATTGATATTGGCACTCCTTTTTTTTATGGAGGCACTCCTTTTCAAGGTAACTAGTGAGAAGAAAATTGGCTTGAATTAAAGTGCCTCCATCAAAAAAAGGAGTGCCAATATCAATTTTCTATAAATTTATACCTATTGGAGATTAGAGCATTTTGTATATAGCACCGTGGATTCCTCCATGTTACAAAAATGTGGCCTAGAAAACATTGTCATCAATGATAATTCTCTACTTCTTTCTTCTTCATGAGAAAAAAAAAAGAAAAAGAAAAAAAATGCACAAAACATGCATCCATTGTATGTGGATGGATGCACTACCAACTATGCAATACCAATGATTTTTTTTTTGGTAGGAAAAAAAAATACCAACATTTGAAGCTACATAAGACACCAATCCAACATAATTAATTACTTTGCCATTAATTACCTATAACAACAACAATAATTAGTAGATAATTAAGAAAAGAAAACTTCTTTTCCTCATTAAGCCATCTTGGCCAAAGGGTCCCGGACAGGATTGATACCAGATCTAGTCATGTTATCTTCGTGCATTCTGGTGCTTTGGAAATCTCCACAAATCTCCTACATTCGTCATACGGTGGACACTCCACCCAGGGTATCCGCCCTCCTTAATTAGCCAATTTCAAAGAGTCATGCTTATTAGAAACTTCTTCTCGTCGAAACCCACCACGTCCCCCAACCATCTTGGAAGTTAACCATGCGGGGATATAAAAACTCGATCACTAATATAAGACTAATGAGAATCCCTTTCTTATATCAATAGATGAAGTCTTATCTATGGGAGATTTAATTATATCTTATCACGGCCCTTTGCCATCTTCTTGATTTGACATGGGACCAATACTACTTGGGCCACACGATTTGCTACACTACTGGTAATGCTCCACTTATCAGAACTCGCCCTAGATGGAGCCCCACTTCCACACTTGGCAACGGTCCTCATGCTTTGGATCAGCACCTACATCCTCGACTCCTAAGAAAGTATCTCCCTCAGCTGCTTCGAGGTGGTCACCAACTTCACCTTCCAAAAGGAACATCATCAGCCTGGGTACGTCTCCAATTGCCATGCTTATCACAAGACACATGATAAGTTCACCTACAATGAGCTCATCGCAAGGACTGGGAGAAGAGATCTCAGGCGTGATAGATGGTGTTGCCAGGGAATTCATTGGTGATGCATTCAGCTGTGATCTGATGGGGGGGATAGAGTATCACGTCCCCAAAATAAGAATTGGGGAAAAACGTTAAAAATTAAATCAAATTCAAATTCCTGTGTTTAATAAAACACAAGCTTCCAAAAGTGGACCAACATAACATCACAAATCGTGGTGAGTCCAAATAAAATTTCATTAAATGCAACGGAAACTTTATTTAATTGGTATTCAGTATTCATAAATAAGATCCAACACGAAAATCAAATAAATATTTAATAATTAAAGTTGCATAATTAAATTAAACAATTACTAAGGAAATATATATTATCAAAGAAAGTTTATCCAGAGAATTGCTAAGATGACGTTCACTCTCATGCAGGCTCAGACGGCTCCAAAACCGTCTCCGACATACCACTAGGGTTCGTCAGTTGGCTCAAACGCTTGAAACGTTTGACCCTCCACCGTTTCCAAGGCAAGATAGGGATCGGTACCTATACACCAATAAACAAAGTAAACAGCAAGTACGAAATCATAATTTATAAATAAAACACAAGATCAATGTGAGTAATGAAAGATAAAGATCATAAGACAACAACACTGTGACAATGACGAAAAGAACATATAACCTAAATCCAATCTACACAATAGAGCAATACAATAATCATACAGAAGCAATGCCACTGCTTTGGGTGGTCAGCCCTAACTATTTTAATCACGTCGGCGGTCATAAACCGATCGATAATCCGAAATACCGGTCAAACAATCAATGCGGATATTATAGTGTCCGTTCACATCGGTGATCAGCCTTCCAATTACAACTGCAGTCGTTCAATTGTGACTCAATCGATGTACATATATATACATATCATAATAGAACGAACCTAGTGATCTGTAATGCTCTGACATAGAAGCCTAAGTCAAAGTGAAGGGCTGGCTACACAACAATCCATAATAAATATCGATAAATCATTCGAATAAACCTCTACAAAATCTCAATCGATTGTCAAGCCACATCACGGTCCATATCCAATCCATATAGCAGGGTATGCAGCTAATAACCAACATCAATCTTAGTCAAATATGCAAATCCGAAGGTACTTCAAAGAATAATCACAAGCCAATCCTAAAGTCAAATATAAGGTCTTGTACCCAACAACCACATGAATCTCTAAATAGATAAAATGTCAACACATCCATTTTCAATCAATGGTGCATAGACCCAATTAAGGGTTTTTCAATAAAGATGGGTTGAGCTCGAATCCACTAAAATTTCCCCGAGGTCATACGAGGCACTAAACCCCACGTTAGTAAGATACCGTTTGCCGAAACGATATTTACTCGGTCCAATGACCCAATTAATAAAGTACAATTATATAATTTTAATACATTAAAAACCAAAGGTACCATTTAATATTAATTTACAAATAAAAATGAGAAATAACAATCTTAGTTTATAATTTTAGAAAACCTGAGGATTCTATCTATAACATTTTCCACATTTTTAATAAGCCAAAAGGGTCCAAATTGAGTTCATAAAGCTACAATGGGCTTTTCCTTAATTCTAAAATCTAAATGGGCCATATGTTAAAACAAAAGGCCATGTAATGTGTTGTCACCACCAAATCTCTCTCATCCCCATGGTAACCCACATTATCATCATTCTCTCTCACATCCCCTCACATCATCATTCTCTCCTCTCACCTATTCCCATACACGTCATCACCATCCTCCCTTTCTCACACAGAACCGAGTTCTGTCATGAGTCCAGCGCCAACAGCAATTGTACAGTGGCCCACTGATGAAGAGTCCACGATCGGCCCCCATCAACATGGTCGCCCAGGGCTATACGGACAGATGCGCGGGCCAGATCTGTTATCAAATCACCCAATGGGTCCCACAATATGATTAAATACAATTAAAATATTTCAAGAGTAATCACACCTCAATCTGATCAGACTACTGGATGGTAGGCCAACCGGGGCCCACCTCGTAGGGGTCCGCCATCAATAGGGTCGTCCAGGGGTCCTCTTTCGGTCTACGGATCAGATCTAACATCAGATGGCCCACCTGGGCCCCATGGTCCAAACACGGTTACAGTGCTACACGTCCTCCATCCTAGGATCTTCTGTTTCAGGTATGGTTCTGCACTGTTTCCAATGGGTTTGCTATGAATCCAACTCCAGCGAGCCTATCTCCATTAACATACAATTTTCAGAACCTTAGATGGTTAAAACGGGGTTCTAAGCTCAACTGGGGTGGGTAACGACAGAAATTTGGAGAAAAACAATCAAACAGTAATACTAAATACGAAAAGTCGACAGAAATTTGGAGAAAAAAAATCAAATAGTAGTACTAAATAGGAAAAATTGATGGAATCATCCATAATCTCCTATCTCATCATTAGTCAAAATAACATAATAACATTATCATATGAAAAAGGACATCAAAGGGGTTTCTACATGCATCCACACGTAAATCAAGGAAAAATACAAGCATTAAATCTACAAATTATGGTTAAGTACTTGCCTGAGGTTCGTGGTTTGAAGAAAATGCAACAGATCCTATAACCAATACCCAATTCGAGATTACCGGGGCGCTCGATCACAATCCTAACACCAATCTGACACGAGAGATGGGATAGAAATGCCAAGGTGATCGGATCTATATTATTCCTACCCAAAACCCAATATTGAAAAGAATAAGAAGATAACCTAAGAGTAAAGATCTACTTCTAATGGTTTGAGGAGGAGGTTACCTAAGATAAGAAAATCGAACCAAGAATGGTGGTATCTTCAGATCTTGATTTTGATGGCTGGATATTGAAGCTGGAATAACTTGGGAAGTTGAAAGAGGAAGAAGACAAGGAAGATGAACTGGGAGGAGTTGCAGAGATTAGTGGGGAGGGATAAGACGTGCGTTGAAAATAGGGATTGGATTAAAACTACGGGTCAGGTCTTCTACCCATTAACCCAACTCACCAATCTACGCATCTAATCTAACGCATGCCCCCCTTAATCCTAACCACTTAAATAACTAAAATACATTCAATTAAAATAATAATAATAACATCTAATTAAAATATCATAAAATATTATAGGTGGGATTGGGATCTTACATTCTCCCCCCCCCCCCCTTAGGACATTTGGTCCTCCAAATAACTAGTATAACTCTAGAAGGAGATGCGGGTACTGTTTCTTCACTGAGATTAGAACGGTACCTTCCACGACGCCCGCCGAAGCATCTGCATTCTCATGGGTAAAAGCATACTGCTTGCTCTGCTAGGGTTGGTTATGTTGTCCTTGTGCTGGCCCAAGTGGCCTCTGTTGACCCCCTTGCTGCTGCCTCTGTTGACCCTGAAGTTGTCTATGCTGCCATGGAGCTTGTCCCCTAAACTGCTGATTCTGAGGGGCCCTAAACTGTTGTTGCTGCACCCGAGGAAACTGCTGACCTGTTTGCTGTGGTCCATGCTGAGGTGCTGTCCTCCACTGCTGCTGTGAAGGCACATGAGACCTAACTGCCTGAGATGTCACCGTCTGACCGTCAATTTAGGGACAATCTCGGACTTTATGTCCAAGTTGCCCATAGTGAAGATATGCTCCAGTCTCTCTATAACACTTCTCTGTTGTGTGATTCCTCCTACCACATCGCTCATACTGTTGGTTCTGACTAACCGAGGGTTGACTTTGAAACTTTGGTTTCTTCGGGTTTCCTTGGCTAGAAGACTGCCTTGAATGATGTTGCTGAAACCCGGCCTTTCTTTCTGCTGACTTCTTCCTTAGTGCACCTTCAACCCAATATGCACTCTTTACCATCTCTTGGAATGTTGGGGGTTGATTGTCTCCAATCATCATATAGATATCAGCTGATAACCCATCAAGAAAATGCCTAATTTTCTTTTCCACATGAACGACTAGTGTAGGAGCATACTTAGCCAATCTGGTGAACTGCTGCTCATACCGTTGCACTGACATGTCACCTTACACCAAGTTTTGGAAATCTCTCTTCCACTGGTCCTTGACATACTGAGGGATGAGCTTATCCATGAATTCCTTGGTAAAAGTTTTCCATGAAATCTAGGGCTATCAAAGGGCCGAGCCCAGGCCGGGCCGGGGTAAGCCCTTACCCTACCCTCATATATGCGGGTCGGGCTTAGGTAAAGTCAAAGCCCTCGGAGCCCACGGCGGGCCTACAATATCGAAGCCCCTATCCTACCCTCAAGGGTCAGGGCCGGGCTAGGGTCGGGCCAGGGTCGAAAGAAATAGTTATTTTTTCAATATTATCATATATAATAATTCTTCTATACCATAATGCTAACCCACCTTTATTTGATGGGCAATGTAAAAGTCAAATCTTTTTGTAACACTTTTAAAAGAATGCACAAAACAAGTTACTTCATCATTTTATAAAGGTATTAGTTAAGATTAAATGAAATAAGGTAATGTGATAGTATTGTGACATGAAACTGGGAAATACACTTTTTTATACCTTAACACACTAGCAGTAGTTACATAGTTTAAATAATATGCTCGGTTTTGTTTGTTTTTAGGCTATTATTAAGATTGTCGCAATTGAAGTTTTGCTAGTTGTTGCATTTTTTACTAGTTCATGTTCTATATATTTTTATAAAGCAATAACGTGAACCATGAGAACATGTTTGGCAAGTCATGTCTGATTCAATTAATTTTATTTCAAATAGGCATTAGACTTATTCCAAATAAATTATTTGTATATGTGGTTCAAATAAACATTAGACCACTCTTGAGTTAGCATTAACCATAACTTGTAATTCTTTGAAAAATCACCAATGGATTTTATATAACAAAACAATTAAACTTTGAATGCCGAAGATGAATGACAAAGATGATTTGATTCATGACTTACAAACTTTTAACTCTGGATGTGGGGTCCACATGAATGAAACAACATCAGTCATAAAAGTAAGGGTATAGAAAGAAATTGGCATCGATCAATATATAGCTAGCGGTTGAAACTCAACCTCACTTAATGATAATGTTAATGATCATCTATCTAAACTCCCAACCTTCAATAGTTTACATTGGTGAAAATCAATATGATGAATGACAACTTGAATTCCCTTTTCATTGAAGAATATGTCCGTGTTGGGTAAACATAGAATCAAATATATCATTCAAATGATAACATAGAATTAAATATAGGTGGCAATATTGGGATCATGGGGATATCCATTAAAATTCTTTCTAAGCCTTGGTTATTATTGTTTGATAAAATATTAAGTATCTATCATTAATTGCTAATTAGAGGAGTTCTTTATATTCTTTTGTAAAAATCTCTCTATATATATATATATTCTATATTATACATATTATTTATTTTATATATTAATAGACAAAGGGCCGGGCCGGGCCCCCTCGGGCTGGCTAAGTCAAGCCCTAGCTCGGCCCTCAATGTTGCGGGCAATTCAAAATTGGGCCCTACCCTACCATCGGGCTTTAGGATAAAAAGAAAAGCCCTCGTTTTGAGGGCTTTTGGGGGCCAAGCCTGGCCGGGCCCCCTCGTCAAAGGGCCGGATTGACAGCCCTAACGAAATCTCTTCAGCCACTGCATCTGCTTGCACTACCATCTTCACCGAATTCCACCATTGGAGAGCTATCCCTCTGAACATGTAAGCTGCCAAGTTAAGTCGTTGTCTTTGATTACAGCGGAAAACTGCAAAAATCTGCTCCAACTGCTCTATAAAATCATCTGCTGCCATGGGATCTTCTGACCCGTGAAACTCAGGAGGAACCCTCTTTCAAAATTTCTCGTATAGGTCATTAGGATCTACTTCCTTTGGAGGCATGACCACTTGTACTGGCTAGGTTGCTCTATCAGTCAAAGCTATGATATGAGCTTTGAATGCTGCTCTATCATGATATGCTTGTACTCTCTCAGCATCTCCCTCTTCTCTTTCTTGTTGCCTCTCTGCAGCTCGTTCTGCTCTCGGCTGCTTTCTGTTGCTTATTTTGAGTAGTCTGTGATTGCATAAAAGCTTGCAAAAGCTGATTGAAACGTTCGTCTGAGTTGTTCGATCCATTCCCAGGTTCTTTGTCCTAAGATCTTGTATTACGTTGTGCCATGACCTGCAATAAAATAAAGATAGTTTAGATCCTATAAAAAGAGCTTACAAATGATTCTATAGACTTTACAGTTAGCACTTTAAAGTCTGTCTAACGGAAGTCGTAATCCTCACCAGGTCCTTTGTTTCTGCCCATTTTTAATATCCGAAGATCGTGCTAGCTCAGATACCAACTGTCACGTCCGCAAAATAAGAATTGGGGAAAAATGTGAAAAACTAAATCAAATTTAAATTCCTGTGTTTAATACAACACACGCTTCCAAAAGTGGACCCACATAATATCACAAACCGTGGTGAGACCAAATAAAATTTCATTAAATGCAACGGAAACCTTGTTGAATTGGTATTCAGTATTCATAAATAAGATCCAACACGAAAATCAAATAAATACTTAATAATTAAATTTGCATAATTAAATTAAACAATTACTAAGGAAATGAATATTATTAAAGAAAGTTCATCTAGAGAATTGCTAAGATGACATTCACTCTCATGCAGGCTCAGACGGCTCCAAAACCGTCTCCGACATTCCACTAGGGTTCGTCAGTTGGCTCAAACGCTTGAAATGTTTGACCCTCCACCGTTTCCAAGGCAAGATAGGGATCAGTACCTATACACTAATAAACAAAGTAAACAGTAAGTACGAAATCATAATTTATAAATAAAACACAAGATCAATGTGAGTAATGAAAGATAAAGATCATAAGACAACAACACTGTGACAATGACGAAAAGAACATATAACCTAAATCCAATCTACATAATAGAGCAATACAATAATCATACAGAAGCAATGCCACTGCTTTGGGTGGTCAGCCCTAACTATCTTAATCACGTCGGCGGTCATAAACCAATCGATAATCCGAAATACCGGTCAAACAATCAATGCGGATATTATAGTGTCCGTTCACATCGGTGATCAGCCGTCCAATTACAACTGCAGTCGTTCAATTGTGACTCAATCGATGTACATATATATACATATCATAATAGAACAAACCTAGTGATCTGTAATGCTCTGACATAGAAATCTAAGTCAAAGTGAAGGGCTGGCTGCACAACAATCCACAATAAATATCGATAAATCATTCGAATAAACCTCTATAAAATCTCAATCGATTGTCAAGCCACATCACGGTCCATATCCAATCCATATAGCAGGGTATGCAGCTAATAACCAACATCAATCTTAGTCATATATGCAAATCCGAAGGTACGTCAAAGAATAATCACAAGCCAATCCTAAAGTCAAACATAAGGTCTCGTACCCAACAACCACATGAATATCTAAATAGATAAAATGTCAACACATCCCTTCTCAATCAATGGTGCATAGACCCAATTAAGGGTTTTTCAATAAAGATGGGTTGAGCTCGAATCCACTAGGATTTCCCCGAGGTCATACGAGGCACTAAACCCCAAGTTAGTAAGATACCGTTTGCCCAAACTATATTTACTCGGTCCAATGACCCAATTAATAAAGTACAAAAATATAATTTTAACACATTAAAAACCAAAGGTATCATTTAATATTAATTTGCAAATAAAAATGAAATAACAATCTTAGTTTATAATTTTAGAAAACCTGAGGATTCTATCTATAACATTTTCTACTTTTTTAATAAGCCAAAAGGGTCCAAATTGAGTTCATTAAAGCTATAATGGGCTTTTCCTTAATTCTAAAATCTAAAGGGGCCATATGTTAAAACAAAAGGGCATGTAATGTGTGGTGATTGTCACCACCAAATCTCTCTCATCCCCATGGTAACCCACATCACCATCATTCTCTCTCACATCCCTTCACATCATCATTCTCTCTCTCTCACCTATTCCCATACACGTCATCACCATCCTCCCTTTCTCACACAGAACCGAGTTCTGTCATGAGTCCAGCGCCAACAACAATTGTGCAGTGGCCCACTGATGAAGAGTCCACGATCGGGCCCCGTCAACATGGTCGCCCAGGGCTATATGGACAGATGCGTGAGCCAGATTTGTGATCAAATCACCCAATGGGTCCCACAATATGATTAAATACAACTAAAATATTTCAAGAGTAATCACGCCTCAATCTGATCAGATTGCTGGATGGTAGGCCAACCGGGGCCCACCTCGCAGGGGTCCACCATCAATAGGGTCGTCCAGGGGTCCTCTTTTGGATCTACGGATCAGATCTAACATTAGATGGCCCACCTGGGCCCCACAGTCCAAACACAGTTACAGTGCTACAAGACCTGCATCCTAGGATCTTCCATTTCAGGTATGGTTCTGCACTGTTTCCAATGGGTTTGCTATGAATCCAACTCCAGCGAGCCTATCTCCATTAACACACTATTTTCAGAACCATGGATGGTTATATTGGGGTTCAAAGCTCAACTGGGGTGGGTAATGGTCGACAAAAATTTGGAGAAAAACAATCAAACAGTAATACTAAATAGGAAAATTTGATGGAATTATCCACAATCTCCGATCTCATCATTAGTCAAAATAACAGAATAACATTATCATATGAAAAGGGCATCAAAAGGGTTTATAATGCATCCACACGTAAATCAAGAAAAAACACAAGTATTAAATCTACATGTTATAGCGAAGTACTTGCCTGAGGTTCGCGGTTTGAAGAAAACGTAACAGATCCTATAACCAATACCCAATTCGAGATTACCGGGGAGCTCGATTACAATCCTAACACCAATCTGACACAAGAGATGGGATAGCAATGCCAAGGTGATCAGATATATGTTATTCCTACACAAAACCCAACATTGGAAAGAATAAGAAGATAACCTAAGAGTACAGAACTACTTCTAATGATTTGAGGAGAAGGTTACCTGAGATAAGAAAGTCGAACGAAGAATGATAGTATCTTCAGATCTTGATTCTGATGGCTGGATCCTAAAGATGGAATGGCTTAGGAAGTTGAAAGAGGAAGAAGAAAAGGAAGAAGAACCGGGAGGAGTTGCAGAGATTAGTGGGGAGGGATAAGACGTGCGAGTAGTTAATAGAGGAAGAGGACGAGGAAGAAGAACCGGGCGGAGTTGCAGAGATTAGTGAAGAGGGATAAGACGTGCGTTTAAAATAGGGATTAGGTTAAAAAGAATATTCCTTGGGCTTAAGTCATTGGGTCAAAACTACGGGTCAGGTCATCTACCCATTAACCCAACTCACCAATCAACGCATCTAATCTAACGTGTGCCCCCCTTAATCCTAACCACTTAAATAACTAAAATACATTCAATTAAGATAATAATAATAATATCTAATTAAAATATAATAAAATATTATAGGTGGGACCGGGATCTTACATAGAGTTCCATGACTCCACCATTGGAGGTGATTACTTTGATCACGTCTTCGACTTGAGATGATCTAAAAATGTAGCTCCCCATCTTCACTTGTGTGTTTCACTGGCTGTGGAGAGGCTGTGGAGAAGCTCTGGAATGAGAAGAGATCGCAGAGCAAAAGATAGCCAAAAAAAGAAAAGAGAGAGAAAGGGTTCGGTGGGATGTCTCTGTAGATTTTCACTACCTACATTTCGTATATTATTTTGCTTTCTCTATCCTTTGCAAATCCAAAAGGCCTGGCCCAGAGATTTTAGACCGCATTAGGCAGGAGAAGTAAGACTTACAAGACATCGTGAGCAGCCTTCTCTTGGGGTCCATTTGTGAAAAAAGAAAAAACTCTTCAACAGGCCCTTTTCAAAATCTCACCTTACTGAGAATTAGAAGAGTGAAATTGACCACCCCTACAATATGAAGATAGAACATTATTAGAAGAAATCCAAGTGTTCTTAATGATAAATGTAGCTAGCCCTCCTTTATATCTTGGGTGAAATTGGGAAGAGGCATTAGTCATGAGATTTTAATTACAGGCACATTGAAGCTCTAGAGTGGGACTGCCTAATAAAAAACCAAACAATCCAAACCAAGTGCTCCTCTCTATTTTTTTTTTTTGAGATTCTTTATTATCGATATCCATACATCTAGTCCAAATAGCTAGATGCGATATGCGCATCTCATGGGTTACACATTACATCCATATATATATATAATGTTCATTTTCTTATCCCCCAAAAACTCTATCTTATTGGAAAAAAAAAGTAGAGCTACTACCTACACACTACAAAACCCTTTCCACACACTACATTTTAAAAAAAAAAATTAAAAAAAAAATTCCTAAACTACCCCTATCCCACTCCTTCCCTCCCTTTTCCTCTCCCTCCTCAGGCAACCTAGCCAGTCGCCGCCTGCCGCTCAACCCATCTCCCTTTCCTTCCTTCCCTCCCTTTTCCTCTCCCTCCTCCGGCAACCCAGCCAGCCTCCCCACCATCTCCTCGACCCCTCTCCCTTTCTCTGGTCTCTCTCTTCCTCCCCCTCTCCCATCGATCTCTCCCTCCCTCCCCTTCTCTTTCTCCCTCCGTCCACTCCTTCACCAGCCACCCCCAGCTTTTCTCGCTGCCCAGTTCCTCTCATTCTCTTTCCCTCTGTTTCTCCCTCTCTCTGCTTTATTTTCCGCCGCAGCCCGCCACTCGACCCCTCCCCTTCGTTGCCGAGCTAGGTGCTCGATCTCCGGCCAGCTCCTCGCCGCCCAGTGCCTCTCCTTCTCTTTCCCTCTGTTTCTCCCTTTCTTTGCTCTATTTCCTGCCGCCGCCCGCCGCTGGACCCCTCCCCTTCGTCGCCGAGCCAGGTGCTCGATCTCCGGCCCGCCTCCGTCTATGTGTGTGGGCAGAGGAGATGGTGGGGGATGGGGAGTGGGGCGGAGATGGTGGGTGTGGGCAGAGGGGATGGGGATGAGGAGCTGGGGGTGGCTGGCGAAGGAATGGGCGGAGGGAGAAAGAGAAGGGGAGGGAGGGAGAGATCGATGGGAGAGGGGAAGAAAGAGTAAGACCAGAGAGAGGGAGAGGGGCCGAGGAGATGCTGGGGGGTGGTCTGGGGATGGGGATGAGGGCGGGGGCTGGCTGGGTTTCTGGAGGAGGGAGAGAAAGAGGGAGGGGAGGAAGGAAAGGGTGATGGGTCGAGCGGCGGGCGGCGGCTGGCTGGGTTGCCGGAGGAAGGAGAGGAAGAGGGAGGGAAGGAGAGGGATAGGGGTACGTAGTTTAGGAATCTTTTTAAATTTTTTTTAAAATGTAGTGCGTAGAAAGGGTTTTGTAGTGTGTAGGTAGCAGCTCTCAAAAAAAGTTCCAGTATAATTACAAAAATACCCATCACCCTGAACCCGATTTGCCTGGGCCCACTTGGCCAATAATTTGATGGCGTAGTGTTTTTGGCCTTTTCCTTTCTTTCTGTTTCCTAGTACTTCCTTGCCTGTAGGAGTTGCATGATCCTTGCTTGTTTGGATAATTGGATTCATGGAGAAACAAAAAAATAAAAATAAAAATTGAAGTGTAGATTTCTCCTTTGACATATGGTAGAACACATTATTCAAGCATTATCAGGAATATCTTCTTACAGTTTTCAATTTAGTTTCTTCCAATCCAATGTACACATTTTTTGCTGTTATGCTCTACTACTTTGTACCATTCCTGGGATTGTTCTTTTACACATGGATATTAATATAAGATTACATATTTAAATTTTACATTGGGGCGTAACATAGTGTTACACCACGTCCCGAGTTAATCACGATTAACTCTAATTAATATCGATTAATATGGATTAAGTGTGATTAGTTGATTTAAGTGTAATTAAAGATTGAAATGGATCAAATTAGTCACAACTAAATGGATTAAGTTTAATGAGATACGTTGGAAGAGATTAAGTGAATTAATTTGGGTTTGAGACTCAAATTAGTGGTTTTGAGGACTTTTACGTAAATACTAGTTTATACGTATTTCATCGAATGTAGTAAAATTTGATACCATCGTGTGTATCTCGATGAGTACATGAAATTTCATAATACACTTGGTTATATTTGACTTAAGAAGAATCAAGTGGCTTTGAATTGACTCAAAATGAAATTATATAGAATACATGGGGTTGAAATATAAATGTACACAAAGAAGTAAGAGTTGGCAATAGTACAACATGCCAGAGAAGAAACCACATGTCATCATATGTCCCAACATAAAATTCGTTTGATAAGTCAGAAGAAACAGTTCCTGAGCTTTCTTCATTCGTCTTTTCTTGTTTGTTCATTTATGTTGGGAGTTCATAACTGAGATTTGAAAACGAGAATTATTGTCGTCAGCTCCTTCATCGACTTGTTGATTTTCTTTGGAGATTGAGATGACAGGAATTCAGATTTCCTTGTATATAGGCTGACAATCGAGTACAAGGTTGGATATTGGGTTCTTTCAATTCCAAGTTCAAAAGAAAGAGGATTAGTGTAGTTGAATCAAGTATCAGGCAAGTATAAACGGTTCTTTATGTTTAATATGTTAATTATTGTAGTTTCAATTTCATGTTGTGAAAGTTAACCATTTTGTGATGGAAGTAGAATCACTTTGAATTGGAATAAATGAAATGGAATAGATATGTTGAAATTGTGTTGAAATGGTGTTTGAGGAAGGGAACAGGAGGTTCCATAATTTTGTGCAGGGTTGGAATTGATTTGAAGAGAAACAGAATTTTGAAACGGAGTTTGTCGAAATTTTTGGGTAGTGTCGGTCAGCTGACCGACAACCTGACCGATGTTGTAAAATGGAAGGAAATCTCGCCTCTGGTTTTCAAACCGACCCTGACCGACACATGACGGTCAGCCGACAAGTATGTATCGGTTGACCGACAAGTCAATTGAAGAATAAACCGACAAAGTGATATTTTAAAGATAAATTCTAAATTAAAGCCTATTAATTAATCAAAGTAGTTTGCACTGTTTATACCTCCATAGGTGTTAATTAAGGGGACTTTAATGTACATAAATTGTAATGTCTATCGAGAATAATACAAGTACATTAAATAACCGATGATTTCACTTATTTGGTTGGTATTAGATTATATTCGTTCATTGTAATTAAATTAAATGAAATTAAATGACATTATATTGTATATTGAGTTTGGCACTACATAATGATTTCGATAAGCTCATTGAGCTGATACTGGCTGCAGCAGTTATTTGGGAGTGTTCCGGAACTCCGTGGTGATGTCAGTAGTCCCTGGCCCGGTCACTGATAATTTCCACTAATCCTTCCATATGGAAGACGGTAATCCTTCCTGTTTAGGAAGATGGTATTGATTAGAAATGTTATGTGAGTTGCCAAACTTTTAATAAAACTCATATTGTTAATGCTAATGTTATTGATTTAATCTATCATTGGAATAAACATATAAAATGGTTAGGATGTGTAATCATGGAATTGTTTATACTTTGCTGAATTGTTAAATTCACATTGTGTTATTGATGGCATTACAGGCTCAGTTGCCTCTACCTGTCCCAAGACCACAACGACAAAGGAGGAGACTGGTCAGGTTCCTCCAGGAGGACTCGTAGAGTGGAAATAAATTTTATGAGAGTTAATTTGAGAAAAACGTTTCATATTTTTGAATCTTTGCATTGTATATAAATATCAAGTGAAGATGTAAATATATTTTGTTTTTAAATTTGAACAATATACAATTGTTTATGAGTTGATGTTTCGCATAATGTATGTTGTGATATCCCTTGTGAGTTTTAAATGATTGAAATTCACGGGAGTAAGTATGTAGCGCGACTCGGGGTTAACTCGATGTTTATCATAATCTCGGGCTCGGGTCGTGGCATACTTATTGTATGGTATCAGAGCAAAGTAAAAAAAAATGAAATCCTTAAGGGTAAAAAAATAAATAAATAAAAAAATCATTAGATATTTAAGTACATGATGAGGAAACGTTAGATTGAGAAATCACAATTAGAAAGATGTGATTTACAGTTTTCATTATATATGATTTGATTTCATTAGATGTGATTTATACTCACTGTAACGGTGAGTTATTTCACTATATATGATAGAATTGAGTAGAAAGTAAAAAGATGTTTATCTTAACTTTTTGTGTTCTTTCAGAATGGCTTCGAGTTCTAGAAATGGAAATGATATTCCTGAGAATGTAGCAAGTGGAAGTGGAGGTCCTACTCCTACATCTTCTACACCAAGTAATAATGATGCAAGGTTTACTGCAATTATGGAACAATTAGCTCGCAGTAATGAACAGATGGCTAAAAGTCAGGAAGCACAGTTGAGTATGCAGGCTCAAATTACTGCTTTGTTACAAGCACAAGTACAAGCTCAGCAAGAACCACCAGTCCCACCACAACCTCAACCTCATGTAGGTACTCAAGTGGTGGTTCAGACTAAAGAAAAAGATCCTAATGTTCTTTATGAACAATTTAGGAAGAGAGGAGCTACAGAATTCCAAGGCAAAGAAGATGCCTTAGTTGCAGATGAGTGGATAGAACACATTGAGGTGGTGTTCGAAACAATGGTATGTACTCAGAGACAAAAGGTGTTACTTGCTTCTTCTATGCTAAGAGATGTAGCACAGGAGTGGTGGAAGGGTGTGAAAGGTGTGCTAATTGAAACACCTGAAGCCACACTTTGGGATACATTTAAAAAGCAGTTTGAAAGAAATTTTGTGCCAAGACATGTTCGGGAAAGAAAGGAGGCTGAATTTTTGAACCTTAAGCAAGGACAGATGATAGTGGCAGTTTATGTTCACACATTTACAAAGCTGTCTAAATATGCGAGAGAATTGGTTGATACTGAAGAGAAAAAGATTAAGAGGTTTTTAAATGGATTGAATCCCTCTTACAAGAAAATGGTTCTGGCAGGTCAAATGCCTGTTCGTTTTGAAGATGCAGTAGACAAGGCGTATACTGCAGAAGAAGTTCACAGAGAAAAATCTGAATTAAGTAATGCTGGCCTTAAAAGGAGCGGAGGTTCCTGGTTTAAGAAGGGAGGCAATTTTGAAGGCAAAAAGCAGAAAAATATTGCTAAAACTTCTGAAGTGAAACCAGTTTGTTATACATGTGGTAAAGCTCACAAAACCGAAGCATGTTGGAGAACCACTGGGGCATGTTTGGTTTGTGGCTCAATGGAACATAAAATGGCCCGATGTCCCAAAGGTAGTAGAAGAGAATTTAAAGCTCCACAGCAACAATCTTCTCAAGGACAAGCTGTACCCCCTGCTCCTCCATAACAACAACAGCAACGTCAATGGCAGCAGCGTCAGAGACAGCAACAACCAAGGCAACAACAACAGCAACAGCAGAATAGGCCTCAGGTTACAGGACAAATATATGCTGCAAATAAAGAGCAAGCTGAAGCTGCAGCAAATGTTGTGGAAGGTATGATTTATGTTGATAACCGACTAGCATGTGCACTGTTTGATCCTGGATCTACTCATTCATTTGTTGCACCTCAATTTATTTGTGATATACAAAAACAAATTAGGCGGTTATCATATGATTTCACTGTAACTACTCCATTGGGAAGAAGAGTAGTGTGTGAATTATATGTGCCTCAATGTAATGTTAGAATTGGAGAGGTGTCAATGCCAGCAGATTTGGTAGTATTGAATATGAATGATTTTGATGTGATATTTGGTATGGATTGGCTTGCGAAGTACAGGGCCTGTTTGGACTGTTTCCGCAAAATCATTACTTTTAAAGTAGATGATGCCAATACCAGTGTATTATTTGAAGGAACTCAAAAGAAGTTTGATACAAGGCTTGTATCAGCATTGAAGGCTGAACGTATGATGCGAAGTGGTTGTGAAGGCTACATCGCATTTATTACTGAGAAGAAGCCTAGGAAGGAATTGGAAACTATTCCTGTTGTCTGTGAGTTTCCAGATGTATTTCCAAAAGAAGTGCCAGGTCTGCCTCCAGCAAGAGAAGTAGACTTTACTATTGAACTTGTGCCGGGTACTGCACCTATTTCATGAGCACCGTATAAAATGGCACCTTCAGAACTACATGAACTAAAGAAACAAATACAGGATCTGCTTGATAAAGGTTTTATTAAACCTAGTGTCTCACCATGGGGAGCACCTGTATTGTTTGTTAAGAAGAAAGATGGCACCCTACGCATGTGTATTGATTATAGGCAATTGAATCAGATAACAATCAAGAATAAATATCCATTGCCTAGGATTGATGAGTTGTTTGATCAACTCCAGGGTGCAGCCTATTTTTCAAAAATTGATCTCCGATCTGGATATCATCAAATTCGTGTTAGAGATCAAGATGTACAGAAAACTGCATTCAAGACCCGATATGGGCATTATGAGTTTTTGGTTATGCCTTTTGGTTTAACGAATGCACCTGCAGTGTTTATGGCTTTGATGAACAGAATTTTTGCTGCTTATTTAGATCAGTTTGTTGTAATCTTCATTGATGACATCCTGGTATATTCAAAGTCAGAACAAGAACATTCACACCATCTGAGAACAGCTTTACAGTTATTGAGAGATAATCAGCTGTATACAAAGTTAGAGAAGTGTGAGTTTTGGCTTCAGCAGGTGACATTTTTGGGTCATATTATAACTAGAGATGGATTAGCTATTGATTCCACTAAGATTGAAGCCATTACTAAATGGCAAAGTCCGAAGACCGTTCCTGAAGTTCGGAGTTTCTTGGGGTTAGCCGGTCATTACAGACGGTTTGTGAAAGACTTCTCCAGGATTGCAGCTCCGTTAACAAACCTGACTCGAAAGAATATTCCATTTGTATGGAATGAAGAATGTGAGTCTAGTTTTCAGGAATTGAAACAGAGGTTGATCTCACCCCCAATCTTGTCATTACCTGAAGGAAGAGGAGGATTTGTAATTTATTCCGATGCTTCCGGTATAGGATTGGGATGTGTACTGATGCAGAATAACAAGGTGATTACTTATGGTTCGCGTCAGTTGAAAGAACATGAGAAGAACTATGCTACTCATGATCTAGAGCTTGTAGCGGTTGTTTTTGCCTTAAAGCAATGGAGACATTATCTCTATGGAGAAACTTTTGAAGTCCATTGCGATCACAGAAGCCTTCAATATTTATTCACACAGAAAGATATTAATTAGAGGCAACGCCGTTGGCTGGAATTAATTAAAGATTATGATTTTCCATTCACATATGTACCTAGGAAAGGTAATGTAGTAGCTGATGCTTTGAGTAGAAAATCAGCTAACTTGGCATCCATGGTGGGTGAATGGAATTTACTTGAAGAATTCAGAGATCTGGATGTATATATAGATATATTGGATGACCGAAAATTGATTGCAGAAATGTCTGTCTTTGAACCTATGTTGATTACGGAGATTAAAGATAAACAGTTTGATGATCCTGAATTAATTCGAATCAGAGATAATATTGCTGCAAGACCAGATTTTGTGTTGGTTGAAGGAGTTCTCGATTTTAGAAATAGATTGTGTATACCAGCACAAGAAGATTTGAAACAGGCTGTTATGTTTGAAGCTCATCACACTCGGTACTCTATGCATCCAGGAAGTACCAAAATGTACAGAAATCTCAAGGATAGGTTTTGGTGGAATAATATGAAACGAGAAATAGCAGCATATGTGTCTTCATGCCTAACCTGTCAGCGTGTGAGAAAACCACCTGGATTATTGCATCCTTTGCATATTCCTAGATGGAAATGAGAACATTTGACTATGGACTTTGTATCTGGTTTGCCTATGACCAGAAGACAGCATGATACCGTTTGGGTGATCGTGGATCGTCTTACAAAGTCAGCACATTTTCTTCCATTTAGAAAGGATATGGGGTTTAATGAAATGGCCAAACTGTTTGTGAAGGAAGTGACTAGACTGCATGGAACACCGGTGTCAATTGTGTCAGATCGAGACAGTCGGTTTGTTTCTACATTTTGGCAGTCAATTCCAGAATGCAATGGGTACTAGACTTCGATTTAGTACTGCATATCATCCACAGACAGATGGACAGTCTGAGAGAACTATTCAGACTTTGGAAGATTTGCTTCGTGCCAGTGTTATGGATTTTGGAAGTGATTGGGATGAATATCTTGCATTGTGCGAATTTGCGTACAACAACAGTTATCACTCCAGTATTGAAATGGCACCATTTGAAGCTTTATATGGTAGGAGATGCAGGACTCCAGTTAGCTGGGAAGAAGTTGGCACAAGGAGTTTTCATGGTCCTACATTGATTGCAGAGACAGCGGAGAAAGTACAGAAAGTATAGGACAGATTGAGGATAGCCCGATCCAGACAGAAAAGCTATGCTGACAATCGTCGTCGTGATCTTGAGTTTGCTATTGGTGATTGGGTATTTTTGAAAGCTTCTCCGATGAAAGGGACAATCCGATTTGGACAAAAAGGAAAACTTTCACCAAGATTTATCGGACCTTTTCAGATTAAAAGTATAATTGGAGATGTGGCTTATCGTTTAGAACTTCCAGCAGCACTTTCAGGTATCCATAATGTTTTTCATGTGTCTATGCTTCGAAAATATGTGGCAAATGCTTCACACATCATTAATTTTGATGAAATTCAAGTTCAACCGAATACCACATATGTAGAGAAGCCAGCACAAATCATTGATACCAAAGAACAAGTTCTGCGTACAAGAACGATCAAATGGGTTAAAGTTCTATGGACTCATCATGAACCCAGTGAAGCCACATGGGAATTGGAAGAACAAATGGCTCGTCGATATCCAGAGCTATTCGTTCAGGTAATTTTATTTACTGTGTTTATTTTATTTAGATTTCATTCGGAGGACCGAATGATTCTAAAAGTGTAGGAGAATGTTACACCTCGTCCCGAGTTAATCACGATTAACTCTAATTAATATCGATTAATATGGATTAAGTGTGATTAGTTGATTTAAGTGTAATTAAAGATTGAAATGGATCAAATTAGTCACAACTAAATGGATTAAGTTTAATGAGATACGTTGGAAGATATTAAGTGAATTAATTTGGGTTTGAGACTCAAATTAGTGGTTTTGAGGACTTTTACGTAAATACTAGTTTATACGTATTTCATCGAATGTAGTAAAATTTGATACCATCGTGTGTATCTCGATGAGTACATGAAATTTCATAATACACTTGGTTATATTTGACTTAAGAAGAATCAAGTGGCTTTGAATTGACTCAAAATGAAATTATATAGAATACATGGGGTTGAAATATAAATGTACACAAAGAAGTAAGAGTTGGCAATAGTACAACATGCCAGAGAAGAAACCACATGTCCCAACATAAAATTCGTTTGATAAGTCAGAAGAAACAGTTCCTGAGCTTTCTTCATTCGTCTTTTCTTGTTTTGTTCATTTATGTTGGGAGTTCATAACTGAGATTTGAAAACGAGAATTATTGTCGTCAGCTCCTTCATCGACTTGTTGATTTTCTTTGGAGATTGAGATGACAGGAATTCAGATTTCCTTGTATATAGGCTGACAATCGAGTACAAGGTTGGATATTGGGTTCTTTCAATTCCAAGTTCAAAAGAAAGAGGATTAGTGTAGTTGAATCAAGTATCAGGCAAGTATAAACGGTTCTTTATGTTTAATATGTTAATTATTGTAGTTTCAATTTCATGTTGTGAAAGTTAACCATTTTGTGATGGAAGTAGAATTACTTTGAATTGGAATAAATGAAATGGAATAGATATGTTGAAATTGTGTTGAAATGGTGTTTGAGGAAGGGAACAGGAGGTTCCATAATTTTGTGCAGGGTTGGAATTGATTTGAAGAGAAACAGAATTTTGAAACGAAGTTTGTCGAAATTTTTGGGTAGTGTCGGTCAGCTGACCGACAACCTGACCGATGTTGTAAAATGGAAGGAAATCTCGCCTCTGGTTTTCAAACCGACCCTGACCGACACATGACGGCCAGCCGACAAGTATGTATCGGTTGACCGACAAGTCAACTGAAGAATAAACCGACAAAGTGATATTTTAAAGATAAATTCTAAATTAAAGCCTATTAATTAATCAAAGTAGTTTGCACTGTTTATACCTCCATAGGTGTTAATTAAGGGGACTTTAATGTACATAAATTGTAATGTCTATCGAGAATAATACAAGTACATTAAATAACCGAAGATTTCACTTATTTGGTTGGTATTAGATTATATTCGTTCATTGTAATTAAATTAAATGAAATGAAATGACACTATATTGTGTATTGAGTTTGGCACTACATAATGATTTCGGTAAGCTCATTGAGCTGATACTGGCTGCAGCAGTTATTTGGGAGTGTTCCGGAACTCCGTGGTGATGTCAGTAGTCCCTGGCCCGGTCACTGATAATTTCCACTAATCCTTCCATATGGAAGACGGTAATCCTTCCTGTTTAGGAAGATTATATTGATTAGAAATGTTATGTGAGTTGCCAAACTTTTAATAAAACTCATATTGTTAATGCTAATGTTATTGATTTAATCTATCATTGGAATAAACATATAAAATGGTTAGGATGTGTAATCATGGAATTGTTTATACTTTGCTGAATTGTTAAATTCACATTGTGTTATTGATGGCATTACAGGCTCAGTTGCCTCTACCTGTCCCAAGACCACAACGACAAAGGAGGAGACCGGTCAGGTTCCTCCAGGAGGACTCGTAGAGT